>JAREIS010000023.1:0-708333 GCA_030060385.1 Muscicapa striata striata | reverse complement strand
GAAGTTGATTTTTCTGGTCTTTCTTACAAAATAAAGTAAATATTAAGTGCTGCAGAAACAATGACAAGGGATAAGTTTGGATATTAGCATACAAAATTAATTTTATTAGCATACGAAATTAATTTTATTATAAAATAAAACCAGGCTGTTGAAAATAATTATATAAAAATAACTCTAAACTAAAAAATCCAAAGATCAGTTAAATCTATTAAAGAAATGAAAGTAAGTAAAATATAACATGAAATGAAACTAGTCTTCTGTAAATGTTATTGGACCTGGCAAGTGAGTCACACACTAAACTGCATATATTTTTCATACTGGAGAAAATGAGCTTGAAAATGACTGATAGCTAGTTAATTTGTGAAAATAGCAGACAAAATAATCTATCCAAAAGAGGGACACTTTAAACTAGCATCTGTATGTGAATCACTTCTAAAAGAATTCCTCTTTATAAGCCTACCCTTTCTAAAATGTTTGGGCCTGAAAAACATTAGCATTAAGTGAATCCTCCAAATTCCTAAGCAGGAAGTATGATTCTGAAGAGTGGCTGAAAAAGACTCTTTTCACTTAAGATCTTTCATTTCAAGAAAGTTGTCTCAAGTGCTCAAAACATGCTAGGGTGTAAGGGAAAAATAAAATTACAATGGCAAACTATATTTAGGGTTGAGAGTGACTCAATGTGAAATGATCAAGGAAAGTTTAGAATGACAATGTATCTATCTTAATTTTTACTAATTTTATATATATATATATATATTTATTAGTTATAATTCATGATTCAGTGATAAAACAGTGTCTTCTATCAAGCACTCAGTGTCCTCAGCTTCTTTTGAGTGAATCAGACTGTAAGTGGGATGTAAAATATCTGGTGCCTTGCCACAGGGCAGGCCCTGGAAGGCAGAACAGTTGGATTGCAGTGATCAAAGGGTAACCTTCCTTATCCTCACCCTCTGACAGTGATGTAGCAGCATGAAACCCATAACTGCACTTCAGGGCTTTCAGACTTGTCCCTGGGAGCATCATTCAGGGCACTTTTCCAGCTGCAAAACCCCTTAAGGCTTGTGCTGTCCATTCCCCAACAGCCCTTCCCCTTCTGAGTGTTTGTGGCTGGATCTGCCTCCTTAGGCTCAAATTCACACAGCAGTGGGTTCAGCAGAGCTCTCTCTGTAATAAAACAGTTTCACTGACTGCAGGTGGAACTTTTAGGTGGCTGATTGTAGTTAATAGTATCAAAAAGTGAGAAAATTCTTGTGGGGGCTGGCATTTGCACCCAGAGTAGATTTTAGCCCTTGCTGTGCTAACCAGATCCCTGTGTGTGTTTGTGGGCACGTGGTCTTTCTCTGTGCTCTCTGTAAAATGGGAATGCCACTTTGTGAGGATGTTGTAGGAATAAATGAACAGTGTTTCAGTTGGTCTCAGATCCATTGTTCTAAGTGTAATAGAAAAAAATCCAAGCAATAGTTCATAGGATGGTTTAATGCATAATGCCATTCATTAATTTCCAGATCCCTGTATTGCCTCAGCAGAATTGTTTGAGTCAAGGATAAGGACTCTTCTTCAGTATTTGTTGATGAAATTTCAGATCAGTATCTAAATATGATACTCTGTCATTCTCTTTTGTTGTTTTTTTTTTTTTTTTTTTCCTTAGGGAAGAGCAGATTAATCTGTTATTCTTTCTGCAGATAAATGATTCCTGTCAAATATACTCATGCAGAAATCTTTGTCCACAATAGAGAAATACTGATTAGTCATCATGACAGAACAGATAAAGAATCTTTGATAGCACATTGCAGCTGGGAGTACACAATGAAAGTTCTTGTAGAGGTATTTTGGTTACCTGAAAATGTATCAATATGCAAAAGGCATAACAAGTTACACTATTACAGCATAACACACTAAATTAAAGAATAGGCTGCATCTTTTCCTAGGGAAGCAACAGAAGAATGCTGGTCATAAAGTAAAAAATTATCTAAGTATAAATGTGAACTTCAGATGAAATTTTCTTCACAGTTTCTGGAGATTGTCATTATTAAATTTCAAATTTGAATGCTGAAGAAATAACCTTTGAATAAATTCTATTTGCATTTATATATGTAGAGGATGAAAATAATGGGGAGTGGTTTTTCAGAAAACAGCAAACCATGGCTGGCAGCACAGGGAAACACATCCTGAGCTGTGTCAGAGCATTGTTCTGACTGATATGGGAGAAGAATTATGTGTGGCTTTAAATGGTGCCTTAGATTAAAATTAAAATCTATCATTTAATATACTGTTTTCTGATGATTTAAGAATATATGCTCAGAATAATACTTAGAGTAGAGAAAGCTCTAATTTATGTGAAACAGTGCATTAAAAAGCAGTTACTCATCCACCTAAGAAACATTATCAGCTAGTCATCAGCTTCAATTCAGAACAGAATCTGAAGAATGGCCTGAAAGAGGCATCAAATTTCTGCTTTTTAAAGGCCTTGGCAATGCAAGATACCGAGTGTGACAAATGCAGTTAGGTATAAATTACCACCCTTCTTGCAGCTACTGGAGCTCCAGGTCCCACTCCCCTCCACTGAAATGCACACAGTTCCACCTTGGTTTGTACTGGAGAAAATCTGGAATGCCATTACGGAACACTGCTAGCTCCCATTATTTTCAACAGGAGTGATGCCAAGCTCCTTTCAAAGTTGATTACAGAATCATAAAAAAAATAAGGCTGGAAAGGACTTTTAGAGATCATTTACTCCCATCTCCCCTGTTCATGGCAGTGTCGGCTGCATGTAAACTATTTCTGGCAGATGTTTGTCTAACCTGGTATGAAAGTGTACAAAAATGGACTTTCTGCATCTTACCTAGGAAATTTTTTCCCCCTATGCATTCCTATTAGAAAATCTTTCCTAATGGTTAACCTAAATTTCCTCTGCTGTGGTTTAAGCCCATTACTTTGTATCATGCCCAAAATGAGCATGGAAAAAAGATTATTTCCTTCCTTCCTTTTCTCTGCAGACATTCATATTTTTCTGTTTACACTCTCTTACCTTTCTCTATACCAAATTAATCCCAGTTCATCCAAACTGGTCAAGGTCATGTTTTTTATACCTGATTGCTTTGTATTAGTCCCTTAGATTATGCCTGTACAAAGACAGGTACAGCAAGAAGGTAGAGTACTTAGAGATGGAGGGGGAAACTGAGTATTTTACTAGAAAATCTTGCTGAAATTATACCAATCATTCAGCAGCCTTTTAGTTTGTTTTTTTTTTTTTAAGAGTGCCAATTTATCTTTCAGCCTCTTCTTCAGTTTGCTATTTATATAGGCACTATATCCATCCTTCCTACACTGTTAATTACTGCTGTCTGCTGGCATGCCTGAAATGAGAGGTGTGAGATATGGGACACCATAATTCTGAATTTGGGCAATATGCAGGATCTGTAGAGTAACAGGAAAATCAAAGATGTGGTTGATTCAGGTCTTCTCCTTCCCAAATCTTAATTTTACTAAGTGATTTGACACTGAAACCAGAAAGCTTACTCCACACTTTTTCTAAGTTTGGCTATTTTTAGGATTTCCTGCAGAGATCTTGGCCCTGAGCTTTAATTCCTTCTTCCCACACACATGCCCATCTCTTTCCATCCACAGTGGAGTCAATGATTCACGTCTGGTACACTCAGCCAGCAGAGATCAGTTATTTCTTCCTTTAGGGTTGTGGCACTGAGTAGCAAGGTGCAAGTAAAATTCCTTTTAATGAAGAGAGATTTCTCTT
This sequence comes from Muscicapa striata striata, assembly GCA_030060385.1. Classification (NCBI taxonomy): domain Eukaryota; kingdom Metazoa; phylum Chordata; class Aves; order Passeriformes; family Muscicapidae; genus Muscicapa; species Muscicapa striata. Next base: position 704,582 of record JAREIS010000023.1, on the reverse strand, counting down.
AAGGAGCAAGTGTGGCTTGCATCCCAGCAGAAGTGGAGCGTGACAGTTTGGGGGCTGTGATGTACGTTTTGCTTACAAGGATGCATAATTCATTCAGAGGGAATTTGTAAATTATTCCAGTAATCCTTACCTGTGGGATAAATATTGTCCCCTAAGAAGCTCATATAACTTTATAATCTGATAATTTATTCTGTCAGGATAAAACTAAGAAATTCTGTAATAAACTTTCACAACTTGTTATTGAGCAACTAGAACTTTATTCAAATGCTGTTTCCCTGGTATTATGCTTCAGTGATGCTTTTTCTGATTCTTCTCCATTGATCAATAGTAATATGAAAACAGATTTTTAAAAAGCACCATTCTTGTGCATCTTCTCATCATAAATTAATGTTTTTTCTTTGATGGTAGATACATTAAAATATTCCAGATAGTCAAATAAATAATCAGAAACCATGCCAAGCATTAAAGAGTTGGGATTTTTCACTGGATACAGAATTTTGTTTTACCATCTTTAGCATGGGTAATTTTTCTACACTTATGGGAGGCCAGTTTGCACTTCTGGCAGACCCTATGAAAAATTCAAGACATGCAGGATTTTATATCCCAAATGAGACAAATTGCTGCAGCAGGATTAGAGTGTGAAGTTTGTAACAATCAACAACCACAGTCACAGCCTGTCCCACTCAGAATATGAAGCCCAACTCCCAGGGAGAGTTTACATCAGCTGAAAGCACAGGACATCCTGACACAAAGCTCAAGGAAGAGGCAGCTCCATCCTTTACTGTCAAATCCCACTCAGCAGCTCTGAGGGGTGCTGGGCAGCAATTCCCTCATTAGATCCTACCCAAAATATCTAAATGTGGACATGCTAGCAAATGCTAGTTTGGGAGCATGGAAATGCTAATCTGGAGTGTCTGACTGGTTGCTGCACAAAGCCTGTAGCTGTCACTTAGCCATCAAGCTGGACACTGATACAGGACAGTAAATCACTAGGAGGTACAGTCAACATAAAATATTTCACTTCAGTAAGTGCCCTGTTCCATGTGTCATCATGCAATATAATGATATTCCATGTATTCTATGCTTTTATATCCTCAAATGTTCCGAGTGTATTTATTTGTATAGATACATAAAGGTGCAACTTGAACCCCTCAGTGCAGCAGAGTCAACTTAGAATCCACAAAAACCAGAAATTCCCAGCTACCAATAAAATAATATATGTTACAAATTCTAGTTCTCAGTCCTGAATTAAGCTATGTGAGTTTATCCAAATGAAAAGGTTGGTTCTCAGATCAAATCAGTGGTTTCAGTAGATGAAAAATGTCAGACACCTGAAAAATATGAAATTAGTACTCAAGCTCATCTACACACACTTTATGGGTGTATCTCTGTGTGGTTTTTGGCCTATTTCAGATGTTCTAGTGAAAGTTGATGTCCCTTCAGCCATAACTCCTGTAGCTGACTAAGAGATGGAACATAGTTATAAGAAAGTTGTTCATTTTCACACCCACCAATGGTGCAAAAGTAACATAAAAAAGCCGAGCATGGACACTGTCAATAAATTAACAAAGCAATTATGATTGACAATATTAATTCAAATCAAAAGATCTTTGCTCACCAGTTGCAGTGCAGCCTGTATGAACAGTTAAAGTGTGCAAATTCACCATATATTGATAAAAATTATTAGCTTGCTTTTTCAAAAGTAAAATATTGTGCTACAGCCACACTTAAATCTATGGATACACCTCCAGATCCTATCCATATGAGGAATTGCATCACTACAGTGATACCAGTGCCATTAAGACAGAAAGGTCTTAGAAAGACTCTCAAGAGACTTCATAAAACAAATTATTTCTGTCTGTTCCTCCTATTGTTTGTTCCATTTTTCATCATTTTTATCCCAGTACCTGGCTGGGTTACCTTGTGCTATGTTGCTAGGGTACTTTTGATAAAAGCAGTTGTTACCTTCTCCTCTTGAAATTTCCCTACCTAATCTCAGTAGCCACTGTATGCATTTTCTTTTACACTTTGAAAAGCAAAAGTTTAGACACTTTTCTTCCCCAAATTATTTTCCTTTTGATATCAAATTGCATGTTTGAATTTTAATGCTGCATTTCTTGCTCTGGGATCTGAAACTTTGTTTGCTCAGCTGAGCACTGGCAGGACTGGTGCAGTTTTCCCAGCAGGGCTCACTGAAGTGCCTGCTCCTTTACTTTACTTGAGGGGAGCTGTTCCCACTTGTTCCTTAATGCTCCTAGAGAAAATGCTAGCAAATGTGGAAGTTGGTGAGGGCTGTTGTAGTTCTTGTAGTATATTTTCTATTAAATGAAATGAAAAAAATTCATATCAGAGAGCACCAAGCTCATAATCAGATGGTAATGGTCTGCAGATGAAGGGGAGATCCATGTCCGAGCACATAACCTGCTTTGTACTTGTGAGATTAAACTGAGCATGATTTCAAGTTATGAGCTCTTAACTGTTGGTTGGCTTTCTTTTCCTTTTGGCATTATTTATATCTTTTGGATTGCAATACAAAGGGCTCATTGAAAAATCACTAGTGAATAAAAGCCTCAGCTTCAAATCAGTAGTTGTAAGCACTCTCCAAAGTATAGGGAAAGAGGGGAATATTGATTTCTCAAGAAATCAACTATTAAGAAATGAAACAACTGTAAAAAGTTGAGTATGTTACCTTATTGGCAATGCTTCATGAAGTGCATTCTGATCTTGGCTCTTGGATGAGACTTTAGCATCTTCCTGCAAACTGGAATGCTGTTTTGCCAGAGCTTGAAAAGGAAGTATTTTTTCCTGTTCAAAACATTTTCAGCATTTCAAACCAAACAATTTGTGTAGAGGAATAGATCTCTATTTAAAGAAATAAGAGCAGACTATTCATTATCTGGAATCCTACTTTAGAATGTTCTTTGTTTTGGAAGCAAGGCTGTGAATTGTACTCATTTTATGACCTGACCAGCCATGAATGAAAGAGCTGGCTGATTTTGTCTCTGTAGTTATGTGCCTTTCTTGTAAACTCTGACTGAGCATGCTGTAATAACGTTTTCTTGTTCCAGACTGGTGAGGTTGAAATAGAAAGAAACCAACCTGATTGAAGTTGCAGGTCTGCTTGTAGCTTGTTTCATTCTAGATACAGTTGGAACCAATTTTATTTCCTATTAGTCAAGATTAAAAAAAGCCTCCAGTCTCGTATACACTGATTCCCCAAAGCAAGACAGATATGCTACAGTTTGATTTCCTGGATCTCTCCTTGATTCAGTGAGAGGGGCTTGTTAGATGAGGCTGGAAAGACAAATAGCACATTTAAAGGTTGAGATGCTGAAACAGGATCAAACTGTAAGAGCAAACAGCTTTTTCTACTGTGAGGTTCTCCATGAGTGTAGCAATGCAATCAAAAGTAGTAAGTTGTTATGGGTATTTTTTCAAATTCATTGTGATGGTTGTATTGAGAAATATTTAATTGGAAAAAAACTTCTGGTGCTGTCCTGCACTCACAAATATTTTTCAAACTAATGCCTCTCCTATTTCTTAACAACAAAACCAGAAACATAAATGGAAAATGAAATCAACCTTAACAATGTGCACCATTCCTTTATGAGCAGATTTATAGGTTCATTGTCTGCATATAGAGTGGTGCTGATATGACAGCACAGAATATTCTGACTTCTCCCAGACTTTTAGGACACTTCAAGGTGTGATTATTGAAAGCAACATTCAAGAGATTGTGCAAGTTCTGTGTGACATATTACTTGAAAATGACAAGAAAATGACTGCTCCTCTGAGGAGGTAGATGCTGCTGCATGTAAACATATGGGGAAATGTAATTTACTACATTTTGCTTATGGAAGCAGTTATTTTTATTATTTAAATGGGAAGACAAGATTCTTACAATGTTACTTGGTATTATTGAGTTAGCTGTTCTTCCCACATATTCAGCTTTCTTTTGCATGTAACTGTATACGCATTTTTTGAGACCATGATAGAAAATGTGGCCCCAAAAAACAAGTTATGAAGTTTTAAGAGCTTTTAAGCAGATGCTTTAGAAATTACTTCCACATTGTTGTGCCATTCCTTCTATGCTTTTCCTACCCCCAAAATAACTTATGTTTTAGAAATGTTCAGACACTTAAGTGTATTTTAAATCTGTTTCTATGTGCATGTGTGAGCATAAAATTTCATGGGTTTTTGTCAGCTGAATATAACTTGCTTGGGAACCCTCTCTTTAGAAAGCTCTTATCTGTAGAAATGATGCTGTTTAAGAAAATCTGTGTTTTTTCAAACTTATCAAGTGCTCAATACCATCTCTCTATATAAATCCTACCCCAATGTCATTCAATGATGTATCACTGGGATGCATCATTAAATATTGAACATTGATTATGCAAGTGCTGCAGGATTTAGTTTTGTTCACTGTACATAAAGACTTGTGAAACTTGGCCAATAAGTTTCCATAGTGTGAAGAAAGGACAGAAATGCTTTGTAATGCTGGTCTTTTAAATAGGAATTAGATGGAAATGGAGAAATTCAACAGTACAATTTACAGACTTGAGAGAAATGCTCAGAATAAATGGTCAGAAACAACTTGGCTGTGAACTTTGCTGATCTGAACCTGCTGTGGGAATTATCCCTCTTATTTAAAACATAAGATCTAGTTCATTTATACGTAAATTCTGATTGCCTAGATACCAAGCAGACATTTATTTTCTAATACAATTAATGATTCAGTCAGGCTGTGAATCAGGCATTAGTACCTATACATAAGGTTGTCTGTGTCTGCAGCTATTTCAAGCAGTTAACAAGTTTAAATGGAACTGCTGTCATATGGATGGCCATTTTGTCCTATTTATAAGCTTGATTTTGAAGTGTTTGTCATTAGATACTAAATATATATTCAGACAAACTTAGGTCTATCTGCTTTCATACCAGCACATGGAATGAAAGATTTTTGCAGAAAGATATGTTTACATTTAAAGGCAATTTCTAACACTTCTGTTGTTTAAATCTGGTCAAGTTAAAAAAAAAAAAAAAAAAAAAAAAAAAAACCAAAACAAAACAAAACCCAAAAAACCAGAAAATAACCATGAACGGAAGAAGTGCCATTTATTTGTTCCCTGAATTCAGTCTAGTTTGGTGGACACATAAACTGTAGAACATTACAATTTTCTTTCTTTTAGTTGCATTTCATAGGAAAATCTGGCAGCAGGCCAAATTAGTAGCTGAACTCAAACAATTTTAAGGATTTGGATTTTGAAGGAGCAGCTGCACTGTGGAGTGTTGGTGCTGCTGGAGCAGTGGGGAAAGAGGAGCAGTCAAGGTTCTGCTCCTCAGTCACACCCTCCAGACCTGTCACACCTGGAGCTTTATGCCTTTGCCACATCTGGAAGACCATAGAAAAGATAATTTTCACCCATGGGATTATTGCTGACAATTCACACATTTGGTCCTGAACCTAAAGTTGAAGAGTTGTATGATGAAGGTGATTTGTCCAACATCAAGCAGTAAGGGCACTAGGAGAACATTGCAGTTGAGCTTGCAAACCTTTAAAGTCTATTCATTACAGCAAACAAACAGAAAAATGGAGGGGAGGGAGGGTGAGGATTGCTTCAAGGGTTATTTGAAGAGGAAATAAATGAAACTAGAAAGCCAAGTTTTTGCAAGTAGTGGTTTGCCCGATTTGTCTTATTCCCTTCCCCTGAGTGCATTGTGATACAGCCTTCAGTAGTGTGATATTGTTGTGTGTTTCTGCAGAACAGCTGCAATGTTCATTGCACAGGCTGGACCATAAGAAAGGACAAAATTATGTTTGAACAAGCAGCTGCAATGTTTGAATGTTTGCTCTTGCCACTCACATATATCATAAAGTTTTCTTCTGAATGTGGATGCTGTTGGATGCACATGTAAGGGTGGGGGGTGTGTGTGCAAAGACAAGCATGTACACCTGGAATTGAGGAAATGAGGAGCTTTCTGTTGCTGCACAAGAAGAACCATCAATTTCCCAGGAGAAGAATGCTGTAGGGCCAGTTTAAACATTTTAGTGCTGTAGATGTATGACTTCAAGCCCTGAGTAAAAGCTGCCTGAATATGTCATAGACATGATTTGTCTTTGGATGATAGCAGCATCTCTCATAAAGCACTCCACTCAATCTGTGGAATGATATTAGTAGTGAATGTGGAGAATGCTCTTTTTCAGTAGCTTGAGGTATACTTATATGAATCTAGCTGGTGAGTGACATGGTAAATAAAATCCAGAGGGAAAATGATACACAGTTAAAGATGTGACAGGCAATGCAGCAGCAAAGGCAAACAGAGGTAGAGTCCTGCAGTTGATATGTGAAAATAAGAGGAAACAACTGCCTTCAAGAACTAGTGATCCCTTGAATCTTTTATCTGTTACCCAAATAAGAATGGGAAAGATCTATTTAATGGAAAAAAAACTATTCTCCTCCATCTTTTACTAAATCTTGTCTATTCCCCTCCTCAGCACCCACATTTTTGAAATGCATATTAGGAAAAGAATCATTCCATTTGGAGAAGAGTGTATCAATGCACATATTAACAGTGTGGAGGTCTGTGTAGGTAAATTGTTTTACCATCTACATAGTTTAAACCACATTTTCTCTTATCTTTCTGACACTAATTCTATCACCAGAATTACATTAGTCCCCATAGTGGATCTTCATTTCTGACAGTAGATTTCTGAGCAAATGAAAAATCATCCAGTCATTTCTCTCTAATTAGTTGTCTCTCTAAATACCTAATTATCACTGGGAACAAATTGCATGATATTATGGAAAGCTGTTAATCTGTTAAGATGCTGCTTTTGAGTTTTGTACAGTCAAAGCAGCTGCTAAAACAGAATTTATGCCACCTGGATATATCATTACCATTTTATTGTAAAATTTAGAAATAACTGACAGGAAACCAAAGTATTGGAGTTGGCTTCTTTAAGCATTGTGCTTGTCAGATAAAGAAATGTGTCCTTATGTCCTTCATAATCTACTCTTTTCTATACTTTAAGCTACTTTGGCATTCTTAAAAGGTGAGTCTGTGGCTGCAATAAAAATTAAATGTTCTTTCAGGGTTGTTTGGTTTGTTAATAGCTTGGTTTGCATTGTCCACATATACATGGCAAGATAGAATAACACAGTAGATTCATGGAGTTTTCAGCCAAATGCAATCTGCATAGAAATTGCACGTTTCTGTAGAATACTTGACAATTATGCTTAGGTGGCTTAACTGTAATTAACGTGTAATGTGCACTTTGGCTAGAAAAGAGAAATTACCAGGTACTTACCTCATGATTATTTCAGCATGCTCTGTACAGTTATGGTTTGTGGTCACAGTAGTGCAGAGTGCTGGGTATTCTCAGCTCATTCTGAAGTCCACTGGTGCTGAGTATCTCCAGAACCTCCTAGATGAGGTCCTGAGTCCCTGGGAAATATACTGTGATTGTATGTAAAGTATAACTTATAGCTGATGCCTGCATAGAAGTAATACCACTGCTTGTTAATGATATCATCAAAAAATTCCCAGCTCAAGGAAATTCCTGATCACTAGAGTTATAAAACTTTATTTGCAGTAAAACCTCCCTTTAGAGCTGAAGTGTTGGATTTTCTTTTATTTCTTTTTCCTTTTTTCACAGCAATTCTTTAGGCTAGGAGATTTTAAAGGTGACATGTATGAACTAGGGTGATTTCAGATTTAGAAGTAAATGCAGCTGTACACACATTGTATTTTTGTATTGATCTGCTAATATGAAACATATAAAAATGAGGACTGATAATAAATTGAGAGTTCTAATTAGCAGTCATCATGCTGCCACCTCTTCTATGTAATCAAATCAGCAAAAATCCTGACAATATGAAAGAGAGGTGCTTGAAGAAGTCTGTTAATAATCTCATAGGAATACAGCTAAAATTTATGCCCTATTTTACTTTCATGAAAAAGTTAATTAAACTAATCAGCACTTCAAGAACCACAAGAGAAATCCTGTCCCAAATTCTGTACACAGACAGCCTTGAAATGGGAATGAGGACATAACCACACTGTGTCCCTTGCCAGAATCTCAAGGGACCTGTGAGGGTGCTGTGAGCATTGTGACCTTCCCCTGTTGTGTTGGTCAGTCCCAGTGCACTCTGATTCTGCATCCTTGGAGCCTTGGAGATGTAGGATTCATCACTGGCTGTATCCAGAGATGTGTGTGGTGATTTGTTCTCCTCTAGGATCTGCCCACACTGGTTTCTTAGTCCTTATGTCCTCTCTCACCTGGCAGAGAGCTGGCTGGGTGATCGTAAGCATTCCTTGCTCTGGTGTGGGGATTTAGGCAGGGGAACCTGAGCTGCCAGGCTTGGAATCCAAGCTAGAGGTGGGCAGAAAGCAGTGCATGAGCTGAGCAGAGGGAGCAGGACCCCAGGCAAGGCTGAGGCTGTTCCTAAGGAGGTTCCTATCCCAGAGGGTGGTTGGGCAGTGGGACAATCTCCCAAGGGAGAGGGGTCACAGCACAAGCCTGACAGAGCTCCAAGAGCATTTGGACAATGCTCATGGGCACTGGTGGGACTCTTGGGGGTGTGCAGGGCCAGGAGTTGGACTCAGTGATCCTTGTGGGTCCCTTCCAACTCAGCACATTCTGTGGTTCTTGAGCGAGCTATGGATCACAGCACAGTAAAACACACCAGAAGCCCATGGTGCCTTAAAGCAGGGAAGCTGTGAGTCAGCATCTCCTTGCACCCAAACTGGCTTCAAGGAAACTGGTTTCAAACTCCTGCTTTTTCTGGTAAAAGAGAGAAACAGAGGTTCTGAGCCTTCTTACTTGAGAGGAGCCAAAACAAAGTAAGCAGAGCCCCTGCACCTAAAGCACACAAGTTTGACGAGTTTTATTCAGAGAAGACATTATTTAGCTAAAAGCCACAACTGTGAGCTGGATTGAAAAGCAAGAGAAACACGAAGGCTGTTTTTCAATGATGATCAAGTGGACCAGTATTGCTGAGTAATTCAGTTTTGGTGGAATTTGATTCCTCTGTGTTGTGATGTCTGCAAGGCAGCGTCTGTTTCCGGCACTCCAGCTGGGTTATTTGTTAGAATGTTTGCCATTTTGTGGGTTTTTTTCCTAGTGCTGGGAAGCCTTAATCATGGGTCAAGCCTGCATTGTTTTAGGCACTAAATGAACTCAGAACAAAGAGGCAGTTCTGCTGCCATAGAGTTTATAATCTAAGTATAAAACAAGAGACAACAGATGGGTCTAGACAGACGGGGGAGCATAAGGAAACAATGTGACTGTGCTGGGCAGCCAAAAAGTCAGTGTTCTAGGGAGAGCAGCAGGCCAGCTATGAGTTTTCTATAAGCAGCATATCAAAGACAGGATCTGAAATGAGATAATTAAGACAGCTTTGCAGATGGCAGTAGGGAACTCCTTCTAAGAACGAGGCAGTTTGGTGGGGAAGGGCTTTGGAAGTAAGGACAAATATTTTGTGTTTTAGGACATAGAAAGTGGGAAATAAAGCAGAAAACACTCAGATTATGGTGATATCACCAAAAATATTAGATAAGCACATGGGATTTTTTTGCAGCAGCGTTCTGTATAGATAGGAGTGAGCTAAAGCTGCATGCCTTTGATCCAATCTGTAAGTGAGGAAGAATGTGAAGAATGTTTCTTCCTCTCATCCTCACTGAAGGATTTCTCCCCCATTGTATCAGCAGACATTTCTTGGCCATGGAGAATTTGATGAAATTCACTTTTGAGCACATAAAATACTTTGTTTGGGCATGGAAGCTACAAAACTCCTCTAAACTCCCAGAATTCAAAGACTTCTGAAACAAAAGCCTGGATTTTGAAGTCAAATAATTTTTTTTTTTCTCAAACAGAACAGAAAAATAATCACAAGACCATGTTTGATTGTACTGGACAGTTGGTAAACAACTTGACAGCAGTTTTATCTCATGGTTACATTAGCTATTATTTTATATGGCAGTTGTGTTTGGCAAATTAAAATTTCGCTTTGAAAATGATCCTTGGAAAATAATACATGACATTTTAAAGTGCCATGGTCCATACATGCAAATGAATAAATGCAAGATAACTACATACAGCTAGATGGTGTTAACTGAGTTAAAGGAGCCTTTACTCTCAGGTCTCTCATTTTAGCATTTCAGTATCCCATTGCTTTATTAATAAAGTTTTCTGTATTTAAAATGGAAATTGCTTGCAAAAAATACATAAGCATTGTTTGCTTTCAATTTCTGTGCAGTACATAAAGAAGATAAGAGCACTGAGTATCTTTTAGCAAAATGAAATCCCTCCATATGGCACCCTTCTCCCATTAAGATGTATAATATGAACCCAAAAAGCATCTTTTAAAATAGTTTTATAGCTGAAATGGGATTTTAGTTTAGCTTAATTTGTGAATTGCCAGAAGCAAGAATTATCCTTAATGCTGTCTGTATAAGACTGCTCCCACAGCTGCTCTTAAGCAATTCTATATCAAAATAACCAGGAGCTGTCTCACATTCATCTAGAAGTTAGGGTTCTAGTCTGAATTAATCTAAGTTTCTTTGAGAGTCAACAAAAAGAATGAAACACTTGGACAGGACATCTTGTCCTGTTCTATTACACGAGTGTGAAATAAAATTATCTTTTAAAACTCACTCTTGAGGTATCTCTGTTCCTTTTCTGCAGAGGGAGCCTAGATGATTAGCTTAGTCTCCTCACTTCACTCTAGGCAGCTGGAGCTGGAGGAGATTAAAAACCACCTCTGAAACTGAGCTGAACTGCCTTTTATTTCAGGCTGTCACATGTAGCATGGTGCTGCAGTTCACAGACATATCTCTGCTCAGCAAGCCTGGGGAGAAGAGCCTGTATGGAGCCAGGACAGAATTGCTGCATCACTTAACCTGGCAGGTTCACAGCTCCAAGGCTGTCCAGGTTAGCAGTGACCAAGAGCTGTAACAGCACATCACCTTGAGAAGCTCTAATCTTTGTGTGAGGTAACCCCAGTGTTGTGTATTGAGTGCTGTGTAAATAATTAATAGTCTCACATGCTGTGATTCTGACATAAAGAAGAGGCTTTCTTTAAAAGAGCAGTGTTTTGTTTTCATGACTGGACTGTTCTCATATCAACCTGTTTGCTTCATCCATGAGGTCCTCACCTGAGTACCCAAAGCATCTTCTGTGCTTGAGATTAATGCTGACTCTGCAGTGTGGCAGCTTCTGTTGTGCTGCAAAGATTGGATCTGAGGAATGCAAATTGGGAACTTGCAGGAGTTTTTCTTCAGCTGTAACATACTTAATTCTTAGAGCTCTAATTCTTAGAGCTACTTGCCAGATGCAGATGCATTTGATTGAGTGCAGCAACCATGATTCTGTCTCACCTGCTCTCATCCATAATCTGCTTTATAACTTTCTCTGTTAAAAGTTCTGGTAGCCCTGCTGTTTGAAAGACTTTTTATAGAGTGCTCAGAAGCATGTAAAAGCCTTTTCCATAAATTGTATTTTTTAAAGTGCTCCAAGTGACTTGATATTTTTTCAAAAGAAAGATAAAAGTTTATGTACTTGGAAATTATGTCTCTAAGAAGTATGCACTTTATATTTTATTTATTTTGATAGCTTATGTTATGATACACTTGATAGATCCTGAAAGACACTGTCAGTTTTAAAGATACAGCCAATAAACTTTCATTAGTGGGGAAAATGTTCCCCATAATGATCAGATGCCTTTGTCTATGCAAAGACATTGTATCAGCCTTATGACATTTTTATTTTTCAAAATTTTTGTTGTGTGTTTTTGACCAGTGTTACATAATTCCAGAAAAAGATTATTTGACAGCGGAAGGAAGGTCAAAAGTCATAAAGAAAAAACAGGGAAATTAAAGAAAACAGGGAAAGACAGCAATGATACATTTTCTTACCAAAGTTTAGTCCATATATGTGTATATATAATTCTAATAGCAACATACTGTAAGTAACGTCAATTGAGCTTGCATAATTTGAACCAGGACCCAAGATAGCCAAGTTTTTGATTAACCCATTTTATGTGGAAGAGACTATTCATTAACACCAGCTAAAGATATGACACACAGCTCTTCTGGAGACTCCAATATTATCTTTCAAATAAAATATGTTTCCTCATAATCAAACAAATTTGGAGAGCAGTGCGGAAATGCATTGAGTTGAAAATACGAATTAATAAGTAATACTATTTAAAATAGTATCAATGTGATGGATTTTTGAGCTAGGAAAAAATTGAATTGCAATTACCAGGTGGAGAAGTTTAAAGAGATGTGTTAAGTTTCTGGCAGCCTTCAACCAAGTTTGATTGGTGGATTACAAGGTGAGAGCAAGACCAACACAAAAGCCTTGTGCATGTACTGGGGTGCAGTACAAGCAGAACTGCAGTGAAGAGATAAGAGACTACTTAAACTCCTGCCAAGCAGTTCTGCTGGTTTTGTTCTATTTACACTGATCCTGCAGTCAGTGCACGCAAGGATTTTTCTTTGTCTTGTGAAGGGCCAATAATTCTGAAATTTCATAATGGTAATACTGTGATTTTTACTGAAGCAGGAGCCCCTTCACTGCAGGCAGAGTACAAGCACTCGTTACTGTCATTGTTTCACTGAATGATATAAAGTACTTGTTTACAGGCATATTTTTAAACTGAGGAGAGATTTGAGTGGTTTATAGCTGTAAAAATCTTAGCAATTCTGTCAGAGCATGTCTACATGTGCAATGCTTCACTAGCATCTCCTTTCCTCATCCATTCTGTATCACAAATATCTCTCCTCCCCTTCCTACCAAATGTCAGAGTACATTTACTCTGTCTATATCCCCCTGAAAAAAAAAAAAAAAAAAACAATAGCAAACTTGAGGGTTGTGTCTGAGGATATAATTTAATTACCTTTAATAGTAATGTTTCTGAGTAAGTTCTCCCTACAACAGTATTGATTTTTAACACCTTTTCTAGGTGTCTTACTCTCAAAGAAAGCTTTAATACCAACCCAGTGGAAAATTGCTGCCACGTAGATAAGAATTATTGAATTTATTTTTTCTTGAGATGGTGGATAATGTACCATGGTGAATTTATGGTCTGCCACAGTGTGCAGTCAAGAAACATCTCATTTTTTGAAAGGAACCCTGTAGGAATCTGTAAGTTTAAGGCAGGCAGCCATGGGAACCTTTTCCTTGGCAAAGACTTCCACTTGGAGAATGCCCTGGCAGAAGAGCTGCCTTGGTGCAGTCCTGCAGTGAGAGGGACATTGCTGAGCTCTGCTCAGAGCCCTCCCTGGGCTGAGACCATTTCTGAATCACCTGAGGTTTGTTCTCCCCTACTACTGCCCTGATACAAAGGTTTCTCCTGGGCAAGTCATGCATTGACTATTTGCATTTAGCTATATCCTTGAACAATGTACTATGGTAGACATCTGTTATTTGTAGAGAAATCATCCTTTTCCCTTCTGTTTGGATGTACTTTTACAGTGATTTCTATTTCTAGTTTATTCATGCTCTGAAGTAAAGTGTGGCAAGACAGTAGATGTGAAATTTTCCTAATGCTGAAAGTGGAAGTGTTTACAGTTTGTAAACCTAAGTATACTGTATAATTAAAACAATTATTTAATCAAAAGATGTTTCTTAAACTGCTTTGCAATTAGTGCTATTAAAATAGTTCTATTATTTTCCATGCATTTAATTTCTGTTTTGGTCTCTCCAAAGCACATTTTTTGTAGAAGGCAAAACAACTTTACATCTATAATTATAGTTTAAACCATTCAGGGTATGCATGATCAGATTAAAAGACTAAAGTAAACCTTTCCATAATGAGACCAAAGCACAGGAGAATATACTGTGGTGGATAACTCTGTTTAAGGTTATGAGCCTATGGGTTTGTTTACAATATTTCCTAGTTTCAGGGATATTGTGTCACTCTATATTCCCAGAGAGCTGAAAAAAGGATTTCCCACTGCTGGCACATCCTTTGCAAGTGTTTGCTGAATAGCACAGAGCTGGTTTATATATTGTAGCAGTAATGGATCCCTGGTTATGGGTTTGTTTGTAATATTGATTTCCCATCAGTCAGATTTTATAAAGAGCTTCACATCCTTGTCGTGCATCTCTGGTCTAGATGCTGCAGGTATTAGCCTCAGATTGTGAGAGATTTGCAAAGAATGTTTTGTTTGCATGGTTGCACTAAGGCTGATGGAAAATTGGTTTGAAGCAATGCCTGCTCTGTTCAAGAGCCTTTCTGCAGTTCTGGTGTTAAGTGTCCTGAAACCTGTGGGCACATCTTTTCTTTCCACAAATATTTTTGTGGAAGACAACGATGGAAAAAGAAAAAAAAAAAATCACATGAAGCTTCTAAGAGTGTTACTCTATGCTTCTATTAAGGGATAGACCCTTCTCTGTTGACAAGGATGAGTCTCTGTAAAGTTCTAGTCCTGACACCTGAGTAGAAATTGAAGTGTGCAGTGGGTGCATGTGTGTGGATACCTTAGGAAAAGCGTAGGAATATGAGGAATATTCTGGAATTAAAGAGGGAAAAGTCCGAGAGAGAGGAAATCTACAGAGACCTGTCCTTTCCTTCAGTGCTGAAAACCCAATTCTGTTCCATGTTTGGTCTGGCAGGTTGGGGGTGGTGTTACCCTGGGACAGCACCAGTTCCCCTCAAAGCTCCCTGGTCAAGGGTGGAAATGGAGCTCCCCTGGGGAGGGATGCCCAGGACACTGAGCCCAGGGTGGAGGTTCTCTGTGTCTGTCATATCCCTCCCAGGGAGCAATCTGAGAGCAGAAGTTGTGCACCAAAATCACCAAAGTGATCTTTCTGCACCAGAGCCAGCAGAACCACAGAGAGGAGGCCTCGTACATCCATAATTCACAACTCACTGCAAAGCTTCAAAATGTAATCAGGAGAGATTAGTCATGCAGAAAACGTCTAAAGCATAATTTCATTATGGCAGTAAGAACCATAGTGTCCGACTATATGTTCACTGTCTGGTTCCTGTGCAGGGTTTGTGCACTCCTGGCATGAGAACAGCAGAACACTGCTTTTTTCACAGCAGAACACTCAGTAAGGTAAGGGATCTCAGAAGGGCTGCAGTCCTGTGGGCTTTTTTCTTTTAAGCAAGAATTACTACTTTTTTTTTTTTTTTTTTTTTTTTTTTTTAAACACCTTTTGATGTATTTAAGCTTTCCTCCATAATTTTAAATCTTGGAAGACCTATTGTAGGCAATACATTTTTTGCTTCCTTTTACCCTGTCTTTTGTTCATACTTAAGTTTCAAACATTAGACTTGTCCCTATTAAGGGACAAGGTTCCTCAGGCCTAGTTACACACAGCTCCCAGAGTGTTAGAAAACATTGTTGCAGTGGGAAGACTCAACTGAATTTCTTCAAAGTTTTTGTTACTGAAATTCAAGTAGATGATGATCTGAAAAAATGTTTTATTTACAGCTTAATATCAGGTGGGATTCGTGTTGGTTCTTTACAGACCAACAAACCCAAAATACATAGACAGCTTGATGATTTCAGTTTTGTTTTTTCTCATCTAGAAGCTTGTTTCATTTGCTAAGATTACTTTATTTACTAGACAGAGAAGAAATCCATATTTTCAGATAATTTGTTTTTATAATTCCTCACACCTGTGAGTGTTCTTACCAGTGCCTTTCTATCATGTTGGTTTTTCTGAAGAACTGACTCCAACTTTGTTGTCTTCCCAGATTGTCTGCTTGATTCTTTATTTTCACAGAGTTTAAGATGTGAATTGCTAATTTACCTACTCTGATGATTTTTCACAGTTCCTTTAAGCTTCCATCTTTTAGGTTTTCTGAGTTCAGGCTTTAGACATGTGTGTTAAGCCTGTGTGTGTTAAACTTGCTGAAAGGGTGAAAGAACCTTTTTAGCACATGATCTTTCCTTCCTCAGAACTTTTAAAATGTAATCAAATCCTTTCCTCTTCCCAGAGTATAAAGTAGAGAGCCTTTCTGAAGCTATTGCTTTGATTTTGGTACATCCCACATCGTTGTCCCGGACATGTGACTTCATATTTTGTTCCAGTGGCAAAGCAACTGGTGAAAAAAAAAATGAAAATTTAAGAGATTTCTTTTTTTTCTATGGGTGCCACCCTCACCACTGCTGACGGTTCTGTTGTGCCTACCCCTGTCACTGCCACATTCTCCCATAAATGGCAAGATTGAAAAATATGGGACCTATGAAAAACCTGTTCAATACCAATTCCTGTGACAGCTGTTTATGTTTATTTTGTCCTTCTTCAATCTCTTTTATAGTAGGCCCATCGAATCCAAACATTTCATGTAATCTGTGCATATTATTTTAAATGTGTTACTGATGTGATCAGCTTCCATCCTTTCTTCAAAGGGCAAACTTCTGTCAAAGGGCAGTTGAGCCACTTGGAGCCTTGATTCCTCTTTGGATGGACCTCTCTGCTGACTTTTCAAATTTTGACAGAAAACCTTCCAGATTTCCAGCTAAGTGCCTAAAGTCAGATGGGATCAATTTGAGATCTTCATCCCCATCACAAAACCCAATCTACCTTGATCTGACGGATTTCTCTAATTTAAGCAATCTGTTCCCACATTGTAATGTACTTCGCTCCATCTTCACTTCTTAATGTTCTCTCCCTACCTTCCCCACTTCCATCTCTGCAATTTGTCTCATCTCAGACTATTCCCCTGTTGCCCCATGCACAGCTGAGCTCCACCACTGCCCCTTTCTTCCCTGTACTATTTGCTTCATCTATCCCTGCTATGCCCATTCCATCTCTTGTTCCCTTGGATGTTGTGTTTCTCCAGTGGCATAAAGCATATTCTCATGTTTTTAGAATCCTATAAAAACTGAAATATCTGTATATTTTTTTTTCTTAATTATCACATTGCAGTTTCAAATAATATGTCTAATTCTACTGTGGTGTTGTTCAGTTGATTTCTATTTAAGTAGTGCTGTAGAGCAGTATGTTGGGCAGAAAGCTTTGTATTATAATTGGGTAACAAATTATTATTTTCTTCTTGTGTTCAGTGAACTGGTTTTGCAGATCTTTCAGCTCAATTCATTATGATCAAATGGAGAAGCATTTGTTTCAATAATATTTTAATCTCTAGGACTATCTTTTGCATCAGTGACTTTTCATTGTTAATTGCTTTCTTGTCCCCCATTAAGGTGTTCTTGCAACTGCTTCATCCAAACTAAGCTCCCTTTCCACACACACAAATTTGAAAATACTCTTTTCAACTTTTTAGGTGAAATAACCACTGTTGCTTTCTTAATCCATCACTATGGTTTTTGTGTATTATCCTCCCTTGATAATGACAAAAAACTGTACAAAATCACCTCTGCAAGGAATTTTAGAAATGTCCTGAATTTCTCCCCACATACATCAAAATGTAAGAAATAATTTTATTATTTCATAGCACCAATTAAGATCACCAGGGCACCTAGTATGTGCTGGATGTTTGTGAGTGAATTATCATTAATATTAATGATTTGAGAGGATATGTACTGACTGGAGTACACCCCTGATGTCTCAGAGTCATTGTACTGAGAAGGTTTTTTTTATTATAAGTTCTCTGAACCTGTTGCTACTTTAAACCCTATAAAGGGTGTAGAAAAGAAAGACTCAAGCTATAATTTTAAATATGTAAAGAAAAAATTTACATGCTGAAATAACAACATCAGGAGATGAGTTCAAGTGGTTCTCTCCCTTTTCAGAAATCAATTGCTTGTGAATTTATTATTTTAACACAGCTGACAGAACATACAGAAGGAATTCAGTAATGAAAAGCATTTGGGGGTTTGACAGGTCTTGGCTGAAATGAAGTCCTTTGAGACCAGAACTTGGAGGCAGAGGTGAAAGTAAAAATTGGTTTACCTGAAGATCTCTGTATATGGAATCTAAATTTTCAAGGGAGACTGCCTGCCAGCATCAGGGCTTATCTTTTGACACATCCAACCTGAAATCTATCAAAATCTGGAAACTTCCTGACTTTTCATTGTAACGTCTGTACATGTCATTTTCTACACAAAACTTTGCACATGTGCTAAAAGTTCCCTGGAAATTTTGTGCTAATTCAAGTAATTGAATTTTGCAGCTTACTCATGTATTGGTTTTCAAAATAATTTAGCCCAGTTCTCTCTGTCAAAAAAAACCCAAACAATCCAAACCAGTTGATTAATGGCAGTCTTACTGCTCCATAGATCTATGAAGTGTTTATATTGACAGTTTTCAATATCAAGCAGTGTCTTTTTTACTTGTGCTACAGCTGGAAGGCCAATGTAGATAGGAGTAAAGTAGCTGGTGTTCTTTCTTACACACCATTAATGCAGCCATTCACAAAGGGCTGCTTGGTGAAAGCTGTGGAACAGGGTGTCAGAAATATCACCTAAAGCCTCTGAACTAAACAGTGTAACTGAGAGCTGGTAGTGATGTACAGAACTTGCATTGCTTAGTCCATTATTGCATAAAAGTCCAGCTAAATTTGCATGTTCAGCCTGAATTTAAAAGTCTGTGTGTTAAGGAGGGCTGAGAATATGTTTCTATTCTATTTAAGTGCAGTGCAAAGGTGTCTGTGTTGCAAGCTCTGTGGTGCAGTGCTCACAATTACACACAAGGCAGTGAAGCTCTGTCCCTGATGGAGGTTACAGGCTGAGCAACAGGAACAGCAATTACACCCAAAAAGAAAATGAAAACTGTCATGCTCTTCTGAAGAGCCATTCTATCCATGCATGCTGTAATATCTAACAGACAGAGAGCGCATTTCTCTGCAATTTTAAGTATTATTCTGAAGTGCATCTAACCTAGCAATTGAAATCTGTGCAGGAAAATTGGCTGTGCTCTAGGAACTTTTGCCCAGCACTCAGTGCATGCACAGAATTATACCATTTAATAGTAATCCTTTCTTGGAGTCATGCTCATATATCTTTGGAGAATAGTATATATATATATATATATATATATATATACACACATACACACACTATACACACACATATATATACACATATGTACACATATACATGATTTATTTATTTATTTACGTGTTCAATATTTACCATCTAAAAAATTCAGCCCTGTGTTCTCAGGGCACTGAAGGCAGAGCCAAGCCCTGAAGCTCTCAGAGCTGAGTCATTTTAGATGGCAGACTGATGCACCATATTCATCCTGAACTGTGCAAACCAGGAGATATTGCTTGCATTTGGAAATATTGGCAACAAAGTGTGTTAACTCTCATGTGCTCACTGGAATACTCTGTGCTAGCCTTTAAAAACATAAAATGTAAGGAAAATATGATAATATGAAAAAATCCATAACCTCCTGTCAGACATTGCAATTGCTTGAGTGTTCAGCAGGAGTTAAAGATGGATAAAAAGTGCAAGGTAGAAAGCATAGCAATGAGTAGCAGATGAGCTGCATTCAAGACTAATAGATTCTTCATGAAAATGCTGTGACATTTATTTTCTATATTAAAAATTCAAATGCAAGTGTTTAGTATGTCTCATACATATCATCTCTTTCTGTAATTCTGGGACTGGCACAGTTTTGCCTTTAGTCATTTGTGTATTGCTTTTCCATCCACTTTGATCACATTGTGCTTCTGGAATATTCCCACCAGTTATCCTAAGAACTGTGATAACTGAATCTTCTTTCATCTGTCCCAGAAACGAAAATATCACTAAGGAGAGTCTCAAATAAAACTGTAGAGGAGGAAACCACCTTCCCACCCCCCAAAATGTTTATTAGCACCTTTAATATAAATACTTGTATTAATGAGGATCTAACCAACCTTCTCAAAAATTACGGCATAAATATATGTATAATAAACATGCAGTGTCTTTTCTTTCCTACACAAAGGAAAGCATTTGTCATTCTGGTAACACAGGAGACAGAAAACAATGCCAATTCACAAACAAAACCTTCCATGATTTAATATTGTCATTTTGTCCCCTTAGATCCTAGAATGATAAATATTGTTCCTCCTTTTGTCAGCATCAGAAGCACTTCTTTATGTGGAATAAAGGCTCATCCATTATAATCATACTGGTTTTTTTCCAGGTTACTTTTTCCAATCTGTTTCAGAATACATCATGCCAGTGATACTGTGCCAGCTTTCTTGTGGTTATTCCAAAGCTCCAGGGGTACCTGTGATGCTACCAGTTTGATTTCTGTTTATGACTGGGGTTTTTTATAATTTCTATTCTCAAGGTTTCAGAGTCCTCACTGTGTCTGGGACTTCATTACACTGAGAAGTGTAGAAACATGTACCTGATCTAGCCTGGACATGCAAGTCAAGAGTTTATGGAGTGTGACCCTCTGGGAAGACACAGGCAGAGTCTGTTTGACCTCTTTTGGTTTTCCTCAAAGGAGGGGGGAGCCTATGGACAGCCCTGTGCAGGGGATGGCCCTTCCTTCTAATGCTTTCAAGTATTTTCTGTGCTGTTTGCTCTTGAGAAGGAGCTGTGAGGGGTCATTGCCTGTGAGGTTTGTGCAGAACACAGGAGTCATTCCAGGTGAAATGTCTGTAGCTCCATCTTCATCCCAGCCAGCCAACAACCCATTCTGGTTGTGTCTAGTATTGCAGTACTTAAATAACTCAAAACATACATTTGTTTTCAAAATGTGTTTGTTTTTTGAAAATCTTGTCAGTACTCTAATAGACTTACATTGTTTTCAGACAGAAACACACAAAGGTTAGGCACGTTATGTTTTGTGGAGAGCTGTTGGCTATGGTGTGAGGCCACCCCATCTCTCATTCAATGGTGGGTTTAGGAAGCAGCCATTGCACTAAACCTAAGCAAATGATCTAATTACTATATTAGCATGTATTAGTTAATTTGTGTGTAGCACTGTGGAGATAACAAGCTCAATATTTTAATACAGTTTCTCTTCCCTGGACACATCTCTTGTCTTCATTTTTAAACCACTATGAAAAGGTCACTAAACATTGATTTTGTAAATGAAAGCTCTAAAATAGGACTTGAAAGAGCTAACGTTTAGGGGGAGAAAAAAAAAAGTGTGAAAATTCAACTTGTTTAAGTCAGACCATGAATTTTGGGGCTCAGATTTCTCCTACCAAGCTTTAGATCTCTTACCAGTCCCAGAAATGACATACCTCACTCTGGAGACTGTTCTTTCAAGAGGCTCCTGGCCCTACTTCCCTCCCCTTGAAACCCATCCCAGTGGATCTGGAGAGGATTTAAACCCCACTGCCTCAGCCTCTGTGGATATTTAGCAGCTCTATTCACAGCTTACACTGGCACAAAGGATAGCTGTATCCTTGAGGCACCCCAGTGAGGAAAACACATTCTTGTCCCTTTTGCAGTGTGAGTAGAGAAAACAGTGTTAAACACATCAAAGATGAAAAGTTGCATAAGAAATGTGCACTGGCTAGCACACAGTTTTTAAAATCTTGAATGTAAATATTCTCCTTAAAACACAAGTGGGACTCAAATAATGAAATAAGGCTGGCTGCATTTAGATTGTTCTCAATCTACTTCATTGCTCTTAAAGAAATAAGTCATAGCTTGAATGTGAACATCTATTTCCATCTCTCTTTGCAAATAAAAGGTGTGTGTATCTTTCTTAGAAAAGAATTGCCCACTAAAATATAAGAAGTCATGAGAAGGACAAATAATATAAAGGATCCTTAGAATGTTTGCAACTTTTCAAACTACCATATCACCTTCTTACACTCATACAAGGCAAAGAGTTGAAAGAAAGTAGAAAGGAATTAGAGTAGTCTTAGTAGCTAACATCAGATTGACAAAGAAAATCCCTGATTATTACAATTCTATATACTAAATATTTTGTAAAGGCAGTTAAATGATGTGGTGACTGGAGTTCAATAGAAAGAAAAAAAAAAAGTAGCAAAAATAAGAATGGAAAGTGAAGGGGTATTTGGAAGGAAAGGAATTGGAAAGTAGTGTAGGAAAAAGCCAGAAATCCTATATATTCCTCTGTTGTATTGCCCAGACCAGACAGGACAAATAAAAATCAACTCACAAGGTCACACATCTGGACACAAACCTTTCAGAGGTTTATATGAATCCCTCTTGAGTCTGGCTCTTCCCCTTTTGGGGGATAGTACCTTATAATTCTGCACTTCACGTTGTCAAATCCTTGTTCCCACCATAGCTTTTGTTTTCCTCTCACCTTTTAAGATAAATGTCATAAAATGTGGTGTCCCACCTTTTAGAAAATAGGTGGTTTGCCACTGATTACTGCTAGTTTCATTCTTTGCACCCAAAATTGCAGCAAGCCTTTTAATGAACTAATCCTAAGCATGAACTACAATTTCCATTGTTACCTCTTTTCTCCTATTCTTTATGAAAATCAATGTTTTTCTCATGGCTTCTTCAGAGTCTCGAGTGTATAGTGTCTAATGGTATTGCTTTTTAGCTTTATATTACATCTTTATAACTTAGGATAATTATTTATAGTTGCAACTCATGCTGCAGCAGACTGTAGGAAACAGAATGTTGTATTGCACAGCAAAGGGAGAGCAGACTCATGGCTTATTATATTATTATGTTATAGAAGGCACTTCAGGGGCTACAGAAGAAAGTTTCTCAAATTGTGGTACTTCTCAGAAGCTGGGAAGTACAAAACATTTTTCATTCAAAACACTCTTGGATCATTATCACTGTATATATAGCCATTCAAGTCTAATTTAAATATAGAAAATCAGGATATAAGAGAACCAAAGCTAAGTTTTTCACATATGATCAAATAGCATATGGGAAAAAACAGAGGGGAAAAAAGGTCAGCAGTTAAATGGCGAATAGAAACCTCAATACAATTTCTTCTTTTAAAAAACAGATGGGAGATTTAGCACAATTGCAGTGAGGGAGTTCTAATGTCCTGCTGAATGTTTGTTTCTCCTTCATCACATAGTAAAAGCTTTTTTGAAAATGCTTAAATGAAAACTAGCTCCTAATCACATCCTAGAAATACAAAGACTATTGTGCTTTGTACAGCACAGCCATTTTTGATGAAAATATTGGGAGCAATGCACAGAATTGCTCTGAATTTTGTCTGTTGACTGAAAGAGCCATCTTGACATTGGAAAACTCCAAGCTCCATGTATCCTTCCCACATCTTCTTGTCCACGGTTTCATTTCACCATTTCATACTCAAATGAATATTGATGAGAATGGGCTGCTGCAGTAATTCCTTGGTGTCAGAAAGTGTATTTTCATTGAGTGCATCTTGAGGGAGCTCACATTGTTGGGAAATGGACATTGTGAGATTTTCTTGACTGTACATTTCACTTGGTTTTTGCCTTTTTTCCCACATCCATTTAGTAATCCTGTTCAACAGGCCATGAGTTAAAGACTTTATTTTGTTGTATTAAAAGGAGGTGTGCAAATCAGGGTGAGATTTATGCCAAATCAGATGCAGAGAGGAATATTTCATAGCTCCAGTATCTCTGAAGGATGTTGATCCTAATAGGAGAAATGTGGAATCTGAATTTGATGTGCCAGGAGAATCTTTCTCATTTTTACCCCACATGCATTTAGATAACTGTTTTAAATGGCAGAAGTTATAGTTTGGTAATCTTCTTTTACAAGAATTGTTGGGGTTTTGGTGTTGTAGGTTCATTTTTTTTCAAAAATTTTATTAATTTAACGAGTGAATGAGGTAATGAGTGCTACTTGTTGGATTGGGAGTATACTTAGAAGTAGGTGACAAGCTATGACTGTGGACTATCAGCTTTCCAGTTCTTCCTCTCCAAACTAGGACACGTGCCTAGAACATATAATATAATATATTTACAGTGATATCCAGCCATTGTACTACTATCTCTCAGTTTCAGGCATTTGCTGTATCTGAATGTGTCACACAAGAAACAGTGCTCTTCTACTATCATTTTACTGATATTTGTCTATACTGGCTGCTCAGGACCAAGGAAGTGTATGTAATGAAATGTTTAAAATGGAAACCTATTTCCATACAATTTGAAAGGTCTCTGTGTGTAATTTTGCCTGTTACAGTCAGAACACGGTGTTTTCAGTGTACAGTAGAAGATTCAGTAAAGAATTAATGAGTAGGTGTGTAGCCTGCTTGTCTGTACTGGAGTCCCATACAGAATTACTCTCTCAGTGCAGACCATAATTGTGGTAGAGCTATTTGTACCAAATCTTTGGAGATTAAAATGGGTTTTTTATGGTGTGAGCTTTTCAGCTTTTTACCAAGCTTTTCTACTTAAATTACTAAAAATCAATTTTCTATGTAAGCTGATGCTAGATTTGCTGATGGAGCTACCCTAATACTGACAGCAGGGTATTTTTGACTTCGTCTTTTTTTTTCTTTTTATTTTCTTTTTCATTGTTCTCAAGCATTAATATTACTGACACTACAAATACTCTTGTTAGAGATCTTGAGTACCCTGAAATTGTCACTTTAGTGATATTCAAAATATGTTTCAAAATTCTCAGCACACTTTCTGTCCTGTTGACTTAATTCTGTGTTACTCTCCCAAGACCATTTGTTTTGTCAGATTCCTGGCTACGTAACTGGGGATGTTCTAAGTGTCTAATTGGACATCAGCAGAATACTGATTAACTGACACTGCTATTTGGACAAAACCAAATTAGCATCAAAACAGTGGTTTTGAGTGATGATGTATTTCACCAGTGTGTTGGAAATGGTAAACAAGTCCAGTAGTTTGCAAAACTTGGAAAGCAAAACTTTAAAAAGAGAATTCTGTATGGAAAAGCACTGCAGATATGATGCCTACTGCTGATTAAGGTGTAATCCTATTGAATGTCTGGTGAGCTGCAATAATTTCTTTTCATGAAGCTATTCAATACTTTCTGGTTTAAGTAAAATTTTTGACAAGGGAAAAAAAACCTGGCACCTGCAACATAAAGGGTGCAAGAGAGAGAAAAAGTATCTTAGAGGATTATTGTTCTAATCTGTTTCCTTAAAAGTAAATGGTAATGTAAGTAGTATTGTTTTATCTCCAGCATGGGCAGAATTGGCCCCTTTTGGGCCCTAAAACCTATTGTCTTTAAGGTGGTGTGTTTTGTCTTGAGGAGGAGAGTAGTAAAGCTGCAAATCTGACAGTATATGTACTCACCCAGATGGAACATTAGGGAGGCATTCATAAAAACTGCATTTCACCTGGTGAGGTTTATCACCCCAGATTTCCTCTACAGACAGAAAGAGATCTGCTTTAAATCACCCCCTGCCAGAAAGGCCCCTCTGGAGGAAAGCAAACCCCACTGACTCCTGCTGCCCTTTCTCCTTCTAAGCCTTCTCCTGATTGCTCAGTTGTGTTCCAACCTGCTCTGCTTCCCAGATACTCACACATGGATATTCACACTCACACAGATATTCTGATTACTGAATTGCATGAAATATAATTCAGCCCTGTAATAATGGCCAATCACAGCCTGTTTGTATGGATGATAAATCTCTGTCCCACAGGTGTTCATCTCTCTCATGATGTATAGTGAGGCTTTAACTTCCATCACAGTGGTTAAAGCATCTGTTTGCATGAATGGGTTTGGGTAAAAAGCTTTTAAAATGTTGTAACTCAAGCTCACAGCTTTTTTTACAGTTTTCATATATTCATTATGCTCTGATTTGCATTCATGTAAAAATAGTTTGCTGAAGATAAACAGTAAAATAATGGTATACAGGCTACCTCGAGTGTGTCAGGCTGGAGGAGACTTCTGCAATCCAGATGTGTCTAATTACTCTAGAGGGGTTCATGAACTAACCTCACCTGGGCCATAACTGTGATACTGACTCCTAAAAAAAAATTATGATTTTGTTTGTATTAAACCAGGTATTGCTAAAAGTAAAAATAGAGCTTCTTCAGTACTCTGACTAGACTTTTTTCTCTTCTATAGAAATAGGTTTACAAGACCAAATTAGATTCTGGCATGATTAATGCATCTCACCAAATTCTTGCAGAGTAGAAAATTAGTTTATAGTGATTTTCTTGAAAACAAATTAAACGGCTGCACAACATCACAAGAATAGAGACGTTTTTCATAACATATGGATAAATGATTCAATGGAAATGAGATGTAATCAAACTGAAAATGTAATCCAAATGTTTCAAATATGACTGTCCATTGTAGAAAAATGTGTAATTACTTGCATTTTAATCCATGATGTGTAATATACAGTGGCAGAGCAGCAAGGAATTAATCTGCATGAGATGTGCACATATTCTAAGTAGATAATTCCTTTTTAGGTGTTTTTATTATCATTTTGTTAAAAACAATATGACAAGAAGTTTTGGCCTCAGGTTGCACCAAGGGAGGTTTAGATTGGCTGTTAGGCAAAACTTCTTCACCAAAATGTTTGTAGGGCCCTGGGACAGGCTGCCCAGGGAAGTGGTGAAATCACCATTGCTGGAGGTGTTTAAAAGATGTGTGTGTGGCACTCAGGGACATGCTTTATTGGTGGGATTTGCAGTGTTAACTTCATGGTTGGAACCCATGATCTTAAGGGTCTTTTCCAACCTAAACAATCTGATGATTCTATGGTTCTTGTGTTTCAGGAGGGCTTGAGCTGAGAAAAGAGTGGGGATGAAAAAGTTTCAGTTAATCAATGTTAAATTGTCCCATTCCATTACTGTAGAGTCTGCAGCTCCCCACTGGCTCCACTTCACCAGGACACTGCACATCCCAGAGTGCATGGTGAACTTCCCCTTGGCCATATCCAGAGAGGCCAAACAACCTGTGCTGTCTTAGTCACTGGCAGGCTGGATAGTTGAAAGGCACCAGATGTTGTACAGACCTGGATTTCAGACCTTTCTCACTCTGAAAGGGAAGAACTGTGTGACTGCTTTTGGGAAAAAAAAAAAAAAAAAAATCACTACTGGCCCTGTGGAATACAAATATTTCACACAAATATGTAGGGTCATTTCCTTTTCACAATGAGAAAATTTGGGAAAGGCTGAACGTTTCTTCAAAGAGCCTTTATTGTATAGTCTGCATTTCCCACAAACTGACAGCAGGTAATTTATGAGTCTATTCTGGGAATAGGAATTTCTTCATCCCTTATAGATAGCCTTTATTACTAAATAGCAAAGGTGTAATAAAAAGGAGCATGACATCTTCTCTCTACTAGTGTGTGGCTATTTAATTCCACACTATCGTTATTTAGTTTATTATTGTTATGGTTTAAGCTCTGCCTCGTATTTTACTTATTTAATTAAGTTATATGCAAAAGAAAAGGGAAACATACCTCCTGACCTCTTGGCTGTCTTCCCATCTTGCAAAAATTATCACTGAAAAAAAAAAGATGGGGTTACTTGCCCAAAGTAATTTCCTAGTTATTTTAGTTTGTTTAATATATCTTTCCAAAAGTAAGAGCAGTGTCAACTTAAAATACACATTCATGCACCAAACAGGAAGAGAAGCCTGTAAAAAGACTGTGAATTTGAGGTGCTGTCTGCTTGTCCTTTTAAAAATAATCTAATTCAAATAAAAAACATTCAATATGACAGGCTATGAAGACACTTAGTGTTCTTGGCAGATGCTTATGATTATTTTTCTCTGTGACTAAGCCTGCGATCTCTGGATACTGTCTAGGCACACCTGCCAGATCAGGAAATTTGGATACACATGAAGGATTTGACTGTTTTCTGACTTTGAAATGAACTTAGATCTGTTGTGTTCTTCTAGCCATATACAGTCTTGAACTTCAGATGACTCTTAATTTTTCTCCTGGAAAGTACTCGAGTATCAGGTTTGCACTTGCTTAGGAGGAGGGTCTGTGCATCACATTTGTAAATACCAAATTTTGTTCTGGCTCTGTTTTCTGTGCCTTTTGGATATCTCCCAGCATGACTTGATCCATAGCAGAGGAGTATGCAGCACAAAGAACAGACTTGCCTTTTCAGCCATGAAAATTAAGCCTGAGTTGGTCTGCTTGGAGATAGTTTGGTTGAGAATACAGGATCCAGGAAATCTTGAAACTATTGCTAAACATCTAAATTGAACATGACTATTTCTAGCACGGTATCTCATAGAAAGTGAGAGAATTTTTTCCACGGGTACTCAGAAACACTGCCTAGTAACAATCTTCTAGAATGTTATTTTCCTTCTAGAATGCTATGTTTCCCCACTATTATAGACATTATAATGAACTTTTTTTTTTTTCTATGGAGAATAAACCTGTGCATTCCATAAACATTGTGTGAATGTAATCTGTTTCTTCAAATTAAAAAGTAGGTAATACAAAACTTCATTATTAACTGGTGGGGTTGTATATAATTCATGTGTATATATATATAAAATTGTTACATAATGGCATATTTAAGTTACATTATTAGAAAATCTTTGTATATATATGCATATACCATTAATTCACACGATATACGTTGTGTACTTATCAAACAGTGTTTCTACAGACCTGAAATATTGATAAATGGTGTAATTCATTAAAATTCCCTACATTATAACTGGTAGTTTTCTTGATGAACATGAAATTGCATTCATTGGCTTCACTGTGTGCTATGGTGACTTTCATGAGGCACCACAGTCTGTGATTCTCATCACTTAGTGAATCTTCAAACAGCCCAGATCCATTCCTACAGATTTCCATGGGCAATAAGTCTTCCACAATGGCAATATTTTGAGTAAGAGATCCTTTATGATAAAAGGAGTTTGTCCACTATGGGGTGAACAGTAATGCCAGTCTTTAAAAGAATTGACAGATGGAAGGAACACAAAGACTTGTGGGCACTGAAGGGTGAAGCTGTGACTTTAATAATATCATGTTTACCCAGTCTTTTCTGTTTAAGTCTCTCTGTATGGCAGCTGGCATTTTATTTTCGTTGCTTAAAGTCACCTTAAACAATGACTATAATTCTGGTTAAAATGTCAAACAAATCTAATTGATCTACCTGACTCGTAGTTATTTTATTGTCTTCAGGTTTCTGAATGTTCTGATTCTGCATAACAATGACGTGTAGAAATTTAATCAAATGAAGACATCTATCCAAATGTTATGTCTGAATAATGCATATTCAAATTGAAAGGAAACATTTCCAGTTACCCACCTAACCACGAATCTGAGGCCATTATTTGTTCCCTTACTTTTAACAAAAGAGGTAGTAAGAATTCCATGCATTTCTCATTAAAATGAACAATAGAGGAGGAAAAAAAAGTTTTAAGTATGCACACCATTATGTAAGACTCATTTTTTCAATGTAGGGTTTTTTTTCTACTTTTAGAGATAGTGTAGTCTTGCATCAGTTCAAATGTAGTTGTATACAATCAGAGGAAAAATGTTTAAACATCCCAGCATGGGTATTTCCATTTAAATCTGATTACAGTGAAATAAAACTGTAGCTATTAAAGGTTTAGAAGAACTACAAATACAAGCAGTAAAAGAAGACAGTTAGTAAATGAGGTAGTAAAACATTTCAGCAGGGCAAACAGTTTATAGCACTCAGCCTTCCTGTGGCAGACTGTGCTATTCACCACAGACCCGAGCACTGCTCCCCGAACTGCACTTAAACCTGCAATTAACCTTTCACGCCTAATGAAGCTGTTTTGCTGCAAAATTAAAATATATAGTACTGCCTGTTTTTTACAGAGACTGGGAGGAGAGCATCTCAGAATGAATGACTTTTTCAGATGCTCTTGTTTGAATGCAGGATTAAAGGGCTATTTGTATATAAACCGTGAATGTGCTTTTCAAGGTAATCTCATTTGATTTGCTATATTTTATCCCTCTAATTATTAATGGTTTTTCACTGTTGTGAAAAGAATTAAAAAGGAAAAAATTCACACCCCAGTAATTTTATGATTAGAGACTTCCTGAAAATAAACTGTTACCATTTAACTTCCATTAGGAAAGACAATAGTTCTGCTAAAGATAACCAAGTTCATATTGCTTCCTCTGGTGTTTTCCTCATTGTGGATGCAATTATCTCTTATAAAAATTTACTTTCCACTTATGATTTGACTGGGCTCACTTCTTAATGACTTATGCATACATATCCTTACAACAAGCTAGAGGTTGTTTCAACTGCATAGAACTAGGTGAGGTTATTTCTACAACATTTAGTAGAAAAAACAAACTAAATTTATAAATTGGGCTGGTTCTGCAACTAAGATTGAATTTCCAGAAATTAGAGGTGACCTGCTGAGTCTCCACTTGGGATCCTTACTGATTCCACTGTTCCTTTTGCCATGCTGCTCAAGAGTCAGAAGCTAACAGAGGCCATGTACTGATTTGGAAAATACCAGTTTGGATGTTAGGTAGGATATTTAAACAGCAGCATTCAAAGAAGGTGGGGTAAATGTAATAACTTAGGAGTTGAGGTAATGCATCTAGAGCACTGTACAATTTACAGTTCCAACTTCAATGGCTGTAAATGTATTCACATTTGTTATTTAGATAAAAAACCTGTAACATCAAGGGAATGTTTTGGTTTTTGTTTTTTTTGTTGTTGTTGTTTAATGAATATTTAGGCCACAGCATTTTCTTCTGTTTTATTTTGATGTAAATTCTCCTTGCTCAAAGTGTCTGTGCACAGGCTTGACTTGGTAAATGAAATTCCTTTAGACTGCCAGTCTGAAATAATGAATTGTTCCCCAAGTTAATTGTATTGCTTTGATAACAAGGAACTATGCTGGGCGTAGAGAACATAATAAATGAATTTCATCAGATGATTTGTGTGATGTTTTGAAAAATGATCTTCTGTAGTGACCTGATGGAATTTAATGGAATTCTATCAACATGCCAGTACATGACAGTATGCAGTGTTAGATCTAAGGATTCCTTTTTGTTAGTTGTAATATTAAGTGAAGTTAGCTCAATACATGCAAATATATTTTAAAATAGCTTATTAAATTAAAAAATCTGTTTGCTAATAGAACTCCCTCTGTTTAGCATAGTCCCTAAGCCTAGCTGTTGAAGATGGGCTGACATGTAAGCAATTGCCAAAATGTTGTTTAGTTTTTATCCCTGAATTTTCTAATACCAGATACTGCTTCAACTTTAAAGGTACCTCAAAGATTTCATCAATTTGATTTGTCAAAGTCCAATTTTAAGCATCACTGGCTCATGCCAGGAAATATTTGTGTATATGAGAAAAACCAACTTGACTAATCTTGGTTCTTACATATCCTGAAATGTAGCAATGATAATTGTACTTAGTGTTTTACAGTATTGTGCATTTTTTAAAAGCTGGATGCACATTAATCAATTCTTGTAACTTTTTTGTGACTTAAGAAAGGTTATGTTATCAATGTAAAATAGCACAGATTTTTTCAGGGTTCTGGAAACCTGAACTGAATCTGACCATATATTTTATAGTATGAAAGAAGAGTGTAGCAACACTTGTTAGTGAAAAATAATTTTTGCACAGCTTCCTAGTAGATAAGTGTTGTAATGAGGGATTGCATGAAAAGTATTGCAAAATTGGATTCTGTGTAATAGATGAATTGAGTTTGATATTGGCTTGAGATAAGAAATAGAGACTGCCCGTTAAAGATGGTGAAAAGTATTTTCTAAGGTTGCCTTGGAGAAATGAAATGTTTTGGGCAGTGTGGAGAACCAGCACCATCCTTACCTACATTTTGAGTCTATTTAGATGGTTTTTTGTGGTTTGTTTGTAGTAGCAAATATAAATGATGTGAATACTCCTAATCCTTTTGATTGCAGTATCACCTGTGTGAATTTAAAAACCCAGAACTACCATGTATGAAGTGTGTTGTTAATGACAGCATTTTAGAAATCACTGGTTTCTACCAGGGATGCTGTAGCAAGCAAATAGAAGAGTAAATTGTTAAGATATTACAGGTCTAGAAAGAGAGCTGAAGAGTGGCACTTGGTCTGTTCAGCCTGGAGGAGACTGAGGGGGGATCTCACTGCAGTTACAGCTTCCTCTGGAAGGGAAGAGCAGGGTCAGACACTGATCTCTGCTCTGGGGTGATCAGTGCCAGGACTCAAGGGAACAGCCTGAGCTGCTGTCAGGAGAGATTTAGCTTGGGTATTAGGAAAAAATGCTTCATTTAGAGGGTGGTTGGCACTGGAACAGACTCCCCAGGGCAATGGTCACAGCACTGCCAGCGTTAAGAAGGATGTGGACAATGCACATGGTGGGATTCTTGATATTGTCCTGTTCAGGGCCAGAAACAGGAGGTGATGACCTAGCAGGTCCTTTCCAACACAGAATATTCTGTGTTTCCTAAACATGCCAGTCTATACCCTTGCAATACCTTGTTAAGATTACAACAGGTCGTGAAATATCAACAAATTAACCAGAATCCAAAGCAGAAGAGTTTTGGTGATTTAAAAACATTTACGGTTTACCCAGACCATCGTGGTTCACAGATCTGTGCTTTCTAGAGAGATATTTTCCTATCTTTTTGTGGTAAATATTAACCTCTAAATATTCCCTAAGTAAAGAAGCATATATATATATATATATATATTTTTTTTTTTATTTTATTTTTTTTTGCAAAGGCAAATATTCAGGGGTGCAATGTGATCCTAACTGCAGTTTCTGCTTCTCTCTTACTTTCTTATTTGATGGCTTTATCAATTTCTAAATGCAGTGGACATATATTTCATATGAGAAAATTAGTTTCAGAAAGTTTCTGATCAACATAACCAGGAGAATGCTCATGCTAAGATCACATAGCAAATCAATACAAAATAGACACAAATGGAAATCAGTTCTCCTTATTTCCAGTCTGGTGTCTTAACTGTATTTTTTTCCTTCTGCTGTTTCTTCACTCTTACCAAATAGCATTTAAGAAAGTGATAACTTGTTATCTGACTTTAAAATAAAACTGATAATTTCTGGGAAGGTACATAAACTTGGCTTGAAAGAAACCATCATGCTGATTTGGAATTCTTCTCAGGAAAGCTGAGCATTAAATTTTGTTTTTCCTTTATCTTACAGGTCTTGCAATTGCAAGTGCTCTGATAGACATTTCACAACAGAAGCCTGCAGACTGTAAAGATAAGAGTTCAGGAGTCAGAAATCGAAAACATCACCTTTCAACACGTCAAGGAACCTGTGTCTGAGAGTCAAAAACTGAAATTGTATATTCTGTAATGTTTTCTTTTTAAATGGCTTCCATTGAAAGCTATACTACAGCCTCAGTTTTTGTGGAGGCAAATCTATGAATGAACACATGAGGTACTGTGCTCTGTTTTAGTCTCACAGCCTGCTATCCCCCAAAGCAGAACAAACTTGTGGTAGGTATGAGGATGCTTGATGAGCTTTAATAAAAAGAGTGGATCCTGGTATCCACAAAATACAAAATAAAATACCGAGTATTCTTAATCCTGAACATATCAGAACAGGGAAAATCCTTGGACAGAAATAGGAAAAACTTTACACTATTTTTTTGTAATGTAGAAGCAAATTGTATAATTGAAAACTGAGCAAATTCCAAGAAACTAAAGGAAATTTTTGTATAGCTTAATGTAACAATGGGAATTGTACAGTTCTTTCCTTGTAATTGGCATTAAGATTTCTTTCCAGCAAGCAGGAACTAAAGGGAATCATTAGGATTTAGGTGTTTTTTTATCATTGCCCAGAAGAGGTAGGCATCTAAATTTAACAAAGGTGTATCTCAAGAACACCACATGTAATATTTGAAAGATGATTTTATTAAATACTATAACTTAAGCATTTAATGATTTTTTTCTTTACATTGAAAAAAACCTTGCAAACATTTGAGCTGCAGAAGAGTGATGAGTGGGCTTTATTTTCTGTACCTCAGAGTTTGTCCTGAATTAGGGATATTTTACAAAGATTTCTCCATGCCAGCTAAATGATCAGCAGAATTAATTGAGCATGGAAAAGCTGCTTTATAATATTTTTTCCCCAAGAGAGTCTCCAAGACTGCAAAACTAAGGAGAGTTGAACATGCTGTTATTCAACCTGCTCCTGTTTCAATATTGAAATTTGCTAGTGTCTATATATTGTCCTGACCTGTAAGCAGAAGAAATCCATCCCAGTTGGCACTTTGGCTCTTGTTTTTATAATAAATTATGGATTTTTTTTTCCTCACAACTGCAGAATTACATGTCATTGTCACTTTAGCACCTGTTAAGGAATTACCCTAAATAAATAAATGTTTAAAAAATCCAACTTGCTTCCAACATTAGTTGTCAAATCAAATCCCACAACCAGTGTGGAACCTCACAC
Source organism: Muscicapa striata striata (assembly GCA_030060385.1). Taxonomy (NCBI): domain Eukaryota; kingdom Metazoa; phylum Chordata; class Aves; order Passeriformes; family Muscicapidae; genus Muscicapa; species Muscicapa striata. Next base: position 670,437 of record JAREIS010000023.1, on the reverse strand, counting down.
AATCAGTACTCAAGAACAAGAAGCAGATGAAAGAATTTCCTTTGTGCAGGACTTTAGGACTCTTCTGGGGTAACCACAACAGATAGCCTGGCTACCAGCTTTAATGGCCCTTGGTCTTTTTATTTACCCAAAATTCATGAGCATAGAAAAGAGTAAGAGAATGCTAAGGGGCAGGTAGCAGATGTGTCATATTCTCATTTATGCATTGCACACTGACAGAGTGTAATATGAAACCAGTAGTTTTGTATAAGCTTGCTGAAAGTATAGTTTCTCAACTCCAAATTTGCCACCATCCTAGTACAGGAGAGTGATACAGAGGTATAAATGTCTCATGTAATGATAGACTTTTGGTAAATATGAAAGATATAAAAAGATAATTGATGTTTTACTACTATATCTGTATTTTTTATGTTCTTTTTATTTCAGAAAGATGATGACATTTTACTGTTTATAGTTGACTACATAGTTACTTGCATGCCATGGTGGTGCAGTAGCAGTAATAAAGCCCTGTTGTGAGTTGTGTTTATTTCCTAAAGCCATTCATACATAGAAGTACTCAGCTTAATTTGGATGAGGACTAAATGTAAAAGTTATTATTAAAAAGGAACAGTTGTACAGTATGTAGTTATATCTTGTACAGGAGTATTAGGTTGCATCTAACCATGACTGCTGTATTGTTTTGATAAATTATGCACTTATGAATTATGGTATAATTATTTCTTATACTGGCATGATTGTTTTAGTATTTTCATATCTTAAAATAAGATTATTATCTTAAAATAATGCCATCACAATCTTGTGACTTTTATTGCCTATTCTGACCTCATGTAACCTAAAACTTTAAAAATTCATTTTTAAAGATTCTGCTTGGAACTTTGAACCAGTGCTACTTAGCCTAGTGAAAAAATTGTCCTTTGAAAACAACCCTTTCTGCCAGTTTTAAAGTTAATCTGTTCAAGTGAATATAAACTGATGGGACTGGTTTACATGATGCACACACTTAGGAAAAAGAAAGAGCCACTTGTCTGGAATATATCCCAAACTCTGAGTTATCCTCAAACTAAGCATTTCACATAAGAAATACACAGTGTGTGTTTTGTGAATGTTCTGGAATCCCCATCCACAGAAAGACCATCCAGTCCTGTAGGAGAGTTTTGACTGTGCTCACTCATACAGGATTACATTCCTCTGTATCTCAACCAGAGTTTGAAAAATACTTGAAAATCAGGTGTGACTTTTAAAGGGATTAAGATATTTTATTGCAACGCTGAAGTTAGGCAAATAGCCATCAGCCATTTTACTGTGTTTTCAGGTAAAAATGTTATTTTACTGTACAAGAAAAGCATGTTTGTCATGGGATCATTCAGCATTTCCCTTCACTCTGAGAAATTTTTTCTGAAGGATCTTTCTTCTCCCAGGATCCGTGATTGCATGCAAATTAGTAAATTCATATAATAATGAAATAAATAAAAATACCTAAATAATGGCCACACTGAAAACCAAGAAGTTTGCAAACACATCTTATACCAAAGCTTTCTTTTTGGAAGGTATAAATAGCATAAATGTCTGATAACTACATTTTGTTAGTTGTTGACAAGTGCAAACTTTTTGGTAACCACCACTGTGCATCAGATGAGATGTTTTATGAACTGTCACATTATGATTGTGTGAAGAAAAGGCCACTTTTTTTTTTTTTTTAAACCCTGTTCTCCAATTTAATTTTGGAACCCTTTCTTAGAGTCAGAAAATGTTGAATGGCCTGTTTTACTCTTAATGTGATTTATATTGGATGAAAAATAAATGAGTAAGTGCTGTTCTGGTAAGTAAGCCCCAGTGAAGTTCTGATTGTCAGGATTCAACCTCCCCCTCTTCAGTCCATGGATTCTGCTGAGGGAGATCCAGCAGCTACAAATTACTGTTCCAAACATGAGATAGCCTGTCCATGGTAACATGGGTTTAGTGCTTCAGTTCCTTTTTGTATTTCTATATTTGTATAAAATCCAGAAACTGCTTAAATCGAATTTCCACGCTTCAGAATATTTGCTTCCATTCATTACATTCCTATGAAATGTAATGAAATGTTTGTTTACCTGTATTAAAAAAAAATTTAAAAAAATCAGTATGTTGCCACTATTTAAATTACTTAATAAAATTGGTCAAATTCTTGACATATTCAGGCATCCTTATACCATTAAGGAACATTTGAAATCATCTAATTTGAGAATTTTCCTAGCTGACTGCTCTTTTGATACAGAGAGTTTCCTCTCATCTTCCCAAATAAAAAACATTTTGACAATTTCAGATTGGAGCATGGAATTTGTTATGTATCAAATCTGTAGCAATAATTATTTTCTAAATAGTTTAATGTAGAGGCTGGAATCCTGATGGTAAGAATTTTAGTTTGGGATCACTTTAACAGATGTTCAATCTTCATGCATAATAACTTTCCTAGTATTCATATAAATTATAAAATGATGTACCTAATTTCATTACCAGTTTTTTAAAAAGCATCTGAAAGGTTTCTTGACAATAAAGAAAAGTTCTCTGTTAAAGGTAATTTACAATCCCTCTTTTTTGTAAGTAAAGTTGTCCTGTTCAGAATGTTGGCATTATTTGGGAAAATTAAATGAATTAACTGTATTTTTTCCACTCTCTGCCTTGCAGCATTATCTGAAAAATTGAAGTTTGCTGATACTTATTTTAGATCTAGAATAAAATATGGAATATCCAAGGCTGTTTTAGGAGCTTATAACAAATAAGAACAAGCCCAGTGATGTCTGCAGGTGGCCAGAACTTCCCATGCTGTCTTCAGTTGTACTTCCTCATGAAATACTAACAACAAAGGACAAAGATGGGGAAAAAAGTCCTTGCAGCATCTGGGCTTATGTAACTCAGGGCCATACATTTGTTTTTCCAGCTTTTCCTTATTTAATGCAATTTTACTTTCATAAGGATTGCTTATATTTCTATATGACTGCCTATATGGCCACATGTGGCCATTTCTATGGCTGTAGGTATTTCTGATTTTGGAAAATTATCATCTTGTACATACAGTTGGAATTCTGGGTGCTCTCTGAAATTTATTGTGAGGCTGAAAAGGGACTAATATTGCCCCAGGCTTGGTCATGTCTGCTGAAACTTGTTTGTCTTGAAACAACATTTCTGTGCCCTTGCTGTTTTGTTAAAAACTGCCTTTTTCTAAAATGAGAAAGCAAGAGCAGGAGCATTGGGCAAACCAAACAATTATTTTTAAAGCATATGTGTGTATGTATGTGTGTGTGCCTATGTATATATATATATATATATATAATGGATTATGTAATTGGTTTCACAGCTGATCTAAATCAGAGCATTCTCTCAGTTTCTTCACTTATTATATTGAATAATATGAGGGCTAACTGAGTGATTATTTATGTACATAATAACAGCCATTTCTACAGAAATAAAATCTTAAATGTGTTTGTCTTCTGAGTGGGGATATAGAAGTGTGCTTGAAACACTGTATAGAGAATGTTATCAGCTATCAATTGTTATCAGTTATTATCAATTGGGTATCAGGATTTTCAGCATGTCCAAGACTGAGTGCAGAAGGTGAGGCATCTCCTGTCCTTTTGTATCCTTCCTTTTCTAGTATATTTCCCTCTAGCTGTTCTTACATGCTAAGATCAGAGTTAATACAGAAATAATACAAATTTTGACAGAATTGCTACTCATTTAACAATAACTGTTTCTATGATATTATCAAAACAATGCTTAGATATGCTATTTTCCAATTTTAGCTAATGCCTTTTTCTCAAAGACCTTTCATTGGACAAGAAGCAAGAAAAAAATAAGATGGAGCTCTTCAAATACACTTCAAGACCTTAAAGATATCAAAAACATCTTATTCTTCTGAGGGTCTGTGTCTTTTTAACAATTATTCTAAGGTCAGTATTTTTTAAAAGTCATTTTTATTATATAACTTTTAGAGATTAACATGAAGCAAAATTTATTTTTTCATGTGAAGTCCTGACGGTCTCTTAAGACATTCAGTTATAAAATATAATTGAGAAAAAATAAACCTAGTTTTGGAACATAATGTTTAGGATTAGCAGCATGGATGTTTTCATGAAAGAACTCTACACAAATTTCTGTTTCCTAAAGCTTCCTGTCAGACATGAAATTTGTCAATACTCCTGCAGGTCTCCTCTTCCCCATCCCTTCCCATAGCCCTAAGAGCCAAATGGTCAGGTATAAAAATATTTTAAATCTATTAATATTAATTTTTTTCTACTTCTAAAAAGATGGTGAAAATATGACCAAAAAAAGATTTCTAAGTGAATACTTCGGCATGATAAAATTATCCTTACTTGGGAATATTTAAGATTAATTAATTAATGTATAGAGAGTGCTCAGAGCTCTTTACTGATCTAAAAATATCAGTCACTGTAAGAGTGCTGAGTATATTTTAGTTACTAAGTTATCAGGTTCATTTCATAGTGCTAGGTGTTCATTTTTTATACCACAACTTGAGACACAATTTTAAAAAATAGCAACCAAACCAAATTATTTGCTGGAAGATATTCAAGCTATGTGACTTTTCATGTAACAATGATCACAGAATTTGCTTTTGGTTCTGCTTACCGATGTCATTTTCCTTTTCTTGGTGAATATTTTACTAGCATATTCAATTTACCAGTATTTTTTTTATTATTTGGGCTTAGAAGATATCTGATTTTATATTATTTTTTCTTTGTTTTTCTTCTTCAAGTAGCCATTTTTCATTCAGCACCTTCTGCTTCATTCTCAGTTGCCCAGACCATAGGATCTCAAAGGTGCTCCACTATTTTGTCCACTGCAGTCTGAAAATGTCAGTGAATGTAACATTTTAACCATGTAGAGGAATATCAGGGATAATGCATTTCCATGCCTTAATCCCTCATTTATATTAAATGGGCCAGAGATTTTACACCTTCTTCATGCTCCATCTTCTTCATTGCAAATTGTGACTGTGCCTGTTAAAAAAAAGTCTTATGGAGTTATAAAATCCTTCAATGTGGCTCAAAGGCCACAATATAACAGTGTAAGATTTCTTAAAATCTAGAAGTGTGTGCATTCATTCTGACTATAGTGTTCTATATCTTCAAATATATCATGATTATTTAATATTTGGGAGAATTCTTTTCCAGAATCCAAATTGGTATTACTGAAATGTTTCTGCTTTATTAAAAATAAATAAACAAACAAACAAAAACCCCATAAAAACAACCCCCCAAAATGTAAACCCTTCTGAGACAGCTTTTTAGGCTTTCAGAAAAGCACAAGCACTCTCTCCACTGGCTTTTACATTGCATTTCTGAAAACCACCTTCCATGGTTCTGAAATTTTTTCAGCTATCTGAAATCAACAGAATTATTCTGTACAGCCCTTGGCTTTGTTTACCTCCTCCTGCTTTTAATAATTTAATGGCAACCCTGTCAACATACAATGCCAAGTTCTTCCCAAAGGCTTGTAATTGCCTCTTGGATCCCTTCAGAGCTGAGCTCCACAAACAGCTCAGGTCCGTTCCTTTGTAACTTTCTTCTTGGAAAAGAAAGGATTTTCATTGTTCATCAGATTGGCAAAAGAGTGATGCTCTTTCCTCCAGGTGGATATTCTGCTTTCTTCTCAGACATTAATGTTCCTCCTCTGCCCCATTCTCTCCACCATGCCCTTCAAATGTTCTGAAGTGGCTTTGTCTCTTGGCATTTGCTTTTGATACAATCTCATCATGAACCTGATCCAGGTTCTGAAGGCATGCAGTCCTTGCCACATTCTGATCCTAATTCCCTTCCAAAATCTTTGATCTTTCCTCTTGGGAGTGTACTGTGGTTTCTTCAGCAGAAAAAGCATAAAGCATTTCCAGTCGTCTAAGACCCTTAGCATCATCTGCACACTTCAGATAGAAATTTCCAAAGCTTCAAACCTGTCCTTACTTGCTACTCAGAGTTTCTCTGCTCAGAATGTGGGAGTTTTACTTGTAGCATATATGTTTGTCTCTGCTGGGACAAGGCTGTCTCCTGTAGAGACATTTACAGTTTTAATATCCAGCCAGCTGTTCCCATTTTTGGGGCTTTTCTTGTACCATATGCACTCAAAATGTTCCATGACCTCAGGGTCCATCTTTTCCATAGTAGACCTCTCTATTATCTGCCTTCCCAAGATTTAGTCAAGTGTTTTCTAAGAATTTGTTCTTCTTTATGAAGAAAAGGCCTTGAATTCCAAGTAATGTTGCTTTAATATGACTCCACTCCTTTAGCCTGCCCAGGTTTTTATAGTCAGCAGAGCTTTAAGAGTAAAATATGTGTCCAAGGTATTGTTTTATGCCAAGGTCCAAGCAACTCTAGCTAGAGCTTGTGTGCTAAATCATTGCATAATTTCTGTGGTGCAATAGACCTGGGAGTTGTTTTCTGCAACATTTGGAGGGTTAGAGGGGAATGTTTGAGAAATCTAAGTATCTTAAGCCAATGATTCATATTACTGTAAAGGTGCTCTTTTATAACTTAACCAGATTGCCATTACTTAACCAGTTTGCCTCTCACTGTGCCTCTCCCTGTCCCATAAAAGGGAAAACATACAACTTTATGTTCTCTTCATGACTAAGACACTGAAATTGCTAATGGTAGACTGTGTTATCATTTAGTTTATTTAATAAAATAAACAGTTTTTCAAAAGAGGTCTTTAAAATTCTGCAGCTTAATGGTAGCTCAAAATTGAAGCTCTCAGAACTTGCCATTTGCCTTGTCATTGTTCAACCTTTTGTTAAAACAAACTGCCTTTTTTATAAGAATTACCAACCCAAAAGAAGTGCTTTGAGCCCTGGGTGTCTTTGCCTGCTTTGCAAAGCCTTGCTTTGATGGCAAACAACATAGGATTGCAAAGGTTTCTTTATTTGTGTTCCTGTGACAGTGCAATGTGTAAGCAATAGTTTTTCTGTCTGGGAATATCAACTTGGTCAGTTTATAGTCTCTAAAAATGAAGGCCAACAGGAAGGGCATCAGTAGATGTGCCCATTAAGATTATAACTTCACCAACAAAACCAGCATCATTAAATTCTAAATAAGTAAAGGTTAAACCAGGGAACAATGGGATATTCAGTTTTCTGATTTCTCCCTTGGCTGTTAGGAGTGTGATATACAGGAGAAGAGACAAAATAAAGTGCTATCTACCTCATGTTCACTCCAAATGGTACACTTGTGTTCACACACAAACATAAATGTATGTATATGGATCTCACCTACTGAAGTGTTAGTTTGGCTCAAGGTCAGTGCTCTTGCTTGCAAATATGTAAAATGTCTCTCTGCATAAGAAGTGTGATGTCTTCTAAAGGCTTCAGGAGTTTTCCAACTTTCCTTTCCTTTCTAGTTTTACATCAAATAGCTAAAGGGGGTTGTGCTTTATGAGTGGATCCTATCCTTACCAGGGAGAAGAATGAGCCCCAGTGAAAATTCTGTGACCATCAGGCTTCCAGTTAAACAGGAATTTCATGGCTATAGACTGGAAATAGATCAAGCAAAGTGGTTTTAGCATAAGTGGCTGGATGTGCCACCCCTGCCCCTCAGGTTCTAGACTACTAATAGCAGGATGAGATATTTAGATCAAGTTCTTTACTTGATCTTAAAATTGCCCTTCTGATGTATCCATATCAGAAAAAAGCCATTGTAAAATCCAGAGTAATGGCACAGATTTATAGAAAGTGGCAGTAAGCCCAAACCTTTTCTGTGGTGTAGGGACTCATCTTTAAAATTTATTACTATGGTGTTTATATTTACTGGGATCATCTTGTTATGTCAGCTGCAAATATGTTCCATTGCATCAGGGTTTTGTTTCTCTTTGCTTTTTGTTTTCCCTTTGACTGTGAGGATACCCTTACATAGCATCAGTAGTATGGTGCAGATCTCTCCAGGTAATTCTAGGTGAGTTAGTCTGGGTACCAGGAGGGCAGAGCTGCATCAGCACTGTCTGCACCCCTGCTAATAGCTTACTGCTCTGCAGAGCTAATTAGCTCCATGAGAGAGCACAGGAGCCTGGCACTGGGACAAGCCAGGTTGTTCTCAGCAAGCTCAGGTAGCTCTGCACAGCATTTAGTTTTCCTGTCCAGTTTTAAGGTTAGTAACTCTTGCTGGATGAGCCTTAGCACCAAAGCAATGTAAATAGCAGCCCCACTCCAGGAGTACACTCAGTGCCACTAAGTGACATTTTCCTGCAGGATTTCTTCTATGAGCTGGTGAAGCAAAACAAATGTTAAGATATTCATATTAGTAAGTATATTGTGCCCTTAAAAAAGTCAGTTACTCCTCCTGTGAAGGCTGGCACTAGCTGACCTGAGTCATTTTTTTTTTGCCTTTTTTCCCCTGCTGTTTCAAAGTGCATGGTTACCCTCTGCACCTCCATGTCTGACATTTTGATAGGTGCTTCTGAGCAAAGCACTCCCACATTTCTTCAATTTGTATCAATAACGAACAGCTTTCATTCTTTCCCAGTCAATGTTAGAATATGCAAAGCAAATCAAAAGCTGTGGTCAACATAATAAAAGGAAACACCTATCTCTTCCAGTCAGCCATTGCCTCACTATGGTTTTTCTCCACTTTAGATAAACAATCTGCAATGTGTTTACTGAGGCTTGTACTGATATCCCTCAATGGTATAAGCAAGTCTACTTTTATTCCAGTAGACACAGAGAATAAGCCCACGGTGCACAGTGCGTGCAAACCCCTTTGAAACCCAAGATTATTTGTTCTCTGACTGTTCTAAGGTAATTAAGGAGCATTGCATGTTTCTCAATTAATGATTCCTCATTCAGCTGGGGATCTTTGATGCTAATTTGTTTTAATCAGGACAGAGACTGCTAAAAAACTAAACAATTCAGTGAAGAGGAACTAGGAATTTTTAATCAAGTGGAAAAGATCTAAATGCTAGGAGGGACACATCCATCATAAGTTTTCACTTCTTCTTCATTTAACTTTGTTCTTTCAGGTCTCATAAAATGTTGCATTAATCAATGCAAGAAAGTTTGTGAATATGAAGAATGCATGGTGGTTTTTTCTTCATCTGACATGAACATTTGTGCAAAAATGAGGAGTTTAAACAAGAGCCATGATGTTAAAACACATTCACCATGGGTTTTTAGTTATGCACTGAAGTAGTTTTCTGTTTTGTCAGACATTATATAGGAAGTTGTCAATCATTGTTGTCTTAATATGCTGGGAAGTCACTGGGAAAAAATACTGTTTTTGTGGAGGATTGGATGGTCTCCATTTAAATGTTAATTTTTAAATTATTTTGGTATCACACTCCATGCATACATTGGGTAAAATAACCTACTATAAACTTCCTCCCATGGAATTAGTATTTCAATACTGCAGCCCATGCTACATGAAATCACATGGTTTCTGAGGAGACCACGTATATGCTCGATAAAATAATGTTTTATTCCTAAGTAAATTTATTTATAGCTTTGAGGCAAAAGCATTTCACAGTTCTGTCTCCTCCAGCTGCTTTACCACGATAGAGTTTATAGACTTTGTGTCTTCCATCATGGAAATTCCAATGTGTGTATTCTACTCTTCTGGCTTCAACAGAGTGGAGGTGCTCCCAAGCCTTGACTTTCAGTGATCTTTAGCCATGTGGTGGAGTTAAAACCATGAAGGACACTTAAATCCAAAAAGTGAACCTTCCTGAACAAGCAGTACTTTAGCAACAATTAAAAAAAGTAAATTGTAGGTGCTAAGAAATTTCCAGATCACGAGAGACATTTAATGATTTTGAGGTTTTTAGTGCTGGGAAACACTTTCAGTTTACTGATTCTTATGTGACCTCCAGCATCTTCCCTATCACTGCTTTTAATGCATGGAACCTTTTGGACTGGTACCCACCTTCCTAGTACCTGTCTACTAAGCTCTAAACAGTGCCAAAAATAGGCAGAGACACAAGAAATCTACTGGCTTCCTTGCCCTCCTTACTTTATGGCTGTGAACAGTGTTTATTTCATAGCTGAGAAGTCAAAATGAACAGAAGAGTCCTGCTAATAAATTCCTAATGACCTATCTTAAGGGTGGATTTTAAGTAGTTTAATAGCAGCAGGGGTTTGTTTGTTTTTTTGTTTTTTTGTTTGTTTGTTTGTGGTTTTTCCTGCAAGCAAGCTTAAATATATAACAGTTAAAAGTAGAATTCTGTATTATTCCATACAAATGGAAGCACAGCCACTGAAGATTTGCCTTACAGAAAATGGCTTTTTTCACCAAAAGCTGTCTGTACACTGTGAAACACAGTTCAGATGTTTGAACTTATGCTAATTGAAAGATCAACATTTTTCCTTCCTCAGTGAATACCCTGCTCTTTTCGTCTTCGAGATGGCTCTCCCATGTGCAAAAAATGAGCTGTAATTATGCCCAGCTCAAGGCAATCTCAGGATCTAAAATATCCTGCCAACCAGTGTGTTCTCAATCTGCCTTGTTAGTTCACAAAATTGTGCATGTGCCTTTGCTACAGTCTCAAACCTGATAATGTCACATCATTGGGACAGGAAATGTTCTCTGATCTTATCTGAAGTGACACTTGCAATTTCAAGTTCTAGCTTGATGAGATCACGTTGTCAGGGCTCCACATAAGTGTGATCTTTCCTGATTTGCAATTGTATCTGTTTTGAACGGTCTTTACACTGTTCAAGCAAAAGCATATGATAATGCATTTTGTCAGATGCAAGGATAATGAAAGACTGATTTTATGTTTCTCCTTTTAGAAAATACAATTCATGTGACTAAACTAAGTCAGTTTTCTTAACAGTGCCACCCCATCTGTCTAATTCTGTTTGCACCTGGAAACCCTAGTACCTGCAAAATGTGAGCGTTTCAAGGTAGTTCTCCCCCTCCATAAAATAGATGAGACTTATTACCTTTAAACCTCTATTGCTTCCATGAAGCTCTGGGCTATAAAATGTTATGCACATGCTGGAGTTGTTAAAACATATATTATGCCTTAAGCAAAAATATTTAACATAGTAAAATCTTGTAAAGTTGAAGAATACTTAAATACCTATGTCGTGTTATTGGCAGTAAGAAAGTGTAATATTTAAGAGCAGGAGACTCTCAAGTCATATTTCAAATGTTTTTATTCATTATACTAATTTTCTTTAGATGTACATTATATGGAAAGAGCTGTTACAAATGCTGTATTTCCCCTTTTAGAGTATAGATTACTGGCAGAATCCTGTAACACCAAGTAAAAATAGAGGAGGGAAGAAATATTGCATATATCTAACCTGTTAAGACTTCAGGAGTCTGTGAACAAAACTATGGTGTTAAGGTACAAAGGCTTAGATCTTCAATCCCCATTTAAAATGCATTATGACAGGTCCTACATCAATGCAGATGACCAAGACAAAGAGCAAGTTATGACCTCCCTTGTAACAGTACCATGGGAGCAGATTGATTTGTCTGGATTGTGGCATGGGGATCATAGTAACAAGCAAGACAGACCACAGCTATTTGACTAAATTGCTGAAAAGCCAAAAAGGGAAATAATATTTATTTTTCCATTTAAAGTGATGAAAATAGAAGGCAATAAGAATCCAGGGTATTTTACTTTCTTGGATAGTAAGATAAGACTCGGCCTGAAAGGCTGGAGGAGTGGAAATAGAGGAGTTTCTTGGCAAGCATTTCTGAAAGCTGTACAAAACCTCTGGCAATTATTTTTTTCAACTGATTTTTCCTACTAAATAATTGTTTCCAAGCCAGAAGAAACACAGTTTCTAGAGTTATTCTGATATCTCAATAATTGTATCCCTCCTACTACAAGATTAGAGAAATATACAGTTTTGTTGTATATCAGATAATGATAAATGACCCAGATATATCACTAAATATTAGACCTAAAGTGTTGCATTGGACTGACTAATCCTGGACAAATGTTATTTCTTTAATAATGAACCCAAGCCCCAATGCATTGTATTGTAAGGGAAGTGACAGTTCTGCCAAAACTCTGCATAACTTGCAAGATGCAGGCTCATGTGAGATTACTGTGTGCTGTGCTGACTAAGAAAAAGAAAGGACAGAATTGGGTTATTGTGATGGTACCATATATGTTAGGCCATTCCTGAGATGAGAGATGCATCTGTGGTGCTGCCTCTGTGCATCCCTTCCAGAGTGAAAATACTCTCCAAGTTTTGCTTGAATTTTGGGGTCAAAGTAGGCAGATGCCTCTCTCTACCCAATAAATAGAATTTGAAAAGTTTTTAAGCTGAATATTACCATGTCACATTTATCACAGAGCTGCTCAGATTAGTGCATTTGAAGCAGAAAGCTGTCTTGCATTATTTCTAAGGGACTGGATTTCTTCTAGCTGCACAATGTGGTTTTGTCTTTATTCCCATGATGATATTCAAACTTTATGACTGGATAGTCTAAAATGTTATTAGATGGCAACAATAGCTTGAAATCTATTGCCTGGTCAGCTGGATTTTTATTGTTTAAAACAGCTTAACCTTTCCCTTCCATTTTATGGAGTATATAGAGCTCATTCCAAACCATTTTATGCTTTGGCTGAAAGATGTATTTAGTAGATAGATTTCAAAAGTACTGTGGTTGAAAATCTGCATCCTATGCAGTAATCAGTTCTTGGCCTAATGCTAGTTATTCTTTAGCACTAATTGGGAAGAAAATACGAAATCTCTGCTAGTAAATATTGCAGATGACATAAAAATTAGTGGAGTGGTAAATAATGACAGAAGAGATCATTTCTATGTTCTGGATTTGCATAATTTCATAAGGTGAGCTCATCTGAACAATATGCATTTTAATGCAGACAAATACAAAGTCATATGCCTGGGAACAAAAAATTCCAGTCACATGTGCAGAATAGCAGAAAAGTACCCTTGAAATACAATGATAGTGATGAAGATTTAGAGTTTGTGATAGGTAGTGTCTCAATGTGAGCTCCCTGTGCAATATAATGGCTGAGAGAAAAACATTAGCTTTGAATGGGTAAGCAGTGAATGTCAAGCAGGAGGGAGATGAGTTCATGGCATGACTGAGATAATTGCTAGCATTCTCTGTCCAGATCTTGTTTGCTCACATGAAAAAAAAAAAAAAAAAAAGAAGAAAGATAAAAGGTTTAGAGAGGAACAAAGGAATTATTTTAAGCCTGTTGAAGAGAAATTCCAATAACCTGTGATTTAAGAAAATTAATCTATCCAATTTATCTAGGGGTGGGTTAATAGGTGAATTGACACTAGTCTTCAATATCCACATAAAATATCTGTTTCACAATTCTGAATATGCCTGAACACACCATTAAAGGGATTAACAGTATCTTGTGGATGGAAGCTGGAGCTAAACAAATACAGACTTTGAAAAACTACAGTGTTTTAAAAGTCAGGATAATTGATTACCAGAACAATTTATCTAGTATCAGAATGTATTTTCCCCCCTGAATATCTTTTTGAAAAATGTACTATTGTTTAGACAGAAGTTAATTTAAAATAGATTATCGTAATGATCCCTTTGGTTTTACAATCCATTAAAGAGACATTACAAATCTCCAAATATGACCCAGAATGCAGATTTTTTGTTTGAAGAAGAAAATGTTTACAAAATGAAAGACCTATAGGAATATGTGCTTCATTCAATTTTAAGTCTCCAAGTGAAGTGTTTAAAAGAACCAAGAAACCTCTAGTGAGAGCTGCAACACAAATATTATGTATCAGAATTTCAAAAGGAAAACAGAGGAGCAGTGACATGAGTTTCTGCTAACTATCTAAGCTGTCCCAAAATGCTAAAGGAAACAAACTGGAAAGGCATGGCACTGAAAACTGTATGCAGTAATAACATAATTATTGGCATGTTGCTTATAATAAATCTTGTTTATCGTCCTTTTCAACTTTCCACTGACTTTCTCTTTTCACTGAAACATAGCCTAGATTGTGAAATAAAACCATAGCCATTAGATAAAAGAGTTTTTCTGAGACTTTTTTGAAATATTGGTATAATTGCTCTATATTTCTGTGGCCTGTCATGGGAAAGAAATGAAGAAAAATATTAGTGAGCCATTAGAAAATGTTTGACTCTCTAGTACTGCTCTGTACTGCCATGTGAAAGAGCAGCACCCATCGCTGAAGACACACAAGGTAAAAGATATTAGTATGGTAATGACACCAGCAAGGGTCAAAGGATGAAGGAGTAATGAGAACAGACATGTCAGAAGGATGAATAGGTGTGGTCATTAATTTTAGTTGAAGAGCAAAATGTAGATTCTGGCAAGATTTAGAGGACAAGTCGAGGCTGAATGTGATGCAATAGCTACAGGAGGGACAAGAGCAGGACATGTTTGGATAAGGCAAGAGAGAAGAGAAACACTCTCCCTGCATATAGCATTTACTCTTTTTTACAGGGTAACACCTCATTCTGCTTCAGGGTGAGCTCAGGGACAGGAAAGGAAAGAGAGCTGCCAAAAGGCAGGATGCTTTTGTCTGCCAGGTATAGCTTTTCAAAAACTGCTCACCCCAGTTGATTCAGGGTAGCGTCGGCTTCAGAGCAAACGATGCTAAATGCAATGACTGAACTACTTGTGAAAGAAAGTACTAAAATACAGAAACTCATGAGAGATAAATTTCCTGAGCCCAAGAACAGAAGCATCAATAAGAGGGTGTTCATCATTTCATACCTGTCCTTTGCTTCAGAGCCACGATTAACACTGCTCAGTAACGAGAGTGTCCATAAACCAGGGGCAAGATCCCAGCAGGTGCCATCACAGCAGCCCTGGAATCCTGGTGAGTGCATGCACTGGGTTTATGGCATTCTGATGTGTGATACCCACTCAATCACTTTTCTGGCTGAATACCTACAGGAATGGAGTAATCCTAGAAACACAGTGAATGAGAGAGAATATGTATGTATGTTTTAATGGCAAGGTCATGAGCACTGATGTAATGGCAATAACTAGCCAAACATCTTTGACATTCTGATCAAAGACACCCAAAAGCAAAGAGTTCAGTTACTTAGTTTAAGCTCCCACATTTCAATTAACGTTCAAAGAAGTCTTTCCTTCTAGGCTGAACTGAAATGAGTTATTGATGTAATTATACCACTCAGGAGAAAAAAACTTTAAATACTAGTTTTACCAACTGATACTAGGAAACTTTTCAATATCCCATTAAATGCTTTTTCTTGTTCTGTTTGCCAGGGCCTTAGTTCAGCAAAAGCATTAAAGTGTTTGAGGTAAGTTAGTCTATTCAATGAAACACACAGTTTCATACTTACCCATATGTCCCATTGACATTAAGCACATACTTAAAGTTAAGCACACAATTAAAGGCTTTGCTGAACTGGAGACTAAGCTCTTTATAAAAGAAGTTAGTTGCAAAGAGAAAATGAGCGAGGGTTCATTTCTACTTAGTTGAGCTTTACTACTAGATCTGTGTTTAAAGAGAATAGTGTCTAGAAAGAAAAATTTAATCCTAATTCCTCTCTCAGGAGTCTCTAGACAGAGCCAGCTGCAAAGGAAGACTGATGGGAAAATCAGGATTTTAGGACTAGCACATCAAGGACCATCTATTCCTGTCACCCAGTTACTGCAGACAGCAATGTTGCCCAACCCTTGTTAACTCTTCCTGGGGTACAGTGGCCACATGGATACAGAGCTGAGGAGCCACTCACTGCCTACCTGGGCCAAAACAAAGTCCTTGGGGGCATTTTATAGAAGCTTGTATTTCTGGGAAAAAATATCACAGTACTGTGAAATCAGGAAGGTGAAACTATATAATATGCATCCCTTTAGATTCTGCAACCTTTAACTAACGTTCATCTTGTGTGGCTCTCTCACTTCTCAGGGTTCTTACTCAGATTTAGAAGTGTTACAGACCCATCACCATGCTATGACAGCAAAGTTCATAATTTAGAGCATTAAACTCTGGTTGCCACTCTTGAAAAGTGTCTGGAAGACATGATAATTTTCCTTTTTTGAACTGTCAGGCACTTTTCTCCTAAATTCCTTAAATCACAGATTGATATCTAAGAGCATGCCTGCGTTATCTTTTAGATAAATTCTCATAACCATTTATGATTACTGTTATTAATTTTTGTCATATATCACAGTTTCAGTTTCATATCACCTAGTCCTTTTTTTTTTTTTTTTGCAATAAATGACATTACTTATGTATGCTTATCTCATTCAATAAACAAAAGATTCCAAGAGAATCTTTATGCTACAGTTGGATTCAGATAAATAGTCTTTTCAGCACTGCTGTGAGTACAAGTGACATTTTTGAACCAAAACTTAATAGAGAGTGACTGGAATAGCTGACTCTTGATTTTTTTGTGGAGATAAAATGAAACTTCAGTCTTCAGACAGTCCTATCATTGATTTTAGTCTTTTATCTCCCATGAAAACATCCCCCTCAAAAATCATTTAGCTGTGGATTTAGCAAAAATAGCAAGCAGATTTTGTCTGTTTTCAAGCTACCCCAGTAATACAGTTATCTGACTTTATTATGGCATACAGATGCTGGTTGGAGAATAAACCTACTTCTAAGCTCACTTAACCCATTTCTTACCCTAACAGGAAGAAATATATTTAGAATGTATCCTTGGCAAGTCACACAGAAAGAACTCAGCGCTGGGAACAAAACATGACCAAAAAAATTGCAAATGGAATAATAATGAGGAATGAGGTGGCTGCCAGCCCATAGTTCAATATTCTGGATTCCCAGCAGCTTCCTGTGTGTTGTATCCTTGCTGCTGGCCACATAGCACAGACTTCCCTTCCTCCTGCCACCCATCCTCCTCAGCTACCTCACTTGAGCATATCTGGTATTGCTGCATTGAAGCTTTTTGCTCCTGTTTTCCACAGGCTGCCAGGACTCATCAACTGCTGGAGCAGGTCATTGTTGTCTTGTCTGTGGGTGATCCCACACCTGATGCATGGGACCACCTACAAGTTTGTGCTTTGGCTGTGCAGCCCTTATCAATGAGCCTTGTCCAATGTATGATGGACAGAATGCCAGGTATGAAATCCCTGGAGTGTGGAACATGCAGATTTCCCATGCAATTATCTCGGCCAGGTCATCTTCTCCACCAGGGATATACAGGCCAGAGTACTTTCCAGAAAAGCTTAAGAGCAGTGTTGAAAAAGAGAGTGTGGGAAGTCAGAGATCTGAGCAGCACAAGTGGGAGTGCTACAGCAGGATGATAAGGACAATGCCAGGCAGCCTCTGCTTGCTGCTTGAGCTTGTAGCTCTGCTCCTGGATGGCCCCACCTGCAGCAGTGCAGCTTCAACATGCAGACTTTGCAGGTGCCTAGTTTCAGGAATGTAGGGAGAATCAGGCCATGGAATGAATTTATGGATGCTTGGCATGATGATGGGAACAGGATAAACTTCTCTCTTGTTCAAGATGAACACAGAAGAGAAGGAGGGAGGAAACCAAATGTGCTCATGAATGCATAGTGAAGCCTGAAGAGTACTGGATGAAGAAGGGAATCTATTTGCATTGTTTAGCTGTGTGTGGTTATGTTTGTCTAGTAATTGGGTAATTGGGATGTCTTTCCTTAAGAGCAAGTTAAATGAAAGGCAGCAGCTACAGAAGGAACATGTGCAGAGACTTGAAGAGGAAGATATGGAGGATAGAGGTTGGGTTTGCCAGTGCTCTGCTGCATTTTATTTAAATGTCTGATCCCACTGTGGAAGTTCTTACTGCCATTAAAAATGCAGTAGGGACTGGATTTTATTCCCTAGTTACTGAAGAGGAGAAAATCACTACTCTATTGGAAACAATGGTAATAAGGTGATAGCTCAGGATACTGCTTTTCTGTGGTAAGGTCCTGATTCTCCAAGCTGCTGAGTGCTGTGGCAATTTATACAGCAGGATCCATATGGAAGCAGATTGGAAGAGGTCAAGTATTCCATGGTGACCTTTGCTATCCCCACAAAGTAGGTGGTGCCCATGAGTGTCACTCAGTGTGTCCTGGTGTGTACAACTCACTGTTTTCCCAGAGCTGCACTAGTGCCAGCTGATAGACTTGGCATGCCTGCCTGTTTGGTAAAGGTAAAATGTTGAAGAAGCCAGCTTTAGCTTTCATTTTGATAGAAGTTTGTCTGCACACCCTGTGCTAATTGTGGCACTGCTCTTTTGCTGTCTCCCCTCACGCATCTCTTGCAAACCTCTGCTTGCTGCAGCTCCCTGCACGTTTCCCAGCAGCTGGTGCTGGGAACAAAGAGGCTCATTGAGCACTGCCTGGTGCTCAGCACTGCTCTGGGAGCTGGAGCTGAGACAACCACAAGATGATTCAGTGTTTGTTGATCCCCCACACGCAAGTGCTTGATGCTCTGTCCTGAGCATGAACCCCAGCTTTCAGAGCTGCAGCCCCCATGTAAAGCACCAGGACAGCTGCTGGCTGTAGCTTGGAACTGCTGCAGCACTGTGGGCTCAGGATATTGCTTTAAATAACCTCTGAATGATCCTCATGTCCCTGTGACATATATCCATGTTCCTTGTCTGTCCCCTGTCCCTGCAGAGTGTGAGGACAGGGACAGTGAGAGCTCAGAGCACAGCTCCTCCTCAGTTTGCTGAGCACAGGCTGCTTCTGGCTTCCTCGTGCCATTTTGTTTCATTTTGGGTTTTTTTCCCCTCCTCTAACCTCCTACAAAAGAAGTTTCTGAAGAGCTCTTAATCCTGGAGGCAGTACCTCCTCTCAGTGTTCTGCTGCAGCCCGGGTTTGCCTGGTGCAGAAAATCCTGCATGCAGCCCGAGCTGTGTGTGGTACATGACAGATCTCAGAGCTGAGATCATCCTGGAGATGCCAAAGTAACAGGCAGGCACTGAGGATCTCTGACAGCCAGTACATAACACCAAAAGTGGTAGAGGGAGACTGCACCTAAAAGAAAATCCTATGTAAAATTTAATATGAGGTGCTGTTTGTTGGTTTGTTTTGTTTTTTTTTTTTAAGATAGATATGCAGTTTCCATGGACACCCATTTTTTATCTTAATGTATGTTTCCTTTTATTAAATATGCATAACCAGGCTTGCTCAGGATGTGAAGTCTGGTGTTTGATTTTCTTTACATTTTCTCTAGGGAATTACTAATAGGCAAGCAGATTTCTGGAGACATTTAGGTCAGTATTACCTTCCTGCTATCAGATGTTTCAAGGAAGCCAGCCAGATACAGGGAAAGGACAAAGAATACAGAGAAGGGAAACTGCTGTATGCAGTGTGAACATCTCATCTTCCCCTAACACAGCCCATTTTTCTACTGGAGCCATCTTTTCTTTCAACAGGCTTTCCCACCATTTAGTCCTCTTCTTGTTTTGCCTTTCTCTCAGCCTTGGTGGCAGCAAAGTTATTGCTAAAAAAATCTGATTGGCATGGAAGGTGTTGGCTGTGTGACTTGAGGACATGAGGCTCAGTCTTGGGGAACAGGTGTGTTAAGCAGAAATGCCCCAGTGTTCAAGAGGGGAGGAACTGGGAGCTTGTTTAGGTTATTTTGGATATATATTGCTTTAGAAGAAGAATCTCTCAACAGATACCTGATTCTTTGGATGGCCTGGGAGGCTTGGTAGTGTCTCACTGGAGTGTCACACTTTAGGAAGCCTAAGCAGTGAGTTACACTGAACTTAAACAAAGAGGAAAAGTAGTTGTATAGGGTGGGAGCCTATTTTTGAGTTTTCTTAAATTTTAGGGCAGAACTCTCTTTTGGCTTGCTGATGGAATGAGAATGAGAAGGAATTATAGATGACACTTAGCTGAAGTTTTCCTTCTGTTTCCCAGCTAGGACACAAGCTCAGAGTTCATGGGTAAGTTACCTTTTTTAAGAAGCAAAACCAAAAACAAAGGGGAAAAAAACCCCAGCAGATAACTTCTTTAATTTAGTTTCTTCTTTGAATTTCAGGAACAAGAACAGTTACCAAATCCAGAAACTGTATTAAAAACTATTGGTCTCTATCTGGTCATGTGGTTCAGGTTCATACCACTTTTTACATCATTGTGGCCTTCTGGAATCAGGGAACACACATTTCTCTGTCAGGTTTAATGATGAGAACTTTGCACTGTCTCACTCATGTGCCATTTAGAAGAGAGGAGAAAAATCCAGAATTATTCTATCAACATCACTTTTTCCATTGAAAAGGAAGAGTACAGGGTAGGTTCTCCACAAATGTCATCACTTATATCTGTTTATAGTGCAGTCTTCCACCTGAAAGTTGGCATAGTTTTTTTATCCATTAGCTCCTTCTTTATCAGGGCCATTTTATATTATCTTGGACACTGTATTGAGCAGCAAACTATGAAAGCTAAGAGGCAGAGCAAAGGACAGGTGGCACAGAGGCTGCTGCAGGAGGTGACTCATTTGGCATTTCATTCTGATCAGATTACTTCATTTAATTTGGGCATTGAAATCTGATGTTTTCTGTCACTTCTGGCAGACAGGAGGAGAGGTGGAGGGGGAGAAACTTTTGTACAAAGCTTTGAAATGCAGCAGGGCATGAAAGATTTGTTGTCATTCTTTTGTATTGTTATATACTGGAAAATATCAATTAATTGCTTACTAGCACAGACATAGGGTTTCTTGGCTGTGAGTAGGAGGCAGGTTACACTGAGCATGGTGCATGTTCTTTCTGGCAGCAGAGATCAGGCCTGAAAACACATCTAGAGATTGCACAGCTCTCTTCATGAGAGCCACGGGCAGTGACTGAGTTATACAAGACCCTGGTGAACCTCAGTTCTTTCTCTCTCATGCAGCAAGCACAGGAGCCTGGTGAAACTCTGGTCTGACCTGGTGTGCAGCCACATGCCCTAAAGTCCTGAAGTTATTAATCAGTTTCTTCACAGCCTGAATGTGAGTCAGGCAATTCTTCAACAAGGCAGAAATGGATTCTGTGCAGTGAAACCTTGGATTCCTTATCCCAGTGCTACTGATGAGAGTGTGGAAAGAACCTGGATGTTTTATGCCTTTATCTGTGTCTAGGTAAACACAGACACCTGTTGCTCACCTGCCTCAGGGAACTCACTTCATGCATCTTCCCCTTTCCTTCACTCTCCTGCTGTCTTGTGAGAGGCAGGGAATCACAATCAGCAATTAACATTGTTGCACTCAAGTGCCTTTAGAAGGGATTCTTGAGCTGAATCCTCTCCAGTGATAATGATTTCCAGCAGGGCTGGTGATACCCTGCTGCTGAAGGATGAAGCACTGCCTCCATCAGTGCACCCCGCTGAAGTGCCTGCAGTTTGCACTGCTCTGGACACATTTTGGGGTTATTTTTCACACCAATCTCCTGTGGCATGGCAGGCTGGGAGTGAGCTGCATTGCTTTGGGCTTACAGACATGGTAACACGTGTTCCCATGGCAGGCAGGGATCTGCAGCTCCAAGGAGGGGTCTGTGCCCTACAGCTGCCAGTGCTGTGTGTGATCAGTCAGCCCTAATGCTGAGCTCTGCAGATTGATGTGCTCCTCTTCTCCCATGACATCCCTTCTCCATGAGGCAGTCTATCTCCTGTATCAGTAATGACCAGCTGCAGAGCCTCAGGGTTTTCTCTAGCTACTTTTAACTGATCTAGAACTTCTTATTTTTTCCATGCTCTGCCCTTTCCTGGATTGGTAAATCCCCCAATGTCTTTAATCAAGCTGTGTTGAGCCTAGCAGCTCTGGCAAGTTTTCTTTTGTTTTAATAAAAGGTGAGTTTGTTCCCCAGGCAGGTTCTGCCAGCTCAATTTCAACTATTGCACATTGGTCTTAAAAAATAAAAGGGGCCTCCCATCTCAAAACCACAGGCAATACAATATCCCAGGTGAACTCCTGCAACATGCCCATTCCCCATCAGAGGAAAAAGGGACTTTTCCCTCCCATTTCACTGAGCTCAGTGTTCTGCTGAGTGCATTCTTCATTCACAGCTCCAGGCTAATGGACTCAAAGGGTTTAGTTGTGTGCTGCTGTTCAGCCCAGCCTTAGATCTCAGATGACCACTCGGGCTCTCCAGAAATGTCCTTACTTAATATTACTTAAACCTGCAAAGCCAAAGTCAGGCATTCTTGAGATCTCCCTGCCTGTCTCAGTTCTCAGCCTCTCCCTTTTTTAGGCATTTAATAAAACCTGGGAGAAATGTTTCAAGTAAACAGACTTTGGAAAAATTCACTGAAAAGGGAGACCAAAATTTTGATATGATTTTGGTCAGCACAGGTGAGTGAATTTTGTTGGCAGATGTTTTTTTATTAGCAGTATTTCAACCTCTTCCTGAGCTGTTACCTTTGTAACAGCTGGTTATGGAACTGAGAACAGGTGAGAGGAATCCCAGATAATTCACAGAGACTGAGAAGCTGTAACCCTGCAGCTTGTCCTGGCATTCCCTCTGGAATATTATGTTCCTTCTGACAAGCTTGTTTTAAAAACCTTTTTCAGATTTTATATGGTTTGAGTTTTTTAAGCTTCCAACTAACAGTAAGATGAGAAAAATCAAAGGTAAGGCTAATTATCGGGAATAGTTCCAAAATTTAGACACTGGAAGTGTGAAAACTGCTATTAAAAGCATCTCTGTAATTAATCTAGCCCTGAATAAATTGAAGTAGCAAGTCAAGATGAGTGCAATGTAGTGCTGTTTCAGGCAGAAGAAATCAAAATTGAAATATTGAACCAAACTATTTGAGAAATCATCAAAATTTACAAAATGCAGTAGTTTATTTAGTTCCATGCTTTCTGCACAGAGAAAGTGGACCTCAGTAAAAATTAATTTAGTGGGTCTGCATTAAACAGTTGGGTCAAAGGTAACAAAACCATCTACAGCTCTTCTGAGAGCCCTGGCTCAATTTTTTTTTTCCCCTCAGATGGAACCATCAGGAAATTTGACCTGAATTCAGGAGTAGCTTCTGGACAAGAGCAAATGCATTTCTTGGTGAGTTTATTGTTGGCTGAAAAAGAATATGTTTACCCTGTGCCACAGCAATATAAATAGCTTTTATCTCCATTACAAACAGACTTATTTTATCTATCAGTGATGTACTTTAAATCTCATATTTCCATTACAAACAGGTTTGTTTTACCAGTGACTTACTTTAAATCTTGTAGTAGAGTTCTGCCAACCTTAATTTTCTTTATGGGCAGATGCAGAACAAGGAAAAATAGGTGCTACATACACATCCACATTCACTACCAGTGAAGCAGTGGGCTCAGCAAGATTTCCTTCCCTGCCAGGCTGTACAGAGCAGAATGAGAGGGAGATATTGGGGTGATTCCTGAGGCTTCCTTGTCATGGAGGAGGGAGAACTGGAATCAGCATGCTGAGTTGGGAAGCTGTGCCAGCAGTGAGTGAGGCAGAGGCTCCAGGAGCTCTAATGCTCCTCTGCACAGCCCCAGCCACACAAATGTCATTAGCTCTAGGACCCAGTGTGTCTGCACAAATAAACCTCCCAGGCCAGATCAGGAAATTATTGCACTTGCTTTCTGAGCAGAACAAAGCTTAGTGCAGTGATGAAGCTGCACACTTAGCATTGAAGACATGAATGTATGAAGTCAATTATAAAAGGGAAGCTCTGTGGTGCACAAATAATTGGTACAAGTACAGTGGCTTTTCTGTGTAGAATATATCCTTGCAGCCTTCCAACACAACCAGAGCAAAGTCACTGACTGGAGGGAATAAACACACCTTGAAAAGTAAGGGGGGATGGACAAAGATGGGAAGTTAGGGATTAGCAGTGGGATAGATATTAATTAATATTTTGAAAGCCCCAACTATCAATTTCCATGCTTTGAGATCCTGAAGTTCTTTTAAGTACAGCCAGAACTCAGACTCCTCTGAGTCATTAATGGCTGTGATGATCATTAGTGCTGGGCACCCAGTGAGTGTTAGAAGCAAATAAAGACAGTTTATGCTCAGAACTATTTACAATATGAATTGAAATAGAGCAAAGTGGGTGGAAATGATGACCAAATAAAACACAGAAGAGAGGTTATTAAGTCAGCTTTTGGTGGTACTCCAGTGCTTCAGTGAGGCTGCTGTAGGTGTGCAGGGTGCTGTGGTATTGCTGCACCACTTCTTCAGTGGCTGCAAAGTGGCCCCAGCAGAAAAGGACTTGGGGGTGCTGTCAACAGCAGCTGAACATGAGCTCAGGTGGCCAAGGAGGGCAGTGGCTCCTGGCCTGTATCAGGGATAGTGTGGCCAGCAGGACCAGGGAAGGGATTCTTCCCCTGTACTTGGCACTGCTGAGGCTGCACCTGGAATCCTGTGTCCAGGTCTGGGCCCCCCAGTTCAGGAAGGACACTGGGATGCTGGAGCAAGTCCAGGGAAATGCAGCAAAACTGGAGAAGGATCTAAAGAATCAGCCATAGGAGAGGTGGTTGAGGGAGCTGGAATTGTCCACACTGGATTAAAGGATGCTCAGGGGTGAGCTGATCACTGTCCACAACACCCTGAAGGGATGTTGTACAGATGTGGGCTTGGTCTCTTCTCCCAGGCAACCAATGACAGGAGGAGAGGACAGAGTCTCAAGCTGCACCAGGGGAGGCCCAGCTGGGACATCAGGAAGAATTTCTTCACTGAAAGTGGGATTAAATATTGGAACAGGCTGCCCAGGGAGGTGGTGCAGTCACCATCCATGGACATTTTCAGGAAATAACATGGCACTT
Organism: Muscicapa striata striata; assembly: GCA_030060385.1. Lineage (NCBI taxonomy): Eukaryota > Metazoa > Chordata > Aves > Passeriformes > Muscicapidae > Muscicapa > Muscicapa striata. The sequence goes on along the minus strand of JAREIS010000023.1, from coordinate 645,821 downwards.
AGTGCTACAGTTTTGTTAATATGGTATCGATCAGCCAAAGGTTGGACTCCATCATCTTGGAGGTCTTTTCCATCTTCAATGGTTCTGTAATTCTGTCATTCTATCCCTCCTCCACAATGCAGCTTTGTAAGAGACAGTACCCAAGATTTCTTCTCATAAAATTTCAAGGATATGAAATGCAGGAAAAGTCACATAAACCACAATAACACCATGACCTCAAACCTGTGAGCTGGCTGATTTAATTTAATCTCTTGGGCCACAGTGAATTCAGGATATAGACACCCTGTCAGAGAACAAGTTTCTTCAACAGCCTTGTGTGGCTGATTCCCATCAATAACTCTCCTCATCCACACAGTCCAAAGCACCCTCCTCTCTCTTCATGTGTCTCTTGAGTGCCTGATTTCCCCCTCACTGGCCACCAAGTTAAGAGGGCTGGAGATAAGCAGGTCCCTTGAGGGCACTTCAGGTGGCTGAAATGTTCCTGGTAGGAATGAAGTGCCTGTCAGGCAGCACCAGAACTGGCCAGTGCTCCAGCTCCTCTTGGAGCCACTGTGGTGGATGTGGCTCTGCAGAGCTCCCTGCTGGCCCAAGAGGAGGAGGAGGAGGTTATTCCATGGAGGATATCCTGAATAACTGAACTGAGAGCTCCCCTGGTGAGCCATTCATTGGGTTTAACATTTGGGATGGAGGATTTCGATCCTGGGAAAGTCTTGGTGCTAAACAGTGCTTGATCCCTGTGTGAGTACTGCATCCCATGCCTCATCTGTGATTTGTCACAATAACAGGCTCATTTTAAGACTGATTCAAACCCAAGAAGGCTCCTGTTTCAAGCAGCAGAAGAACACAAGAAGTGGTTAAACAGTGTTCAGTATCCAGTACTAAACTCAGTTTAAAGAGGGTTCTGTGTCTAGCTTCTAGGAAGCCTTTTCCACTGCCATTTAGGGTAGAAGTGGGGCTAGCACAATGAAGACAAGAAATTAAGTCAATATTTTAAAAAATTCAAATGACATTGCAAAGGATCTCTAGGTGCTGATATAGTCACTTGCACAATGGATGCTCCATCTGGCAAGTCATTATAAGCCTGGAGAAAAATGGAAATGGGAACTGAAAAACAAGATGGTGCACATGTTTTAGAGTGGGAGAATTATCAGCCCATTATCAGACCACTATCTGACTGGGTTTTCCTCTGCCCCTCCTTCCTTGTTTTTAGGGTTTCTAGTTTTGCCCACTGTCATAGCCTTGAGGGGATTTGGTGGAGTCTTTGCTATGTCTTTGTTTTGGTTTTTTGGGTTTCACTCAATACCTCTCCTTCCTTCCTTTAGTGATGGGAGGGGGAAGTTCTGTCCTATTCAGGAAGGAGGTGCTGGAGGTTGAATGGCTGAAGTGACATTTTCCATGTAATTTTTGGCCATCTTTTCTTCAGTGGAGGATGGTGACCATGGAGGAGCCCCTGGGTTAGTTCCTATCCTCCCTAGTTCCTGATTTCTTCAGGAGCAGAACCTGGGCAGGCTGTGGAGCTCTGGCAAGGTCTCCTGGCTCACAGGTAGCACAGCAGGATTTGGCCCACTTTTTATCTTCCTCTGGAGTTTCTAAAATGTGAGAAATGTTATTCTCTGAGCTGCCCTGAATCTGTGGAGTTAAGAACAGGTTACAAACAGAAGTCTTAATTCTCTGTACAGCATGGAAATAACACTCAACATCCAGTTGCCAGGGAACAAAGTTCTTCCTAAGGAATAATGGACAATGGAGAAGCCAAAAATACGATTAAAAACTATTTGGCAATATACCATATTTTTACTTTGTCCCAAGCCTTCATCTTATGATTGCCTTGATAGAGGTGTAGAGCACAGAATAAAATGATGGAATGGGAAAGGAGAATAGATCATTTTTTTCCCAGTTCTATGTCACTGCTTTGCAGAGAGGATGTTCCTGCCAGGGGACATGTTCATCATTTTTCAAGTTTTGTGTCAGTTTTCTAAAGAAGATATCTGTTGATCATGCCCAAATTTATCTAGGGAGTATATCTATCTCAGCAGAGAGAAAAATAATTCATTCTTTAGATCTGCCAGTCAGAGCAAACATCTGTCCTTACAGTGAGGAAAAATGATAGAATCCATATCCATATCCCCTTTGACAAGTTATCCCCAAGGAAGGCAGGAGTCTCACTGTTAGTGTGTTCTGTGGGAGAAATAGTGGTATGCAACAGAAAAAAAAAAAAATCAACCTTCCTAAACCAAAGAATATTTATCCCGACAATTTCTAATTTACACTCTGCCTTACTGCTGGAGAATTTTACAGCACTCCCAGAAAACCCTCAACCCTTTTTTGTGCTCATTACTGTTCAGGTTTAAAGAAATTGTTTCTCAATGAAAGATGTCTCACGAACTGCATGAGAAGACAGACTGCAAGGAGACACTTTCTGATTTTGAGTCCCAGCCAGACTTTGGACTTCCCAATCTTCCCAAGATGTTCAGAACAATAGAGTGTCTCTAAAAAGTAAGTCAGGCCTTGAAGTAAGAGAACAAACTTATCATGTCAAGTGGCAAAACACAGCAAAGGAATAGTGGCTTAGGGGAAAGAGAAAAATAAAATGAACTATCATCAGGTTGTCAGGTTTACAGTTTTATGATCTGTACAAGCTTAATAGAGTTTAATAGAGTGGAAATCCATACCTTTGAAGCTGCTGTTGGAATGCATACTGCCTGATGGGGTTAATTGAGGAGGGTCTGAATTCTGTGAGGTCTTAATAGTGCCACTTAACTGGGTAAAATATGTATTCATTTTTATGTTGACAAAACAATTAAAGCAGTAGCTCTTGGCTGCACTCATACACTATCTGCTGCATACTATCCCATGCAACTTCAGTGTGTTTTCTTTATCCTCCCTGTGTGTTGGTGCTGTCAAACCACCACTCTCCCTCTTTTCTGGTTCTTCTGTAACTGGGGGCACTCTTTTCCTCTTTCCCCTCTCTTCCTTCAGCATTGCCTTCTGTTCCTCCCTGTCTCTCACCATAGACTGTGGAGTGTGATATGTTTTGGAGTCCTAGTTCTGAGAGACAAGCAGCAACAACTGCTCATAAAGCTCTGGCAAGCCCTTTGCCAAAGCTTTTGGGTTGTTATATCTATCATTAGTGGCTTTGAAAGTTCACACCAATTTGAGACAGAGCTATTGATGCAAAACCTTATTACAGGAAGAAATTCTTAACTTGAGGAACATGGGAACAACTACTGCTATAATATATTTGGAGGAAGGAGGAGGCTTTTATTATTTTTCTCAGCTGACAGTTTCAGTTTTGACTTGTTTTCTCCTTATTGGGCCAATTCTGTTAATGCTTCCTTAGGATATACTGTAATTCTTAAGGCTCCCTAGCTATGGAGTCATACTTAGAGTTTTGAAAACAAGCAAAACATCCTTAAGGGCTCTTGAGTACACTAGTGATACTATTAACTGAAGCAGTGAGAGATCATTCCTTTCTTGGCTAAAATATTTCTGCAGGACAGTGCCACAGCCTTGGCTATATTCCATCAGTCTCATCTTCCCTGGCTCACTGTCATGGCTTGCTAGTCTGGAACAAAGCTGTCAGATATGTTGCAAGAAATAAAAAATCTTACAGAGAAAGAGAGTTAATGACCACAGTCAGAGCTATTAACACCAAGCAACGCTGAGTTAAAGGAACATGTGGCAGATCTTCACACTGGGCTCCCTTTGTGACTCTTTGATCCTGCACGGCTGTAGAACAATTCAGAGTAGTAACACCTGCTGTAAAACAGCTCAGTGACTGTACTAATTGCTTAACTGAGGAAAAACAGCATTAAATAACACTAGGGTGACCACACTGCTTCTGCCTTCAATCACTCAACAAGAGATCAAACACCAGGATCTGCTGCTGAAACACAGTGAGAAGGAACAGGAGACCTGGCACTTGGGCTGCACCTAGAGCTTGAGTCTCAGCTAATACCCTTGGGGGAAGAATTTGAGCAGAACTTAAAGGCATTTTGGGTGTTTGGGGACCATTTTTCCTGTGTTTCTATCAGTGTATATTCTGATGGATGTGTTTGGGGGCTGGAAAGAAGCAAGTGTCTGCAAAACCCTAAGTGCACATCAGCCAGCCCCAGGTTTTTGAGGAAGGGGTCAGTGAGGAAATGTGAAATCAGCTTTTTACAGACAGGACAAAACTTCTGGCCAGGAGCTTTCTGGATAACAGTTCCCACCCTGCTGTAAGAAGCCTTTAGGCAAAGAGATCTGTAAACATTTTTGTCTGAGAAACAGAGTGGTGGGTGCTGAACTGAGCTACATTGAAAAGTTTAATGGGCACCTATCATGGATGTGGATACTTATTGTCCAAAACACAGGCCATTTTTTATTATGAAATTAGGGTAAGTTTGAACTAATGGAGTGGGATGTTACTATTTGCTATTTGCAGATCTGAAGCAGACAGCTTTTTCTCACCCTCAGACACTGCAGGTGTTTTCACTGTAAAGATCTTGGGGGATGCAAGAAGATGGAGACTAATTTGCAGGTCTTACCTAAAATAGTCATGTATTTTAAGCATTCCTTCCAGTGTGAGACAGTGATGAATTAGAAATCCCTGCCCTGGTAAGGCTTGTTAGTAAATCTGATATGCAGTATGCTGACAACTCTGATGCATGGGGTTTGAAACCTGCTCTTTGGAAACCCTGCCTTCTGCCCACCTCCCACCTCACTGTGAGGAAGTATATCCATCAAAGTTTACATGGGATAGCTCATATTGCTATCTGGATGATAGGAGCAACATTTTCTGCATTAGCAACTCTCAACAGATAATGTCTAGAGGATTGAGAGAGGAAGATTAAGCCTGAATAAATATCCTATGTTATTCATATTTAATCATTTTACTTAGACACTGTCTAATCAGTCAAAGCAACAACTGTTACTGACATATAGGTTTCATAAAAATATATACACTAAACTAAAGCACTAAGCCTTGTCCCTTTGTATTCATGTCGAGCCTGTAAACAGATCTCAAAACAAACTGACTTTGAAATAGAAACTGATGGCTGTAATGAAAGAGCCATGTTACCAAGGAATGACAAACAGGAAATTTGGACAGATCTACACTGCTGGAGGAATGGGGAAGGAGAAATTGTCCTGCAAGTAGCTTGGTCTGGTAAGTATATCTTTGTCACCCTATTAGCTTCTGAGTTTGAGACAGATTAAAGCTGTGAAACCTCTCTGCCCAAGTATACATGTTCTAATATCACCACCTTAGAGTCTTTCCACCCTCTTTCATCAATACCTATAGGATGGAGGGAAAGGGGAAAGCAGCAGGGGGAGAGGGGATGGTTTTGGAGAGACTAAAATGCTTCTGTTTCTCCTAGTACAGAACTACTTGGCAAAAGGCTGAGAAGCAGCATTTGAGGGAGAGAGGGAGGAAGGAAGGAAACAGTGAAGATGAGCTGAGAGGGGGACAGGGATGGTGATTTGAAAATTTCTAGAGGAGACAGAGCGGATTTATTGCTGACGTGCTGTAAAGTGCACCATGACCAGTTCGGCTGAGGTGAGCTGGCATGTGCTCCCACAATGAAATTTGGCTCCTCCATCACAGGAAATATTCTCTGGTTGCTTCCCCATCATTTAACTGCATGGCATTCTACTTAGGGCACAGCAAGCTGTTCTCTACCTTCAGAGACAGCCAGTACGTGTAGCAATGTCTCGAATGTTTTCATTGCAGCAGAGAATAGGAAGCCTCTCCACGGCAAGCATTAGCAATGCAATTTCATAACTATCTGTTCAGACAGTGCACAGGAGCTTGAAAAACAATTTGAGACACTTTATTCCCCCTGGGAAATGCCATCTGAGAATATGTTAATCTGACGAATATGCAAAAGGCTGTCCCCTATTGGTGAACCATGAAGAAAACCACTTCCTTTTCTTTCTGGGTTTGTGAGATGTGCTCCTCCCTGCCAAGAGTGGAGCAATCCTTGCCCTCTCATCAAACCAGACAGCTGAAAAGTATGGAGACATTGTGCTGCCTCCTTTGACTGCAATGTGATTTGATATTATCTGTACCACCTTTGACAATGTACTTGAAATTAATTAGAGGAGAAATGTCTTATTTGATTATATTTGACCATGAACATTGATCAGTTGCATGCAATTTTGACTTCAGATCTGCATGTCCAAAGCCCTTTCTAAAAAGGGCAAAATATTACCCAGAGATACACAGGAGCTTGTATTATCTGAGTCTCTGAAAAGATACTCTCAGGGGAAATGACTGTACATCTGGGAAATTAAAAATCTTTTGCTATGAAACTCTCAGTAAGAGATGGACAGTGTCTGAAGAGAGATCCCCAAGACAACAATCCTTTGCCCATTCACTTTTCATTGCAGCTGTGTTAACTCATCCTACTCTCATATGCTTGCATTCATTTCTGGCAGGTTACAAATTGTCAGTCCTCTGAGGAGACCATGGCAAGACCCTCAATATCTCAAGTGGCACAAGAGGCATCTGACTTCCCTATCTGCAATCTGAAAACCCATGGAGACTGCACAATCCTCTATATAGCCTCTTTTTCAGGCTTTCTTTCTGCCACAGGGGAGTTGCTGTGGCCCTGGGTAGAATGGCAATTTGGCACCGTTAGGGCAGATCAGTCAGAGGATTTATCAGGCAGGCTCAGAGTCAGGTGAGCCAAGAGCTCTACACATTACACTGCTTGAGGGCTTTGCTTTGGATGTTTTCTGTGTCTCCTAGGTTGGAATTCCCACCAAAAATGTTGTTCAGAGCTCTGCATAGGCCTTGTTGTTGGTGCACAGTGTCACATCCTCAGGGGTGGCCACACCTGGTCCGTGACTGGACCAGAGCCTCAGGTTTAGCTGCCTCCAAAAGCTCTGGAGTTTTCATTCACCAAAACTGCTCCACAGCCTGAAGCAGCACAGAGCTGCCCTGCTTTACTGAATGAAGCAGTTCTGTTAAGGAGTGGTTTGTAGGATGCTGTTGGAAAGCTTTCTGCTGTGACTACTTGTGTCTTAAATGAGTGGAGATCATCACTTGCCACTTCTGGCCCTTTTCCCCCTCTGTTTCTTGGGCTAGGATAGACCTCCCAGATTTGGTCTATCCCACCATAGTCCAGCACTTTTCACTGATGACAGAAATTTAAATTAGGGTGAAAAAAAATAAAGAAAAGCAGGGAAGAGATGCTTGTTATTGCAAGTAGCAGGATAGTGCTGTGATGTCTGCTCTAGAGCTTGTGATAATTTACACTGCTCAGCTGTATGGAATCTGTGAATTCAAGCAGCACACAGGCTCAGACAGCTCCTCTTCTCCTAAAAGACCATCAGGATTGCCACACTTCTCAGGGACTTCAGTGTATTGAGATGGATTTGCACATCCTGACAGGTTTTTCTTGACTGTCTTTCAGATTCATCATTTCTTTATAAAGGGCAATGGCTTTTCCTACCTCTCACCCTGTAACTTTCCTGCTCTTCAGATACCCAAAGGGTCTTGGATGGCATTTCCTGGAGGGAGTAAAGTGTCTCAAGCTGTTTTTCAATAGGTTGTTTTTTGGGGGTTGGTTTGTTTGATTTCTTGTTTTTTTGGAACCTGAGAAGGAATTAATATTTCACAAAAGCGACTGGGTGGGTGGAGGGGGGGAGCCTGAATACAAAATTCACTTGTTGATTGGGATTCTGGGGTGGGAGTAAAGGAAGAAAGCATTGCAGGGAGTGTTTTCAAGCTCTTAAGAACATGTTTTTCCAAGTGCTGTTCTTAAGCATAAGACTTTTAATAATAAGAGCACAGTAGGGTAATATAAATGACACAAAAGGCACTCTCACTGCAAAGCTGAACAGTTTGTGGTTTAGTAGATTTTTATGATAAAAGAGACAAAAGGAATAAAAGTTTTTTTTTCCTTCTCAAAAGCTACCATGCCTAGTAACATCTTTTGCTAATAAAAAGAACTCAGCCTGCCCCCCCTCCTGAGATATGTTCTCACCCAATTAAAGTCCTCCTGCAGATCTGTGGGCCTATTGACAGCTTGTTCTGTGTCACTAAACTTGGTTTGCTGCCCTGTTACAGAAATTACAATGCAATGCTCCTTGAATGGTCTTAGTGTTTGTAAGTGGCAGAGGAGAGGGCGTTTTGCAGAACCTCAGCCCCTACCTGGGATCTTCATGCTATCCTTCATCTTCCTTTGTTTTCCCTCCCATCTTGTTTGCCAGGAGCAGGGCTTAGCTACCAACAGGAAGAGATTCGGTTTCCTTTTGTATTGTAGCAAAACAACTGTTGTTGTCGTTTGCCTTTTATTCTTGTTGCCAATTTGCCCTAGGCAGGCTGGAGGTGAGGAGCTCTGAAGTGTGCAAATTTGCCACAAAGATACACAGAGAGAGGCTGGGGTCTGTGAGCACATGGAGAGGGGAATGAAGCTGTGGGAGACAGTAACCAGCATCCCTTAACATGAAATCAGCCTGTGAAATCTTGATGGAGAGAAGGAAATCCTTTTCTGTGCAGAACACTAGGAGCTGATGCTAGTCCAAATAATGAAATCCTCTCAAAGTAAACCTGTAGATAAGCTGTGCAAGCAATATTAATGCCAATTATCATTTCAGCTGCAGCCCACCAGCTGGTGCAGGCTATTTGTAAATCTGAGTGCACTGTGGAAAGAGAGGCAGTGTCCCCCCTTCAGCAGCTCAGTCACCTTCTCACAGCAGAGTATGGAATCCACTGACAGCATGCCTTTTTTGACAGAGACAGTAGGAGCAGAGGCTGCCCCAAGTTCAAAAAGCTGAGCTGTTTAGTGTTGGTGACTAAAGCATGCAAAATCTAAGGATAAACCACAAGGCTTTAAGGGGAATATATGAGCTTAATCCCACTAGAGGGCTTTGTATTGGTTTCCCCTCTCTCACAGACCATGTGAAAGGCTTGGGTAGGTATCTGGTACAGTTTCTGTGAGCCACTCAGGTGTGGAAGTCCCACTGAAATTACGGGAGAGGCCTCAAATAACTGTTTAGGAGTTCTATCATGATGTATTTTTGATATATAAAAGAGAAATTATAAAACTTTCAAACTTTCAAGGTTTTTTCCCTGTTTAGATCTATATGTTCCTTGCTGAATGAGCTTTTTCCAGTGCAAGGAGATCCCATCTTTTGTCAGCACAGTAGTTTTAGGCACAGCTCTGCTCTCTGGACAGAAAGGCCAAAGCAGCCTGCAGTCCTTGAGTCACCAGCACTGGCAGCAGAACCTTTCTCTCTCTGCCCAGCTGTTGGACCATTCCTGATCACACATCTGCTGCAATACCCTGGGTGGATCACCTGTGGCTCTGTGAAAATGCATGCACGAAGGAAAGAGCTGTACCTTGCTGTGTGGCTCTAGGCTAGCCCACTCTGCAGCACAAAATGCAGTATGATACAGTATTACCTCTGGTTTTTTTCATTTCTCTGATTAACAGCAAACCTTTGTCTCTGCTGGATGCATTTGTTATTGCTAGTTCATTGGCTAGTGCATATACAGCTGGTTTTAGCCTCCATTTAAAATGCAGGGAGTTTAAGCATTACGTGTTAGAATACAACAGGATAAATAAAGACATACTTGAGCAAACATACATTTAGTAATTTATTTTTCTGCCAGCAGTTTTAGAGAGCTGTGGGGTTTGTGATTTTTTTTTTTTTTTTTTTTAAATCTAATCCATTCAGTCAGCAGTCTCAAGAGTGAAAGCTTCTGCCTCAGCTTGGGGTTGATGCTTGGTCGAGCCTTAAAGCTTCATGGTTTTTTGACACTGCACTAAGTCTGAAGCTTTGATGTCTGAAGCTGCTGCCTGCACAGTGTAAATCATATTTTAAAGTTTATTGGTACAAGGGTGCCTTTCCTCAGACATACACATGTGCATCCACACACAGCATCTTTCCACTTTTTTTAGCTACCTACAAGTTTTTGTAGGATTAGAGGATTTTTTTCAGTTACTATTCCCACATGGATGTTGCCATCTTTAATTGAAAGCTCTCAGTATTTGTGGTCTAAGGTAATACATACTGTGCTTGGCAGTGCTGATTGAGGGTCAAAAAGGGAAATGAAAATGTTTTTCTCACTCTATTACTGTAGCTGCTGTACCTGGTTCTTTTTGGCTGTGTGTAAAAGCTGTTGCTGAGATCAGAGGGATTAAGTGAAGGCCAGACCTGATGTACAGAGAGCAACAGTGACTTTTGGTGTGTGGATACAAACCAGAGCATCTTTCATTAGTCTCCAAGGAGCTTGTTTTTCTCTTGGCACAATGGCTGTGCAGATTCTTGGGCTGCTATGTTTACTGCTCCCCTTTTGGCTGTGCCTGAGGAGATGTGTGAGCCACCTTCTGAAGTGCAGAGTGCCTCTAGCTGGGGAAGTTTGAGTCTGTTTTCACAGACTAGTGGAGCACACCAGGGCATGGGATTAGCAGGATTAGCAGCATCAGTGTCTGAGTTGTAGCTGTGCAAAGCTTTCTCCAGTGTACAGATGACTGCTGGCAGGAAGGAGATGTGGCTCCCTGTGGGAAGGGCAAGACACTGACCATGCACTCATTCTTCTGTTTCAGTCATTCTCTGTTCCCAAACGTGCTTTATACAGGAGTACAGAGCACAGTTTGCACGTGTGCCTTTGTGACAGATGTAAACTTTCTAACAAGCCACTCAAGCCAGTGGCACTGGTGATTGCCTTTGTGTACCTCCTGCTTTCCATCCACACAAGCCAGAGCACACACAGAGGTTGTGCTGGCTGAAACCTGTGCTGAATTTATTTACACAAAGTTGTAAATCAAAAAGCAGCACCCAACAAAATTCAGCACACTGTGTACTGAGGGTGACATGTACTGTTATTCAGTTCAATATGTTTGGAGGAGACATTAGAGGGATGGTATCATCAGGGAGAGAAAATATGGAAGGCTGAAAGTGTGAATTTCTTATGACAGAACAATTCAAGTCACAGCAACTTGTTTCAGAGCCCAAGAGCCCTCAGTATCACAAGGCCAGGACTCTGAAGAGGTGACCGAGCAAACTTCATTCTCAGCAGAAGTAAAAAGGCTCTTAATGTGATAAAAATTAAATCAAATCCAGCATCACCTGCAGTTATGAAGGATAATACAGAAAATCTGCTGTTCCAGGTGTTATTTGTGGTGTGGCTTTTCAGGAAAAGCTAAGGAATGTAATACCTGTCAATGGGGCTTACACTCTTAAGTCCCATCAGTTCTTTAAAAAAAAAAAAAAAATCCTCACTGGCCCCCTCAACCATTGCAGTAACCACTGCCAATGTCACCTGGAATCTTTTGCACCTAAAGGAAATGCCTAGAAGTTCTCAGGGCAAGAAATAAAGCAGAAGTGTTCTTCTCCTGTTATTTTCAACAAAACTCTTTATCAGTCATTCTTTAAAGAGCTGAGATACTCTCTCACACCTACTGTCTGTTGTCACCTAGAGTAAAAAGCCAAGTATTGAGGCTTTTTCTTTCTTCAGAGTAGCTGCAGAGAGCTCAGGGAGAAGTATATTGAAATACATTAGTAACACAGAAAACCTCCTCCATCTACTCTATCACCTCGGTATTTTTCCTCCAGCTTCTATTTATCATCTATGTATAGATTCCCTGAATGAACAGAATTCTTCAAGAATTCATGATTCAGGCTGTAGGGCCAGGAGGTAACTGGGGGGAAGAAAAGAAATGGCAGGTAAAACATAATTAATTGTCCATGCACTGCTTTCCCTCAGCCATCTACACAGCTCTTTCCTTTGGAAGTGGAAATGCCTTGGTAGAAAGGTCAAGGTATTAGAGCGCTGGGCAGGATTCAGACAACCTTTTTTCAATTTCTGCTATTGACTCCCTGTATGACCTGAGGTAGGTCTCTCATTTCTCTCTGTCTCAGATCTCTATCTGTAAAATAAGTGTAGGTATACTTCTTTTCCTTTTTCTAGTCTATTTGTCAGCTCTTTAAGCCCTGGCATTAGGTGTGGATGCAAACACACCCTCACCTACAGGTCTCAAAGCATAATGACAGGAATGTAAATATTTAAGGCCATACCTGAACTTCAAAATCATCACAGTATATCTGCTCTCTATTTCTGATTGTTTTTTTAATTTGTATCCTTCTTTATCCATTAAAAGCTGTGATTTTTAAAACAGCAAAGTAGCTATGAGCCCATTAGTACAGAGCAGGAATTTGTGATAATCTTAAACCACTTTCAGACAACTGAAGATGGGAAGAAAGCAGGTTCAGCAACAGGTTCAGTTGCAGCTGCAGCTTTGGGTAAGGAGTTTCTTTAGGGAAGTCTTTCTGGCCAGTGTCTACAACAAGGCACCGACTACAAGGATCACAGGCTGATCTGGCATTGTCAGATCATCAAAGGTACAGTAAGAAAATGCACCAGGAAAGGGCATGCTATTTAAATTCACAGCAGTAACAGCAGAAAAATGTTTAAATTCCCCCACGAAGCAGCTTCTTAATATCCTGTCAATGCCACTTCTCTAACACCCCTGCTGTAACCGAGAGGAGCAACCAGAGAGATGTGGATTTCCACAGCAAAGCTGGCAAAAGACACCTCTTCCCCCAGCCAAATCCCACCTCCTTTCAGTCCCTCACCCCTCAGCTGTGTTGATACGAGAGTTTATTATTAACATTATTTTCAGGCAGTTCACTTCAGGAGTCCAGGCTAGGGCTCAGCCCCACGGTCTGGTGGCACAAGCGAGGTGTGTCGGGCACGGGGCGGGATGGGATGGGATGGGATAATGGGATGGGATAATGGGATGGGATGGGATGGGATGGGATGGGATGGGATGATGGGATGGGATGGGATGGGATGGGATGGGATGGGATGGGGGATGGGATGGGATGGGATGGGATGGGATGGGATGGGATGGCATGGGAAAATGGGATGGCATGGGATGGCATGGCATGGCATGGCATGGGATGGCATGGCATGGCATGGGATGGGATGGGATGGGATGGCATGGGATGGCATGGGATGGGATGGCATGGGATGGGATGGGATGGGATGGGATGGCATGGGATGGCATGGCATGGGATGGGATGGGATGGGATGGGATGGGAGGGGATGTGCAGCTGGGGCTCAGGATGCTGTGCTGGCTGCTGTGCCAGGGTGCAGTGCAGTGACCCAGGGCTCACTGTGTGCAGCCTGCTGTCCTGCTCATGCATGGCAGTGAGTGTGTGTGCTTTCCCAAGGAGCTGGGTGCACAGTGAGCTCCTGAGGTTATTCATGGCTCCTTGGGAGAATGTGCTAATTCAAACGTTTGTCTCACAGTATGTAGGAGTTGGAGTCAATGCTGGGAAATATAAAACTTGTGGCATACTGTGATAATGGGGGCATTCAGCACAGACCATTGAGAAATCATAGTCAGGGGAATCAAACATGAAAAACTATATGAGGTGGCTTGTCATGAGTTTTTATTTTCCTTTTGTTCTTTCTTTAGAGGGTGAATGGATGGGGATGGTGGCTCAATTTTTGGCTTTTAAAACATAATTTTAACAATTATCTTACTAAAACATTGTTGAACCTCATTTTGCCCAAGTTACCAAAATTGACTTCAATTTGCATGCTTGTGCAGAAGCTTCTGCTAGGTAGAAGCAGAGCATTTATGGTCTCCAGATGGCAGCTGTTTTGATATATGAAGGTCACATCTTTTTAGATCCGTTTGTTTTGCACCCACAGACAAACAGGTTGAGATTTGAGGCTACTTGGAATCAGAATGAATGGATAATGAAAAATGGAACTTCAGTTTCCATGCAGGAAAAATAGTCTGTGAGTTACTAAGGATACACCTATTAATCAACAGATTGACCAGTGCCAGTAAGCACTTTTTTCATCAGGAAAAAAAAAAGCCATACCTGGGGATACATGCTATGAAAATTACCATCAGAGGGAGGAAGGAAGAAAGGAACTTCACAAGGAGAATACTGATAAATTTATTCTTCCCAACAAAAATTGTGGAGATAAGCCCATTAACAATCTTCTGTTTCCGCTTCTCTTTGTATTAATTTTCTCTTTCTTAGTTGAAAATTTAGGAGAGCATTTAATCTCTTACAAATTATGTAGAATTTTATGCCTATTTGTCTAGTTCCTTCCATTAGCAAGGGTAGAAAGTACTTTTTGTCAAGTATGTCATTAATCCTGGGCTTCTAGGCTTGATTTGACTATTGTGAATAGAGTAACTTCCACAATCTATTTGAAAATGTACATATCCATGCTTTTTTTGAGCAGAAAAATTGCTCAGCTTTCTGGCAAATGGTGTGCATGACATCCAGCTTCAGTCTCACAGGTGGAACATGGGGACTTAAAGTGACAGAATCAAAGCCTAGGAGAAAAGAGCAGAACAAGGCTGGATTCTCAGAACTGACTAATGATAAGAGGGGCCTAGAAGAAGATCTGGCTTTCAGCTAGCTTTGAATGTCTAACCTCTAAAGATTTAGAAGCATTTAAGATGTCTCAAACTGGAGCCAAAATTATCTTCAGTCTGAAGTTTGCTCATTGACTCTTCTCTGCTCTTTGGGCTGGTGACTTCATTTGTCCCACAGGTCCTTTAACAATGCATTTCCCTATCGTGCCTGTGGTCCTTTCATCTCGCCTCATTTCCTGAGAGTGCTAAACTGCTTGGAGTTCCTCTTTTTCGCTAATTTGAGAGTTCAAAGTATGGATTTGTAGCAAATTATTCCTGATGAGTGGTTTCATTAAAAGAACAGAAAGGAAATTGTTCTAAGAACCTTCTGTGTTGGAGAAAAGAGGGATAGTGAAATAAAGTACAGCCTCACACAACACTGAGAACTTCCCATAACTGTAATACATTGTTTTCTGTAGAATTAAGAGGATGGTTTGGACATGCTGTTACACCTCTTCTTTGCTGAAATTAAGATTAGCTCCCCTACTAAACACAGTGTCCTTCCCTGTTCACAGAGGAGATTTTCCAATGTGGTAACAAATGGGACAATTTCTCCACAAAGATTCATAGACATAGAGCCAGAATTTTAGTGCATCTCAAACCCTAAGAGGTTCATTAAGAGATTATTTGTACAAGAAAATGCAGTTTTTCCATGCATTTTAGTTATTGAGCATCCAGTACAGTTTCTTCCAAGATCACTGGGGAATTGTAGCTGTACACCAATCAATAAACACAGTGGGACTTCCTCAGCCTGTGACGCCATCAGCCATTGTCTTGATGAAGGATATGTAGTCTTGTGAAGATTTTTAAATTTTTATTTAGATTGTGTCAGATAATTCTACTGTATCAGGAAGGTAAGACTAAACTGGGAGAACCTGGGGTGTATAAAGCTTAGAAGAAAGGAGAGAACCTTGCTGTCACTGGGTCAGACTCAGAGAGGGCTGTTAATAATGGATTTTCATGAGTTAACCTTTCATCTTGTCCTTTTCAAAATGCTGTCATGTAACATGAGTTATGTGCTACCAAATAATTTTCCTAAAGTGGTTGCAGCGCACACCAAAGAGAGTTGTGCTCTTTGTCTGGACTATCATTTCAGAACACAATTTAACTACATCCTCTGTAGAATATAGCCACTCTGGGAATCTTTCAGAGACACAATTCACAGCAGACAAACCACCTCTTATGTGTAGTCATGCAAAGTGAAATAAAACAAGGTAAGACTGAAGGCGTCAGTTGACTTTAAAAGTATCTGAATTCGTTCTCCCAGGAGAAGCCAAGAGGCAGTGGTTCTAATCTTGCTGTGGCTTGTACAACACTTACAACACTGATTAACACTTGTTCACGTTCTGCCTGATTTCAGTGGAAATTCCACGGGGCTTCTGGGAATTCTGAAACCAGATGAGGAATTCACCGAGTGTTACCCACTACAAGGAAAATACAAGTAGCTCAGGCAGCACTGCTTCAGCACAGAAACACAACATGCCCAGCCTGGCTGTGGCTACAGCCCTGTGGTGTCACAGCCCGAGGTGTCTCCTTAAGCTTGAGACCACCTCAGGAGGACATGAAGGTGGTCTGCAATTCAGGTTTTTCCCTTTGGCCACCAAAGAGAGACTGCAGGAGGCTGTTCTCAGAGGTTTCAAGGTTGTTTATCTTTAATGTTTTTTAATGTCTTTTATGTTTGTCTTATCTCAGGAATTCTTTGTCCAGCTAACAGTGATCTGTTCAGCTGGACGTCCAGGACAAAAACTGCCTGCGAGAGGCAGGTCTTATCTTTTATACTCTAAATTATGTCCTCAATATTTACAATTAATTCCCAATACAACAGAATCTTATTACACTGTCCAGTTCTGTCCCCATCCAATCTGAGAGTCCCAGCATGCCATCCAACATGGGTGACATGAAGAAGAAAGAAGAAGTACACAAATCCTCCATGTTGGCCATGAGCCCCTTAATATAAACATTCTTAGAAATCCACTTATTCTACATTCCAACAATCTAATTCATACTCTACTTATTTTTGTGGCTTGCATTTCTTCCCTTAATGTTGGTAGATTCTCCCACAGAGTTAAATCCAGCCCCTGAGACAGCTGGGTCTCATTCAGGGGTCATTGGGGACCCTGCCAGGGGGGTCTTGAGGCCCCCAGGGAAGCCAGGGGAGCACCCTGGGCTCCCACACTGTGGTATGAATCTGAACCCTTTGGGGCCAAGCAGGACCTGATCTCTGGGTTTCCCACATTTTGCAGATGTCTTTGAGAAATGGAAATGACTCAATGGAGGCAGCACAAGCTCAGTGCCCCAGCCCAGCACTGCTCTCCACCAACAGCCTGGGCAGAGTTGAGGTGTTTTCTCATTTACCCTGGAGTGTGATACACTTTAGGTGGAGACAGGCGCCCTTCTGCTCCACCCAGGGGGATTTTCCAGCATGCAAAAGTGCTTAATGAGCTCTGGAGCCCAGGATGAAGGTGCTCACTGAATTAAATCATCTTTGGGACTATGCAGTGTAGAGAGTAAATACTGTACATCACCATCTGAGTGGCTGGCTCCTAACTTCAATTTAATCCCTATTTAGACTGCTTGAATCTTTATGTTCTCATCCATAAAATGGATTTAACAGCGTTTTCCTGCCTTTCAAGGCAGCTGGGTAAGCACACAAGGATGTGTGCCTTAGCACTAATGAGCTCTTATGAGTACTGTAAATGAGAACCATCTAGATTAAAATGATGCAGGGGCTTTTCTTTATTTTGCTGAAAATAACTGAATTTCTAAGGTCACTTATATGCATTTTTTTCCAGTGGAAACCTTTAAATTTTGTGTAGGAAAGAGTGGGGCCAGAATTTATCAAATTTAAAGGTGCATGCATAAATATGCATAGAGCAGACCAAAATTTTCACCCTAAGGAACTACAGTATAAAATATTTTATTATATTTTATTTTGTTTTATTTTATATTTTAATTTTTTTTCACAGCAAGAACTATCTAGTAGAGTCAGCTGCACTAGGGAGAGATCTGATGCCTCAGATTGCTGGCTTTGGGCTTTGGACTACAGAAGTGATGGAATAATTGCAAACAGAAGGTTGACTGAGAGAATAAAAAAATATCATATTTTGTACACGAATTATTTAATCCAAATCCACCAATTATTACACTATGATTGTATACTTTGACTAGTGTGAAACATGGCAATATCTACTTTTTGGACAGAATATATTTTTTGTACAGAAGGAGGGGTAAGCATGATTTTGAGCTGCATATGCAAGAGCAGAGGTACAGAGGAGCCATTCCTTTCACACCTGCTTTGTCTTTTATCCATTACTTGTGTGTGTACTTACTGTGCTTGTGCCTGGTTAAAGGAATAAATTCCTCTTTTGTGGCAGGATCAGAAAGCCCTAACTCCAAAAAAAGAGAGGAATATCATTGTGTAAAATGACTTCAACTTTAAATTGTTACTTAGGCTTAAATCCAATTAACTACATTGCTTGAAGTTAAAAAATGAACATAGTACTATCTTTTCTTGGGTTGGTGTTTGGTTTGGTTTCTTTTTATTTTGTTTTGGGTTTTGTTGTTCTGAGTTTTGTTTGTTTTTTTCCTCAGGTGTTTGAAAGACCATCTTTTGGAGCACCCTCTGCTATTTATCACAAAACCAGCTGCAGAGCTGAAACACGAGATGTACAAGGCAAAATGAATAGAGATTGTCATTTTTTCTGGTTTGTCTCTTCCTGCAGGATTTCTGAGGTGCCCTTGCAGTGACACCAAGCATGTGTGATTACAGTGAGTATGATTATGTCTTGATGCTTAGCACCAATTTCCAAGCTGAAGACTTGGAAACTTACTGAACTTATTGTATATTATTTATAAAGTTCCTGCTAAGCCTAATGCTTGCTTCAGGAGAGATCACTGTTGAATATTTGAGCTGAACCTGTCCCATTCCACTTAACAATCACTGTTGAATATTTGAGCTGAACCTGTCCCATTCCACTTAACAGCCTACTTTATCAGCACACTGTCCACAGCAATGCTGAGCATCCTTCCCCACAGGGTATATTTTAACTGCTCCATTACTTTATCAGAAAACTGGCCCTCCTTGTTGGTAAATACCTTCTACCTTCTTGCACCTTGGACTGAGTGCACCATCTGACAAGAGGCTCAGGGTGCCCTGCATGCAGTTGAATGTTATTTTACCACCAGCATTTCACTCTGGAAACTTTGGACTCTTTCTCAGTTTTCCATGTCAGCAATTGGATCATATTTATTTAGAGCTGGCTGTGCAAATGTATTGATTTGTAGCCTGTTATTGTTTTCTGCCTTGTATTTATGTGGCTCTAATGGACTGAAAGTGTTTCAAAACTGAAGGGGATTAAAATATAGAGCTTTTTCTCTGGGTAAGTGTAGGGAATATTATAACTTGAAATCTGTTCTAAAATATGATTTTACAGCATTTATATACTGTTATTTTAAAGCTAAAGATACTGTGCCATCCAGTAATTGAGTACAAAGCCATGAAAATAGTAGAAAGAAATGGAGGTACAGAGAGGAAACAATGAAGCTGGCAACACAAACCCTTGTCAAATGTGAGGAATGAGCTTTGAAACAAGCTCTGACTTTGCCTCAGCACCACTTGCTTGGTCGAATTATCTCACCCCCCCAGCCAGATGTCACCATATGGCCAGTGACAACTTTCAATTAAAGGCCTGTGGTATTCATCATCTCCTTTTACATATGGATAGAAAGCAGTCCTGTGACCTGCCCATTGCACCCAGTAGGATTTGTGCTCCTTCTTTAAATGATGTGTGCACCAAGACTCATCCCCATTTGGTGCTCTAAGTTTCCAAGCCCAGTTTTGGTGTTTTGAACCTTTGTTCAGCCACTGCCAGCTCTGAAATATGGACCCAGTCTGCATCTCCAGCACTCCCTGGGTACTGAGGGTGGGTTTTGGAGAAGTTCAGGGCTCAACTCTTGACAGTGCTGGAAATGTCACTGTGCACTTCTGCAAGGGACACTTTCAGAGCATGGCCACACAAATGTGAATGTTGTGTCATGCATCTCAACCTATGGAGCAAGGATCCCACTGCATTGTGACAGCACCAGTCACACCTACCAAGTCCTGGCACAAATGGGGCAGATGTTAATAATCCAATCAGCTCCTCATCCTTGAGATTGCATAATGATTATACAACAAATTTGATTATAGGAGTTACTATGTGTTTTAAGTTCACTTTTGTGCATGGCTGGGCTTTCCTAGTAATCCTAGACAGTATCCAAGGCACCATTCAGCAGCTTTTTGCAAATCCCTGCAAAGCAATTACTGTCCTTTCTAAATATTCAAGAATTGTCAGTTTCAGGTGCAATTAAAGTAAAATTGCTTTCAGTAGGTACTTGGCTGTGATGACTTTTGCTGGTCATAATTCTCTCTACACTATGTTGTTTCTTCAGATAAAAATTATATTTCTCTTGTGCCCTGGAATCTCAAGCTCATTTTTGACCCAAAGTATCCTCAGAGAGTTGTAAAACTAAGATGTTATAACTGCACATTACCTAGTAATGAACATTGTGAGAGTCAGGCCAGGAAGATGAAGACAAGAGGTATGAATTAATGTTTTAATAATCTTCCTCAGATCAGTACAAGTCATACAGGCAAGGATCCCAGTAACTGCTGGTGAGCAGTGCAGCTGCTCCAGTATGGTCTGATATTGCTGTGTAACTCTCCCAGGAGATGGTGCTCAGTGTCTGCAGAGACAGATGGTCACTCAGCCACCAATAGAGCTCTGACCTTGTCCCAGCATGATGGTGCAACTGTGTACTTTGGACAGAACTGCTGTTTGCAGGGCCACAACTTTTGCTGGAGGCATAGGAAGCTCATTAATTTATTTTTCCTTCTATTTAATCCTAGGCTATGCAAGACATTTTTTTGTACAGATCCAGGGCATCCACCATTTTTATAATGGAGGGCAAAGACCTGTTCCATTCCAGACTAACACAAGGTTTGAATTGAAACACAGCAGTGAATCATGCTGCTTGGTTCTACAGGACCAGGACAGGAAACTCGTGGAAGCAGCATCTCCCACTGCTGGTGCTCCTTCTCCAGTACAGGAGCCAACCACTTATGAGACATTCTGCACAATGCCAGCCTTCCCACACATCCCTGTGTGCTGCCAGTCAAGAGCTGCTGGGATTCTTCCATGGTCCAAATAACCAGAAGAGTCTCTTGTTCTTGCATTTTAGAATACAAAGAATTTCCAATGATAGTGCAAAGACTCTGTTTTAGCTTCTCACAGCAGAAACCCCAAACACTACAGAGCTATATCCTAGAGAAATAGGTTTAATAGATTAAGAGGCTGTCTTCTGGCACTATGCAAGGTGTTGGACTTGCCTGAATCATTTCTTGAACACAGCTTTTCTCTGGGAAAAACACCTTGTCTGGTTTTAAAGATTTTGTTCAATGGTGGAGAACACAGTACAAATCTTGTTTACTTGTTCCTATGTTTACTTACATTCTCTGTTAAAAATACGACACTTTTCTATGCTGAACTGGTCTAGATTTAACAGCCAGCCAGCCTTGTTGAAGCTTTGTCTATGGATGGAAAAGTTTCTATTTATTTTCTAATTTTCTGTTCCTTGTTAGGTTCCCACAGTCAGTGTTCATGACAGTACACAGTGGGTTTGTGATGAGATTGCACTGTTAGGGATGTACTATTATCCATGCTTTTCACAGACACTTAGTGTCACCCTTTGGGCTCTTCTTGGAACCATCTCCAATTTTTCAGCACCAATTTGATAAGATTTACTGAAAAAGGACAGTACAGACCCAGATGGCTTCCCACCCAGTGCATTAAAAAAAAAAAAAAGTGACAACACTTCCATGTGTCTTACTATAAATACAGCAACAAACGCTTAAAATTATTTCATCTTATATTTTTAAGTAGCTGACAGCTGTGAGATGGGTGCAATGCCACAGAAACAGTGCTCAGAAAAGCCAGTGTGCCTGAGTTGACCCTATTCCTCCATTTGGCTGGTCCAGAAAATATGGTTCAGTACAAAAGGGAATGCATTTGCAGTGCTGTACCAGATACAGCTTTCTCAGATATCAGTAAACTAAAATATTGGGACCAGAGGGAAGTTAGTAGAGAAACTGTTATCATTGCAACCTCCTTTGTTTTCTTTAATGTACCCTCCTGATCTGCTCTGTGTTCAGAGCTACCTTCCAGTTGGTCAGTCACCATTAGCCCAGCTCCTGGTTGTTGGGTGTTTAAAAAGTCAGTTAACCAATAAAAATCTGAGCCAAGCTCCAAACGAGCATCTGGCTGGGGTTGTTTGGATGTGTCTGTGAGTAATGCCAAGCTACAGGAAAGCCAAGCCAGTATTCAGACATCAGTTTTTGGAAATGGGATTTGTTGTGTTATTTGTCTTCTGTATTAACAGAGAGGGCCTGGCTTTTGTTTTTTAACCTTGTTGTTTCAATGCCAGAACAGTAGAAATATAACCCAAGTTAAAACAATAGCTCTTAAAAGATGTGATATTTTCTTTCATCCCCTGTTTAGTAAGCAGCCTTGGCAGTGTCATTTCATATAAAGAACAGCAAAGTCACAAGGTCCAGAAATACAATAATTCCAAGAATGACAAAAAAAATTACCTGCTTTGTCTTTTTATTGACTATAAGTGGTGAAAAAGGCCATTCTGCATCCTCAGCCGTAACTAGTTAATTACTTTCTGTTGTTTTTTGTAGATGTTTCTAACCAACATTAAGTAAAATGTACATTGTGGAACAAACCATCCATAGAGTATCTGCCATAATTACTGTTTAGTAATTTCACACTAGCAAAAATTTATTAAAACTTCATGACTCATTAATAGTAAGTGATCATAATCGCTTAATAGAAAAGGAAACTCAGCTAATGATGGAAGTGCTGATTAATGTTTTTGACCTTAAGACAGGAAGTCAAGTGAAATTAATGTCATTGGGTGTTGAAAGTTAAGTTATTGTCAAGTATAGATAGCCTCTAATCAAAAGAGAAACCCCAAAACATCACAAATTTTGTGTTCTTCATGAGAAAACAATTGTTTTTCTATAATCCATGGCATTTTTTTAAATCTCACTGTCACATTTCAAGTAACAAGATTGACCCATTTATTACAAAAGTCAGTTAAAAAACCAAAGTTATATATATACATATATATACATATAGATACATACACATATATATACACACACACACATATACATACACACATATATACACATATATATATACATACATATATATATATATATATATATATATATATATATATATATAGTCACTTCAGCAGGAGATCTTCCAGAAATACTTAACATGCTGGCCATAATTAACCAAGCAGCATTATATGTAGCTAATTATTTTTTTCATTTGGTCAACAGCATTCCTTTTATGAGCTCAGGTTAAATAATTTTGAAGAGAATAACAGCCCAGCTGACCAGTCAGTTGCCTCATCACACATCAGACGCTTGGGCACCACTGGAGCTGACAGGGTGCCTGTCCTTGCAGCCAGCTGAGTGCCTGGAAACATCAGCCTCAGCTCTGCATCTGGCTGCTCCTGATGCCCACTGGGGCTGCTGCAGGTGGTGGCATTTGGGGTGCAGCAGGCACTGGACTGAACCAGGAGGTTTGTGGCCAACCACAGGCCAGATTAATGAGGCACTGGAACATCTGTGCCAGGGTCCCAATCCCTGAGATAATTCAGGTACTTGGTTGTAAATGGAAATTACTTCTACTTCAGCTGTAAGTATTTTTAAGGTGTGCTCTTTTTTTTCATTGTTTTGAGATGAGATATTACTTGAAAGCAGGTTCCCCAGGATGTGCTGGTTTTTAATTATGTCACAGCCCTGAGTGTAACACTTCAAGGTGAAGGGTGTAGAGCCTCTCACACATTGGCCTAATCCTGTCCCACTGAAAAGGCTGAATGGAGATGCCTCAGCCTTTCACCTGAGAAGGAAAACTTCTTTCTAGATGCTACCTCAGGTTGTGAGCACTCAGTTTGAATAACCTTCTCTAGATTATTCAACAGCTCCCATGATGGGCAGAGAGGGAGGAACAGTTTCTTCCAAGTATGAGCAGAAACCTGGCCACATGTTAGTGAGCTTCATGTTCATTTGACATCAGTCAAAGTCACAGAGGGAAGGACAATCCCTTTCTAATAATGTCACTCAATATTTAGCCTACCTACATTTGTATTAATAATAAAGCCCTCAGGCAGTGAGTTATGTGCAGCCATTGATCTGCTCAAAACAGCACTGAAGTATTGACAAACACTGTTTTGGAGACAAATAAAAGCTAAACTGTATTTATATCCACCAGATTCTGACCTCTGACAAACAAGCAAATGGAACTGTACAGCCAGGTTAATGCTACCTTTGAGCCTTTCCAAACCAGATTGAAGCCAGCAGTGGATTGGTGAATGCAGGTTTATTTTTAGATTTTTTGTTTTTATAATTTATATCTGTGTGTGTGCTTTGTGGGAGACTTTCCAACTGCTTCTCTTGAAGATTTTTGTGTTAACATCTCTTTTGAAAGAGGGATGTGGCACACTTGCAAACCTGGAGATAAATACCATCTGTTTAGTTAACCTCACTGAGAATATTGGTGGAATGTTGTTCTTTTTTAAAAACATATATACAAGAGCAAATCAGAGACTTGAATTGCAAGTCCTTCCAAAGCAGTGGACTACCAGACTTTATTTTATAATGCTACAAAATGGAAATGTATTTTTATTAAAGGCTGTAAACTACACTTTCTAACTCAGAGCAAAAGATTTTCTAGCATCCTCTTTGGGGGAAAAGAATGCCAGTAACAACCTATCCAAAAAGCCTTCTGCACAATTACTAGGGAGCAGTCCTTATTTTGGTTTTTGACTCGCTGTTGCTCTGCAGTTTTCTGTAATTAATAGAGATAAAAAAAATTGGCAATGCAGAATTAGGGGGTGTAATTTGTATTCAGAGCCAAAAAAGACATGCATCTCACCAAAACAACTGAGTTTATTGTTACCAAAAAATTGTTTCAGGAAATCATACTTCTGTCTCTGAACACAAACCAGAACACAGCATGAAGCAGACAATAACAGAGACAGGGATTTTTGCCAACACACAGGAGCAGTGCAAGTGTCAGGGCAGGCTGATTGCTTGGGCAGAGTGTTTTGGAGAGCTCAAGGACCATGCCTGGAAAATGGTTAGGATCACCTTTCAAAATCCCTCTCCTGTGCAGCTTAGAGCACTGCTGATTTAATGGCACACTGGAAATGCATCTCCAAGAAAACTCCAAGTGGGAAGGTGTCAAATTTGCCACCTCTAACCTGTCCATCTTTGCCCATGCCTGCTTTAAAGATGTCAAACCATTCATCTGCTTCCCAGGGTATCCTGCACAACCCAACCCA
Source organism: Muscicapa striata striata (assembly GCA_030060385.1). Lineage (NCBI taxonomy): Eukaryota > Metazoa > Chordata > Aves > Passeriformes > Muscicapidae > Muscicapa > Muscicapa striata. The sequence goes on along the minus strand of JAREIS010000023.1, from coordinate 621,042 downwards.
TTTAACTGAAATTATTCTATATAGTAGATAACCCCACTTATCCAGGCATCACTAGACCTTACCAGCATTCCTAAAGGAAGTCAGCCAGTGTGATGAGCACTGTTTTACACATGGCAGGCAGGACAGTGGAGGGAAAACTCAGTTTCTTGGTGAGGATGCTGGTGCCCACTGTCATGACAAGAGATGGATGCTATGAGGCATTGTTTATTAGCAGCAAAACCTCTACATGTGGAACAAAGGAAATGTGATACAATGGCTCCTGTTTGTGCACCTTCTGGGCAGTCCCTTGGTACTACCTCACCCAACCTTTGTCCCTTTCTTTCAGCCCACAGGGAAATTGCCAAGGGCAGCCTACATGTGAACAGTAGCAAAAGCAAGGACTCTGCCAACCCTAGATCAACAAAACACAGCCTAAAAATCAAAGCCACAGATGAGGCACACTGAAGAATGCATCTGGTCATGCACAGTTGGCTGCTTAGTGATGTCAAACACAGCTTGGTTTCATCTGTCCCAGGAGAGGCTGCTCAGCAAGCCTGCCATGGAGCTCTACCCCTTGAGTGGAGGCTTCACTGCTGTTCCTCCATCCTCGTTCTCCTCTTTCACAGCACTGGAGCTGTGGCAGTGCAGAGAATGAAGGAAAAGAAAAGTCCAATGCTAACTCATGCTAGCAAACATTTTGATTGCTTTTGTGCCGTTCTCCAAAACCACATTTTCCAAACACGTGTTTGAAATGGTTAAACGTTTGGAAGATGGCACTGCAGGAGCTGAAGAACCTGGAGCACGTTATGCACAGGACTTAATAGCAGCAGAATGACTCCTAAATCCAAGCAGCCTCAATAGCTGGCCCAGGAAGCCAAGCTGAGGGTTGGATACTGCCAAACGAATGTGCTGCCTTCCCCTCCCACCTCCTGAAACACAGATCATCTGGGCAGCAAACAGTGCCAGGACAGCTCAACATCTCCTACTTGCATCACCCCTGCAACTCTAGACCCTCCTGGAGCTGCCAAAGCACAGTGATGATTTAGCTGGAAAAGCATTTCAGCCCTAGCAGAGCAGACCCTTAACCCTGGATTTTGTGCATCTCTCCTTCCCATCTCTCCTCCTCACACCCTGCCCCCAAACCTTGCTTCTCTCTCTGGGCAACAGCAATTGAAACTGCCTGGCCTTAAAATGGTGGGAGGCTCTGGCCCTTTGCTATGCAGCAGCTTTTTCATGGGTGTATGATTGCTTTTTGCTCATAATATATTCATTTGTTAAATCTCAGTTTGAATCTGAGTAAAAGCTGAAATAATTTTCCTGGTTTTTAGTCACCAACATGAGGAAAGGCATCCTGAAAGCTCGTTCATCCACCCTCCCTTTCCTCTCCCAGCACACTGCACTTCCTAAAATACCCTGCTGCAAGCTCTTTTTGTTTCAGAGGCTTTGCAGCTCTTGTGCTGCCATTGTGTGAGAAGAGGAGCAGCCCTTTCTCTCTGGCCCGGCAGGATGAAGGGCTGGGCTGGGTGTGGAGGCTCTGTGCGTGCCAGAGAGGGAACAAGCATGAATGGGGCCAGCTGGCCACTCTCGTGCCCCTCTGCCCATCATCTCCATCTGATACTGCCTGCTCATTGTCATTTTGCAGGCCACATTCACTGACACAAAAAGACTAGGGAGCAAGAAAATAAACAGATATTTAAAGGGAAAAAGCTTTATTTCTTATTTTCTTAGATCATGGTAGACTGCAAAACAACAGGGAAAAATGAGATCAACCTTGCTGTCCTTTTTTTTTTTGCCAGTCAAGCTTCCTGTTTTTTTTTTTCTTTTTTGTTTTTTTTTTTAATAATAAATCAAAACAGAAGAAAAACAGCCAGGAAATTGTTCTCACAAAAACATGCTTTTTAATAAAAAAAGAAAATAATGTTTATTGAGAGGGATTGTTTTCTGGATATGTACAATACTAATGCAGGAGAATTATGCTAAGAGAAAACGTCAAACACCATGGATTGACTTCCAAAGTGTGGACAGTCCAAAGAGCAATGTCCTCAGAGCAAGTTAAGTCAACAGGAACAAGTGAACAGTGGTTTTGGGGGTTTTTTTTACAACAAATTACCAGCCATTATGACTGAAGACCTGACATGTAATAACCCGCAGCGAGATGTACAGAAATCCGTAAGACAACACAGAATTTACACAAGAAGGTAACTGTTTGTGTAAGAGTTTCCTCCAGAAAATGGAAGCATGTTCTAGACAGTTTTGGAAAATGACAAAGAGGAAAAAAAAAGGTGAAAAAAAGTGCATGAAAATACTGACATTGAACATCCTCAGATCACAGTGAATGCCAGTCTTCCTGGGTTCTGTTACCTTTATCTTCACCACTTCTGCTTGCCCACAATTAATTGCTTTATCCTCATGATGTAAGAAAAACTTTGTGAGCCTTCTCCTGCTATTTCCTTTTTGCTGCAGCTCTTGTCAACTTGCAGTTTACACAAAAAGTGCAAAATTCAACATACCCTCAGGTGAAAGACATAAGCACCTTCCCAGGCTGAGCAGTACTGATCACAGCTAATCATTTCAGTACTAGGTAATGCTGCACAGAACACCACACAAACCCTGTCAGAGCAAACTCAGTAGCAATAATTCTGGGGGAGGGGAGAACATGGAGATTAATAACTGCCACCAGTTGAGTTTCCCACATGCTGAAGTTCTTTGAAGCAATTTCTCCCACTGACTGCATTCAGGATTTATTTTTTATTCTTACCCAGAAACAATGTAGGGTACTGGTAAGAGGTTGATTTTATGCATCACTTCCCAGAAAAGCAGCAGTATAAAAATCAAGAACATATTTTTCTTTCAATTTCTACCTCCACTTAGTTTTCTTTTCAAGCAATGTGTGACTCAGCTCAGCCTGGGTAGTGCACTCCTGACTGCCAGGTACAAACCCCTGTGAGGCTTCATTCCACTTCTAATGACCCTTACAAACATTCCTTGTGTCTTAACTTTCCCTTAAAGGTTAAAGCCTTTGTCTCACCTCAAAGCAGGCAGAGGATGTCATTGCTAATAACCAGGTCTGGGAATGTCAGAGGGAGATCCTGTGCTCCCTGCATTTAGGTTAGCATACTCCAAAAGAATTCAACAGTTTCCATGGGCTAATCCACAAAGTCAAAGAAAAAACCCTCCATTTCTCTCTTTTCTCCTCAGTGGGACACACATTTCTCTCTCAGCAGTGTGCTTTCTGCAGTATCTCCTGCTAAAATAAATGGTGGTTCCCTAAGCAGTAATTTTTGCATCTTCAGGCTTTCTCCTGTTTCTCCAGCTTCCTTCTGTCATATATATCCTATTCCATAAATATTACCATGAGGGAACCATATAGTTTTAATCTTATTTTGAAAATTTCTCCAGAGTTTCAGTAGATTTGCTGGCTTCTCTGCTTGAAGGAGTTTACATCTCCCTGTGGTTCACTATATCTGTGGGGGTTTAGCTTTTGTAGCATTTAAGCTTTGACCTAAGGACAAGTGCAGTGGCCAAAATCAACTCCTTATTCAGCTGAAGAGCTGCCATGACTTATTTGTCAGCATGTAGCTCTGACAGGTTTGTTAGTGTGGGATAAGCTTCACCCCAGCTGGACGGGCTTGAGTGATAGAGCAGACACAAAGGCTTTGGAGTATAGAGGTTTGTAAGAAGTCAAATATTTTGGTATTTTGGAAGGAGGAATTTGAGGAAAATTGCCCTTAAAAGACTAATTTCATTCTGGATTCTAGGAAATTCTCCTTTTGACAGATTAAAAAACCAGTGCAAAAGAATTATAATGTTGGAATCACTACAAGCAGGTGAAAAGGGGCTAAGATTTGGGTGTTTTAATCTAGGCAACAATTAGCTCTAATTGTATGCATGGCAACAGCTAGTGGCACCTGAATAAGATAAAACAACAGCAACTGCTTTAACTCTGGTTAAATGTGCTCAGAGTACTCTTGTGAATAGTGTAGACAGTTGTAGTTTAGTACCAATTTAGAATATCAGAGTCTATATTGGTAAGAAATGCTACTGAGAAATTTATTGACTCTGTGCTCCTTTAAAATTTTTAGGCCACATCTTGAATTTGTTGCTCATGCTTTTATGAATTATAAAAACGAGATGGAACATCTTGTAGGAGTTGTAGGAATTGGTTTCTGACTGTTGAGGTGCCCATATCTAATATGCATCTATAAACATTGCCTGGAGGCAAATCTAAGAGAGAATATGAAACAAGGGTATATAAAAGTTGAGATAATATTGAGTTTAAAATGGGAATTCATCATCTTCCCTGATTTTATCTTAAGAAGAGAGCCATCAAAATTTCCCAAAGAGAATTCTTATGCTTGTAAGAATTTACTACTTAGTGAGATTTTATCTATTTGACTGAAATTCCAACTGGAAAATACATTAGAAGTATTTAAATATTTCTAATAGCTTGTAAAGAGTTTGAAAGTTTTCAATCCTATTCAGTACCAAACTAGATTTTAAATTCCATCTGGGGAATAACAACATAATGTTTCAGATTATTCAAATCAAACCAGTGCTAAAGAGATAAAATGGGAACTTTCAATTTCCTCCCCGTTAAAGGTTTTCTTAGTTCAGTTGAGACATATTCCTGATCACATTCTTTTTTTTTTCTTTTCTCAAAAGTGAAGGCTATAATTAAAAAAGAAAACCAGAAAACCAGCATTGAAGCAAATTTATAAAGTTGAATACTGTGGAGTTGGATAAAATGACCTTCCGAAGTTAAAGAGAAGCTGAAATAGCCAATAATTGAAATGTCACAGGAGGAACTGGCTGCTGAGAAAAAGCAAATATTTAAAGATGAGAAATATTTAACAAGTCACTGGATTAATTTCTCTGCCAAGTTCATCAGAACCAAATATATTTCTATTTGATGTCAGGGACATCAGGTACAATCTGACTAACCTTATGGGTATAAAACAACCCTGGAGGCCTCTTTAGCCCAGAACAGTTTTAATGCAGAACATGCAGAACAGGTGAATGCAGAAAAAAAGAATACCAGTGAACATATATTTTTCAGTGAGGTAGATCCACCTTGGTATTGAAGACAAAGAATTGCATTTTATGAAAGAAAGTTACAATTGTATGAATAACTGCTTGTGCTTCCATCTTTTACTGCTTGCTCTGAAGGAGCTGCTGTTACAGCAGAATCCAGCTCTTTTATTAGAAGCTAAATATGAGATACTCCTGTCACTTGACATACGTAAGATTTATGTCCCCTCAGGGCACTGTTCTGAGTTTTGCTCTTCTACTTCACTGGTTTCTCACCATCTTTACTCCATGGAAATATCATAGTGATTAACCAACAATCACAAATTTTAATTAAATTGAGATTTCAAGGTGATTCCTGCTTTGTTTTCTTGATCTCCAGCCTAATTGCATGGGCTTAGCAAAAGTATGTTTTTTATATTTTCAGTCTACTGATGTGAACTGCAACAAATTGTGACCACTCATACTCAAAAGGCTGGTTCGTAAGAGGGGCGTAATTTCATTGGGAACAAAACAAAAACAAAAACAAAAGAAAACAAAACAAACAGAAAAAAATGGGGTCTCCAGGCAGGAGTCTGGGAATAGGTCTCCAGACAAGATTCTGTCTATGCATGCTTTGAAATGATTAAGAATTCCAGTTCCAAGCTGCTCAATGGAAAGTGGCCAGTGCCCTGGTGAACATGGATAGACAGATGGACAGCTCCTGCTCAGGGCTCAGCACCTCATCCCCATCCTGTTGAAGGAGCAGGATCTCAGGGAGCCTGGTCAGTGAAGCAAGGGCTGCACCCTCCCCACTGACCAAGCCCTTGCATGGTCACTCCTTGGGGCTGCTGCCTCTGGTGCTGTCACCATTCACACTGGGACAAGGGAAACCCTCAGCTGCTGATGTTTTTGCAAATATCTGAAAGGTTCACCTTCAGTGCCTCTTCCACTGGAATAGCTTGTGGAATTAAGAGTTATGCTGAGTACTGCAAAACCCCAGCCATATATTTCACCTCAGTCTCAATCTTACCTTTGTGTGCACTACTTTAAAAAAGAAGCATAAACATGCTATTAATAATACTAATGACAATGTCTGTTCCAGTACAAGATGATTTGGATATGTTTATGGTAGCCCACGATTTAATTTACACACAAATGAACTGGTGAGATTTACAACTGGAACAGTAGATCATCTCTGTGTACATCTTTATTTGGACAGACCCTATATTATTGTTATATGGATAAAAATTAATCTTTTAAAGGACTATATAAAGCCCAGCCCAAGCTTGTTCATTAAGCACTCAACACATGATATTTTAGTGACTGAAAGGGGAAAAATAATTAAACAATTTGCATAATTCAATACTGTAGCAAGTGACTGCATTGACAAGGTCACCATCCACAACCAATTTCCAAAAATCAGCCAATATTTGCATGGTGATGTCAGTAAAGTATCAGACTCCTAAGGGTATTTTTTCCTTTCTGCCTATTTAATAAGAATTTAATTTTCAGAATTAGGACTTCAGTATACTTTTAATTTACGGGACAAAAAGCTTAAGTGCTCTGTTGAGCTTTTTTGGCTACCTGTAAAAACAACCATTTATTCCTCTACTACACAGAATTTTATTTCCAAAGGTAACTCTCATTGACTCAGATAAACAGCAGTTTCTTTTGTAATTAAAAGCTTATTAGATTGTTATTTACAGTATAAGGGATCAATAGTTTTTATTCTGGATCAGACAGTGTCAAAGCTCTAATAATTGCTATTAAATATTAGAGAGATACTGTAACCAAAGCAAACATTAAAAAAAATCTTCAAAAAGTATATACTATACTGGGAGATCATTAAAATTCTCGATAGTGGCTAAAATGTTTAATGTGCTGAATACAAATGATATTTTAAAGAAAGATTTTTGGATCAAAGATAGATTAAATAATCATAATGTTTAGGAATTTGTTTTGAAAATATTTTTAATTGGATAATGTCAGCCTTCTGAATTGCAGTGCTATGTTCATTAGCATTTCAATAGTTTATACTATCAACTCCTTTTGAATTTGATTCATTTTAAAAATCATGAATCTCATAATCTTTTTTCTGCTGCCACTAGTTTTCAATAATTTGATTATTTTCTAGAAGAAGAGCAACAGGAACCACATGGGCTTTGCTAGTAATGATGGTCTATATATCTCTTCTCCAAAAGCAGCTCTGCTGCCTTTGAAAGTAATTTGCAGTTTCTTATCAACACAGAATTAAAAAGTAATATTGTCTAATTTGTTATGTTCTGTGGCACAGAGTATTGTAGAATTCTATCACATACAAATCGCTTTGAAACCTATATTATGTGACCATAATCAAGACTACATAAATGAATTTCAAAATTTATGACAGTGTTTATTATTAGCCAAGAAAAATTTCAAAATATGAACTTGCAAATAGGTTTAATACTCTCTTAGAAGATGTGTATTTTGCACACTCAAACTTCAGTGTAGTTTATAAAATAGTAATTTGTACTTTATAGTTGTATTGCAAATAACTGATGTGGACATTTCAGAGCAGGACAAGGCATAGTTGTGTAAATCTCAGAGTAAATCCGTACATTCCACATGATGAACTCCTTGCTTGCAGAAGTTATCTTCTACTTCCAATAGGAACAAAAACTGATTACTGTTGATCACTTAGACATAACTGCTTGTAACAGTCAACAAGCCATCACAGTAAGGTATGAAGACAGCCCTTAGGAGAAATGCTGCCTATCTGATGGCATTTAAAGCTTTAAAGAATTCCTTCTAGATACTGCAGGAATCATCACGAGCCAGCACAGGCTGCCAATGTCACAGAGTGAGAACCAAGTGATTAAATCATGTACACTGGTAACATTGCCATCCAAACCATCAAATTATGGAGCTGGTCTTACAAACAGTTCATCATGTCAGCAATGCCAAGGTCTGTGGTAGGAACTACCAGGGTGAAAAAACCTGTCATGGGTACATGTGCATGATGCTGCCTTGCAATTGGATCAACCATTCTTTTGTGTTGATTTTAGCAGTTCTAAGATATAAAACACAGTCTAAATTATATCCTCCTACCTCTTGTCCCTCTAGAGTGTTTTGATAAGAGAAGTAAGGCATGAAGTTCCTGCAGGTGTTTGATCTGACATTATCAGGAATGTACAAACAGATGATGATGTCTTAGCAGAGCAAATAAATTGTATGTCACTTTTTTATTAAACAAAGAGTATAATAACTGGACTATATTATCACAATGGAAGCATAGAAGACCATAGACTGTACAGCTGAAACCCTGTAGCAAAATTTGTTCCTCATATTTAAAGAAATGTATCTTTATCAAGCTTTCACAATGGCTGCATCTTGCTAATGTAAAGAATCTTCACTCTTATTAAGGCTAGATGATTATAATTAAAAGATAAATGTACTGTTAGAAGGTTCTACGCCACACTCTATTTTTATGAGAATTTAACTGAAAGACATACATTATACCTGTATGTGAATTATAATGGCTTCTCAGCAGGGAACGCAGAATCACTTACAGTACGTAAACATTTAAAGAGGAAAATGCTAACACACTGAAAGAGTTTAACATCAGTAGAGATTTATCAAATGAAGAAGTTTCATAAAGTCCACTCTCTGGGAGAACATTCACCATTAGACAAAAGCCTGGCATCCTTGATAGTCTGAAGTTCAAACAATTTGGAAACCAAAACCATTCAATGAGATAAACAAGATTTTGAGAAAACCGTCATCTTCTTTCTCAGGTAAAAGCCAGAATTAAAATAATAATTATTAAAATAATTCAACCAGGTCGCTTTACAGGCAAATTTACACACTGTCTCTTTAAAACACTGCATGCCCAAAAGCCTTTTGGGTTTGGAATGTAGCACTGCACCAAGTATTTCACAAAGCCTCTAAATATCACAAGAAGCTTTTTTTAGAGAGAGAGAAAAAAAAAATTCCAGCTGACTGAGACTGTTCTAGCAGGAGTGCCTCAGCTTAGCCCCCAGACCTGGAATTCCAGATAAACAACAGAGGACAGCAAACAGATTTTTTTTTTTTTAAACTTTTTTTTTTTTTTCTCTTTTTAACACGTCCTTTTGTAATGCGGCTACAAGACGACTGATGAGCTTAGGGACAAAGAGAGTGAGAGTGCAAGTGCCATCAGGGTGAGCTGTGTGCTTAGATAGGAGCTGGTGGGAAGAGCCAGGGAATTCTCTGCGGATATGTGACTGGTGGAGACTCCCGCTGTGTTGTCCTTCCCGAGAGCGTTCTGCAAGACACAACACCTTCCTTGGTCACCAGCACCACATTTTCATTGCATTCAAAATGCATTGCATTTCAATGCATTCAAGCCTACATCATGAAATTCATCTTCTGCTTGTCCATGTCCCGCCCTCCACTGATACCTACGCATCAATTTCATAAACTGAATGATAAAAAGGCGTTAAAACAGATGTCACAAGGACAGTATTTTGACATTAGTTAACACCAGTACTGCACACTTCAGAAAAGCAAAGAGTATAAAAAATGCTTCCATGTGTAAAAGTTTTTTTGTAAAATGTTGGGTTTTTTCGTGGGGGATCTGTGTTTATCATGCCAGTTTATTTTACAACAGCAAAAGCAGGACCCCCAGAGAAACTGCACATTCTGGACAGTCAACAGAACAAGTTTGTTTGACAAGTTATTTCTGCTTAACAAAAAATACCATTTAATCCTTAGGTGCAGATTATTAAATAAGTATCCTTGCAAGGTTGCAATGGTGTTTACTATGGGATCATGGAAACATAGTCCCATAGTCATGGGATTATGGAAACAAGTACCATACAGCTACTGAAATATAAAGTCAGCAGAGGACACTTCAAGCCCAGCTCTGAACTTCTATGTGAGATTATTCTTTAATGCATTATGATATCCAAACATAACAAAACTGACAGGACAAGTGCGAGGTAGCCCATGATAATCTTGACAGACTTGGAGTGTCTTATGGGGAGGCATGCGTGCTGTGAAATATCCAAGATTCACACTTACCTCATTAAGACAGAGCTCTGTATCTACAGATTCATTGGATTTTCGCTTCTTCTGTGCCTATGAACAAATATAAATTTTATTCCCTGTGAAATTTACACTTCCAGCAGCACAAAGCACTTAGATAAATTTGCATCGGTTGTCATAATCCTATAATTTTGACAGCGATTTGCACATGATTAGCAAATAAACTCCAAATGTAACTGCATGTTTTCCAATAACATTCACATTCTCATTTGAATTTACAGCAAAATTTCAAACAGTCAAATAAGGGCACTTAGTAATTACAATGATGAGTGCCATCAGCTGCACAGAACATGTTATCTTCTATGGCCCCTTAAAAATGGTGCTGGATGTTCATGAGAAGAAATGAAATATGACAGTTAATAATTACCATAATACCTCTGCATATTAACAAATAATCTATGATATAACTCAGTTTCAGGAAAATATACAACACAGGAATATTTTATCCTTAATGATTCTTGCAATTTTCCCACCTATTATGATAAAAATATAAATATTCTTTTAATACATTTCATTGCTGCCTGAGAATCTCTTCTACAAAGCTGCGAAAAGAACACTGACTCGAGCAAGAAGCATTTCAGGTGACATCATCCAAAATGGAAGGAGCAGCCTGCACTCTGTCCAGCAGCAGGAGGTGTTTAATATCCCCATTTCTCAAGTGAACAGGTCTGGGCTGGGTGTTTTCTGCTTTTCCACAAGTGCAGCACTAATCCCCATGGTGTGGAAGGTGCTCTCAATAAGCAGTGCCGTGGCTGACTTGAACACTTCAGTGATTCTCAGTATCAGTTCTTTCTTTGTATATTCCAGAACCAAACCAAGCACCCTTTTATAGGAGGCAACTGTGCTAAAGTAAATCAGCTCTTGTAAGAGAAGATTTGGGTTTCCAAAACTACTGACTGCATTGGGCACATCTGGTGCTTCCACCTGGAAGTTTTGTTGGACCTGCAACTTATTTCCTGCAAAAATGAAGATCTGAATCTCAGAGTGCTGCATTCATTTTACACTGCAGAATCTCACTGGTTTAGGCAGTGATGGCCTGGACTAAAGCTGATGTGAGAAAGTGCTGAGCAGTCTGATTTTATGCCCTCAAAAATTCAGTTCCACACAGCTATTTTATTTCATAACTGAGAGCCACTGGTTCTGCCAACGGATACAAAATTGTCTTTGACCTAATTACTGATTTTAGAATTCAAATGAAGGAACTGAACTTCTTATTAGGAACATATTCTGCTTTTGAGGACACATGAACATATTACAGACAACTGAAAAAGTTGGGGTTTAAGCTGGGGTTTAAGAGAAAGACAGCTATAGTAAGAATACACACTGAATGTATGTTGGTAGTTTTCATATATGACAAAATAATAGCTCTATTTATTAATAAACACCCTCTGTAAAATTTCCTTCTTATATAACCTTTCTACTAATTAGTACCATTAAAGTGGTTATGGTAAGCATAAATTTAACTGTCTAAATGGAAAAATAAATGCCTAGAAGTAAATTTACACCAAAAAGAACCCTTTGTGCCATTTGCAGTGGATAGGAAATTTCTTTCAAAGGCAACTGGGCAGCTTTCAACTCCTAAAGGCTTGCTCCAAGGAGACAGGTAAAGAAGGAGAAACTAGATTTAAATCCTGATTTTCTCACCTCCATAACATCCCTACTACCTCGAATTGGAATGTGAGGCTTCAGATAAAGCCTCTGGATCAGAGGTTTAGATCCTGACAGTGAAGGCTGTAAGGATCATACAAGCTTCTTATTTCTTAGTTTGCCACTTATTGCTAGCTTTCCTATTCCCACAAGTGTTTGTTTATTTTAAACACTGCTCTGCTGCTTACACCTGCATCAATCAAGTGGATTGATAGCACTGTGATAACTACAGGTCTACATCTGGTAGCTGGTCTCAACACCAAATTCAGAATTTATATGCCTCTTGTAAAGTGTTTATCAAATGAGTAAAGAGAAAAAAAATCTCATTTTTTTGCCTATATAAAGTCTTCCTTTACTTCATTCAGCCTGAAAACAATAGAGTGCAGCAGCTGAAACATATTTACTTTTGAGAACACCTTATTTTAAGGGTAAAATCAATAGCTAGAAAAAAGTCATCATAGAAAGACCCTTTTCAATAATTTTGATAAACATTCTCTGGTTTTCATTTGGAAGGTGATATTTCTCTGTATCCATACACTTATTGTAGACACTGTAACATCAACAACACTTACTCACATACATCCTCTATTATAATGTCCTCCTCTCTTAGCACTGAAAAGCAATTTTAATAATCAGGCAAGCTTTTCCCTTATCAAAACAGAAAGGACTGTATCTTCTATTTAAAAATACAACAAAAATGCAACCTTTTATTGGGAGGAAGGCAAAGAGAAAGAAAAAACTGTCATTTTGAGGATGAGATGAGACATTATATGCCAAGTTTCAAATTGGAAAAGTACATTTTTAGTGTTGAGTTATAAACCTGTGAGAATGGGTTATAATGGAAATACTGGCATAGGCTGCACTACTGGATACAACAGTGCATCACTAAATCACAAATGATGGGATAAAAAACCCAAACCTACATGTTGAAGAGAGTGCTTTAGTGAATGTCCTTTACTTACAACCGAGGGGGAAAATTCTTTCTGCCCTGTTTTGGGCAGAAACAGCTCTACACCCAGCAGAACTCTTTGTTTGTGCTGCACTGAGTGAACACCTTATCAGAGATTTAAAATAAAAAAAATAAAAAAATCAGGGTTTGGAGTCTATGCTGATCCAGACTGGGACACGTGCATTTGAATTAAAGAGGATACCCTCTGCTGTCAGATATTTACTTTTTAACATCTTCCATTGTCCTAAAAATTTAAACAAGAGAAATGAGTGTCTATCACGTACAGCTGCAGACAATTCTGGAACAACTGCACCATCAGTTAATTTGGGAATTGAGAGTTGTTCATTATGCAAGATGCCAAAGATTCACTGCCAATCCCATCTCAGGTATCCAGCTTGCCTACCAAGCATGCAGGAAGGTGTTTTCAAATGTTCTAGAAGTATGTAACTCCACAGGAGTAAAAGAGCAGACACAAACTGCTAAATTGTCAGTATTCTAATCTGTATTCTTTTAAAATTTTAATATAAAGCTGTTTATCTGGTGACAAAAAGATCTATGAGGATTCCATCATTAAATAAAAAAACACGCAGGGCTGGGCTGATAAAAATAATAATTTTAAAAAACAGTGAAGGAAAGTCAGCTTAAAATAACTGGCTGACAAAAATATATGAGTTCTTTTCTACTGAGGAAAAATAGCATTTGCTAATGACTTACTTAATGACTGATCTGTGACATATCTCAGTTTGTAAAACAAAGTTACATAAGTTACATAAGATGGGCTGACACTCACTCCAGCTTTGCAGGGAACTGCAATTCATTAATGTGGGCTACTCTGATGAAGCTGTGCCCATACACCAACAGGCTTAAGCTTTTATGCTTTATAAAAATGAATACCTCCTTTTCCAGACAATCTTCTCACTGTAGCAGCACAAGCAATTTAAGATAATTGTATTTAAGCATCTCCTGATGAGCTTCAGTATTGTGTCTGTTAGTCACATACAAGCCTTGCTTTGGTTTCAAACTCCTTAGCTTTCAATATTAGAACTATAACATTGGACTTGGTCAGGGGCTGGAAGATCAACCAACAGCATGCCCAGAAAAAAAAAAAAATGTCATTATGAGAAGCAAAATTTTACTTCTTTCTTTCCTAGAAAGAGAATTAAACCAGGACCAGTAGACAAGATAGTAGTTTTCTGCAAAGAAATACTGCTTATAGAGATGTTTCTCCTTCAGAAGACTCTGTGGACCTCCACGTTTCCTTCTCATCCCAATGCATCCTAGATGAGTTAAACTACATGCCCCTAATTAGTTTTCTCTTGCCCTGTACCTAATAATTATCATAAGATCCTCCTAAAATAACTCCTTGCTTTGCATCCCCCAAATCCCTCTGGATCCATCCTCTGTAGACACTACAACCCTGAATTTATGCCCAGAAATGCAACCTTGCAATTATGCAGCCAGCTTTTGCAAATCCCATGGTTAATAAATGCATTAAACACTGCAGCAGTGTCTCACCAGGAGTCAGCACACACCTGTGGCTTGTCACCAGCAGCATTTTTATATGTTCACTACAGCATCAATTTGTGTTACTCAAAGCAAGGGAAATTCTGACTGGAGATGTCTCCAAATAGAGGTGAACTGTAATGAGAGGAAGGGAAAGGGAAAGGGGAAGGGAAAGGGAAAGGGAAAAGGGAAAGGGAAAGGGAAAGGGAAAGGGAAAGGGAAAAGGGAAAGGGAAAGGGAAAGGGAAAGGGAAAGGGAAAGGGAAAGGGAAAGGGAAAGGGAAAGGGAAAGGGAAAAGGAAAAGGAAAAGGAAAAGGGAAAGAAGGGGAACTGAATGCATTGGCTCTGAATGCAAACAGGCACAGATCGAGCACCCAAATTCAGAACTCAGCCCCTTTCTTCAGCTACACACTTTGGGCTTTATGATCTTTATGGAACATATTGGTTGGACAGAGGAGAGGCAACAGAAGCATCATTAGGACAGATATCTGCTAGGTAGGCTGTTTATACAGCTGATTTTAATGAGTGAGCCCTTGTCCTCTCCTGAGATCCTGGTTAGTTATGCCCATATTAACAAGCTTTTCTGAAGAAGAGGGACAAATCTCCCAGAATGCATCCCTCAAATGACCATGCTTCTAAAGTAGCTATAACAAATGAGGGTGTTTGTTCCTTTTGTTCTTCTCCTGTGTTGATTAGAGAGATTTACTATGCAACTAACCCGCTTTCCCCAACAGCAGGACACAAACAATAAGCAGAGAAATATACAGATTGAAAAAATGCAATCAGTTTAACTCTTCTGTGCTCACTAAGTGGATGGTGCATCTATCACAACTGACAGTAGTATTTTCTTATTAGCACAGGAGTACTATGGCACACTGGAATATAATTACTTTCAACAGGGAAGATAAGAAAAGTGTGGGTCAGAGACACAGGCCACTGAAATAAGGATCCAATTCAGCATGGGCTAATTCTGAAACCCACACCATCCAGCCAGAGTGCAGAGCTATTTAAGCTATAAAAACAATCAGCTCTGCACTGTCCTATAACAAAGCAGCCAGATATTTTTTCTGCTTTGCTTTGTTTTTTTTCCCCTCTCTGCTGAATCAACCCTCAAGATACAAGCTCGGGGCATGAAATTATCAGTTGTCATTCTGCATAAAAGCATTACAGTTCTGTCATGACACTTTGAGGAGAGAAGAAAGTATCTTCTAGAAACAAGCATCATGAAGACATTACTGGCACTATGCTCCAGAGCTACACAGATAACACCCAGAAGAGAAAGAAGAAAATTGCAAATTTTTCAGCTGAGACACATTAAATAAAGTAAGCCAAGCATTCCCTAGTGCCCAAATATGCACTGGGAAAACACACACTGAAGGGTTTTTACAGCATCCCCCTTATCCCTCAATATTAATAAATTCTTGCTGGATTTGAGGACTTAAACGTGAGAAACAAGAAACAGAGAACAACCTTAAAGCAGGGTTGTTTTCTGACCAGGAAAGAGAAGGTCTAAGGAATCCTCTGGAAAAGGGGCTGGAACAAAGGTAGGTCCCTGTTGTACTAAAGCCAGATTTCCAGCTCTGCAGTCACCAAGGAGGGAGCACTGCCCAATCCAGGTGAGCTGGGAGCAGCATCTCCTTCCTAGACTGCAGAGGAACAATGAACCAGATCAGCTCTGGTCTAACAGACACTGCAGACACTTGGGGCTACTGAGAAATGCAGATGGAAACACACACAGCAGAAGAAACCACTTCAGAAATCTAAGAAATGGTCAGAAAAGTTGAAAAGTCTGATATGAATAGAGAGAAAACTCCATTCGGTTTGCAAATTGTTAGAAAATTTGATTGGAGGAATAAGAATTGGAAGTAATCCTACCAAAATGAGCTGAAAAGAGTGTGGAAGGAAGGAAGGAAAGATGACCTATATGATATTAATTATTGCTGGACCATTCCCAGATCCTTATGTTAATAAACATGAGACCTCATTAAGCTTCATCTCTTACTGCACTTATATGGCTGGGATAACATGGCACAAAAATTGCCTAACAGCAATCTTAAAGGTTTTATAAAAAACAGATCCTATCAGAAACACCAAACTGATCAAACAGCTTACAAGGACCAGACATAGAGATCTTCAAATATTTATTTCAAGCAATTAGTTTCCCAGTGAGCACAGCACAAAATATGACACCCAGCCAAGACAACTGAGCTCACTTACCTTTCATGGCAGTACAGTAACTTGCTAACAATTTTGTTTTCGTGTTCAGTCATTCATTTAGCTGAGTAAAATGAATTTCTATAGTCCCAGATTCTTCCTTCCTATTTTTAGGGGATATTATGCAATTCTCCTAATATGGTCTTTTTATGGATTTGCCGCAAGCAAATATTTTTGCATTAAGAAGGGCAGAGGAGGAAACAGAATACTAAAAAGCAGAGACTGAATAAGTTTTATTAGGTTAATATCTCAACATCTTGGGCTGCCTAGGTTGTTTTGGGTTTTTTCTCTAGTTGTAAAACTAAATGTCCATGTAACCCAAAGTTCAGCTGTTTTTGATTTTATTATTAAAATACATTTCCCAAGTGATTCACCAAGAGATCAACCCAGTGCCATGGACAGCAGGTATAGGTAGCATGTGTCTGCTGCACACTGAACAGCACCTGAAGAGAAACAGCAAGAGCACAAAGCCATTGCAGTCCCAGTTAAAAGGCATGCTCAGCTTTTAATTTTGAGGAAAGCTAAGTAATTGAAGCACTAGAGATGCCACAACACTTCTGGCTGGAGTGTGGCCTCATGTGTCTGAATACACCAAAAAAGTCATTCAGCTTGGCAGCAGGTGAAGCTGCTGCCTCCTGGATCAGGCTGGACTGTGTTGTTTTGGATCCCAGAAACCTGGGATTTTTTTGCTTTCTGGCACTGACCCCCCCCTGGAGAACACTGCTTTTGACCAGGAGCCTCGAAGAAGGCTTCCAAATTTGAGTGATGCAGTTAAAGTCAGGTTGTGTAGTTAAACAAAAGGGTGTGATTTCACATAGTAAAGGGTTTTAAATTTGAGGTTTTTATAATACAGTAATAGGTTTGGGACAAGATGGAGGATTTTGGGTGGTGTCTCCTTCTGGCGATCCTCCTTCTTCTTCATGGTTTCAGGCAGTAGTTTCTGGTTGGACAGTTAGCATCACACTGAGGATCACAGGAATTTGATTACTGGGTTAAAAGCATAAATAATATAGGTGTTAATTCTCTATTGGACTATTTAGCTTTAAAGACCTTGTAACTAGCTAAATTCACCTCCATTTTGTTCACTTCTAGTTGGTAGCTAGGAGAGTTGCTGAACTCTCGGTACTTTAGATAATATTTAGTAAACAACCAAGCCCAAACACAAGAAAATTCATTTCCTTCGTGTTTTTTTAAATCCTGGCTCTGAGTGGAGACAGAAGAAACTTCAGACAAACCACTAATTAGGTGGTGCAAACAACACCACATCGTCACAGTGGTGCAGTCTATGGTGGGAACAGCCCTGAGCAACTGTGAGCCACAGTTTCTGCAGGACCACAGCAGCTCAGCCAGAACAGCACAGACCTGCCCTGGGCTCAGGAGCCTTGGGAAGAGACACCACACCTGTGTGGCTGCAGGGCTTCTCCAGGTAGCTTCACATGCAGGTGTGCCTGGGCAGGGGATGCTGCCCAGCTGCTCCAGTGTGGGAAATAGAAAATGTACAAGAATATCAGAAAGCAGTGGGAAAGCAAATCTCAGAGTGAAGAAATGCAAGAAAGTTGGGGATGCAAGGTAAGGAAATAATAGAGCTATGTAGAGACAGGCCTTAGAAAATATGTTAAGCAAGACAGTAAAATTATATAGGCTTAATATTGAAGCTTTATCCATTGTTTTAAACCATTACAAATAAGCATTGTTAGAAGCAAGAGGTATGTGTAAGTATACTAACTGGCTAGAGCAAACACTTGTCAGATTTAATATTACCTTATTGGCTAAAAAACTTCAAAAAGACCAAGTAACTAAGAATAACTTATCTGCTGTTGTAAATGGCTGAAGCTGTTTCCATCTCCCTTGCTTGGTTCTTAAAATGAGGCTGATGGCCATGATGGAATAAAGGCTTTGAGACAGCTGCTCTGGCAGACCTGTCCCGTTGTTTGTATCTATATGTGTATAAATATCAGATAAAAGTGTCCCAGAAGCAGCACTCCAGGGCAGGCAGAACTCGCTGTGCTTGCTGCTCCTGGAGAGTTTCCCCCAGGGCAGTCACAGCCCAGGACACAGTGCAGCCAGGACTCTGCTGGGGGAGGCTCCAGAGCCACGAGCAGAGCTGCAGGAGATGAGATCCCAGCTCAGCAGGATGCTCAGCACATCACTCAGCCCCATGGGACTCCAGTTCAGAGCTGTGGGAGGTGGAAGGGATGGAGCAAACAAGGTCAGTGCTGCAGGAGCAGGACCAGGGGTGCTGCTCTGTGGTTCTGCAGCTGGAAGGGAGGATCAGGCAAGCTTGCCTGAACAGCAGTCTGCACAGAGTCCTGAGTGCTCAGCACGACAGGAAGCTTCCCTTCCTGCCATGCCAACCTTGAGCAATGGCATTACTGCTGCTTTTCTGAGCACTGCACTCAGAAACTCAGACATTTTAAAAGGGAACGACCATGAACATCTGCTTTTTGTTAAGTGCCTAAAAATATTCAGGACTTTCTATTAACAATACGTGTATGCACGTGTGCATTGTGAGTACTGGCATGGTTATACAGACAAAGAAAAAAAAGCAGAGAAAGCCTTAAAAGGGTGAAAACACTCCAGGTAAAAAGTGACTCTTCCCACAATTACAGAGAGGCAAAAGCAAAGGCTACAATAAAGGAACAGTGAAGTAACAGAAAGGTAAAAAACCAGCTGCCATGCCCTCCTTGCCTCTGTTTAGTTTGCACATTTCATGCCCAATGTATTAATTTCCACAGTAGTGCAAGTGCCACTAAATCATGGCATGATTCAGAGGGTAGTTATTTTCTTTTAAAATAATCCACTGTTGAACAGCTGTGATTTGGATAATTAGTGAATTTTGCATTTTTGGCACAATCTGCCCTCCAGAAGAGCCACTGAAATAAAAAATTAAAGCATTCACTCCCTTCTCTAATCCTGTAGTTGAATTTTGCAGGTGCACAGATGTACCCTCAGAACTGGCAGGGCTGCAACTGTAGTGAACTTGCTGCAGTACTTGTCTCAGTTCCTTTCCAGCACTGACCATACCATTTAGAATAAAAAATACAGGAAACTTTAAAATAATGGAATCAAATCTAACAAGGTGAGTATTTTAAAAAACATACACCAGGTTATGGTGTATTGTGACTTTGATAGGCAGCTATTCCTCATGAATTCAGCTAGAACCACACATATAACATGAAAATTTTCACCCAAATAATTAATGCTTTGGATCTTTTTAAATATGAAATGTAGAACAACTTTAACTTTAAGCATAGCTACTAGCGATGTCTATGACAATCTATTTTTATTTTCATTAGAATAAAAGCCTTTAGAAGTCTGTAAAAAGGTGTTCAAATTCACTACTGGCATTCCTGTTTAATAAATTCTGATGGCATTTTAATTTCTAAAAAGAAAAAAGAGAATTATTATAATACAATTTGAATTACGGCATTTTATTTTCTAAGACAAGCATATTTTTCAACAGATTTAAGCCATGACTGAAAAAAAAGAAATCCAATTGGTCTCATCCACAGATCTCCATTAGCTAAGCTAGACCTTGGTTTGTCCTGTCAGCTTCCTAAATGTTATTAAAAGGCCCCTGCAAAATGGATCTTAAAACTCAATACTTGTGAGAGACTTTGATGTAGCATCCAACATTCATCCTCCCCTTGTTGAAGTGAGTGAAGGAATGAAAAATCACCCCTTCTCAGAAATACTATCAGTGAAATCCTGACAGTAATTCTCTTTAATGGGCTATTCTACAGTGGACCATACTTTAATGGATGGTATTAGAGTGGCCTTCCTCATATCCCTGATTTACACATGAATGATGCTCTCACAAACAGCAACACTGTAATTAATGAAGCTATTCAAAAAAGAACAGAAACTCTTGTAAGAGATCTCTGCAGAATCATGACATTATTTGAAAGGTGCCTTGTTTTTACTGCCCTGATCCCACCACACCAACAGGAATTTCTCCACTTGCCAGGCAGCACCAACTGGGAATCAAAAGCAACTTCCTAATATCATCTGCATATATAGCCTGAAATTTGAGAAGTAGTATGGAGGATTTTTTTCCACCACTGAAACAACTTCTTAGACACAAAAAAGTACTGTGAATCTTAGATGTTTAACAATTATAACCCTGCTAGAACAAAACTGTGCCTATAATGACCAGATTATGCAAATAATCACTAGATTATGCAAAATTGTATTCACTGGCTATAACCCTTCTTTGTTTCATCTCAAATTCTTCACAGAAGGACAGAAGGCTCAAATTTATGTTTACATTTAATAAGCTGGAAAATAAAAACAGATGAATGCTAATAATGTCAGTAATGCAGATCAACATCACTTTGGGTATATTTTGAAATCTTTCCATACTAAACTGCAAGTAGCTTTAGAAGCTTAGTTGTGACTAGTTTGCCTACTTTTTGAAGAATTATATTGTGGTAGACTGGATAGTTCAGGGGATTAATAATGAGACATACAGGCTTAAATTCCAAGGAAGCTTGTTTAATCCAGCTCAGGTCAATACTGTATTCTGTAGCAGTTTTGAAATGAGGAGGTGGTTCTGAAGCACTTCTTCTCTTAAGTGGACAGGTTCAATGCACAAAATTGGCACTAATTTGCACCTCAGGCTGTGCACTTCATCAGAGACTGAGGAATTAATGGGATATAGGTTTATAATGTTGCAAACACACAGGATGTTTTCCTATGCCCTGCCTTTTCTGTGAGATGAGCTGCTGTGTTAAAAAGGGACAGTCCTACTATAGCTTCAGGTTTTTGTAAATCTATTGCAAATCCACTAAGAAAAATCTTGAAGGTGCTTCCTTGCTACCAAATTTTAACATCCTTTGGTGGAACTCAAGAGAGAGATTATAAGGTTTCACCTAGAAAAACAGTGCTATCTGAAGAGAATCTTGATTGATGATGGTTGGCAGCAAATATTTTCCTGAGTGCATAATGGTTTTATTAATAGTTCTGGACTGAGCTGAAGCAAGTAGAAAACAGACCAAGTGAGGGGTGTTTTTTTCTAATCTACCTACTCAGATGCATCCAACCCTCACTAGCATCAGCTTTGTCTTCCTAGCAAGTTTCAGTGTCAATACATTGTCATCAAGTATCTAGAGAGGAAGCATTAAAAATAAAAATACAACTGTGTGTATGCCAACCAGAGCAGCAACCTGGATTCTTGTGTTACTTCTACCTAGAGATCAGAGGGTGGAAAGTCACAAGGATGACAGCCTTGCTAGGAATGAGGGATGGGTGTGATGCAGACAGTACCCACAGTGTATTAACATATGCTATTGTATATGGACACCACACCAGTGCTGCTGCACAACTGGGCAGCCCCAGTCAGAAGTGAATTAAATTAAGAGATGTTCAGTGGCCAGTACAGGCTAAGCCTCTCTAGTGTTTGAGAGCAGCATCCTCAGAAGGGATTTGGGATGTCACTGTGCTGCTCCCACTCAGTGACTGCAGACACCCCATAGCTGAGACACTGTGCCAGATGAATGGAACTGCACTCCAGCAGGCTCTGCACACAACAAAGGGCAGCAGATGATGAACGAGGACTTGCAGGGCACAGAGGAGCAGATGTGTCTTGCTGGTGTGGAGATTATGTGGAGCTGAAGCTTTGTCCCCTGTCACAGGGACATCAGCCAGCACAACTGGCATTTTAGGGGCTGTCCCTGTGACATGGACCCAGTTCAGCTTCCAGAGAGCAGAGCTCTCACTCTCACTGAGGGCACTTACCAAAGAGCTGCACTGATACTAAATATAACATGAGCCACCAGCCTGAAGGTGAAAAGCCTCTGCCTAATTAATTATTCCTAAGTATTCTCATTAAGCTGTTCCCTGGGTACAGACAGAGGGTGTTTTTTATCTAAACCTGTTTAGTTGTTAGCCTGCAACAATCTGAATTTCTTCTCTGCATATACCCGTGACTGAGTCCTTAGGAATAATCAGGAAATCTTAATCAAAATTAACAGGGGCTGGGCAAACTCTTGATGAGAGCAGGATTCTGCAAACAGTTGCAAAAATTTCTCAAAGTTCAAAACCACTATGAAAAAATGGGTAATTATATTCTACTGAATTAGCATTTGGATTCTGAAAGTGTACACAAACAGCTAGGCCCCTGCAGGAACAGACCCCTAAATTCACCCAGAGAACCAGACAAATGCAGTGTGTAGAACAGCACTCCAACACAGAAATCATCATAGACCAGTCAAAATACCTGCAACTCTTAATGCACTACTTTTCCTACAGAAGGTAAGCCTTTGTAAAAACCATACTGAACACTGTTTATCAGAACAGTTCTTTTTCACAGACAGAGAAATTTTTTTTACATCTTTTTTTACATTTGTGCAGGCACAAATTTAGGAAGGGTTTTCAGATTCTTGTAAGTGCTTTGCTTTCATCTGTGCACACCTGATTTATGTGCCCATTTATCCAACTCTCTGCACAAATTAGGTACTTAGGGCTGCAGGTAGCTTTTTAGAGCCTGCCTGGTACAGGTCTCACCTGCCACACACATAACAAATTCAAATGCACACATTTCAAATCTGAGGATGAATTCAGAACATCCAAATGCTTAGGGTCGGGTGGTAATGTGTAACTTGCCTTCAATCAAGGCTTCTTGAGACCTCTGAAAATGTCCAATCTGAAAAACTACAGCACCATGTAATGCAGTATTTAATAAATTACTGCCTGAATACCTAATTCTGTTTTAAGAAAGACATGAGGGAGGATAATCCTATAATTCTTTAGGAAACATGCAGAGTGAACCTTTGAAAAATATTCTATGTTCTGCACATCAATCTGTTTACCCATGACTCATAAAAAGAGCTAAACATGCAGGAGGGCTTAACCTGACGTGGGATTATTAGGCCAAGTTCACTGACTGGGAACAGGATTTGGTGTGAAATAGTCAGGCTCTCCTCCAAAGTACTGACTAAAATAAACATTTTGAACTCCTATTGATTTTGATGGCAAGGAACTGAAATGGGTGACAGTGTCTCATGTTCATGAACTCAATAGAAAATTGAAAAATTCTGTAGAGTAGATGGTTTGAGACAACATAAAGATCTATTATTCAGGTAAGAATTGATTAGGAATCGTGGGGATAAAAAGTAGGAGATAAAGGGTGTGATTTATTCCTAGTATTTAAAAGCAAAAACAAAAATTAAAGGCAGAACTAAAATTTCTCTTCAATTTTGTTATCTTTTTTTTTTTTTTTTTTTTTTAATTAGGAGTATAGATTAGCCAATTTGGTTAAAAGATTGTATTTCATTTTCTGTCCTAAAGACTTGGTTTGATTACTTGAAAAATTAATCAATGCTATGGGAAAGGTTTCAAATTGTAACTCTTCAATATTGTACTATTTGTGCAGCTATGCTGCCTCGTCAGCAATGTATGGGTTAGAATGATTACTTATTATTGCATTCTAATTTCCACTGGGCTTTTCTATATTTCATTTGATGGTGGTAACACAGAATAAACTATTCCTAAAAAGTCTTTTTTATTATTCCTGAGATTATTTTGATCATATCTGCCACATGGCAGCTAAGAGTCTGGGTAGTTTATGTTTTAAGAATATTAAGTCTCTGGGTTACACAGAAATATCAAAGAATGGTGTGCATACATGTAAGGGGTAATGGATAATTACAATGTGCACTTAAGGATAATTGCAATATACACAATTGTGGAGTTATTCCATTTTTACAAGTGTATAAACAAAAGCAGAATTTGATTAGGTTGTGTGACTGCCTCTTTAAAATCAAATGACTTTATATGCATAAACATACTTCAGGTACTTGGGTTTGCTGAGGAAGGCAATGTACCCTCCTTAATCAAGGATAAGGAAGCAGGGTTGATTCAGACATTTCACCCAAATCAAAATGCAGACTTACTCCAATCTCAGCTGCACCCCAGTACAGGCACAACCCCCCTCTGCCCTTCACTGTGCCCTAGGGCAGCAGCCTAGTGTAGATTTTGGTGGGTTTTTTCCCCTGAATGTGTATTTAGCCATTAAATCATGAGAGGAAATACAGAGAAATAATATAAATAAGTTTCATAGCAGTCAGCTGAGTGTCTGAACATTACAGAATGGATCTGCAAGAAGAAAGGACAAAACAGCCCAAACCAAAAGGAAAGAAAACACACAAAAAAACCACACAAAAAGGAAAAACATCAAAACCAACCAACCAAAAACAGACAGGAAAAGGATCAAATGAGGACTAATGGCTAACTGGAAGTGATATTTCAGATGTTTCAGGTGTAGATATGCCAGTGAGCATAAAACCATGAACTATAATCACACTCTTCTGTAGGATTAGACAAAATATGATCAACCACTTGTCCCAAAAAAGAGCACAGGTTTGCTGTGCTCTAGGAAATAGGTCATCTATAGAAACAATGTGCTGATCATTAAGATAGTGTCCAGAAGTGTCTGCAAGACTTCAAGAGCCAGCAAGGATGACAGTAAATGAGAAAATTACAGCACAATGTGAATGTAGTTCCCATCTGTGACACTTCCCTACACTCATACACCCCAGGAGTTACAGAAATCTCAGGGAACAACACTTTTGGGAAAAGACTCTGGGGCAGGCAGCCCCATACCTCTACTCCAGGATCTGGGAACATTTCTGCCACCTCTGGGGATTTCAGGGAACATACTCTGAGAGAAGGCAAACCCCTTGACCCTGCACCAGGACTGTGCACAGCTCATCAGGGTCCCCCTCTCTTAGTGAGCCTTCTCCTCCAGGGAATGATGAGCTTGTACAACAAATTGCTGCCCTGCTCCCCTGAACTCTCACCCCACCTGCACCATCCCCCTCCAAGACAGAGAAGGCAGGAAATTAATAAAACTTTATGCATTTTATGCTGGGACTAAAATGCTCCACCATCCAGAATTATTCAGCCTCCACACTGTCATTTGTCCTAAGCCACCATACTACAAAACAAAATTGTCAATACCACTTCAATAAAAGTGTTCAAAAGTAGTTTCCAATTATAGAAGTCTTGTGAAATCCTTCTGCTTACCTAGGAAAGAACAATCCTTTGCAAAAATGGCAGAAGTGATAAAGATTTTATTTGTTAAATTTCAATCTATTCTGGCAACTGCTGAACTATTGTCATACCTTAGCAAGAAACACCTCACTATTGACATTATCTGATATAGCACCAGCCTTTTACTTTGGTTTTCCTCATGAATCTCTGTGAATATATTTTTTTGAGGATAATCTAGTGCATTAACACAGTTTATAACAGTAAAGTATTTATTGTTTCTGAAGCAGTCAAATACACTATGTGGTTTTCAGAACAAAAAGAGACTATAAGGTGATAGCTGCACTGAAGTTAACAGAAATTAATTGGGTTTTTAAGGCCAAGAGTAACTTTTCGTTATGAGATTCTGGAATAACTAGTATGATGGGATTTTGGTGCATAATAAGGACTCCTTGAAAGCTATTCCTGTTTAAAAAAAAAAAAGTATTCAAGATTTCAAGCCTTCTACTCTTAGTTTCTGTTCCATTAGAAACCTGGTGGCACAATCACTTTTGCCTACTCTGCCTTGGTATCAGGGTCAGCCTGCTGGCATAACCAGAGCTTCTTTCACTCCAGCAAGTGCAGATGGGAGCAGAGCCATGACTAAAACCTAGTATTTGCTAATAGCAAACAATATGTCTTAAACAAAGCACTTTGTCAGGTCTCATAAAGGCACAATATATTCTGAACTCTACTTCCAAAGGCAATATGATTAAACATGTACCATCACAATGCAATGACCTAGAATTTTTATTGGTAGTAGTTATGCCTTAAAATTAATTTATAATACTGCACTCCATTTTATGGCTGTTTTTTGCAGACTATTGTGAGCTATCTGTTTTAAAAGGGAAATACATGATGGACTAGGTATTTGATTGAGAACTAGAGTTGGCTGACATTAGGAGTATCTTCAGTATGATGAAGAACCACATAAAGTAATAACAAAGGCTATGAATAGTTTGATTTGGCTTATCTGATGTGATCCAATTCTGGTTTATTCTACCACTTTGTATTTCTGTGGTATTCTTATAAGAGGATATCCATGTGAAACATAGAAACGACTATGTGTTAGGGGAACACTGCAATTGCAATTCTGCTTTTAGTAGCAATACTTTGCAAAATTCTTTCTGAGGATAAAAACTATAATCCGTCCATAGAAATTTCAATTTTCTGTAAAAGTGTGTACTGCATTTTCATAAAGCTGTATTTTTGTAAGTCATTAAATTGGTTTTTAGTAACCTCATACTCATTTTCAATTGAACAATTATTAAACTATAAAACAAAATTGCACAATTCCTAAAACTGTAGTCTGGAGTTTTACAGTCTGCTATAAAGTGCTGTATTATTATAATACACTAAAGATGCTCAGACTATTAAAACTTTTTTTTTTAAATGAACCATAAAATATTTTATCATTGATGAAATAATTCTAAGGTATTATGCTCTTCAGCAGTATACATGCAAAATATTTTGGTCTCATGAAAAGCATGCTAATCAAAAAACCACAATTTAAACTGTAATTCTAATTCGCCACATAAACCATGTCAGTGTCTTTCATGAACAGGGGTATATTACACCCAACTTCAAACATTAAAAATCAGAATATTGATCATTAAATATAAGGTCCAATCTTACAGACACATCTCCATGCCAAAGGGACTGAGTGCTAAGCACTGGTGATAACAACAGAAATCTGATGACCTTCCTGTTGTAAAGTTTTCACCTGTATTTCACTCCACAAATCATGACTGATCTTGTAAGGGGGCCTGATGTTCACCTCAGAAGTTCAACAAAGCCTGGTAAATGAGAACAATTTTTTCCTGGCTACTGATGGCTGATGTCTCATAGCAACACTGACAGTGATATGATGTGTCTGAGCTATGGGTTTGATCCTTGGCTACATCCTCACACTGTTCCTCTCTGTTCAAAAGAGAGGCAAAGCACTCTCTGTACTTAGAAATTAATCAGCTGTATGAATCACATCTTTAACTTCAGCAGGATTTCAACAAACTTGAAAACAACCTATCTTGTGTGGTCCTGGAATTCTCTGGCAAAGATGAAAAGCTCAGTCTTGCTCTGAGTGGGAGCACCTGCTTGACCATGAATACATCCAGGTGCACGAGTACATTCCCTGCAAACCTGCCCCTGTCCCTGGCATCCCCTGTTGGCACAGCAAGGCAGCTGGGCTGGGGCTGCCTGCCTGCCTAAGAGCACCAGGATTTCCACACAGACTGAAAACCCCAACCATTATGGGGTTAACCTCTCATCTCTGGATCTTGCAGGACTCGTGCAGTAATGACCACAGTCTCAGGGAATTGTACATCCACACTTTTTGAGGACCCACTCCAGCATGGTGCTGAAGAAAACCAGGATTAACATCACTGAAACCAGTGTCAACAAAATCAATGGACAAAGCAGCATCTGTTGTGGTAAAAGAGAATTTCATTTAGCACTCCCCAAATCAGAAGTTTAAGATTAAAGATGAAACTTTAAGTTAGCCCTGGCCATCAGATCTTAATCTGTATACACAAAGCACTCAAGACTTCTTTAGGTACAAGGAAATTGCCACTAAAGCAAATTAAAGACATTGCTTTTTTAGCAGAAAAGCTGCCAATAGGTGTTCTCTAAATCACTTGTACCAGCAGGCTGACTCCATTATGCCAGCTAATCCTGGAAATACAGGAGGTAGATTTAAATCTTTTCACAGAAAACATTTTTTTTCTATTTTCTTCTGGTTCTGGCACAGCATTGAGAGTTTTATACTGCTGTCCATCTTTTGCCCCAGACTGTATCTTTCTGTGTAGCTGCAATTCCCAGAGGAAGAGATCCAAGCAGGACTTTTCCAAGGCATGGAGCAAGGAGGGCATTTGAAAAAAAAAAAAAAAAAAAAAAAAAAAAAAAAAAAAAAAAAAAAAAAAAAAAAGCAGAGCTTGTTTATCATAAAAACAAAAAGTTCATGGGCTGTGTGAAGGGATCAGGGAGGGAGGGTGCCAGGTGTGTATGGCTGAGTTAATACTGGTGCTCAGGGGATAAAACAAGCTTTGTCTCTACCCCAGGGTCCCTCACCTACACACTCCCTGTGCTTCCTGCCCATGTTCACCCACCACCCAATTACCAGCCCGGGGAGATCCACACCTGCTGTGTCCTGATCCTCACAATGCTACCCTGGAACTTTCAACCCTCTCCAAACATCTACATAATACTTTCAAATAATGGTATTTAGCACCTGGGAAGCAGCATTAAGCAATTATAGAGGGTGTTAAACCATCAGCAGCTCCCTGCTCAGTGCTGAAGGTCTGCACAGACAGATCTACATGGCAAAAGCAGAGTCATTTCCAGTCTGGGCCATGTGTAAGTCCTGCTGTCCTCAGAGTACTGTGAGCCCTCTCTCCTGTTTTTGTCCTAGGATTCACCATTATTTTTTTTTTTTAATCAAAAGTATTACGTGAATTTGTGGAAGAGCAGCTTGCATTATGACCCACATGTGCTATAAACACTAATCTTGCACACAAATAGAAAGAATTGACATACTTAAGTATCCAGATTTCTCTTTTCCTGTGTTCCCCTCAAAATGTTTCATATTTTCAATTTCTATCTCATAATTTTTAAATTTTGCTGCTGAGAGCACAACAATATTTACATACTGGACTTGTCTTCAGTCCAAAGGGCCATGTACCTCAATTATATCTGTCCATTGCTACATTCTTCAAAAGCACAAAAACCTTAATTTCTCTTTGAATGCTTAATACCCAAAGCAAGAGCAAGACATAATAAATACAGGAAAACAAAGTATAGAGCTAGCTAGCAATACTTTAATGCATATATTTACTTAAATGTCCTTCACCATCTTGACTTTTACAATATTTGTCTTTTGCAAAATATCCTTTAAAATATTACAAAAAACCCAGAGTGAAAGTCTTAGATTCTTATTTATCTCTCTGATGACCCAGGAACAACTGGTCTAATCTATCACTTGAGATTCATTTCATTATCATCCTCCAAGTCCATCCATCTCTCTTAAATGCAAAGGCAGCCTTTTTTTGAACAATACATGGTGTGAGCACACATCCAAACTCATTCTTTTGTCCCTTTCAAATAATCCAACACGATGGTTCAGGCAGTGGGGGTAGAACATGAGACTGAAAGACCAGAACCATTTTTTGACTGGCATACTGAATGCAAGTTATGACTGAAAATGAAGGATTAACATACATGCCAGTTAAACAGAAAACATTTAGAGTGAAGCTACCAGAAAAAAAAAAAAAAAAATAAAATCTGCCTGTATAAGGAACATGCTGTCAGGATTCATCTTCCTTGTTGTTCACAATATTTTATGTTATTTTTATGTGGTGCTGAGGTTCCTTTGCAAGATATCAAGCACTTCAAATATACTTAAATTTAGCACTTCGTATAAACCTAACTACTATTTACTGTGTTTAGCAAATTCTGTTAGAAGTCAGATTCATAAGAAGAGTTTAGAGGATTCTTGACAAAATTAAGCATCCTCCTGGCAAGGATAGAATGCTGATTTAATTGAGGGACAGAAAAAATGAGTATCTTACAGAATCTGTGCATATGTAAATATAAAGTCAGCAGATACCAGAAATAAACATTTTTTCTGTATCAATTTGAAATAAGAAATACTCCATAAGAGGATGAATTGAATATTCTCATAGCAATGATAATTTCAAATAAATAACAACTTCTAAACAGCATCACTAAAATAAACATTACTTTAAAGTCCAAATCTACAACAGGTTTTTGAAATAAATATTGAGTACAGGTAAACAAAGGGTATCTCATATTTTCTTTAAGCATTTACCACTTTTCTCAATCCCAGGTTTGCTTGTGCAGGAGAATGTGGCACAGCAACAAAACCATCAGTGCACTCCTGCCCAGAATATGACCATTCTGAACAAGTCAGAAAGAAATGTATCAAAAATTTCAAAAATTGCAAGTGGTGCTCTTGGCAGATTGGGTTAGTGCCCTGTATTTTACAGCCCTGGGAGGTTGGTATTTGCTCGTTTCTGTGGCATATTATACTAATCAATCACTTCCTGCTCTTTCTTCCCTTGCTGTATTTTTTTCAATGGCAATTTATACTAATCAATCACTTCCTGCTCTTTCTTCCTTCACTGTATTTTTAAACCCACCAGAATATGCAGCCCTGTTGCATCTCAGTGACCACTTCCTTAGCCCCTCTCTGCCATTCTCTTTTTGTCGAGATTGAAGCTTGTAATTTGACTTTTCACAGCGTTCAGGCTATATTGCCTTTTAGAAACCTTTCAGCTCAGCTGCTAAGCATATAAAAAAGCTTTTGGCTGCACTAGTTCATGTTTTGAAAACACTACAAAGGCATATTTTCATGGGAAGAGAGGCTTGGAATGAATACCCTTCTCCAAGTGCAATATAAGTACCAGTTCTTTTATAAAATTTGCATTAGGGTTTAAGTCTCACATGCAAAGTGGCACCATACTGTCCAAAAAACATAGGTTTCTTTTTTAAAAATTGTGGGCTTGTTTTGGCTCTGTTCATAAGTTACTTTCTGAAAAATGCATTAAAATATTAGAGCTTTGTTCTTTGTGTTTCAGTTCTGACAGAAGGAAGTGGTAGGCATAGAATACTGTGCTTCACAGGAATGAAACTGCTTGGTTCACATAACTTCAGTGACCTTTTAGTGCAGACTTTGTCTACAGATTCTACCAAACAGCAGAGATCTTTCATTTAAAGGAACCTATTTTCCCTACAGACCTTTACTTCTTGTGCCAAGTACATTGGGGGGTACACTTGAAGTCACAGCATGGCTTTTAACCAGAGCTGATAAAGTCATGTGGGATGTGGCTTCAAAAAGCCAGGGTAACAGGAGAAAGGATGGGGAAGAATTTAAGTCATTTTCAAAACACAGGAACATCTATTCAGGCTTAAGGAACACTTGCAAACTGAAGTGAATCCAATGGGATTTGTGATCACTTGCCATTTCTTCAGTTCTTTATTTATTATGTGTACTTTGGTAGCATCTGGAGGCCTTGCTCTACAGGGGGCTGTACAAACACTGAAGGAAAACGTGATCTCTCCCATAACACAACTTTTTAATATAACATGAAGTGACTCAATAATATCCCATCAAGGTCTTGTTCTAAATGCAAGATATTCCAAGTTTTGGGTTTAAAAGTCTGTGTTTCTTTCAGCACACTCTATTGGGTTAGATGACTATTGCAAATAGCAATATATGCCTCCAAATATCTCTCTTATCAATAACTTACAAAGCTTAAATAATAACGAATGCACAGATGTGAAAAGCAGAATTCAAACAGAAGGACCTAAACTTAGCACCCCCTAAATTTGTGACTCTGCAATGTCCCTTATGTTGATGCAGATACAATTTTCCAATGCAAAACAAATGCAGGAACTGGAAAAGGATGAAGGAGAGCGAGTGGTGCAGGAAAAATTAAGCAAAACATATTTCTCAGAAATAAAACATTTCTGGTTCAGTGCACACAGAATTATTTAATATTAAGAAAAACAAAATTAATTTTGTTTTATATGGAAGTGAAAAATCAGTGTTTTAACAGTGAAATCCAGAAAAATTTATCTTAATATCAGCTGAGAACTTAAAGCTTGGACACTTACATTTGTGTCACATAGCAATTTCCCTTCTGAAAAGACAAAAATAAAGAGGACAAGCTGATCTATCCCTGCCTGACCTAATTTTGCATTTAAACCACCAGAAACTTTTATAGCTCAATTCTAATCTGGCCTAAGGATGTTTTCATTTTACATTTCCCGCTACCTTTTTCCTGCCTTGACTTTGCTGTTGTCTCCTGCCCAAGTCCTTCAATCTTTCAAAGAGCTGCTAAAACTGTCTTCAGCAAGTGGTGAGCCTCTAAATCCTGTATCAGTGATCCACTATCAATAGCCTAATTTAAGTGTCAAAGAAAATTGCTGCAGCCATTGGCCAAAATCACACAATGACCTCGACCTCAGCTCAGGAGAGTGCCTGATTCAAAATAGTTTCATCTGTTTCCAGCTTCTTCAACATGTAGCTTGTAGCACTACATGTTCTCTAATATCCAGACCTACTCAGCCAAAAAACCTTCTTGAGTTTAATGCCAGCAACATAAGAAAGAAGGCAGAAGGACATGCTAGCTCACATTAAGGGTTTCCTCTGAATTAGGAGTACTCAAGGGATTAATTTAATCTGACATATCCTGGCAGGATTTGGAGAGTGCCACATTCATATTCAAACCTGTGATAAGAAATTAAATACCATCCCCTGTTCCTGAGTCAGCAAGGCAATAAAGTCCACTTTGAGATATGCAAGTTTCTGATTTAAAGTGATAGCTCACAACATATGCAGCTTGTAACTACACCATGGGAATAAACAGATATTCCAATTTAGGCAGGCATCTGGTTAGGCAGTGGGAGACTACTCAACAAGAATCTATGAAAAACTTTCATTTCTGCATAACAAGAAGTACAAAACTCTCTTACCTGCAGGTTTGCACATGCTGGTGAGTCATTGTGGGAGGGTATTTCGTTGTTGGTGGTCTCTGACCCTGTGTTTTTAAGTCTGGAAGCTGTTGTAGTTGTGGCTGTAGTGGTCTGTACTGGTAAGATTGGCTGCCAGACATTCACATCAGTGCCATTGCCAAAGGCCTGAATTGCATTTTCTGTGAAAATAAATTACAGGCAATTTTCTATTTCTAAAAAAAAAAGGCAAAAAGCAGAACTGAGTTGTTTTTTATTGCCATCATTATTATTATTATTACATTTAAAATGTGTATTTATAGAAAATCAATTTTATGCTGAAAAATGTGTGTTATTTTTGAACCTATCAGAAACATGAACTGAAAATCTGGGGTCACATAATTATTTGGTGCAGCCTTGTCTTTGCAATGTTTCCTGTAATTCTTGACAGAAGCTTTAGGACTTACCATAATCATATTTGCTACCACCCAAAAGACTCAAAAACTTACTTTCAAGATTTAAAATATTTTTTGAATGTCATGTACTAATTCAAGCAGGTGAAGTTACAGAGCAAACTAAAAACCGAGAACAGGATAAATATTTATTTCTACAGCTTGCTGTAGTAAAACTAATATGCCTATAACTATAAAATAGTTTAACTAAGGCAATCTTTTTCTTACCATTTTCAATCAAAATCTGCATAATTGGGTGAGGGAAACATGGTTAAACTAAAACTTTAGAATATAAAAGTTAAAAAGCTTATCACAATTTCACAGGATTAAAGAGTGTGTTTATAGCAAGAGTAAATTGGTTGGAGTTTTTAATAAACAAATAGAAAAACAGTTCTTAATCAGGTCTTTGGGGATTCAACAAGGATTTGGGGATTTCTTATTTCAAATTCTTTGTACAAGAAATCAAACAATTTCACTGGGGACTAATATGTGGAAGTTATTAACACTTCTTCTCAGTGGCATTCCCAGCCTTATAAAATAATTTACATGTAATTTTCTTCTGAAAAAGATGTATTTTATTCTGATATTAGTTCTCAGAACTTCAACATGCAAAGAGAAGAGCTGGTAAAGGGCACCAGAATGAGCTGCATTAATGGAGACAAAGCAGGAAGAGGGATATGATTAAGTTTTCTTGTGTTTCCCTGAATAAGGCAATATCAAAAGCAGTATTCCCTAAAATCATAGTAACTCTTTGTTTCCACTGTTGCAAGAATGGTCACAGAATTACCTGCAACCCTTCTAGTTTTCAAAGTAACAAGTGGCCTTTACAATTAGTCTTCTTCAATTATTTCATACCATCATACTTGATGACCCAAATGAGTCTCTTCCAACTTGAGATATTCTATAATTGTATAACAGAATCACAGAATTGTTTGGGTTGAGGAAACCTTTCAAGTTCTTCTACACCAACCCCCCTGCAATGAGCAACTTCAACTAGTTCATTGTTGTACATGCTCTGAGTAACAGGTTTATTTTTCATTTTGAAGGGGAAATATACTAAAAAACTGACTAGCAAGAAATTCCTAGTTTCTTCCTACCATAAAAAGAAAAGTTTTTGTGTTGTATAAAAGAAGTGGGAAGGATTTTAATGACATTTTCTCCAGGCAGTAGAAGGCTCATTAACGAAAATAATTTTTTTTTAAATTCCTATTCTATGTGAAAGACAAAACTTTATATAAAATCCAGAAAAACCTCTAATTTTATCCTGAAAAAGACATTATCTTGCAGCTAGGATGACATAATTTGTCTCACAGTAGCCTCAAAAGTCTTTGATTTGTCTTCATTAATGCTTTTGTACTGATGGCAAAAGGAAGGACAAGGAATTGCTCTGTCTTTATGTTCCAAAAGGAACCTGTAACACTCTAGAAATTAACACACCCACAAATGAATAAAATCTGAGGTACTGCAATAGATATAAATGGCAGCTGCCATTAGGCTTGAAGAAGGTCTGATGGCATACTGTTAAATTTTATCCCTTGTAAGGATTGAACTCTTTTCTCTTTCTTTTGTTAAATGACTTTGAGTAATTGATTCGTTCTTCCAAAGCTTAATAAATAGTTTATCACAGAGCAACTCAGGTTTTTGTGCACAGAACTCCCTGAGCCTTCACTGCAATGCTGCCTCTTGAGAATGCACCAATGGGGATTTTCAGACCCTCTACTAAAATACTGAACCCTGCAGTAGCATCAGCTCAAGTCTGTAATGCTGGATGGGCCGGTCTGGATCACTGAGTTCATTTCCTGTTTTTGAGAAAAGCAATGATGTCTGCTTCTTTGCATAAGCTCATGAAATATGACTTTTAAAACTACTTTTACCTTTCAAACTCCTGCTGGAAGTCTATTTCTTAACTCCAGTCTGATGGTTAAAAATTTTCCCATTTAAAGCCTAAATAAGCATGGCCAATATCTGCCTTTTTGATCTTCTGCCAACACTGTCCTGCAGGTGAAGAAATCCCTTCCCCTCCCTGGGCTTGCCCTGCAAATGCAATTTCAGAGGACAATCACGTATCCTTTCAACTTCTGTTCTGCTAGACTAGGGAAGCCAAGCTCTTTTGGTCTCCTCATTTATCCAAAATTAAAACTCTGATGCACACTCCACATCATCCAATTATGCTGCTCCAGGCAGACAGGAAATTTGAAAAGAGAATCTGCCAAAATCGACTCCACTGAGCCATTCTGAAATTTGTAATAGTCCCTAATTTGGAAGTGAGTCCGACAGAAAAAAAAAAAAATCAATAATTTAACAAAAATCTTTACAATAGTTACTATCCAGGCTTGTGTTAAAACCAGGCATCTGAGATGAAATATCCTAAAAAAAAATGAAGTTGGCTGCAAATTGCAAGCACAATCCAATTTATACTTACTTCCAGCAAATCCTTCATATCCTAAACTACATGTCTTTTTTTATATGAAGTTCTTAAATTATACAAAAAAACCCCTCAGGTGTTGCAATTCCACGGAGAAGATGCCGCCTGACTGTTAGGCTCCAAATATGACCTGTGATGTAAACATATTTCAATACCATACAACTTTGGGGTTTGATTTGTTTTTCCAAGAGCTTCTCATGTCTTCAATCTTGGCCATAAACCACAGTAATCAAGCATATTTGCTCATTCTTTTAATTTTTACACCTACAACAGAACCACGCTCAACAAAGTGCAAAGCGATGGCCTCGATGTGTCGTAACACAGTTAAGCAGTAAAGAAATTCCAGAGAACACCCTACAACACATTAAAAGACACCTAATTTTGTACTCACTAAGGCATATGTTGTCCTGGAAGAAATTCAGAAATTTCTGGCATTCATCAATGTCGTTGCCGCTGTTGCTGCAGTCGCACCACGGGGCCACGCTGAGGCTGCTGGAGTCGATGTAGTTTGGGGTCATCACAGTGCCTGTCACCAGAGTGAAGCACAGCACTGAGCAACCTTTGCACTGAGACATTCCTTCCACCCTAGGATGGCAAACAGCCCTTGGGAAGTCGTGCACTGGGGGCTGGGTGCACAGCACAGACCCACAGCAGGGCTCTGACCTGCAGGGTGAACAGTTCCTGCTCTCAGCCCCTACACCCAGCCCTGTGCCGTATTTCACACCCTCTGTGGGCTGCATGCAATCACTCCAGGGGCTGTAACATGACTCACACACTGAAGCCACATTTCTTCCCTCCCAAAAGGATTCCCACAGAGAGCTGCATCAGCAGAACTGACAGGCAGAAAACCATGGCAGAGGGAGGGATGGGTTGGGTTGGGTTGGGTTGGGTTGGGAGAAGGTCAGTGCTTCTTTAAAGGGTTTTGCTGCCAAATCAAACACACATGGACTGTGTCTTCAGAGCTGCACTTAAAAGCATAATTTTCCTTTCTTGCTTGTGTTTTTCTCCTTTTAATTCTAGCTGCAAATAAATGGCTGAAAATGTGCTTCCTCCTTGAGTCTGCAGCCAGACTGAAAAAACATTTCTGAAATGCATGAGTGAGGAGAAGGCTGGCCATGCTGAGGGGAGCCCTACTACATCTTGGAGCAGAGTTAACCCCAGGGTGCTCATGAGGGACCTGCCAGAAGAGTGGATGAGGGTGATGAACAAAGCAAAAACCAGCATGTATGAAAAGGCACAGCAGATTCTTTGCAGGTAATAAATTATTATTAATCCTGCTGTTTCACTACTTCTTCAGTGCAGTGATTATTTCCTAAACATTGACAACAGCTTTCCAACCACAGGGTCATTCTAACTCTGTTACAAACTGTTGGGTAAATATTCTCCCATTTATATGCCAGCTCAAGGCAACCAAGAATGAAATGAAACCAAAGCAGGCATTTTGTGTCTTAAAAGATGTACAGCAACTGTTCATCACTCCTCTGGATCAGGAAACTGTTGTATGATAAACACTTGCTCAAGCCAGTAGTCTGTACTGAATGCATTACCCCAGCAGGTCAGATATTTCAAACTTTCCTAAGGATTGAGAAGTTTGAATCTTTATTTTATTTTTCTGACCAAAAGGGAAAAATTGAATAAAAAGGGGAAGGTATTCCAGACCTGAACAGCTGCCAGCTGCTTCAGGGAACATGTTCCTCACTTGATAATTTGCAATTCTAGGACAGGTCATATATCGTGAGGAAATGTGATCACATCTCCTCAAAACTGACATCAAAGTAGTCATTAAGATGATGGAATAGATGAAGGACAAATGTTAGAGACCCAAAGTGTACACTAGGAGAGAAAATTTGGTTCACAGGCCCAGGGTCCAACAGTCTGCAATAGCAGACGGGAAAGGGCTATGAAACATCAAGCTAAAAAAAGGAACATTAGAACTACCACAAATCACAGAGTGATGTCTAATAGCCTTTCAGTCACCAGGCAGTGCTGGGAAATGAACAAATCAACATGCAAACTGCCTCATATGTGACGTGGGAGACAAAGCACAACAGGCACTAGGGCTGGCCCGAGAAAGACAGTAATGGATGTGAAAATGAATGTGGTCCCATTGTGAAATTCACAAAAAGCATCTTTTCTCTTGCTTTAGGATGTTCTTAAATTTGACTAAAATACCCATACCTTTGGCTTCCAGCCGCTTTTAACAGATAACAGCACTAATAATTGCTTGAATTCTACATGAGATTAGTACATGAGTAAACAGCATGGTTGAAAATTCATTAAATGGAGATAGAGAATTTAGTAAAATAGGCAAACATAATTTACATTGTTAATGAAAACTGGACAGTAGATAAATAATAAGAGGAATGATGTTAAATTAAAATAAAACACACTAAAATGTCTCTCCCTCATCTCTGTGATGGCTCAGAACACTATTTCAGCCTTGAAACATGATCTGAAAAGAAATGCGAGAAAGCGAAAATCGAGACGATTTTGCAAATGGAAAAAAAATAGTAGGCTGAAAAAAGTTCTAATTAGTAAATGCTTAATGAAGGGTTAAAAAAACAGAAAGGTACCAAGGAAATTAAAAAGGTCACTGAGCTAAGACTTTCTTATCACAAAGAGGTAATAAGGTAATTAAAATGGGTTAAGACAGGGGTTAGAAGTGTAACAGATACCAAGGTACAATTAGGGTTGATGAATACAGGAAAGACAGGAGAAGGAAAAGTGTGTACACAGCACACAAACTGTGCATCCAGCAAAACCAGAGTGGCTGAAAGAGCAGCTAGTAGAAAATCAGCCTGTCATTTAAACCCGGGGGCAGATGTGAACCCAAGCAGATTATGTGCTTGGTTTCCTGGGGTGGATTTTCTTTTTTCCCCAACGTGTGTGCCTTTCCCTTCCCCCCATCTCCACTAGCTGGCATCTTGGAAATTCTGCTGATGGACACTAAGGGATCAGAGAAACCATGGTGGCTGGCAGTAAAATAGGACATGCTTGGTTTTCTGAGCTTCAGGTACCAAACAGCTCTGAAATGGTCCCAAAAGTCAGCAGTCAGACATACACAAAAAGCAGAGTTAGCCTGAACACAGCCAAGAGGTTGCTCAAATTAGGGTGAATTAATAAGGAGATGGATAGGGAGTCTGGGAGAAGGGGCAAGGGGCTGAAGTTTCCTTGGCCCAAGGCAAAATCAGCTTATTCACAAAAAGCCTCATGAAATTCTAGGGAATACCAGGGAATTGGATGGATTTCACTGGAGAAAAGGGAAAATGTGTCAGAAAGTGAATGCTAAAGCAATCTTGAAATCAGCACTTAGAGCAAAACTTAATTAATGTGGGAGTGCAGAAGGTCCAGATGCCTTAGCCAGGCTGTAACCAAACTGACTCAAATGTGGCTCTATCCACAGTCTCCTTTTACATCAATTATTTTTTTTGTATTTTTCTGCTAAATAGAAAAAAATATAAACTTATACCTGTACTACAACAATGAGCCTAAAGCAATGAATTGAGGTTTTCCAACTTCCTCTAAAGCATATATATATTTAAATTATATACATAACACCCTGATGTAAACATTAAAGCACCATCTACAGACTGTTCTCCATTTTATTGATAAAGCATCTCATATGAAAACTGTGACTGGCTCTATTTCCATTTAAAGTCATTCATTTTAGGTGGGATTCCACTAATTTCAATGAACTCTCATTTACACCCCTGCATTTGAGAAAAGACTCAATCCACTGTACCTTCCATAGAAAAGCCTCATTTCCCTGAACAAACTCTGTGTAGGTGCAATTTTGGCTACATTTAATGAAATGGGTAAACAAAACAATATTTTAATTTAATGAACAATATTTTATCTTAATTAAATGAAGATCCTGAACCTCTGATGAACAAATGGATCTGTACCATCTTCTTACCCAAGGTCTAACTCTTCTTGTGTTTTATATCTATTAAGCAGACATTTGAAAGATTATACCACTGATTTCTGCCTCACTCCACTTTCATATCAGATTGGTATCAGAAGCAGAAATTCACTGCTTCAGCACAAGAAACTTTTTGGTAATTTCTTGATTTAAGAGAATTACTACTAAGAAGCAAAAACTCTGGTAACACCAGTCAGTGCCTTTTTTGCATGTCTCTAGGGGCTAACAGGAAGGAAGAAAAATGTGTATTTTTCCCTTTGAAAACTAGATCTCCTTTTGATTTGAACTCCTTAGGCACCCATTCCACATTTCTGATGTGTGACAGCGTTTTGCAGCATGGTCATCCCCAGTAGGACAAAAACACCTCACAAGAGGAACTGGGTCATCTTTGGGGTTAAACTGAACAATGAAACCAACAAAACTGCCAGCAAAATTCCCTAGGTCCAGCAAGAACTTGGCAGCTCTTACCCAGAAGTATCTATTAGTAACAGTTACTCCTTGCCAGCAGTCAGACTTCTGAATCTCATTGACAGGATCAGATTTCAAGGCTATTCAATTCTCTGTTTCAGAGTCAAATGACAGTCTGTCATAACTGTTCAGATGTTATAACCTTTGCATAGTGTCTTAATCTCTCCAGTGGTAGAAGAATATCCTTTGAAGTCATCACATCTCATTTTACCCACTGCCACATGGACTTAGCTCACTTGTTAGCTGCTAGACCAGTAAGAATGGCAACAAGAAGCCACTGAGTATAGCTTTCAGTCATTTTTCAGCAAACCCAACCTATTCTAGAAGTATTTTCATTTCAGTCTTATCTCCAGAGACATTTATTTAACAGCAGGATCAGCTTCAGGGCCTCAGCTGGCACCTTGATACCCAACAGAAGGGGATATTACTGCACTGCAGCAGGTGCAGACTGTTAAGCTTAAAAACACCTTATCTGGTGGCCTTTCAAATTTGTTTGTTTCAGAGTTTTGACATTCACTTGTTATTTATTGCCCAACTATGATATTTCTACAACACATTCAGCTTCTTGACATGATCTCTCTCTTTCAGCAATCAAATACTGAGTGGCATGTGGAATCTGGCCTCCATAAAGGCATCCTTGTGGCTGTTGACACTGAGGAAGGTGACAACAAACAAAAAGAACTAGGTTGGGGAGGGAAGAGGATTTCAGATTTGGTCTCAGCTCATCTCACTGACAGGCATCTCTGAAAACACTCAGAGTGGGCAGAAGGGTAACATGGAAAGAATAGCAGCTGGAATTGATAAAAGGCTGGATTGATCTATTGTTTCATAGCTCAGATCCAGGTACTACCTTGTTCTGAAGGTGTTTAGCCAAACTTGTGATGACAGCTGCAAGATCAACCAAGCTGCACTTCCACATGACTTGTTAGCTTCCTACTCCTCACACTTGTCTACATTCAACCTTCTTAACAAGCTTCACTTTTTAAGCTTGCATTTATTTCAAATTCAAGCACCTTTCCTTATCTTCCATCCTTAATTTTCTTGTAATGTACAGGCTTCTCTGTACACAATCATCTCTGTAAGGTGAAACAGGGCCAGTACATGCAGGTGGAGAAACTGGCCTAGTATCTTAAAATACAGTATTATATTCCAGTTTTTTTTTCACACAGGCCTTCAAAATGCAGTTTGGGGGTTTTTTCTCATGAGCAAGCCCCCACCCTTCCCTGCCTCTTACCAATGAGCCCCGAGTAAGCGAGCAGGCAGTCAGCATAGTTCTCCTTCAGACAGCTGCTAACGGAGCGTGACTCGGGCTGGCAGTTTGTGAAGAAATCTGCAAGGCGAGATCTGCAACAGCAAGAAAAACGTGATCTTTAAAAACCAAGCCTGAAGGCATTGTTACCTTTTACACTCTGTTTTTGGACAAGGCTTAATATTCTTTAACTTAAATGCATATCGGATACATTTCAGCCATTGAGAGTCTCTTTCTAAGACGTATCACTTCCCAGAATCTATTTTTGAAGTCAGAACAAAAAAGTGTAAGAAAACAGTAAAAAGGAACAGAACAACAGGGAAATACAAGCCTTCTACTAAAGGAAATGTTCTGCATTTTCATGCCAAGAGAAAAAGACAAAGACTGATTTTATCATATGAGGAGTCATTTTGCCTGGATCTGACCTCTAACTGGAGCCTTTTATTAGAACACAGTTTCTGCTGTTTTACTGATTACACAAAACTGTATGTTTGTGCTCACAGAACAAGCAAGCCTCTTACTGCAAGACTTGAAGCAGGACCTGCTTTGGTGGTGTCCAAGGTTTCCAGAGAGTGGGCTCACCCCTGGGGCAGCAGGCAGGACCAGCTGCCAGGGTCTCCTCACCCCCAAGAGCCACAGCACCAAGAATCTATTTGTTCTCAAAAAATCCTGCATTTATCCACACTGCAGAGTACTGAGGGCAGGGCTGAGATGAAAGGGAAGTGTGCTCTGCATCCAGTTCTGCTGCTGAGTGCCACATTATC
Source organism: Muscicapa striata striata (assembly GCA_030060385.1). Lineage (NCBI taxonomy): Eukaryota > Metazoa > Chordata > Aves > Passeriformes > Muscicapidae > Muscicapa > Muscicapa striata. The sequence continues at coordinate 578,905 of JAREIS010000023.1, read as the reverse complement.
TTCACTCACCTCAGCCAGCCCATGACCAAGGAGGGGAGAGCACTGATTACATGCAGGAGGTGCCTGAAGGTGTATTGTGATAATTGATTACTACCATGTTGGAAATTAAAAGGATTAACAGACAGGACCTCTTCTGGTTATTTGACATAATGCTTCCATTCAGGTCTGTAAATTTGCAAGGCATTGATGAGGTGGGTCAAGGTCACATCATACAGTCACTGCCCTGCTCATCTCAGCCTTGTAATCTTGGAGTAGTGACTTCTGTTAATTTTTGTTTATTTAGACCTTCATCTATGAAAAAAAAAAAATAATCACCTCTCTACTTCAATCTTTGTGAAACAGGTATAAAAATGTTCTTTTGCATCTGACAACCCACAGTAATGTCTCAGGATCAGATGCTTAATGCAAAGCCCTCTCAAAATCAGAATAATATAATCTATGAATTTTCATGACTGCTCCAGCATTATGCAGATTTGCAATATAAATGCTCTTTTTCGCTTTGGCAACAACCCCACAAAAGTTAGCAGAAACAAGTGATTTGCAAGTGATTTACTTTATTTGTTTACATGCTCCAGAGACTAATTATCTTTGTTTGCTTTATTGTTTTACCTACCCCAGAATGGGACTGGATACACATCATTAACTGGCCTGAAAGTAACGATGGGCAAACATCAAAAGGTTCAGAGGCTTAGTTTGAGAAAGCATCCTATAAATAAACTCCATGCAATACCTGAATTTATGAGAGCTGTTCTCATGTTCTTATTTCAGTTCCATCTCTAGCTAACTGTACTGACACCAGCAAATCCATGGTTGCCTTCAAGCCACAGTCAACCCTAAGCTTTTCACTCCCTCTCTTGCCTTATTTAACCACTTAACCTTGAGATGAAATTCTGTACCCAGGTGCCTTTAATAGCTTTAAAAAGTCAACCTCTCTAGTAATCTGTCATACATATATATGTATGTGTATATATGTATATGTACGTGTATGTATGTACATATTTCTGAATTTACATAAAATCCCTGTTTAGCTAGTGAATATATTCTGTGCCTACCCAGACACAGGATGAGAAGAAATGGGTCTCAAGATATGGAAAGAGATAAATTGCAGCACCATGAGGAAAATCTGGGAAAGGAAACCCTCTGCCACTGCAGTGATTCCTCTCCCAATTGGTAATTAAGATAGTGGCTTGAATCCAGCTTTTGGACCAATTTGGAACAAAGAGAGTTGAGAGTTTCCAAGGGTTTTTCAGATTCTACTAATACCTGGATGAACTCAGGTTTAGAACAGAATAGAGCCTATTACATCTGTCTAGTATGAAAAACCTCTGCCATGGTAGAAAGGGCAAGCCTTTGGCATATACAGTATTCTTATATTTCTAAAACAAAGTAGCTCCTCAGATCTAAATTTCATTTTTTATGTTTGCACAAATAAATCTTTTTGGCAATGGATTATACAATCAGCACCTTGATAAACCTGAAAACACTTCCTGCAATCATTTCATCATTCTTAAATGCCCAGTTCTCCCTTAGGTAATTATTAGGTGCATTGGTCCAGAGATCATTTAAAACACTTCTCTTCTCTAAATGTTTTTAAGGATTGATAACTACGGAATGAAACCAGCCTGCCTAAAAACTTACTTGTTGTAAACCCTAAAGGAGGCTAAAAATACCTCTGCTGATCTCTTTTGCATACAGCTTGATTTCCATGTGAATTTCTGAAGAAATTTTGCAGTCATAAAAAGTAATGATGTGACAACATTGCACATTCAAGTTGTCATAAGTCAAATACAGTTCAGATAGCTCTGGTCTGAGCATTACTGGACATGATCACACAACCCTTCCCTAGCCAGTCATCCAAACTTCACACAATCCAAGCTCTCACCCTCTCCTGAGCTGTTAACTACACCTGATAGTTATGTGGATTCATTTGCACTGGATATAAAGTTAAGGCCAGAAAATAAAAACAGAGACATCCATCTGCCATAAAATACTCCAATACTTTCAGTGAAGATCTGCTGAATAACACTCACTGGATCTAGCCCCAAACATTTCCAGTAGACTGGCAGTGATAAAAGTGTGCTCATCAGTGAACACCAAAACAGGGGTACTGCTATTTATCTAGAGAGAGAGACAAATTAGCCTAATGAGAACCATTAATCCTAAAGTATTGCACATGAATATTAAGAACTGTTTGGGAAAAGAGACAGGGGATGCAGAATCAGAGCAATCTGATAATAGCAGTCCTATCAAAAAATATCCACTGTGTTAACTTAGTGCTCCTGCAGCAGGATGGAACTTGTAGGTGGCAACTTGGGGTTTCTAACCCATGACTGAGCAGTTTTGTTATCCAGAGAACAAACAGAGCTTACAGTTTTACATGTGCAGTGTACACAGAGGCATCTCACTGCTGGAGAGAGACAGACAGGCAGTTTTGTATTGTTCATATCATGTAGCAGGGCCACACTTAAAAGGAAATATTAATTTCTTTTTCTATCACAAAATCGTCGTTGTGCACAGCCACATTTATGGTGTGTTCCCTTTTCCTTGGATAAATAAGGGGTATTACTCAGAAATCTTCCTCCCAGGAAGAGGGGAAAAGAAAAAAAATAATCTCTTTGTAGGGCAAAAACCCCCACAAATTAAATTAGTCCTATCTTAGCCCTGGAAAACCTGCTGATGTTCTGGAAAGCTTACGTTCAATATTTTGTATACCACTAGCTGGAAAAGTAAGAATAATCCCATCAGCAAATTCAAAGAAAATCTGCTCAAATAACAAACAGTCCTTCTGAAAAGAAGAAAAAAAAAATCCCAAACCTGCTATTCTCTAATGCTTTGTATTAGTACCAGTAAAATAATTTGTAACAGTTAAAAATACAAAGGAAGCAAAGTTAATTTGCTCTCCTTATGATAGTGGCTCTTCAAATACTCAGCTGGATAATTCAAAACTTTCACATTTTGCTTACAAATAAGCTTTCTTAATAGCATCATTGTATTGAATCTGAATATAATTTTTGAAGCAATTTAATTTTATATTAGCACAGCCCGTTGCATAGGCAACCCTGATTAGGTTTTCACTACTTTTTGTTCTCAAGGTTCTGTAAAAGTTCTTTGATGTCCTGAAGTTATCTTTGATATTTATCAGTTCTCCTTCTTTAATGTGAGTCAATTCAGCTTTAGCATTGGTGCAATATTTAAAAGTATGATACAAATTGTGAAGTTGCAGAAAACTTTTACAATTTTTAGTTTGGATCTGGTATGAATCATGGCCTATCAGAAAGCAATACTCTGAACCAGACTCCTCCTCAAGAAGCACCCACACCACTGGGATGGCAGGTGTTGATTTCTCTTCTTTTTTCCTCTCTGACTGTATTGTTGGTACACAAGGGCTGAGGTCTCAAGGAGAGAAACATGGGTTGTGATGTCCAAGTGAGTGGTCACAACCTTGCTAGGAATGCAGGGAGGGACAGTGCTCCTGTGCCACACCTCAGGGATGGCAGGTGAGGTCTGGACATGCTCACTGCCACCTCTCCTTGCATTGCTGCTTGTGTTTAAGCACCTATTTATAGCAGGAACATAAAGACTACGTAAATGCCAGGGCTGAGAGACTGAGGTGACTACACTAATTAGTCAGAGCTGCTCTAGAGTCCAGACACCATTTGGCAGTGCAGTCACGTAAGGGAAGTGCTGCATCAATATTCAAAACAGAAAAGAGGTATAAATCCGACACTGAAAAAAGCCAGACTAAGTCAATGAATGTGTGTCATAGTGATAAATGGCACCATTACAGGAAAAACCAACAAGTCAAAATACTTGTTCTTCTTTCGTGGGGGTCAACTGCAGTGTCCTACTGTGGCTACAAATAGCTCCTGTATGGCTGGAGTGCTGCTGCTTCTGCTGGGATGCAGGAGCTGGTTGCAAGGGTTGGTATGTGGCCAAACTAATGGCTTCATTGTTGGAGGAGCATTTCATTTTCTCTTTCTTTCATGAACAGTGAGAAAATGAGGCAAAGGCCACATAAGCAACTCTATCAACCAGTGGGATGAAAAAAGCCTCAGAAGAACTCCAAAACGAGAGGTGACTCTCCCTGAACATAGTAAAGTATTGATCCATCTTGTTTTTTTATTAAAGGACACTAGAGTTGTGAATTAATAAATCTTACACTTCCTTAGCTATCTACACACACTGTTGAGCACCTGTGAGCAACTACAAAATTTGACATTTTTATTTAAGAGGTCACTTTCCCACGTATTTATTAAACAGCAACCCCACTAAATTTTGCCAACAAAAAGCCTGGTTTGTGCTTGGTTGCTGCTCTCCTGCTCTAACAATGACAACATCCAGGCCCTGGGGTCACTGATGTTCCTGCCCAGCCATGGGCCCCAGTGAGCCAGGTCTGCCCATGCCTGATGTCCCACCCTGTCCCCAGGGAGATGCCCCACACCTGGCACTGCCCTGCTCCTGAGCTGGGGTGGTGGGATGAGCCCAGCCCAAAAAGTTCTGTCCTGCCTGTCCCTGGAGTCCCCAGGAGCCCCAGGAAACCCACATCCCACACTGCACCCTGACACCCAGCTCAGCATTTGCACAGCATTTTGGGGAGTGGGAAGGGTAAAAATGTAGAATTCTGCTGGCAAAGCATTTTCCTCCCAAGACCTGAATATTGAAGGCAGTTTCTCTCACGTGAGCTGATCCAAATCTTTTCCAACATGGACAGAAACCATTTCAGAGTTCTGGGCCCCAAATACCAGCTCCTAACAGAAAGAAGGTGGTTTTTATCTGGTTTTGCTGCTGTTTGGTTATTTTCAATGTCTGGCAGCCTAAACCCAAGCAAATATTTGATTCAGGATTCAACTTGCCTCTCAAAACTGTGTAGCTCATATGGAAGCAAAATACGGACAATGCCCAGTTTCAGAGAGGCAGCCTACTTGGATTGTGGGATAACCAGACCCAGGAACAAACCCCAGGGGCCACCCAAGAGATTCACTGGGATGCCTTCTAGCACAGGAGTGCCTGCTCAGAGCACAGGCACAGAGCCCACCAAGGCTGCTCCAGAGCAGCACCCACACTCGACCCAGCTCTCTGCCTGTACCATGTCCTCACCACATTTGCCAGCATTTTTGTTACTGCTCAGGCTTTGTGTTTACCAGGGGCCTCCTGGACATTTAATACTCCAGAAAATGGAGATCTAACTCTTTGAAATCCAGTCATGCAACATGAAAAGCATTTCCACCTATGCAAATCTGTATTTTAAAATAAAAAGTACAAACATTGTTTTCTTTCTATTCTTCGATTAGCAAATTAATACCCTACACCCATGTTCTTTCACTGCACTTTGTGGAAAGCAAAATAAAATAAGTTCTATACAATTTTCTGTTAATATTATCCTTTCCTTTTGCTCATGTCATCTGCTGGAAACCAGTTAGATCTTCTTACACAGTATCTGCTACAGAAAAATCAAAAGAACTTAACAAAACACTAATGTCATAGTTTATCAATGTTAATTAAATCCTCTAAGCGTCTCAAGATCATGCATGAGAGTAATTTTAATTAAATATATTAGGTCTCCTTTGGGTTTAAGGGAAACTACTAAGCTCAAATGTGATTCTAAACAAGTATGATTTATTTGAAATTGGGTTATATAAATATTTATATACTACTGACCTTTTGTGTAATAAAACAGATTTTGAAAAATATGGTGAAAATTCTGAGCACAAGGTAATGCAATAAAGAATTAGAACAGTGATTCTCAGATGCTGTGACAAAAACCAGAATTTTCTCTTTCTGTTTGCAAAAAAAAAAAAAAAAAAAAAAATTACCTCACATCATTTTTTAGAGGCCTGTTTGAGAGAACATCTGGAAAACATTCCACAGGAAATCAAACCTATATTAAACATGTTTTGCAGGGCTCTGTTTCCTTGCATCGACCTTAAGCATTCATAATGTGTTTCTGTCTTCTCAGCTGCAAAGAAAACACTTCTGTCAGAGTCCTCTGCAAAATGACAGGCTGAATTGTCAGCCTGTGATTTTATCAGGGGATGCTGGTAAGATTTCTATTTAATCTACCTGTCTCTGTACCAAAGCTCTCCAATAACATCAACAAATCCACCAGCTGCTTTCCAACTAACATGAGTTTGTACATTTTTTTGTTTAATTTCCTTTACGCCACTTAATTTGAAGCTTCTAAATAAAAATGACTGGCATTTTTATAGATGGCCAAGCCTCAGTGTCTCCTGACAGGATGTTACTCAGGAAAGAACTACTGCTTTACAGGGAGAGTTGTTCTCACTTCATTAGGTGGGCAAGCAGAATAGTCTTTGAATTACAGGCTGGTAACCTAAGAAAATCACTGTCACTCTCAAAAAGCAAGCCAAGGAAAAGCAGTGCCTCTGCAAGTCCTTGAGCGTGCCACTGGACGCTTCAGAGTTTATGAGTAACTATATTGTGAGTGCACACTGAAAGAATGTGCTTCCAAGTACCTGAGAAAGACATCCATGGCAATAATACTCCCTGGAACCACTTGAATAAACTATAATAGACTATTACTAGCTCAAGCATGAAACTGATGGGAGTTTGGAGATGGAAAATAATCTAAAAAGTCCAATACAAGTTCTCTCTTTACCAGGAAAGTTTCTGTTGGTAGATGTACTGGAACATCAGGTTTCCTGAGGTTATATAGAGATGCTCCTTGTGTAAGAAAATCTCTCAGTGGAATGTGTGGTGACATTTCTGAAGGAAAACTCTGTGTCCCCTTGACAGAGAGGTGGCTCAAGGAAAGAAAAGGTGTCCAGTGTGTCCTTGCACTCAACTGAGCAGGGTCTGTGGGCAGCCAGCATGGCTGAAACCCATCCTGGAGCTACTCTAGATACTGCTCTGACCTCTGAGTAAGACAAAAAATATAAAATCAGACATACAGAAGATGAAAGTAGAGCAGAGTCCCTTTTATTTGAACCCATTTTTTTCATGCACAAAACAGCCCCACCAAACAGCAAGTCGAGAAGTTGTGGCAGCAGCAAGGCAAGAGAGCATTGATCTTATTCAGCATGCTTTACTTGCTTTTAGAAGTAATATGGATATATCATGATAGTACAGAAAGCACTGATTTGTAGTCTAAGATTGGAAAACAAACAATTTTTACCAGTTAAGGATGATGTGCTGTCTCAAGAGCATTTTTTTTTTTTACTCCACTCTCAAAAAACATGAACATATGAGGCTAAGAAAAAATGGGAGCCCAGGAGTTGACAGCCTGTGATACAACCAGACATTTACAGAGGTTGCTCTGAAATGAACTGTCCATTCTGGAAAATATTTTGCAATGCTGCATGATGGCCAGTTACTGAGATGTACCTCCAGCATTTCATAATGACTAATTGGCAAAGGGAGCATTGTAACCAAGAGGACAGCCACTGTGATTTATGCTTGAACTGGAACAAAAAAAGTGAACTAAATATTCAAATAATACAGCTTGAATTTAACAGAATGTGCTCTACAATAAAAACTTCCTTTAATGGTTTATAGAATGTGCTTGAAAAAAATATCATGTAAGCACAAACATCTTTTGATGTAAGGTCATCTATTAATGATCTTAGACAAGGTTCACAGTCAGCTCACATAGAAAATCTATCATCAACAGTAAACACACACCAGAAAACTCCTTCTCTGTCACTTGCTTTAAAGCCAGCAGATCATTCAAGCACGGGAAACAACCACCACCTCTGCTGAGAAGTCTTTGCTACATTTACATCTGGCTTCCACTTAACAAGAGTTACTCCAGTAACATGGTACTGTTTATTAACATAATTAAAGCAATGCAATTTCTATTCAGTAAACATGAAAATGCTAAAATTTGGAAATATGCATGTGGCTGTCACTTGCTCTGTTGAGAAACAAAGTTTTATTTTTAGTTCCAGTGCTTACATTTTCTTGCAGCTATTTTAATAGATGAACTGCCACCAGAAATATTCTCTCACTGGGCCCTGATGTAGAATGATATAAATAACCTTTACAAAGTCCAGCATAATGGAATGGTAAAATCAGTTGACATTCTCCTAATTAGCACTGCCTGAAGATTTACCTACACAGAACAGGAAGAGCCAAATTCACCCCTGGAATAAATCCACTGAAGTCACTGATGTCAGAGGAAGTACACTGGGAATGAACTTGATAGAACAGATCTGTTATTTACATTAAACACAGAGCAGCTTCTTGCCTGTAGCATATACTTGGCTTGAGGTAAATGAAAAAAAGCATTTTGATTTATTCAAGAAAATGCTATTGGTGATAGATACACCCTTTCTTTGCCCCAGAAAGAGCAAGTTAGCCAAATGTGACTGGGTGTACATAACAAATCTCTTCACTACATCTAATAGATCAGGGAGTGGAAACTACTCATCAAACCAGTGGATGCTGAACTCCTTTCTACAGAAATCTCTCAACTAACAATTCTAAAAATCAGCAGTAGCAGTAGTCCTCGTGGAATCCCATCCAGCAAAGCAATTAAGTGCTTTCATAACTGCAAGGACATGAGTAGCTTCAAATTTAGATCTCTATTAAAGTTTAATACCAAATTTAATTGTCCTGGATTTCAATATTTTTGACTGAACATGTGTGAAACTGCTTAATTAACATACCTAGTTTAATCTCTCCCCCCCCCACCCCACAATAAATCAACAAAACAAAATGGGTCACATTAGCCCCGCTGTAATCCCCTCTTCCTGGCTCATGTTCCTAATCTGTAGTCTTCTTTTTTCTTAAATTATACAGGCAGCTTTTATTTTCCACTTAAATTAACAAAATAAGCTTTTTCAGACAAAATGAACACTCAGAGGAGACCTTACGGCTCTCTACAACTACATGACAGGAGGTTGTAGCAAGGTCTTCTTCCAAGTAACAAGTGACAGGAAGAGAGGAAATGACCTCAAGTTGTGCCAGAGAAGTTTTAGATTGGATATTAGGAGAATTTTCTTCATGGAATGAGTTTTCAAGCACTGGAACAGCTGCCCAGGGAAGTGGTGGAGTTAACCAGACTGGAGATGTGGCCCTTGAGGACATGGTTTACTGGTGGGCTTGGCAGTGTTAGGTTTATGGCTGGACTTGATGCTCTTAATGTTCTTAATCTTAACGACCCTCTGAAGGATCACATTTAGATACAAGTGCCCCAAGTTTTTAGGGCTGAAATGTAGTGGTCACAAGTACCTCACTCAGCTCACTGAGTCTTTTTCCTAGAAAGAGACTGGCATGAAGCAGGGTATTAAAATACAGCCTATAAAACCTGAATCACTGGCATCCCAGTTTAGTTTGTGATTGTTGCATGCTCACTGTTTTTTCCCACTTCACTTTTTCAGCCCTGTAGACAGGTAATATGGAATATTCAGTGCCACAGGTTATTTTTAACCTGATCAGCAGAGGATCTACCTGACTGCAGGGATGCTGCCTGGAGAGTTTGAGCTTGCCTGACAAGGGAGCTCAGCCTGAAATACTGTCTAGTTACTGCTTCTTGGAGCATGAACTCTTCACTGGTACAGCACAAAGCCAAGGGAAAGTTGGGTGCAGGACTAAAGCTAAGCCATTTTTCTAATTACAGTATCCATGTGTCTCTCCTGCTTTTGGAGAAATGTCAATCACCAACAAGGTTCTAATCTTCAAGCCCCTCCTAAGCTGAGCAGAGAGAGTATAAATGAGGGCCAGCCAAGCAGATCTGGGCACTGCAGAATGAGATCCATCCACACCTCAAAAGGCACAAAGCAGTCTTGTTTTGCTGGATGTTTGGATTTTTTTTTTTTTCCAAAGGGATTTGTGGATATGTTATAAGGAGGAACTGCTTGATTCATTTTGAGTTTTATTCAGATGGAAGAAATGTAAAATTACTTTTGTTTCTGAGGGGGAGGGGAGAGCAATATTATGTCTATTTACTCTGCTAACAGAAGACATCAAAGTAATGAATCATGTAAAGGACTGAAAGGCAAGAAAATAATATAATATTGCAGCATTTTCTATCTTTACTTTGGCCTTTCTTGAAAGGTTTTTGCTTATTTTGCAGAGACTGCATTAATATTTTTTTCCAGGCTAGCAGTTCCCCATACACATATTCCACTACACCATCAAGTTTCCTCTGCAGACTACACCAGCTTCTTTCCCACCTCCCCTTAGACCTCATTTTTTGAATTTTCTGAACTGTCACCATGCCTCAGTATTAGTTCATTAACATGAATGAATACCTGTTTTGTTTTTTTTTTTCCACTTAACTAAATAAACCTCTAGCAATATAGCCATATATGCATACATTTACATGCTTGCATATACATACATGTATAAAAATCATTCTTCAAATTCAGGCTTTGTGAGGTGAGCTTGTGGGCATGGGCAAAAAAGTAGACTTACAATTTTTTCTGCCCCACTTGGTATTCTAGAGACACAGGAGCTCTCCTGAGTGCAGGTGCAGAGAGCTCAGGCTCACCCATCCTACACCTGCTGCAGGGTGAGTCAGGCAAGGTTCTGCACCCACTCCCTGACTCAGTCTCCAAACACACAATGCAGGAACACCCTGCACTTCTCTGGAAAGCAGGAGTGTCCTTTTCTTAATGTCCCTAAGAGCATTACAAAAACTACATTCTTGTCCTGGTTTTGCATAACCACAGCAAACCAAGGAACTGCCAGAGTGCTCCAAGTGCCAGTTTGATACAAATGCCCCGGAGGGACTCAAACCCAGCTCTGTTATCCAGAACTGTGTAATGCTACTGTGTCCTTCATGGAAATACCCACCAAGTGCCCTTTTAACATGCAAAACTAGAGTCAGGCTGAGAGTGAGCTCTCAGGCTTTTATCTGACCGACTGAATTGTCACCAAGATCAGTACAAGGCTCAGAAAGGGAGGCAGCACCTCTGTTTTCCCTCTCATTTACTGAATTACAGATGATCACTGGACCGTGGCAGGATATTGAGGGAGGAAAAGCACAACATGCAGAGAAGCAGGTGAGGAGGCACCATAAGTGGCTGTAATAGAATTCAAACGTGTCAGAGAGGCGGTGAAAGTCAGATAATTGCAGGAAGATCTGGAAAGAGGAGATGAAAGGAGACTAAGTGAGGGGAAGAGGGTGGAGGAAAAAAAAAGAGCAAGGGTAAAAAGTGAGAAAAGTGAAAGAGAAGTATAAGGAATAGATAATGTGAAGAAAAGGGCAAATTTCTTTTTCCTCTCTTCCACCTCCTCCCGCACATCCCTCCAGGGCACTGCTCCCTGTTCATTCTGTAACTGGGCATTGCTCCCTCCTAGAAGATGGTGAGCTCCCCCCATCCTGGAGCAGGACACAAAGGACTGCCTGCACATTTATAACCTCACCACGGACTGGTCTCTGGTGCTGAAGGTTTGCAGTCAGTGCCTTTTGCTGCAGGAACCATCCACAAGACTCACACAGAGAAGCCACTTTCACCAACAGTGAAAGGTGTGAAGCACCTGCAGATTTTCACGTGTCTTACAAGACACAGTGACTCGCTTTCCAAGGTAAATTATCATTAAGAGTGTTCAGCAGAATATCATGAAGGAAAATTATTTCCTTGGCAAGTTTCTGATGTTTTTAGGAAATGCAGCAAGCAGCTGAGCTCCTGTCCTTTAACATTTCCAGTGGATAAATTCTTCTCTGCACTGACAACAATGTTTGCAAATGTTCACAGTGTTCTGATACCTGCAGAAGCAGACATCTTTCACAGAGCTGAATGAGTGCTTGCAACTAAATTAAGATTGGATAGGACAGGTGACCAAAATCTGGTCAAGAGGTAAGAACACACCAATGAAAGCACATTTATAAAGATTTGGCTCTCTGAACACACAGTGCTGGAAACATTTTTCACTGCATTTTCAAGTAAATGACCCATGTACTGGAACCTAATTGGGTATTTCATTATTATCCTTCCACTATCACACAAGAAGTCATTTAAATATGTTGAGCAAATTCCTGTATTTTTTTCCAGTGGTCAAACAGCTGCAGACAGCAGTATGTACCTTTTGCAGAACTAAAGGCAAAAAATTAAGAAGACAACTGTCTTCTGAAATTAGTTAAGAACTACTTTCTAGCTATTTGAGCTTCAAAAGTGAACCTCAGTGATCTGACCAGTCATTTTGAGTATAATTACTGTGAAGGACAAGAAACATGCTCCTACCAGTTTCTCTCGATAGCAAAGAAATGCTGCCCCTCTTTTCTGATCTTTGCAGCACATGAATGGATTGACAGCATTATTTAAATAAATGATGTGTCTGTATCATTATCATTCTGGTCAGTGTCTTCCAAAAACATCCAGGAAAAAAAAAAAACAAGTATGCGAATTCAAGACACAGATTATTAAAAAGACCAAACTAATGACTCACACTTTCATTACTCAAGCAAAACAGTATTTGCAGTACTGTCAAATGTGATAGTGGCAAATATGAAGCACCCTGCCCTGCATTTACAGCAGGATGATATTCTTAAAACATGCCAGTCAACTTTCTGAAGGTTAATTGTAAGCTGAAGTGATCAGATCACGAAGTTCTTTAGAGGTTCGTGCTATTCCAGGACATCACTGGTGAAAGTTTTACAATGGTACTGATTTTTCTTAGAAGACTTTTTTATGTTCACAACAGAAAAGACCTCTAATGGCTGCTTCTTGTGGCTTTTTTTTGCTTTTATTTTCACTGAGCATTGACAGACATGCCTAAGAGCTACAGTTGTTTCAAAGCTGGGTATGGACTGGGATACAAGCAGAGGCAGCAGACAAATGATAATGAAAGTGAACCATTCAGCATTCTGATGAAGCTGGAAATTAGGACTGTTTACATAAGTTTACATAAGTCAGAACTTATTTGCATTTCCTGACATTTCAGGTCTCTTCATCCCTCGATTGAGAATGTCTTACATAACAGATAGATTAATGAATTGAATAAAATATAATTAAAAAGCAAAGCATCCTGCAAGTCTGTTACCTGGTGGTTACAGACCTGTTATCTGGTACCAGTGGTACCTTCAGTTTGTCCAGATTGCTTCCCCTACTCTTAACTCTTCTTCAAGAAGAGATTTAGTGATATAAAGACCAAGATAAAGCTTTTAAAGAGTGTTCAAAACTGAATGTTTAAATACTTTACATGCTGATACTTTATACAGAATACAGGCAAATCTTACATTTGTGAGAAAGCAGCATTCATAAACCATTTTATGAACATATTTTCAGAAAAACCTTTAGAACTTGTACCCCTTGTCTAAACTAGCATTATGAAAAGGCTTTAATAGGTGTAATAGGCATACAAATAATAGTTTCTAAATTACCTGGTTTCACAGTAAGCAGACCATATTTTCAAATTATTCTGCCATTTAGATAATCTTTCTGACTTCAAAAGGAAACAGAAGTTATCAGAATTACACACCTACTGACTACTGCTTTTAATCACTCTACACATATCTGGAATTACTGTAAGGACTGATATTTATCAGTGCCACTAGTTAAAACAGCAAGGAGACCTCCCATTTCTTTCCTGCCCTGCCCAAGTCCCTGTTTTCCTGTAGGATTAGGGGAACAGATCTCACCAATTTCCTTTAAGTGCACAAGTCACAGAGACAAAATGTCTTTCACTGTGATAGGCTGGGATAGCTTTGGTGCCAATTCCTCCTCTCTGTGACAGGGAAGTATTAAACCAGCAGCAGTTTAGAGAGCCCAGGAGGTTGTAACACCAACATGAAGTGACTCTCAGCAACACACCAAGCTTGCTTTGCCCCAGGTGCTGCCCACACTGAGGCTGCCCCAGACCCTGCAGGTGTTTGCACACCCATTCCCTTGTACCAGTGCTGTCCCTCACCCTCATAACCAGGTCTCACTGAGCCTTGGAAGAGTCAAAACTTCTTAATTTTGACACTCTAAAGCAAAAGAAGCCACTGTTCATTTACAAATAAATCCATTTTCATCTCAGTGCTGGCTGCAAGTTCAGGCAGAGATTTTACCAAGCTTTCCCTGCAACACTGCAATGCAGAAAGTGCAACCCCAGACTCGTGAAGTTAAATTAAACAAAATGCCATTAAAAACTTGACTGCTGAGACAACATTAGATCAAAGCTGACCAAAGAAAAGCACAGTCATGAGAGAAGCAATGGCATTAATTTAACAAGTTAATTCCAGAATACAACCCAAATAACAGGGAGAAGTCTCTCTATAAAATCCTCTCTCCAATTTCACTAGCACTGTAACACACTGACAGTTTGACAGAAAACACAGTAAAGATACTGTAACTCTACTAATTAACACGACCTGTATACACGGAAGGCAATACACAGAAGCAAAAATACTAATGGAACAACGTGGAAATAGAAAATAGATTGTTCAGAGGCTACACATTCCCAGCTTTCATAAACTGCAGCATCATCAGTAAACAAGGTGCTGAATTCAAGTCAGACTGCTCTGATTGAAATCTGCTCCTGTTGTGGCCAGCAGGAAATCTGTGTCTCCAGGTTCCCCCAAAGCCATGGAGGGCAGGGCACTGCTCACCTCCTCACCTCTGAACAACACTCAGGCATAGCTGAAGTGCCGCTGCAAAAAGCTTAAGGCCAGCAGTGGAAATCTCATAAACAAACTTCAGAGTAAATATTTTACCAAGCATAAGTAAGTACTTATTAAGATTTAGATCGTATCTTCAGTGTCCTTGACATTTTACAATAGTGTTTATCTCCCTTGTTTGCTAATTCACAGAATTGGATAATCTACAAGAAATTTACACATTAGAAACAAGACGGATTCTTGGGCACGACTTCATAAATATGACATTAGCACAACAATGCTCTAATATAAACACACACAATGCTAAGTAGGAGCACAGCATTTCCTGAGGGCAGAGGGGGCCCTGTTTGCCACTCAACAAGCTCTGTGTGACAACCTGCAGGGACCCCACAGGGAAGGACCACGCTCGTCCTGTGGAGCAGGGTCTGCACTGCCAGAACACTCGGGGACAGAGGCTGGGAATTAGGTCAGTGAATCAATGACTCCCCACTTGCATCAGCCCAGCACTCTTCTCAAGGGAGGGGAGATGAAACAATTTCAAGGCAAAGCCAGCTCTGTGAAGATAGTCTACAATGTGGACTCCTTTTTTCCCAATGAATTAAACACACATGAGTAGTCTGTGCATTGTGACTATAAAGTCCAACATGAAGCTTCTATTCCCAATTATTAGTACTCACGTGTACAATGAAAATAAATACTGTTATAATGAAAAATTCTATTTTACCTGGTCACTAACAGGACATAAAAATCAGACTGAGACATCATTTCATAGAGACACACAATGTTTCCAAGAAAAACCTGTAAAAATTAAACTGGGGGTTTAAAGACTCCTCCATAATGCGAAGGAGTAGCTGAGAACAGTTTTGGAGAAGGCACACTCTGTAAGCAAATGAGGGCTTTTGTTACTCTGTTAAGCATATCAGAGGCATTTGCTTTTTTTCCTGACTCATCCTTTTCCTTAGTGGGTATTCTGACCCTTAGTCCTGGCAAATCCATCAGCACCAAAAAGTTCTCTCTGGTACCTCATTAATCACTCCCCTGCCGTGTGCTATCTTACCTGCAGATGTAATTCTTCTTGCAGGACTCTTGTAAATTCAGGCAGTTTGGTTTCTCCCTGTCCTCATATGAACACACAGGAACAATAGTCTGCCGCCTCCTTTCTGTACAGGCTACGTCTCGACAGGAGCAGAAGAGCATCCCGTAGCTGTGCTTTGGGGGGACCTTGTCAAAAAATAGCCGGAGGGCTTTATGACACTTCCTCTTGTTACAGATTTCATTAGACGTGCTGCTGGTGCAGGGGGTTATGTAAGCAGATCTGAACCTCTTGCAGGTATCATTTAGGTTACAAGCTTTGGCTGCATCCAAGCAATTGTTCCCCTTTGAAAGTACTGGCTCCACTAGAAAAAACAACACAAGAGCAGTGAGAAACGCGTCACATTTACACTTTGTGCTTTGTGGTTATTTCACTGTTAACGAGATCCTGAATACATGTATTTGTTACAGACAAAGCTTTCAGTGCCACAAACTGGGACCAGTCATTCTGTTTCTCAGGGTAATGGTTTAACAGGTGAACAAGAGCATGGGCATGCTGCTGAACAAATGACACTCTGGGCAGGCTGTACTTCATCTTCCTCACAGCAGACATGCATGATGAGTATTGGGTAAGCCTTGGTCTCACAAAACAGCTCTTAAAACCCCTGGTAAATTGGAAAGCATATGTCTGGCATAAGAACACAGTGAGAACATCAGCTTCTAACCCTGGTTTTGTAAAGCTCTGACATTTCCCATTTCTTCCCTTGAACAAGTTAAATGACATGCCGTGTCTACCCCAGGTGACAACATTTAAAAGTAATCTGTGTACTGTGCAGAAAATAAAACAGACATGCCCATTACTCCATTTTTTGAGGTCTGAGGACAGCCCACCCAGATAGGAAGGAAATCAGGTGCAGCCCCATGACTGGGAGCTCTCTAAGGCCACCCACAAGTTCCATGCTTAGGTAAAACACTTTTATAAGATCTGCAGATGCCACCTAAACCCTGGAAAATTTATGAACCTTTCGAGCTTTGAAGAAGCTGACATAAAATTAAAAAGTGACTGTGAAACATTTTAAAACAAGGATGTCTCTTTCTCACACATACACACACACACATACACACTACAAGAAATTATAGGGAAAATCAAACTCAGATATAAGTTAAGGCTATAATTACACATTTAATTTCTCAATACATTATCCAGATATTAAAACTCAGTAGATGGTTTGCTTGAGAACTAAGGCAACTGGCATTAGATTGCAAAATTCAATTAAGAATAATTGTAATGCTGCTTTGGATATTAGGAGTGCCAACATCACAGATCCAAGAAAATACATTAATTTCCCACTGCTACAGAATTTGCAAGCTGAACAAAACATTTTGCAAATATCTAAAATCTGCTGCAACCTCTTGGGGGGGGGGGCTGGCTGAAGATAAAACATTTTAAACGATCCAAAGCTCTAAGTTACTCTTACAAAAAGCTCTTTTTTTTTTATCTTAGATCTTTCACGTTTACCCAGAAACTCAGTTCAAGATCCTTCTACAACTCAGTGCCACGTATCTCCATTCTCCTACCACTCTGCCTCCCATTCCCTAATCAGGACATCAACTTTTTCTCCTTTTCCACAGCAGGAAAACACGAGGCAGCTTGGCTGAGATGCTGCACTGAGCTGCTGCATTTGTTGGAACACTGTGCCCAAGATGGGCCTTGGCTGCTCACACACACTTCCCATTATTCAAACAAATCACCTGCAACTGTCCCATGCATCTTACCTACCCAAAATAACACAAAGCAAAGGAGTATTAGATTTGTGTTTTGCTCTAGCAGCGTGCTGTAACAATCTTCAGTGTGTTTGTACGTTTAACCTTTGTAATTTAACAATCACACTCCAAGTCCTTCCCAATCTCAGCTGCTTGCACAATAAAATGGCAACTTTTTCCATCTAATCTTCATAAATTACAAAATTGTAAACATGCAACATTTGACTATTAATTAAGAGCCCAGCATTTCTTATAATAGCAGCCTACAAAAGATTATGCAACACCAGATGCAGAAGAGAGGAGATGCCCAAAATACAACTCTCATAAAATTGTAACATTTTTATATGAAATGTTGTACTACATTCGCATATAACTATAATATTAACTATGAACTCTCAAAGTTTTTTTTATACAGCATATAGAATTATATGTTTAGTACAAATATAATTACTATGTAATCTGCAGGGCATATAATTATGCAATATATGAATAGTATATGCTAATTACTATGTGATTGCAGAGTAATTACATGGTTATTTGTGCCTGGGAGTCAACTGCTGAATTCCACTCTTTAAAACCAAATTCTGTGGAACAGCTCCGAATGCGGTATTGCAATATGAACAGACTTCAGCTTCCTGTATTGATACATGCTGCTACAGAATTAAAAAGCACTGTGAATACAAGCACCTCAGAAATCAAAAGGGACAGGTTAATCAATCTTTTTTAAAAGGCAGAATATGAGCCAAGTCACTGAAAGTGCAAACAGCAGTGAAAGTTATCTTAGGGGAAAGTTGAATCAGGTGCAAAGTGTTCACAAATGATAGTTATGCATATTCATACCTGTCATTCAATTTATATCTGCCCAACACTCCCATTCCTCTACACATCAATTCTGAATACAGGCTGGTCTTGGGGGGTTTTGTTTTTGAAACCAACCCTGGCTGTAAAGTGCCCCTTGCCTTTTCTGTTTTGACACATATGTCTCCAGCTATTGTTTCTGGCATACCTGTCATCACATTATACAAATTATTTTTACCTTTTAAAACCATGACTAAATGTAGAAGTGCATCAATTGCATCTGAATTAAACCAGACTGTCTAAACCAGCTCTTCTCAATAATACCAACTTCTCTTAAGCCTTTATATCATATTTTAATGTAAAATTGACAATCTGCAACACATTTAATGCTTTATTTTTATTGCAGAAGTGCAGAATTATTCCCAAATCCTGTGGTAACTATAAACAGTTAACAATACTGGGAGTGTTCCTGAGGATTACTTATGCAGCAGTAATTTATAAGGTCAAAATTTCACCCAGCTTCTGTTCCACAAAGCTTAAATTATTAAGACAGGCAGGAGTTTGGCTCTTACCAGGTAATGACTACTTTAAAAGCAAATGCATCTTATCCAGAGCTACTTTTCATGCCAGAATCCTTTAGGAAAGGTTTGTGTAAGGAGATCCTTTTTCAGTTTTCCCCTCTCTTGGGGCATTAGGATATGGATTGGTGGCAGTCAGAGCAGGAGCCTGGGGCAAGTAAAGATTTCTTTGCATCACCAATTCCCAACCCAGAGCTTCCTCTCTCCCAAGTCTGCTTTGCCTGGGCCCATTCTGGAAATCTGTACCACCCCATGGTACTCCAAAAAGGATTCTCAGTGGGCGCTTGGAGCTTCTTATTTGTGCTCCCACTGGACAGAAGGAGCACAAGGAATATTAGTTGTTCTGTAAGATTCTTATAAGCAGCAAAATGGACATTTAGTTTTCAATTTTCTTACAGCATATAAAAAGCAATTTACTGAGGTTGTCATTAAAATTACCATTACTATTTGGAAGTAATTAGCATTAGTAGGTTTTCTAGTGGATATAGTGAAGGGAATGCTGTAAAGAGAGCAATAAATGTTAATGTGATGGAAGGCAAAATTGCAGAGTGATAGAGGTGACCACATGGGTACGGGCCCACTCCAACACAGGTGCAGAATATGGCATACAGGAATCAAAAACTGACCAAAATTAAGAAGAAAGCCATGATCCCACTTAAGCAGAAGTGCTGCTGTGGGGTTCACCGAAGAACTTTTGCATTGTAAGAAGAGCAGATTAAAAAAATAAAGAAAGCACAGCAAATATTATCATCTGCATTTTAATGGATTAAAATAAACTACTATTTTCCTGGAAAAATTATTTCTAATCCGAAATGGCAGAAAAAAAAATGAGTCATCCCCAAAAAAATCTTGAAACTAATAGTGTTATTCTGAAGTTCTACTTCTTTTCTGCTCAGCATTTACAGAACAGCTGGCCTATTTCAAACCTTTACCATAATCTTAATAAGAGGTGACTTAGTTTTTAAATTAAAACTAATATATTATCAGCTATGACCAGGATTTTTAGAATACTACCACATACAACAACATACATGTTGAAATTACAGTCGATGGCACCAGGTGACAAAGATGAGACTGATGCCTGTGGAAGGTACAACCAAAGCTACACCAACAAAAAGATCTCAACAAACAAAACTGCCTAAAATGAGACTTCAGCTTCCCCAGACCAAAACTGTAACATTTTAAATTCCTGGTTAGTCATTAAGTCTTTGATCACACAAATTGTCTAGGTCTCTAGATTTCTTTTTTGTATACCCCTATAAATTTACTTGAGGAGGTAAATCCTGTCCAAGCCATTTAGAGATTGGGAACAATGATGTTGCCTGGCGTGAACCAACAAGCCTGATTTGGAAGTGTTCATCTACCATGTTATGTTTGGAAGAGTTCAGCTACTGTTAAGCACAACTGCTATGTCTGAAATCTTTCCCAACACACCCTGGCCTTTGTTTTTATGAGACTCTGCTGGTGAATCATCAGCTGGGACCTTGCAGACTCTGGTTCAATGCCTTCTGTGACATGAGAGACTCACAAACACTGTTCTCATTTCCCAGAAGGGCTCTCAAACCCTCTCACCACGGAGTGTTCTCAACAAGGAAATGGTGCATATTGGAAAACAAAGAGGGAGCAAAACGCTTCAGCCCAAGAAGGAGAGCTCTCCCTGGGAGGCAGATTGCTGGGTCCTGGCCCACCCCAGGAAATAGTTACTCATCTTGCAAGAGTAATGACTGGAAACCTTCCCTGAAGAAGACTCAGTAAGCCTGCAGAGGCATGATCCCACTTGAACTCCCCACTTCTAATCCCTTCCAAAAATACATAACCCTTTCTGTACCACATCTCCTTCCCTTCCTTCCAGACCAAGGTACTGCCAAACCCTCAGGGTACCCTCCCAGGCTTTCTGAAATCCCAAAGAGATGAGCAAAGACATCCCTCTTCCTCAAGGACTGTTCTGATCCCTACCTTAGTGACTGAAGCACCACAACCCCTTGCTGGGTGCTCACTGACCTACTGGCTATCTACTCCCAGGAGCACACACTGCTGGGTGGGCAGATGCCTGAGGCTGGGAGTCTGGCTCCTCTGCTCCAAACTCTTCCAACAAAGTTATTTCTGTACTTCCAGACATCTTTCACTAGACCAGGCTGCTCAAACTTCATCCAACCTGGCCTCAAACTTTTCCAGGGATGGGCCATCCACAATCTGTTCCAGTGCCTCAGCACCCTCCCAGTAAAGAGTTTCTTGTTCTTTTTTTTTATTTGTTTGCTTGTTGTTAAAACTGTTTTCTCTGTGTACTTTATTCTGAGCATCTTGCTAAGGATTTTAGGTATCACCTCAAAGCAGAGGCTTCTGACTTTCAGGTGGATAGATTTGTCTCTTGGTCTGTTCCTGGAAGTTTAATTCTATTAATGGGGCCACATTCTCTAAATGCTGCATTTTTTATTGCTCAAGTTCACCACTGGATCTGGGCTCTAATACTCGACAGGGCTCTTGTCTATATTTAGACTTAGATCCTGCATTAGTTGATCATTACCTGGTGCATTTCACAGACACTGCAATTGAAGGTTGCAGTGAAATTGCAATCCCTATGCTGCATATTTATTGATTAAAAAGGAGGGAAATTATATATCACCATTTCCTTTAATACTAATTCTTTACTGGGGAGGAATGGGGAAAAGCTGAGCAGAGAACTCCGAGGTGGCTGAGCCCCATGGGCTGGATGAGGGACATCTGCTCAACTTACAGGTTATGGAAGAGGAATGTCCTATAAACCTACAGTGATCTGGTTTAAATTTTAGTTCCATAAGGGCAGAGAGGGAGAGGAAACCCTGCTCCCCAGTGTTAACAACACTGTGGCATACACTGCTGAAATTCTGTCTCCACTCACAAATATCCTACCACCTTTCCTTTCTGTTACAAATCTAATGACAGGTTATGCCAGGGTCCCTACTTTTCCACGTGGCAATGAGGACAGCAGTTGTACATTACATTCATGCCAGCACAGTTAAATCTATCTTGTTCACTGGAGCTATTCTGAATTTTCAATAATTCAAGTTAAAATTTTGCTCTTTAAAGCTACTGTTACTTCTGTCCAAACCATCTCACTTAGGAGGCAGGAATGCATTAATGAAGTCAGAGACTTGCTAAACAAAGAAACTACAGTTGCAAACTGATCCAGTCACTGTTTCTCACATTACTGCACCAATGATTTCAGTTTTACCCTAAAGAGTTTTAGGGTATAAATATCATTTTAACCTATCTACACTACACTAACACCAGGGATGGATTATGCATGACTGGGGCCATGTACAGCATACAATTTTTTTGTGAGGGATTCAGTCATTCCACACACAATTCCTGCTCTGTGCTGTGTGAGAGGCTGGGTTTGTGATGTGGAAGGCTATCACCACAGTTTCAGCTGAGTTCTTCCAATTAATTTTAGCTTAAAAATAGAGTGCAAACGTGTTACTGCATATGCTCTCATCTTATACAGTTCAGTATTTTATTATCAGCTAAATACTAAGTCAACAGAATTAGGAAAGAACCAGCAGACACGGAAATAGAGAATAAACCTGTGAAAACATTCAAACCTACACAGTTGCCATGAGAAGTGATTTACTGCATGCAAGTTCTCAAGACACAGTGAGGGACTGTTTTGCCAAAGTCATGCCAATTTACAGGGCAACTTTCAGCATTTCTTTTTATTACTACAGAATTGAATTCACAACTTGTTTCCTCTTTTCCTCAGACTTGATTAATTACCATGTTAACATAACTACTATTCTCCTGCTTATAATGGGCTCCCTCTAAAGTGCTGCCCCAGCAAAATAAACCAGGAGAAAGCTTCTAGCTCTTTGCTCTAGCACTGCAATCCTTTCTAATCTCACTATTTTTCAAATTTATGTTCCATTCCAATAAAGCTTGCGTGAATATTACAGCAAATCAGATAATACAAGGTTACGACCCTTGTAATTGATCCTTCAAGGTTCTTTTTTCCTTTTTTTTCCAGTTGACGTGGTAAAAATCACATTTAGCTGTGCTTGTTGACACTTGAGAATTCACTTTGTTGGTCGTATATACTGTGTTTCAGAGAGATCACATTGCATAATGGTGTATTTCTAGTGCTTCATTTCTTCTAGACCTACAAGCCCATTAAGCTGTAAGCAAACCTCCCACGGGGCTCTAAGACTGCAAGTATCAAGGGGGCAATGCTCCCATCCTGTTCAGAGGGAGCATGGCTGGAGTAGAGTATTATGTGGGGACACGGGGTTAAACATTAGCTACTACTTCAATAATTTCAAATAAATACAAGCAGCTTAAAATAAAAAGTTAAATTTCCACTTGTAGAAAAATACACTTTTAAATGAACACAGAGCATGTATCCCAGCACTAGGAATCTGTTTTCTGGAGCAATGGTTTCTGTATCACATGACCACTGGAATAAAGTGATTAATTGGACTGTCTCAGTAAATGCGATCATTACACTTTTAATTAACCTTTTCAACCTCTTACACCTTTTCATTTTGTTATGCATTAGATTTTTACAGTTTTCCAGTTATTATGCTTGACTACACTTAAAACAATGTGGAGTTCTGTTAGAAAGATAAGAAAAACAATTGAAACAGCTCTTACTGTTCTTAATAGGAAAATACCACTGATACTGTCATCATCAGAGTAGTTATAAATCAGACATTCTGAACTCTGTGGCTACGTTCCCACCTAATTTTTGTTTTGGCAGCACACTGTTATTTAATGACTCTGGCTACCAGGAAACCAGCTTTGGAAAATTCTTTCTCAACCTAGTTATAATTACTCCATATAAATCATACAATGATCAATTATAATAATCTTAGCTTCATCCATTATTTAAGCTTAGCATTTGAATCTACACAGCAGGAGTGCAGGAAATTCCAAAGTCCCTTCTCTGCTCGCTCACAACTGCTTTATTCCTGAAGCCATGCCAGCTACAGAAAAGAAGGGTTCTTCTCTGTAACATCAAAACCTGAAATAACCACAGATTTCAGACAAGCAATGGTTTCTGGCTTGGTTTTTTCTAACCACACTATCTCACAGTTGGTGAAACTAAATTCAGCATGAGATTTTGGTTTCTTTACGCTGGTGGACCAGAATCAGAGGAGTTCTGCAATTAAATACACTGACAGCACAAAATACTCTTACTTTAAAATGGCCATCACATAGATGCAAACAGGTACATTTGTATACACACTTATGAATGTTTCAGCACAATTTGGCTCCATGTGTCACTTCACAAGAGCTTGAGAAAAAAAAATACAAGTTTTTTTTGTCTAATTTAAGGGTGATACTAAGATACTTGAGCTCAGTGTGATATGAAACTAAGTCTGATGTAAGGAAGAAAAAATAAAGAAACTTCATGAAGGCTCAAGCAAACCATCCAAAACTTTATCAGGAAAACTTTAGAACTTTAACTGGATTTTGAAATAGTAACAAGGATTTTTAGAACTATTTAATAAACTGAGTATATGTTTTTGATTATGTAAAATATTTAGGTCATTGTTATTACTCTTCTGCATCTTGTCCTAGTTCAGTCTCAGCCATAATATTTGCTATCCAATGTAAAGACAGTGTCTGTTTTGAGACCTAATATTTTTTAATTTCCAACACATATTTTTATGTTTCAACTACATGCCAAGAATTGCTTTGTCAATAGAGCTATATTTTTCTGTGCTTCTCAGCTAAGTCTGCCCAAAACCCCCCAAATTTTGCAGCATTTAGGCTGAAGCAGAGATTACAAGGAAGGAGAACTTGTTAGGGCAGGAAGAAATTCTAGAAATACAAGGTCTTATATGTGATAAAGCAAGTATTCATATCTCGTATCAGAATCACAAGGTTTCTCAGTAACTCCACAGCCTCTCTGAACAGCTATCCGGTATTCCCAATGCATCCCATTAAATTTTTTTCATGGTATTTTACCTAGCACTTTCTACATAATTCCCCTGTTTTCTTCCTAAATTTACTCCTTTCCTCTTAACAATGGCTTTTTAATTTCTTGAAGACTTTCCTTCTGCCATTACTCTACTTGTCTTTTAAGTTAGCCCCCCTCATATTCTTCACAACTTAAATCATGTTTTCTGGATATTTAAACTTGTGCTATTTATTTTCAGATTTGGGGAAATTAAAAAAAGAAACAAAACAAGAGGTTGCAAAAAAACCCAAAATCATTGACCAAGAGTCTCTGTACAAGCTGTACTCAGGAGATTGCTACAGACAGACAAAACCTGTTAATTCAAGAGTTGCTGAAGCATAGCTTACTCCAGCCTCAAGCAATACCAGTGTAGGTAGGGATGGTTTACACACATTGACTGCCTGCTGCAGGAGTATATATTAGCTTATCTTTGACAGCAGCTTGCTCCTGATGGCTATAACCTGAAAAAAAAGTCAAAGTACATAAAACCTTAGCAGAAAAATTATCCTGCTTATTCTGTGGTATTACTCTTTCAGAAGGAAGCCAAGAGAGGACAGTGGGCTGGAGAAGTGACTGTGAATCCAGTCTGACAAGAGCAGCTGATGGGGTAACTCAGGCAACAGTTAAAGCAGAGAAAGGGAAAGATCCTCTCTTCAAAATAACTAGAGTAAAGCTCCACCTTTCCTGGATGGTAGATTCACAGGTGTCTCCATGGTCATGACAAAAGTCCACCAGCACAAGTGAAAGCTAAAACCACAGTGAAAGCAGCAGTGACAGACACAGGACAGATGCTCAATTAGTGACAGCAGCTGCAAGGGTGGGGCAGAGGGTGCCATCATGGCACTGGAGAGGGCAATAGAGACAGAGAACAACAAAACCCACAGCAGCTGGGGAGGCACCAACTCAGCCCCCCTTTCCCTGCTGCCAGTGAAAACCATTCGGGACAATTATCTGGCCTATCGACCAAACAAAACAAGCCTCATCCATTAATCCACCACCAGCTGCTCTTCTTTTCTCTATCTGCTGGTCCCAATGAAATCCTGTTGAATACAAATGAATTCACCACAATGTGAGGAGGACAGCAGTGGTAACTCCTGTCTGTTCAGGGATTTGGTAATGTGAGCTTCAGTCACTGTGTTGCTGCTGACTCCATCTGAAGTGTCATTGCTGAGCCCCAGAGCCAGTGACCAAGGAGATGTGTGCACTGGGGCAGGTGCACCTAATGGAGCAAGGGCAACAAGAGACTTTGGAAATGAGTAACTTCAATGATGCTGCCCTGGAGAGTTAATAATGATTATGATGGTCCCCATCCTCCTGTGTGCCCAGAAGATAAAGCAGTACAAAATGAAGGTGAGGCAGCTGTGTATGATACATGTCACTTACCTACAGTGTCACTTACCACAAACCTACAGGGGGTTTGTTAACCTGAGATCATTATTATATTTAATAGATTACACCACACTAACAATTAGACCACTGCCTACTGTCTAATCTAAATTACCTGTCACTTTCATTTATGCCATGTACAACATGTGGCAATAGACAAAATTCTTCCTGTTTTGCCTTCAGTATTCTTGGCTTTCCCCTGTTCCCCACAGATCCCTCCCTGAGCTAGTCTGGTTACCTTTCCTTAGCTCTTATAAATGGCCAATATCTCTTTTTTTCCAAATGTAAAAATGTAGTTCTTTCTGAAAAAAGACAAAGAGGAAATAAAATTACTTTGACTTGTTAACTATATCTAACAGCATTTGTGTCTCTTTTTTAAGGTGCCCCCATCTTCTGCTGTCATGCAGTGCCCAGTTTGAAGCTCATTGAACACAGTATTTTGATTTCCATTTACTTAAAAAAACTCTGAATCCAGGTTTTATTCCCAAATGTATCTTGTCTTTGAAAACAATTCAAATCAACTAACCATTTGATTGAGTGCTCTAGTGAACTGGGCATCAGCTTACACTCTCCTTGGCTCCACTTTTAACTCTAAAATACATCTAGAATATATTGGTTTTTATTTGGCATACATGTTTGCAAATACGTGAATGCACAGGTAACACAGGAAAAAAGTAAACCCAGTTGGAAGAGAAAAGCAGTGTTATAACAAAATTGATTATTTTGGTGTTTAAATACTTAAGTCAAATAAATGTCTTCCTAATTAGCGAGGAGTGAGCCTCACTAAGCAAAATGACAACACTATTTACATTTAAATAGTCTATTTTATTCAGAGTCACTTCACACACATGCACACTACTGAACTGCAGCCAATTCTGCAGTGGAGAATAATAACTATACAACACCAGCAGCACTGTCCAAGAGGCACTGGAGGGACATGGATAAGAGATTAATCAAGAGTATATAATGCTCTTGTAATCAAAATTATAACACTTTTTTTTTTTAAATCCTTTTTTTCAACATTCATACTCCTGCCTGGTCAGGTAAAAAGTGTTACTGCTGCCAGGAATCCATATCTCAAGACTGACATCCCAACTCACATCCTGCTAGGATGCTTGCACAGTATTGACTAAAATGGATGGGTTTGAAACACTAATTGACTAGTGATGTATGGCTTCCAAATAGGCAAATTATGTTTAACGTGTCTTGGTAAGTGAGGAACCCATTTCAAGACAACATTAGTATTAACACTATCACTGTATGAACACATTTCCTTCCTGAGGGTGCAGCCAGTGCAGCTCCCAGGAATGAACAGTGTCATTCCTCTGGCACATGACACTGCCCACTGGTCACTCTATAATGGGGGATGTGGAGACTGCAGCTCCTGCCCCCCTTGCATAAACACAGCTCCAGTTCATGACTGTAGCTCTGAGTGAGTCACTGAGGCAGAGGGTACAGAACCCTTGTATTGCTAATTACCACCTGCAAACCTTGATGCTTAGCAAACTGAGCGGGAAACTTTGGTAACCTTCAGCTTCCCAGTCTTGCCCTACTCTTTCTCTTGAAGAATTGATTCAGTAACACTGCTGGAAAATGGCCAGAGATGGCTGAAATACTTAAGAGTCAGTGTCCCTCACAAACAGGCTGATCAGGACTTTCTTAGGCCTGCTGGAGACAGGAGAACACCATTCCACATGTATTTGCCTTTTGTTTTTATTTATTCAATTCTCCATCCCCATCTAAAACATGAGAGTTTATTTATATACCTGATTAGTGTCAACAGCATTATTTTACTTTTAAATACTCTTAAAAATGCTTATATTCAGTTAAAGATAGTGCTCATGTCAAAGCCTGAGAGCTAAGCTAAACCTGCATGTTGAAGCTAGTGATGCTCTAATACTGTTGCCTGTTGTGTTAGAGATAAAATAAGAGAGTCCCAGTCCCAGAAAAAGCACTACGTGTGGAAGCACTGAGGAGAGAGCAGAATCTCAAAATTCATTACACTCTGGATACACACACATTCCTCAACCAGCAGCAGCTCCTGCTCTCCAAGGCCCTCCTACCACTGGGAAAACTTTCACACGTCCAACTAAGTGCACATCCAATACAATAGCACAGTTCCCTCTGTAATTCAAGAGCATAAGAATGATTAAGAATGCTATTGAAATCAACACCAAAACTTCAAATAAAATGAATCATGATCAGCTGTTGAAACTAGAATGATGCAGAAAAGCGAGATATCCAACAATACAGCAGCGCACCAGTAAATAAATAAAGCACAAAAGTCCCACATATTTGACATCTGAAGAACAAAACTATCCATCAATGTCTTGGCACAGATCGATCAAACAGAATGCTGCTGACGAAAATCTAATAGTATGATGGTAATAATGTAGCCATAAAGCCTCTACTCTGTAATTGACTGCTTCCACTTCAAGCTAACATGTCTGAAAGAGTGACTAATGTTCACCTAAAGATTCCACTAGTGTTGAATGACAATCAGCTACACCTCGTACTATTCTCCATAGATTGCTTGTGCTGGGTAATTGCTGAGGGAGAGGAGCCAGAGGGGAAATAGTCTTCTTAACTAAGGAAATTTATGTGAAGAATGGTATGATAATCTCAAAGGAAAATATAGTTTCCCATCTGATTTTAAAACACAGCACAATACTCCAAGCCATAGCATTACTTTCCTAAAGCAGAAGCATCACTGGTGACTTCTTAAACAGGGCAGACTAGGTTTTATATTTAAAACAGGTACTTAAACTTTCAACAAGATATAAAAAATACAATTTTTGCTTCCCAAATTTACAGCCTAAATTCTTTGAATAAAGAACATATTTCTGAGGGGCTACAGATAGATTGTATGCCTTGGTCAGAATTTCCATTTCACCGAAAGTCAATAAAGTTAATTAGCATTATAAACCTAACAGAACCACACCCTTCAGTGGCATGTCTTTATAACTTACTTTTGTGATCTTACAAATAATGTGAATTAATATACTGTTTATGTAGTTTTAAATCAGAAGACTAAGATGAACTTAAGCACATTTTTATATTTTCCTCAACAAAACATGAAAAACTAAATAAACAGTTTGGTAGGTTTTTCTAATTTTTTGAGGCCAGAATGAGAAATTTAAATTTCCTTTCTAAGTTTCACTGAAGATAAAATATATTTATAATTAAAATGTTTGGAACTCTTAATGGACCATGGCTGTTACTCAGGTTGCTCTGTCGCCTTTGATATATACTTAAAGGTAATTGGCTAGTCTTAGTGATGTATTTTTAAAGAGCTACCTATTGATTAATAATGTTTCAGTATTAATATAACCACTTTGTGTGGATCAAGAAACATCAATAGCAGAAACCCATATTTATCCACAAATTAACTGGATATAGATCTGTTGCTTTAAGCAAAATGGGGTGCATTCACACATTATTTTATAAGAGTAATGAAATAACTGTAAGAGTGACGATTAAAGCCAATTAGGGTTTATATTTTAGCTGCATACAATAGATAAAGTTTATTTTTTTTCTGCTCTTGCAAAATGAATGAAAAAAGGACATAAAAACAGAACTCCCAGCTGCAGGAATTGGTGACACTGTAGTTTTGCACTTCTGGGCCTCCAGGTCAAATGCTGGACAAAATTAAATGTGCAGTACTAACAGAGGTGGCCTTTTTTTTTTTTTTTTTTTTTTTAATCCAGTTAAAAATTTATTAAACCAGTAAATAATCTTGTAATTGACCCCTCTAACCAGGCTTCTTACAGCCTCACTCATCTCACTGTCACCCAATAGGTTCCATAAGGACTGCTGATTTATAGAGATATTTGAAAACCATGCTCTGGCCTGTGATGAAGAGCCATCACAGAATTATAAAAAACTGCATCAGTTGATTTGCATAGGAAAAGGCAGAAAAAGAGAATGCTGTGCCCTCCTACCACAAATAAATAAGGGAATGCCTCACTGTCATGTGTGTTACCAAGCAGTTCAAAACTTGTGCATTGAAATTTTAGGAAGATCAGACAAATTCAATCCTGATAGCTGTAATGGCTATTCACTTCATCCTACTGTGGCAAAGTCCATCCTTTGAAAATCACCTGTCCCAGCCTCCCAGTGGCTGTGATGCTACAGCCTCGGCAGTATTCCACACAGTGTGTAGTTATCTTTAAAGTTAGATTTCTTTTCTCTAATATCTAACCTAAACACCACATACTACAATTCAGAACAAATGACAATTACCCTGTCACAAAGGATATTACACTGCTTTGACATTTGTTCTTAATGAATCCACCCTGACCCTCCTTATCACCTTACATCCCCTAGAAACTTTTAAATCAATTTTTTTTTTTAATACCCTATTCTATCATGCTTCCAAGCACTGTGTTTGGGAACTGGATCATAATTCCCTGGGCTTTTTTTCTAGGTCTGTTTTATTGATGGGGTGTGTGTGTGTGTGTATATATATATTTTTTTTTTTAAATAAAGTGGGTTCTATGTTAGTTTTTCAGCAGCCCCCTTGGGCCTCTCTTTCCTTCCATGAATTCTCAAATTGCTAATGGCTTAGCGACAGCTTCAGTTTATTAAATACACTAAAAATAATTGCATCAGGCCATAACAAGGAAAAAATCCTAACATTTCTTGAATATTTTTCTTCCTTTCTATTGAAGACACAGTTTAACTTGAAATTAAAAATGATTTTTTTTTAATGCTGTATCATGTGATGACATACCACATGTTACAGGTCAAATAGCTTAAAACTACCTTCCTAAATTGCTTGCCGAGCTATTGAATAGTTT
The DNA here is from genome assembly GCA_030060385.1 of Muscicapa striata striata. NCBI lineage: Eukaryota > Metazoa > Chordata > Aves > Passeriformes > Muscicapidae > Muscicapa > Muscicapa striata. Next base: position 548,110 of record JAREIS010000023.1, on the reverse strand, counting down.
TAGATGGCCTTTTATCAATACAGAAAGTAGCTCTCCTAGTCAAAAATCTGTATTTTCACCTCCAATACACACAGGTGACCAAGGGAAACAGATGGGAGTGAGGCCTAGAAGGACTGGCAGACTCTCTCTGGGATGGTTTTGCTACTCTGGCGAAGGAAAAAACTTTCATCCCAACTGAGAAGTTAAACCAGATTTCTGGTTGCTTTGTCTTACCATGGTGGCCTGAACAAGTAGAACCATAAAGTTGGCCAAAACTTTATCACTGTTATTTCCTTTATGAACAAACACATAAATGGAGAGCTTCTCTATTCATGTTAACAAACCCTTCTATAGCAAAACCAGGATTTCAAACGTTCTCTCACACCTCCAGAGTGAAAGCCCCAAGCTCTGAGCAATGTCCTTACTGGAAAGAGATCCCAAAGCCACCATTCTGGGACAATCCAGCCAGCCCCAGTGTCCTCATCGCCCTCTTGGTGTACATGACCATCAGGAGCAATAAAATAAGGACCTCTTGAATCTCAAATGCATGAAACCGCTTGTCTTCTTTCCTGTTTTTCTGAGCAGGGAGCTGGAATCTCTCCTTCTCTCTCTCCTGGTCACCAGAGCTGAGCTGGGGCAGCAGGGCTGAGGCTCCTGCTGTAGAGAACATGAGCCAAAGAAACAGCAAATCCAGGTGGAGACAGAACAATGGGAGGCAGAACAGCACAGAGCAGACCCCTCACTGCCCACAGCACAGAGGGTGTCTGGGTCAGAATCCCCAGTGCTACAAGACCATGGATCCAGCAAGTCAAGCACTTCTAAAACATGTATTTGAGAGATCAGCAAGGAGTTTTTCACAGCATCTGTCCTCAGCAATGACAGTTTCTGGAGCCTTACAAATAGGGGCTGTTTTATCTGCCCAGAAAAGAAGTGAGAGCTGGATTAGAAGAGTGGTCAGCCCCCCCAAAGCCCTACCCCCACAGAGCTGTCAGTCAGCCAGAGCCTGGGGAGCTCCAAACCCCCTCTCCTGGCATTTCCCATTATTCTATAAAATCACAAGAAGCCAGTGAAGGGACAGTGCCAGGAGCATCAGTTTCCATTTCTGAAGGGCTCCTGGAAGAAATGTCAGTCTGCTCAGTCTTCATTCCCTGAGCTGGAGGGAGCTGGAAAGAGATGGAACCAGGGAATACTGCACAAAATATAACCCATGGCCTTTGGATGAGGGCCACAGCCATTAAATGATCCCCTGGGTGTGAAACTCTGCAAAGCCTGGCTACAAACACAGGAGATCTAGTTCCTGGATGAAGCACTTTGTCCATCCCTAATCAGTGATTCTTTTCAAGGCACATTAATGTAGACCAGAGCTACTGGTATGATAGAATGGCTGTTAGAAGAGTTCCCTCTTGACTTTGCAGAAGCTTAGAATAAGCTCAAGACCAGGCTGTCCACTCCACACCTGCCCTTCCCATTTCACTGCTGGAGGGATCCTCAGGCTTCTAAAGCAGCAGGAGCAGGAATGGGACAGTAAAGGAATCCAAATTTATAACAAGCAACAATTTACTGCGAATTTGAATGCCCTAAAGTTGCAGCGACTGCAGAAATAACACAAGGATTAGCTGCTGCAACAAACATACAAGTTGTATAAACATTCCCATTATTATTTGTTTCCAAAGAATAATTTTAAGGTAATTTTCTTTCTTTCTTAAAAAGACTAGATAATCAACTCTTCTAGTCTGTCTTTATCCAAACAATTCTCCAAAACTCATTAATGACTGGACTGCTTCTGAAAAAGTTTAATTTGTATGTAAAGCTTGCTGCAAAGTAAGTTGTGAAGAAGTAACATGGCACTATAACAAAGTTTGACATTCTCCTTTCTTTTAATCAGTCTCACCTGGTGCTTCACATTTTGTTCATGCAGCGCTGAATCCCAAGTAACAATGACCCACCCAAATTCCCAACGAGTTAAGCAGATGCATAAGAAGCAATTCAGAAACAAGCAGCAACACTGAGAAAAAAAGCCATTAAACACGAAGAAAAAGCTTTTACCAGGGCATAGGAATAGGTCAAGTTGGGCAAAAAGGAAATATAAGGAACACTTTAATGGCCTTAAATGCATCAGTAATTTTACAGCATTTGCTTTTTTTTCCTCTTTCCTCTTTTATCTTTTTTTTTTTTTTTTTTTTTTTTTTTTTTTTTTAAATCGTGAAAGGATTTACTCATTACCTAAAAGCTACTATATGTAACTGGAAAACTGAGTGACCACTGTTCAGTACTACAAATTCCACGTATTCGGCCCATGACAAAAAATATTAGTATTTCCTTCTACTCAACCAGCTAAAAGGCTTTCCTATATTTCAAATACATATTTTTCTGAAATTTCATAACTGTCATTTTTGAGAAATTACAGCAAATTATTAAGAATCTCTATCCATGGTTGAAAATATTTCTGGTATAACAATAAAGTCATTACTCATTTTATTCCTGTAAATTCCATGAGAGCAAGGAACAGAAGCACAATAAAAAATCTCTTTCATAACAGTTGATTAGAAAATATGGCCTGCAGAAGTCTAGCTCTCTTTGCGCTTTGCACATTAAGAATCCAAATATGTTACCAAAGCTGGGATTTTAACCCCCCACAGCTTTAGCACAAAGAAGCACATTAATAAGATACAATTTAGATTTGCATTTTTTAATAAGCAAGGGGATCAAAGAAAATATGAATGCTGAAGGGATGTTAAATCATGTGCAAATTCAAACATCAAGGTATACTACAGAATGAAGACACATTTGCACAAAAGCGAAAACGCAGTAAGTCTTTCCAAGAGCTGTGGTGAACAAACTGAACTCTTTTTGAACTGTTTGCAGGCACCCAGTGAGTACAGGAGAGGAGCAGGTACATTGAAGTTGCATCAAATATTTTGTATATTTGACTATGACTATGTTAATGGTTGATGGCAAATGAGCTGGGATGGTGGAGGACCAGCAATGAAGGGATTCATCTTTCTAATAACCAGTAGTGTTCTCATTGAAGACTCTGAGCTGTTTCTACATGAAGATGTGAGTAATTTAACAGACATGTACTGTCACACAGGCAGCAGGATGGGCCCTTTCACTGAGGTGGCCACACTGCTGTGATTTACTGGGTGTAACCATCAGTCTTGGCAGCCCAAGCACCATGGGCTGGTACAAAACTTGGCTGAAGCCCTGCCATTTAAAAGGGCTCTGTCTGCACTTCACACCCCACGAGAAGGCTGAGATAGCTCCCAGCCAGCAGAATGCAACCCAACATTTCAGCTGTTCCTATGCACTCAGGGCAGCTGACAGGTACATAAAGGGACACAGAGCTGTTGAAAAGGGCACCAAGAAAACAAGGGGGAAACAGCCTTGACAGGCTAATGACAAACATTCTTTTCTGTAAAACTGTTTTACATTTTTTTAAGAATTGAGTTCATAAGCTGAAGCTGCCTCCAGGCGTGACCAGCATTTACTCATCAGATCTCCACAGGCCTCAATGACCTTGGCAGTCTTACAAGGATCATATTTTTACATGGATGAACTGTTCCTGAACAATTTCCCCAAACAGGATTTCTATCAATGTCAGGCATACTTCTCTTTTCATTCTACTTCCCTTTCTTTGATTAAACATATCTATAGTGGACATTAAAGAGAAGAAAACAAGTGTTGACCAACATGCAGATTCAGTAAAATTAAATCAATCAATCAATCAATCAATCACAGAACTAAAGCAGTGTCTGCAGTTATCACACTCCTCACTGCTGCACACTTTGTCCCTCTGCCTGTCCTGGTGATTTCCTTTGGAAGTTCATCAGGACAGGGTTTATCTTGCAGCAGTGTTTGTGTACAGGCAGAATGGAATGGAGCCTTGCTTCCAAACAGCTCTTGAGCATTATGTAATAAACATGATTCATATGTGGATCATCCCCATCACTCTCACAAAGAGTGACAGAAGATAATACTTTCTGAAGGAATCGCTTTCAACACTCCAGTGTCAGCATGCAGCAATGCTCTATGCTTATTTCAAACTTCCAGCCTAGGAGTTTCCCATTAATTTTGAGGGAAAAATGCTTGATGTAATTGGTGTATACAATGAACTGTATTCTCTGCTTGCAATTAGACTCAAAAATTCACAGCAACTCTGTTGTTCTAAGAGATGTCAAATTCTGTCTCATTGCATAGACTCTTCCTGTCTTCAGAAAAGACCAACACATAACAAGGATTTACAGCTCCTTAAGCATCACACAGAAAATGAGGATGGTATTTATTCTTTGTCAGTATAAGCAATGCAAAACAGAAATATATTAAACAGAGAAAGAAGTCTGTTCTAGTGCTCACAGAGAAGCCTCTACTCAAACACAAATACAGAATTTATAAGCAGAATTCAAGATTCAGCTCTTAATTAGCATTGTCTGCATCTGAACTAAAAGCAGATCAATTTGATCCCATGTCACATACATACCCATCTTGTTCCTGTGAGTTCAATGGAGAGGAAGAAGGTAAAAAATGTCCTGGAAAGCAGCTTTTATTGGTTGCTGTCAGACAGGGATAGATGGAGAGCTGCTCTGATTCACTGTCTATTCTTAAATTCCTAACACAAGCATAAATCATAAGAGGCTGAATGGAGCACTTACTCTTTATCTGAACATTTTTTTATTCTTTTTAATGGAAAATAAACTTGGATAAAACCATCATCAGAAAAACTTGTAAAAACTTGCCCTAATGATTGCTATTTCCAATAATATATTTATTAGGTCATGTTTTCAGTCATAAAAGTACAGTAACAAATGGATAAATTTTCCACTTTAAAGCAATAAATGAGTTAAATTTCTCAGTTCAACAATAAGTCAGCTGGTGCCCTGTGAAAATTTTAAAGCTTGGCTGCCTGATTGTAAGATGTCATGGGTATCTCATCTCTGGTATCACATGGCTCAGCAATCATCTGGATACAAACTTGTTTCCCTCACTGGGACAGACCCACCAAGCTTTACTGACTTGGTAAAAACAAGCGGCTTAAAAATCAACTTGGGTTTATGAACTTGGCCCACAGAAAGTAAGAAACAAACATTTATGCAAATCAGTTTCCAGTACATTAGCTGAAAACTGTAACAGACAATTTTAAAAAGTGGTGCTTGAACCAATAGTAGTTGATATATTTTAAATATTTTGTAGTATGCACTGTTATGTCTAATTCAAGAATTGTTCCATTTTCCTGCTGAAACAATACCATATATTAATGTCAAACCTTAACAAAGGCTGGTTTAGCTCAGCCAAAGGAGAAAACAAAACAATGCCATAAAATTCTGATTTTTTTGTTAAGCACTATCACTAGATATAGAGCATGAATACTGAATTGTAAACTAACTAGAATAACAGAAGCACCCTTTTAATGAATGTAATCTGTCATGACAATGTCAATGTGATTCACGTAATGGGGCCACATGTCAGAAAAAAGGAAATTACAGGCCATTAGGGTAAGTTAAAATTATGTAATGGATTTGAATGATTTTCTTCATTTTGTTAAGAATTTCTCAAATTTTTCTTTTAATATTTTAAGTTTTCCTTTAAAATCTCACACCATTCTTCTACACTCCAACCAGTTTTAACTGGGACAGTGACAAGAATGAGTTGTAAAGCTTTGTCTGATTATATAACATCTGTAGTAATTAGAAAAGGAATTAAAAACCCTCATGAATCTACTATGAAAAATTCCTTTGTTTTGTTAATATAACTATGCACACAAGTTTCTTTTTTTACCATAGATTTTTAGTAAACATACAGCTGGGTAAATTTTGTGCCTTGGAGATGCAAATAAAAAATGACAAGCCAGACAAGGCCACAAGAGTTTAGAGGACAAAAATGAAGATTTTGTAGGCAGAAGAGGGAGCTTAGGGATAGTACAATATAAAAGCACAAAATCAGAATGCCATACAAAAATGTGATTTTATCCTAAGGTCTTAGTTAACATTGCAAATAAACAGACCTAGGCATTGTAGTAAGCCTTAAAAAAATGTCCCAAATATTAGAAGAATGATTTTTTGGTAGATCCCCAAATCCAAATTCTAATAAAGCTTTTAAGGTTACTTTATGTATTGTTAAGAAAACACTTTCATGCATTTTACAGGAGAAATTCCAACCAGTCTTGAATGATGTCCGAAGTTTGAAACTTATATTTTCATCCAGTTAGTATTTCATCAGTCAAAGCCATGTCCCCAGTCTGACAGAGTTCCCAGTAACATTTAAAGAGGAAGCCAAGGTTCTTTTTTTTCAAATGTGGACACTTGAAATTAACTCTTACCCCATTTAAGTCTTTTCTTCTTAAAATGGCCTTGACAGTTTTTTGAGGAAACAAACTTGAAAAGGCTGAACACTTCACTTGCAAGTGGTGAAACAATCATTCACAAACCATAAACTAATACACAACTTTAAACACCATGACTAAGACTACTTTTAAGCCTACTTTGCTATAAGAGCTATAATTCTAAATGGGTTATAAATCAATGACTATTGTACAGTTTTTAAAAATACATATACTGTCTTTAAGCCACTGTACATTTAGAAATTTCAGAGTGTTAGGCACTTAGCCATACAAAGATTCATGCTACTCTTATGCCTACTGTTTCTAATTAGTTACTATTTTAACATGTTCTCTTTGAAAGCACAAAGGCATATGACAACAACAACCATGAATGATTAATTCTGTTACAGAATCTTAATTTACCAAGCAGGTAACATGAATTTGTCTAAGTTGAGTCCTAAGGATATTATGAATGTTAATAAAATGTCCAGGTCACTGTCTGCTTTAATTTGATAAACATGGTGATGTTTTCCATTATTAAAATGTGGTTCCCTGAAGTATAGATTTAAAAGGATGAAAGAATAAAGCAAAGAGAGATTGATGAGATTCAGCTTTGTGCTGCACTGCATAGAAATAATCTCAATGGCACATAATCCAGGACTGCTTCAGAAAAAAACAGATTAAATATTTGAGTAGAATAGGCCTTTAGTAAGGTAACCTCCTTCCAGATGTGGATTGTAGTGAGAGAACTCCAGGGAGGAAGGAGTCTCCAGGGAGGAGATGTCCAGGACATCTGCAGGCAAGGGGTGTGAAGCCAAACTGCAACAGGTTAATCACAGAGACAGGCAGAGCCCTGCCAAGAGTTCTGGTGGCATCAGGTCTGCTCTCTGGGTCTTTAATTATTAGTTCTAACACCTAGAGAACAGTCAGTGCCCCAATCAACCAGAGACTGAGAGTACTGAGTGCATGCTAAGTGAAACGTGGCCTCAATAGAACAAAGTGATGTAAAATTCATTAGCATCTGGGAAAATTATTTCACTGTCTTTGGATCCTATAACAATTCATAAAAAGCTAATCAGATTCCTATTTGCCATTAATATTCTTCTATGGCAATATTATTTAAAAACTCTCTTTGTATGCTCTTCAGTATTCCAGCTTGGAATGATATGTTACTTTCAAGAACAGTCTTTCAAACAAACCTACTCTGAAAACTAAGGCAAACCACTTTCTGGCTGAGATATGATGTAAGGTATTTCCATCTATGATCAAAACTCAAGGCTACAGAGATGCCTTTTTTTTCTTTTTTTTAAAGATTGTTCAGTTAAGCCATCCTTGGACTTGGGAGTGAAAAAACAAACCCCCGAAACTTTACTGGCCAAAACTGCACATTTTACCAAAATGACATCTAAGAGATCATGTTCTTGTTGTGCATAAATGCATCAACATATGGAGACATCCACACAGACACACACTAGGTATCCAGTGGAATGTGAAACCCAACATGCTGCTGTCCAGTAACATTTTGTGACCAGAATTAAGTGTAGTGAGATTTTACACTGCTCAGCTGCTATAGAAAGTCAGCTGATAATGCTGTTCCTTCACTCCCTCCTGAGAATGTAAGTACCAAAGCACAGCAGTCTCTGCTGTAATGAGGAGTACAGAGGGAGACAGAGACAATTGGAGGGAGAGCTTGAAAAATGGCAGAGGGCACTTAGTAATGAATAAAGAAAAAAAAAAACAACAACACTGCTAATTTCCCAAGGGCTGGGTATATTTAACTGTCACATCTGGAACCCATGTTTAAGTGTCATTAAGGGAGCTGGTTTTCAAGGAAGGTTATAAACTGAAGTGTTCTGAAATCACTCTGCAGCACTGTTTACACAGCAGAGTGGCTGCAGGTTTTACAGCTGTGAGCTGGATACCGACAGCCACAGGAACCAGTAACCCCATAGGGATGCTCACACTGATGCTCTCCCTGCCGCAAAAAGGGATGCTCACAAAAGCAAAGCAGCTTAACATCAGCCAAGGATTTGAAAGTCTCAGACACAGCTCTAGAGCTATTAGTACAACAGCCTCTCCTGGGCCAAAAAACCCCACCTCAAAGTACTGCTTTACAGATTCTCATCATGATAACTGCACTTCAGGCAAGGGAGTGGCTGTAAAAGCGGCAAAGGACAACAGGAAGAGTTTTAGTGATGTGACATTTGAAACATACTTCACATACAAAACAGTCTTTGTTTTCAGAGGTCTAACAAAATGTGGGTCTCTGTTTAAGAAAATTTTTACTCCAAAAAACATCTTCTAAAGGCATTCAAGGTTACCGGGAACTCCAAATTGGTTGAAGGTGTCAAGATTGAACCTTTATTTATCTGCCTACGTGCACTTCACACTGAATTCAAAAGCCCCAAAAACAAACAAACAAGCAAACCTCAGTAGATTTTTTTTTTTTTTTGAAAGGTCAAAAGCTCTTTGATTAGAGACAGCATTGGTGAAGTGCTTTGGACTGCTAGTGTAAACATCTTTAGCATTATGGTAAAGATGAAAAGATAGAGAGCGGCAGACAAGGTACAAACAAAGACACTGAATTTCTTTTGCAAATGCATATGTGAGTTCTGCATGTGCTAGTTGGCCCTGAGCTATGTTAGGTCACGCTGTGTGACACACATTTGATTTGATATAGGATTTAGAAGGACACACCTATCAAAGTATGTTTATAAACTGCCTGCAGAATTAGTCAACTGGATTTTGCCAACATTTGAAGTAGATGTGGTATGTTTATTTGTAGGCCCTAAGTCAATGAATGTTGCTGGATTCATTGTTTTTGTAGGAGAAACAACTGGTGATCATTATATTGCCACCATATTTATCACTGTTTTGTTGGGAAATGGAACTTGGATATTAAGACTATTAGCATAATACATGTCAGAGAAGACAAGATGAATTAAACCCCAAAATGAATTGATCTGTTTACATGTGTACACAGGAATGCTGGAACAAATGACATTGCCATTATAAAACAACATTTACGCTTGAGTAAATGAGGTGTTGCACTCTACTGAAGAACAACTATCTTGGAGAGCACTGTTTACAACAGCAGCACACCTTGTTTGTGTTTATAGAAATTCATACTTTCATTTCCATCTAGTAGTGCATGGATCTGTACCAGCCAATTTTTACCTGATGAAAAGGTGTTCCAAATAACACCTATGGGCTTTCATCTGTTTAGAGACTTCTGTGTCAAAGTCTTCAGAAAGGGAACAAAAAAAAAAACCCAAAACACAAGGATTGGAAGGAATTACTCCTGTATAAGGGTAGTTTAACAATTTCCCATCTCCCTTCAGTGTGATATCCTAGTCTGGATTGTGTCCATGCACCCAAGGACCCACAAACCCTTCCTTGTGGTATTTCTAAAATGAGGTACCACACACAGCCACGTTGGAGGTGAACTTCTCAGGCTGCAAGAAGAAAATATGCACTGCAGGTGATGTCTAACGGGTGAGGGTGATCTGTCCAATTTTAATTTAGTGGACATATCAGGTTAGATTTTTAATTCTGTGTTTATCTGCAGACAAAAGACTACACTCTTAAAAACGAGCCTGAACTGTTCAAGTGAAACAGAGATCGAAATGCTAATTGAGTCTTCTCCCAGAAAGGTTTTGCTTAGATCTGTGAGAATACAAAAGGCCAGTTAATCAAAATATATGCAGTAAATTTTGTTTATTCAGTTCAAATCATATAGACAGGTTAATTAAAATTTCACAAAGGATTTGTTTTCTCTGTATCAAGCCTAAGGGTTCTTAGTGTTGTGTTTAAACAGGTGCATATAAGAGCAATGAATATGATATGTATCCTGAAACAGAAATTTTAAAAGAAAATCAATATCCCAGGCAAGAGAATAAATGGAATTTATCACTTGTGCATGCAAATGAGAGGGTAGTTGGGATAAGAGCTAATGCAAATTTCTTATTCCTTTTGTAGTCCAGCCCATTCCGAGATTTCAAATTTCAACAGCTCTAATGAGCTGATAAAGATCTGTATCATGATGTGCTGGGTTTGGCTCCAGAACACTGGAGCAGCATGTGAGAGGTTGTGCATCCCTCCCACGGGCACAGAGGCCACCTCACCAGGGGCAGGAGGCCAAGGGCCAGACAGAGCTAGATTCTGTCCCTGTGGAGCCCAGAGAACAAATAAGGCACTGCTAAGGAACAGGAAAGTTGGGGCAAATTCCTTTTGGAATTCATCTGGGATAAGAGAATAGCCCAGTTTGGAAGTGACCTTGAAGGATCATCTGGTCTAACCTTACTTAAGCATCCTGGGGACTGGAGTGAGTGCCACAAAGGAACTGTACCTTCCAGAGGTACTACAGGCCTGACACTGAGACAAGCTCCAAGGGAACCTGGTCTTTTGACACCCTGAAAACACCTTTTAAATGCAAGTAAGTATTCTTCTTATTTGAGATGTATAGCTGTAAGTAATCTTCTTTTCTTATGTCCAGATTCAAAGCATGTAGGCTCCCAAGAGGATGAAACAGTGGGGTTGGAACTTGACTTGCAGGTACTTTGTTTGACTGAGGACCTAGAGCTTAGGCTGATTCTATCCCAAGCCAAGAATATTACAGATTTTATCAGTAAAAACACTGATGTGCCATTGACTTACATTTTCTATTTTCCCACTGCCATAAAAGGTCATTTAACACTCAAATTGTTTAAGATGGAAACATTTCTAGCTGGCAAATGAAAGAAACAGCTCTGTCCTCCAGAGAAGTGAAAGATCAGCTTTAACCACCAGAAGGCTGGTGGTCAAAACTATTTTTTGCTGAGCAATGACATATTTCCATCCACGAGGGGGAAATTGGCACCCCTGACAAGAGGGTGGCAAATGCAGGGCACAGCTCAGAAACAGAACATTGGAGAAGTGTCTCCAGTGGTAACCACCCTAAGCAAGTGGCACAACATTAATATCTAACTGACCCTATTAAAGTAACACTTTCTGCATCCATGCTCTGGAATTCTGTATTCCCAACAAAGTGACTTTCAAGAATGGAAAAGGATGGCCTTAAATGCATTTACAAAGGAGATAAACTTTGAAGAACAAAGTTTTTTGGGATGAAGTAACAGAGGAGAGGTGATGAAAGCAGTAAATGTGTAAATACATGCTGTCCTAGCACAGAAACAAATGGAAATGAACAGGTGACAGATCACACAATATGAGTAACTTAGAAAATATTCACATAATATGCAGAAGCACTGCTGAGAAGACATCTAAAAGTATTACATGATGATTTTGTTCACATAGCATGCTGAGTATGAAAATATGGTTTATGAAGGATGTAAGACTTTTTTCAAATTATACCATTTTTTCCTCCCCTTTTTTTACAAGTACAAAATTTTACTGTATAGCACCCACTTTTTACCATTTCTCTGGACACCAAAACAATATTAAAAAACCAGGCAAGAACAATTAATATCTCAACAAGCACAGACAATTCTGCTACTACAGGCTGAGCTGGAAGCTCTCTTTTGCAAGAGGGGAATTGCAACCAATAATTCTTTCAGAATATAAACTTTAATGAAAATAAAAAGCACATTGAGAGCAAAATGGAATACCAGGTTACCTCAAGTCATACTTCTCAATAAAAGCAATGGTTTTTTCCTAGAGATATTCAACAAACCAAGCTCATCTTGACTTAGTGGTAGCTGGGGAAATATGACAACTCTGAAAATCACTTTGTTCTGAGTACATTGAGAGGAACTGAAATGCATATCTTCACAAACACAGGTTTGACAAATTTGTCCACTCTTTTCCAGCCCTAACAGTTACAAAAATAACCTCCCAAAAGCAAAGTGCAGGTAAAGCAAATGCAGAATTGCCTTGCTGAAGCATCTGGGGTAGAGGTGTTTGACCCAAATCAAAACCTCAACCCAAAAAATAATTGAGGAAAGCACACAACCACCTCTCAGCTGCTGCTTACAGCTTTTAACACGGAAAAAAACTCCTTACATTGACAACACTCCTGTCAAACATGGATGCTATTAAGAACTATGCAGGGCTGCTGCAAAGCTTTCAGAATTCATGCCATTTTCATGCTGCTGTGACCTGGGGAATCTTGGAATTGAAGCAGAGGTTAGCACCAGCTTCACTTTTTAAAGGAAAAAATCACTGCAGAATTGGAGCCAGCGGAGTCTGCAGTAGCTGGGACCCCTGCTTTCCAACTCCACAAAACAAAGCAAGATTGAACATTAAACAGTAGAGGGGTTGTGATCTTTACCCAGTCCACAAGGTCTGAGGAGAAGGCAGAAGTGTAAAGGCAGAGAAACAACCCGAGGAGGACACTTCACCTTCCATTTCAGGAGTATGCAAACCTGAGAATACAGACAGAAGAAGGTGCAAAGAAGCAAAAGAGCTGGCAAAAGAGGTGTAATCTGTTAGAGATTAACACTTTAAAAGTTTGTGTCAAATCTAGGTTTAGAGGGAGCTCATAAACAAAAGCTGCATAAATTACAAATGCAAAAAAGGAAAATTACATCCCCTTTGAGACGGTGTCAGGTCGAACTTTTAAGCCCCTTTCTTCTTCAACTTTAAATGCAGTTCTCTCCTAGAAGACACCTAGAACCAGTTTTCCAGCAATCTTTCAAACATATCTCTGCTGGCTTTTAGCTGGAAACTAAGCATTTAATTCAGAATTACCAAATTTCAGACCCCTGCTCGGCTGCTACTAAAGAGAGCCACAAAGCCCACAAGCACTTTATTTACAGCTCTGAAGCTTTCCACTGTCTGAGGTTAGACCTTGGGCCAGACTGCCTCTCTCATGTTGCTAAACTGCATTCTAAGTTCAATCTCTGCACTTGTCCACAACCTCACTGCTAACAGGCAAAGCAGCTTTCCGTTTAGTTGATAACAATGTCCCTCAAGATCCACAAAGGAAATGTTCTCTCTCTCAGACCTAAGAAGCTTAAAGTCTACTGGAATTTATTTGAACTTGCTTAATAAACTGTGCACAGTTAAAATGTGGTCATTTTAACACGGCGCCGGGACGGAAACGAGATAGCGACAGTCATCCGATTCAATTATTTCTGTTAAATGCAAAAGCAACTCTTGGAGCAGAACTGGAACTGTATTCCACTTCCCCAGGAGATGGCTGACCACTACATTAGAGAATCATTATCATTCTTAACATCCTCTCATCTTTTTGTCACAGGGTGTAAGTCCTTATGTGGATGTAGGATCTAATTAATTGTGCTGCCTTGACATAATGTGTCTAAATACATTTATGCACTTTCCATGTAGGGGGGAAAAATTTTTAAAAGGATACTTGAACCTAGCAAAAATACCCTCCCCCTCAACTTCTTGAACTGTATCCATCACAGCACTGTCTCAACACTTAAGGGCACAAGAAAATCCTGATTAAATGGACAGGGCTTGGAAGAAATCCAAAACATCAAACCCCAAGCTTAGTTAAAAAGTACCTACTATTGTGTAGAACTGATTCTCAGTGCTATGCAGATCTTAAACTAAAATAAAGACAGAATTATACGCTACTTGTTCAAAAGAAAAAAACCTTATTTTTTGAGTACAAATTGTATGTGACTTTAATAGTATGAATTCTGTCAAGTTGTCCATAGAATAAATTTGCACACAGTTCAACATAACATGTGCACATTAAATAGGATTTGGCATTAAAAGACCCAACATTGAATGGAAATCGAAAATAAATGCCCACATTCTCCCCAGAAGACTATTCACCCCAAGGCCTTAGGCATTAATTTAAGTGAATGAGGAAGCCACTAGGGCAGCTGTCGGTAGCTTATTTGATTTGTGAATAAACAATGGCTTCATTTTAAATGCTATTTACTCCTACTACATACTAATGTCAGAATTGAAAACAACAACAAAAAAAAAGAACAGACTATTCAAAACCACACATTTTTAAGAAATCTTTTATACTGCAAAGTTCTTCATTTCAATGTGGCAGGAAAATAAAATTATAAGAACTTCTGCTGCATTACTAATTTCAACTGCTGCTAATGTTAAGAAGGCCTGAGATTGTATCTTATACTTAATTGATATTGTGCATTTGGCTGTATATTAATGAGAACTTAGGGTATCATAGGTCATTCCAATAAAATCTTTGAGCTTGTCAGCTTGAATTATGTATCTTTACATCTGCAGAAAACAGTGGCAACATGATAATTACAGTAGTTGATACATGTTGTTATAACTTGTTAGTACAATCAGGTACATCTTGTCCAAAGTGCAGATGCCAATCCAGTCTGGCACTAATAATCCATCAAACAGATTATTAATTAAGAACAGTTTCTATGCAAAGAGGAGCATTTAGCTGCACAATGAATTTCCAGATTGGAGCACAGCAATTTCTTCCTGATATTATGAAGACTTAATTACAACACAAAACCATCTCTCTGGCACTTCAGGATGAAAATGAAGACCTTTATCCTGTAGATCCATATAAACAATACTGAACTTTATGTGTAGGTGTGCCTTTGGGTTTTCAGATAATTGCACACAGAACCTCATTCAGCTAGCTGGGCTTCATCTGAAACATCCTCATATTACCAGGATTCTTATTTACATGTAGGTTTTGACCTGGAAAGGGTTCAGAAACTGCCTACAAAGATGCATTTCTATACAGAACATCCACGCTAAACAATTCTGGTTTCTGTCTAACTTTGTAATTTAAAAGACAACAAAGCCCAGCTGCCCCTTCCTACACTCAATTTCAATTTCACATATAGACATCTTGTCCAGTGATCAGACTCTTGCTTGACATGCAATAGAGGTATGGGAGTGTAAGAAAAGACAAGGAATTTACATAAAAGAAAACAATAAGTAAATTGTATCTGCCCAAGAATGCAAAATCTGACTATAAAGCAAACCGAGTGCACAAGTTAAATATGCCTTTGTGCAACTGGCACTTACAACAGCTGATAACCCAGGATGAAACTGTCACTGAAAGCACTGCACACACAATCTATGGATAAATCATTCTTCAACAATTTCTCCAATATACATTAGGCACTAAAAGGCTCATTTTTAACACACAGACCATTAAAGTTCAGCCTTCTTGGTTTTCTTGGTAAATATGAATATTCAGGCTAGCAAAGAAAAAGGAAAAAAAAAGTCCCATTGAGCAGTTCCCATGCTGATCTCTGCTTCTAGGATGGGAACCTAGAAAAACTGCACTGAGATCTGAAAGGTGCCCTGAATTTACAATCTGTAATAGCAGAAAAAAGACTATTGCCTCCAAAGACTGGAGCCCCCAGACATATTACACAGGAACAAATATTTTTTCATTATTCATTTAAATTCACCCAGACTGTCCAGCACAAAATATCAGGGTCTAGAGAAAGGAAAAAAACCCACAAAGACAAACTCCAGGTACTCATGTCGTGCAATGAATCAGCCCAGCAGCTCAGGGTATTTCCATGCACTTGTCAGCAGTGCAGCACATGTGGAGGGAGGGAATCCAGCACTTCCCAGTGTCTGGCTATACCAGACCTCATGTGCACACCAGCTCCAGCTGGGCTGCCAGATGTCTGAGATTTATGGACATATGGCAGTCCACACGGTAGCATCTAAACTTTTAGGACTTCCACAAAGCCCAGACTAATCTTTTAAACCCTTGCAATCTATATGAACAATACCTCTGTGTGCAAAACAGAGTATGTCCAGGAGCATGCAGATGACTGGTGCCTGACATGGATTAATGGCCCAAACTATCTGCAATCTTATATTCACTGAGAAGTCATGAACCCCACTATTTTTTCTTCCTGAGTTATGCAGCAGAGCTCACCAGGCTGTAAAATGTTGTATTTGATATATTAATAGTGTATTGGCTGTAAGCATGTTTTCTTCCTCAGGTATTGCTCAAGTGGTTCCACGTCACCTCCTACACGGGCTGAGATTTAGCAGGAGGTGCAAAGGAGCAGATTTAGCAGGAGGTGCAAAGGAGCCCCATTTGAGCAGAGCTGGTGTTTTGTGGGCAATAAGTTGTTACATCTACAATAAAGGATGAAAACAAGGAAAGAAGGTGGAGTGAATTGCTTGGAAAATTTGTCTGTCCTCTATGGCCTCAGTCTTACCCCTTGTGTTCTCACTACACAGTGTTTCAGCACTTTACTGGTGAGCCCCAGTCACTGTCTGGGGGCACCCTCTGGGGAGCAGCATCAGGGCAGGGCAAATTACATCTGTCCTTAACTTTTGAACCACAGCTTTCTGGGCCAGGCTGCAGAGAAACACAGATCACAGCTGGGGGAGGAGTTTCTGGCCACTAATAGGACTTACCAGAATGATGCTTCTAAAGCATCTGGTTTTCATTTCCTCTTTTGGTTCAAGTGTTTAAGAAAAAGAATTCTGCTTCTGGGTTCTTGGATTCCAAAAATTAAGCACTGAGTCTGCATTTGAGTACCTAAACAGAGCTGGCCTGTTTCTCAGTATCATCAAAGCTGTACACTTTCAACCAGTGCTTTTCAAGTTCAACTCTTCTTTCCCAGTCTTCAAAAATTATTCATCATTTTCCTTGCATAAAGAATGCTCAGATTAATAAGACAAGGAAGAAATGCCCTTGTAAAAGAAAAAAGAGGGATGAACATACAGACACCACACTAACTCAGACCCTAACAACAGACCTTTTCATTAATTATCTTCCTAATGATGCATTCTCGAACAATACTGCAAAATTTCCTTCAAAAATTGAGCTACTCACTGGGGAAAGAGTGTATTTTATCTTGTTCCCTCAAGAACTCTGAAGCCATCTTCCTCATATTTATATTCTAATCTTTCCATGCTTACTTGTAAAAGCTGATAATTAGGAAAGCCTCTTTGATGGCCAGAAGCTGCACACTATTTCTGTGTGCATGGTAACAGCATGAATCACTGGCTGCACTAATCCTGTAAGAGTGTTAAAGGTCCCATGTGACACTTACCCTGAATGCTAAACCTGTCCTATATTATGCTATTTCACACTAATCCTGAGAAAATTAATGTTAATTTATCATGAAAAAAAGGTTAATTATACATTTACTTCTGATTTAGCCACATTACACCAGACTCACAAATAATACTGGGAGCTTTTGGGTTTTGTTCTTTTTTTTTTTTTTTTTTTCATGGAAGTTTTTCTTTTTTAGCCTGCAATCAGGGACCATATCCCAAAATCATACTAGGCTGGGAGGCAGTGTTGCAGAGGCAAGACAATGTCAAGACCCACTGGTAATTCTAATGATCCCTCTGATTCAGTTTGTAGAAACTTCAGCTTTTGCTCTTTAAGGAAACAGTATCTGATTCATTTTTTCTTCTAGTGGTTTTCAAGTATACATTGAATGCCAACTGGTTCATAAAACAGATTCAAGTTATTTAACTTGCCTATTCATTGCTCATTAAAGTAATAACTTATAGAATAAAATTTGCTCCTTTAAGAAATACTTCACTGTAATTAAACCACAGCATTTACTTGAAAATCAAAAAACTCAACAATGTCATCCTGCATTTTGAATGATTTACTAATATGAGTAGACTCTAATCCCTAAGTCTTGGCATTTTACCCAAAGTTCTGCAATAGCTGCATTACAAACTATACAAACCAACCTGGAGAGACTGCCAGGAGACACTACTAGTGGCTACCCCATTGCTACCAGACAGAAACCCACACGAAAAGCAATAATGTACATCACCAACATTTCTGTTACAGAAGTTAAAACTTAATTGATCATAAATGGGAGAAGTCAAACAGACATAAAGTGTGTCATTTACATATATATCACGTTTTCTCTGGGAAACATGAACTTCTCCTACATCACTATTTACAGTTAAATGCATACTTTTACCAACAGGATGTGGATGGGGCCAAACAAGTATTACTAAAACAGCATTTACACTTTGCCTTATTTTCATAATGGGTGGTGAAAAATTATTTCAAATTCAACTGCTTTCAGAAAATTTATAACGACAATTAAAGACAGGGTCTATCCTATTTCCTGGATCTTCCAATAGCCTTTTGAAACCATTTCTCTGCTTAATACCCTATAAATTTTTCTTAGAAACATTCTTCAGTGTCTGTGATAGAAAAACTGTGCTGAAAATCAATATCCTCCATACTTCTTTGCCTGTGATATGTTATATATCAAAATCCTGTTGTACGAAAGTCTAAAACGAGCTAGAACAGATTCAATTTTAAGATTCAGAATTCAAACTAATAGGTTTTAATTTAAGAAAATAGCTGACACTGTGAATAGGCAAACAAATGGATTAGATTCTCTGGTTTTATTCCTTAGGCCATAAGTGTTAATCTCTCAGCAGAACCAACATAACACACCACTACAGATTATCAAAAGTGACTACTTGCTGTCGTGAATTATTCATTGGAAAAGTTATGCATCAGTGATAATATGAATTATATTTGAAAAATATTCACATAACATTTTAATAAGCTTTAAAAATGATTTCTTTCCCAATGTTTAAACTAAAAATAATATTTAGTATCTCAGAAGGAATTATGGATTTACTGGATGTGTTCAGTAGTCCTCCCATAAGGTATCTAAGGCTTAGGGGAAACTGATCATGTAAATGCTATTTAAGATGTACTTGCTCCATAAATTAAAGGTAATACATGCATATTTCTCTTAAGGCCTCTAATCAAATTATCTCCATGAATGTAAATAGCTGGTCCTGTTAAAATGTATTTACAAGACATTCTAAAATTGAAACCAGTAAGTTTTCCATTTCTGTATTTGATTTCTGACTGAGCAATGCAACACTTCCTCCTTCCTGCGTTAGATGTCCACTAGATGTAGGAGTTGACACGTCAGTTTTCTTTTTCTTCCTTTTCTTCCATTGATCTCCAGTGGAAGATCTCAGCCAGTCTCCTCCTCCCTACTCCTGTCTCAGCAGGTTCAGCTGCCCTCAGCTCCCAGCCCCATTTTGACACTGATGAATCACCAATCTTCACTCGCATCTTTCATTTCCCCTACATTGCAGGCTATCTTCCTTCTCTGCCTGCTTCTCAAACACACAATTTTGATGTCAAAGTCAGCCTCTTGAAAATTGAACTTCTTATCTTTCCTTCCAATTCTCCCCTCCTTGCCACTTGTGCTGACAACATCACTATCTTTCTCGATTCTCGAGATTTCAAATTTCATGGCCCATTCAACTCTTTTCTCCATCCCTTGATCACAGCTCAAACTGTCACTGTACTTCTCTGTGATATCTCCAATATGCACCCTGTCCTCTCCAATCCTTCCCCTAAAATACTTGTCCAAGATTTCTCATCACTTGCATCAGTTACAGCAAATTCCTGTTTAAGGTCTTATTCCCAACACTCCAATACATCTAAAATACAGCTGCTAAAATAATGACCCTCCTTGCCTGCACTGACCATTGTAATTGGCCATTGACCATGACTTATAATGGTCACCCATTAAAAAAAAAAGTTGAAGTTAACCATTACTTTCTTCATTAAGCTCAAGGTTCTGACTCTTCCAAGGTTTAGTTCATCTCCCCTCTTAATTATTTTTCCTACACTTTCTTTTTCTCCTCCTGTTTCCTACAAATCCTCTTCCTTCTTTTTTTTTCCCAAGGCCTCATGCATGCCACCACAGCACTGAATATACAAAATATCTTTGTTTCTTCCCTTCCAAAACACAACTCTCTATTATGCTTTCTCAGATAACTCTTCTAAAAATGCTTCCTCCAGCCTGAAGTTAGCCATTGGAACATAATCCTTGCCTTTATTTTGAAAAAGGAAGTAAGCATCCTAATAGAACCAATTCTTATTCTGTCCAGAACAGTTTTGTCTGGAGTTTTTCCCTTTACAAAACATAAGCAAATTGTTCCACAAGAGCTACACCTTCAACGATTTTTTTTAAAAAACCCACAACCAAACACAAAAAACACTCAAAACCTTCCCCGCCTAAACAGAAATAATCAGTTTAATTCACTGTGTATCTCATTGAAAAATCAATGCTTGCTAACAACTAGTAATCAATATTTCCTTAGATAAATCATGAGATGGTAACATGCAGAGCAAAATTTAAATCAATTATTCAAATAGAGGCTACTTTAAAGTAAAATGATTTAAATCAAGATTGATTAATTAAATTAATCCACTCTGTCCCAATATATTACCACAGCAGGTTACTTCACCTACATAGCACTGTACACATTCAGAGTCCTTTTTATGAACTTGCACACACAGTTTGTCCTGGTGGAAAGCCAATATTTTATTCCCATCAAACAGATTGATAAACTCAGACAGAGAGATCAGTCAATGCACCAGTGGCACATCTAAAGCTTTGAACTCAGGTCTGCTGATCAGCCAGCTCTGCCTTCCCTGAAGAACAAGGCTGATGGTCACCAGTTGAGCCCCCTCAAAGACTGTGTCTTTGGTCTGCCCTTCTGGGCATTGCTACTGAGCCAAAGGTTAAAGTTGTGAAACCAGAACAAAGACTAGAGGAACGGGCCAGCTTCACCATCATATAACCACACATTTCAGATCAGTTATTTGAGCATGGATGTACAATAGTTCCAGAAACAGAGTTCCATGCAAACATGGATCATTCTCAAAACATTCTCAAAAATGAGATGTTTCTCCCCAAAAAACTCAACTCCAGGATTTTGCAAGATGATAGATGATATGTCAAAATAAATTTCAGTACACTGGTCAAAAAAGCAAGTAAGGCAATAAAACCTAAAGTGCACTGCCCTGCAATTAAGTCTTTTACTATTTCATTATTTCATAGGTACAACCCCAAGTTTTAATACTAAAAATTTTTAATTCAAAGTTTTTTTTCTGGCTATGAGGACTCTATTGGGCACTAAAGCAAGAAGAAAAACAGATCTAAACTAAAAGTGCAATGAAGTGATTATGATGGTTATGAATCAGCCTTCCATTATTGAGCCACTTTAGCAGCATGTAATAGATTCTGATTAAGCTCTTTAAGCTGAATTACACTGTACTATTAGAAGACTACTCAATTCGTATTTTTCAAGGCCCAGAAGCTAATTTTGCCAGCACCACTGGTTTTTACCAAGGTCTGATCAGACCTTACCACAGTGGAGCAATGAGCCAACTCCAGCTTTACCAGACCTATTATTAAAAACCCCAGGCTGACATCAGAGCTCAGAGCTCTGTCACCATGTGGAAGCTTCACCCCCTGTCACAGGCAGGAATTCCAAGACTCCCCATGGGGATACAGACATCACATCCTTGTAAGAGACAATTCATGGGCTGGATTTTACCAATTCAGAAGCCCTGTACTACTGTAAGGCTTTCAAACATTAGAAGCTGAAACAAGAACAGCTCAAGTTTTTTTTTAAGCAGTTTATAGGTGCTCCTGGCAATGCAAGGTGTAATCACAGCATACTGTTGCTCCTTGACTGCACAATAGATTTTGAAATGCTGCAATCATTCATGTTCCTGTTGTAATACACAGTATTACCTCCTGTTTTCACCATATAAGCAGGACTATTCACATCTACTAAAAATGGCAAGAGTTGCAAAAAAGAAAAATAAATAAAAGAAAAAAAAAAGCATCACTGCAGCTGCTCTATCTACAGTACTACAGAAATCCTTGGTAGGAAATAACTTGTCTACCTTAAAGACAGACAACAGCTCCCTCTGACCTATGGGTCATATTAAAATCTGGGAGGAAGAAGTTTTTTTATAAAATTCCTGAGAAGATATCTTACTATAACATTGTAGCTTAATTTAAAACGTAATGATTTTCCTCCTAGTAAACATGATGAATTCTTAGTATAGGTGTTTCATTAATAAAAACAAGTGCATTTTCTCTGGAATGCTTCAAAAATCTACTTTCTGAATTGAGAATCATATAGTGAAGACAGCACAACTTTAGCATTCAGAAAAGGTTTTGCTCCAAGTTCCCAGGTGTACTTTTGCAGTCTGGAGTATTTTACATGCCAGTGAGGCTCCATGGCTCCAAATTCCAAATTAAATTCCAATGTTTGCACACTGAATGCAATGTACACACAGGCAATCTAAACCAAGAGGTCTCTCACATAAATCTGTGAAGCAGTGTACAGTCATATGTCAATTCATGTGAGACAGATCATAAAATCCCTTAGCCTTGAAATAAATGTGGCTCCTCAAGGAGGTCTCTCTATACAGATTACCCATAATCATCTCTGAAAACATACTGAGAAGAGTTTACTTTTCCAATCTACTCAACCATCATCTATTTCAGATAGTACTGGAGTTATTGTTTATGAATTATACTAAGCAGAGCCTTTGGAGCCAGGTTCTTCAGCTGGATGGTGTAACTTTGCAGCTATCTTTTTTTCATCTTGTCTCTGAAAAAGTTCATTTCAGCTTCTAGTACTTACCAGTAACTGATAAAATGTGTTTCAGCATCTCCTTTAGTTTATAGCATTTTCTTTCCTGGGCTCTTGTTTCACATGGAGCAGTAAGTAGCAGGTGCATTTTCTCACAGTCCATAAATATTTATGGCTTGTGAATAACAAAGTGCACTGGTTTTAAAGAAATCCTCTGACATATTTTACATACAACAGGCGGAAAAGGAAATTTCCCCTCCAGAGCCCATGTGTGGGAGTGGATGTCTTGGCATTGTGTGTCAAGGAACCACCTGAGACCAAGGGTTATGTCCATATTCTTACAGCCATCCAATTAGTCATTTATATATGCATGCATGTAAGTCCATGACATCATGCACCTTTAAAACATTTCCTATTAACTCAGGCAGCTGGTCTTTGAATCAAGTTAAGAAATCCCACCAGCCTGGAGACAGTAGGAATCTGGAACAGATGAGCATGCTGTCCTGGGAATTTCAGAAGTCCTACAGTATTTTTTCAATATTTTAAATTTCCATTAAAAAAGAACTGGAAATAGTTAGTTTACATAATAAACCCCGATTTTAGTGTTGGTTTAGTGCCAGCTAAAATTCGTAGAGTCCCCAGATATTCACAGTTAAACAGTGGCTGGAATACACCTCAGGTGATCTGCACTTCTGTAGCACTGAGGTTGTCTCTCTCTCAACCAGAGCTTTCTAAATGTGCATCATCAGCTGTGGGGTAAAACAGGGAAAAGGGAGCCAAAGCTGCCTTTGGAAAGTGGTGCAACCTACTCCCAGAAGGTGTTACCAGTTAAGTAATGCAAAATTACCACTGAGCAAAGTGCACACTTGCACTAAGGACTATCTGTGAGCTTCCAAACAGCCTCTGGAGTTACCTCAGTACACCTTGATGCACTGCAATATCCAAATGTGGGGTTCATACAGGTATAAACAAGCTGTTTCACCAAGAAATGGCTACAGTGAGCAGACTGAAAAACAGGGTCAACAATATCTTTTCAGAGGCTATTGTTTACAAACCTGAATAAATGTAAATATCCTAAATCAGCTGTGCATTGTCCTCTCCTCAGCACGGACAGCTTTATGTGCCTCCCAGAAAAATGGTTTTATATTCATTTACCAGAGTTATCTACTTGTCACTTGGGTTTTTGTCTTGTCTAGACTTCAGACAAGGAGATCTGCACCACCACCATTTTTAGTGAAACAAGCCTCAGAGTCACCCACAAAATGTTCAGCACTGTCTACTTACACATCTCTCTGAAGGAAAAGGGAAATTCTACCACCTGCTCCAACTGAAGACTAAAGGTGAGTCACAAAAACCTGCGTGTGACTGTCACAGAGCTGCTGGAATGTTTACAATAGTTTTGATTTAAATGTGACTATTTTAATAATAGTTTAATCAAGATTCTGTTCTTTATATAAAAACTATTATAAGGAACAGGATAAGCTTCTAAGTATAAAGTAAAAATAGTCTCATGCAATGTGTCTGACCCTAAATCTGTCCTTATGGATGTCCTGTTCTTCCTTTGACACTCAGTGGAAATGCAACAGAGCCAGCAACGAGGGCCAGGCACAAAGTGCTGCTGCACACAAAACACACCCTGGAGAACAGAGAAGCTGTGTCCTCAGAAAAGGTGGTCTGCAACAGCACAGATCTGCACAGACACTCCATCTGTGAAGAAAAGGATACTAAAACACCGTCATCTCTCAGGATTGTCCATGTTGCTTGCAGCCCAGGCTTACAGAGGTTTAATGATTCCTGGTGAGTGACAGACAAAACCTCCCTTTGCTCATTCTGCCTAATGGAAGAACAGCTATGAGCTCAGAGAAGCCTGTCAGTCAAAAAGTCACCAGCAAATGGCTTTCTACTGACCTTCTAGGCAGGAGAAAGTACAGTCATTCCTTTCAAACAAGAAATTTTTTGTTTCTAAAACGCATGTTACCAAACTGTGTGAAAACAAATTACAGTAAGCACTACACAGAGGAGGCTGCTTTGCAGGTGTGTTACCTCAAGAACAACCTCTCCCATCTGCCTGCTGGATAAAAATATATGTTTGTAATTGTAAGTACAAAAGCACTTCATTTCGTAATATTTTAAAAATTCTACATGGGCATCTTTAAGTGTCCAACTATGTTTGTACTCCAGGACAAATGAAATGTGGTATGTGATGATTTTTTCCTCCCCCCAGATATCAAAATAGCAAGAAAGAGAAAAAGTGTTATTCATATACAGACACTGACAGTTTCTAATTATCAATGCATCACTAAGCAAGGTTTTGCTAACAGCTAAATGAGCTATTGCACTTACAAAATGAGAGCACGTGGCATATCTGATTAATTTTACTTATGTCTGTGATATTATGTAATTCCAGAAGGTTTGGTATGTCTTTATCTTTTGGAAAAATGTGCCACTTAGAGGCGTTAAATACCATATTGTTTTCAACCCAATTACCTTTTGTTTTCAACATGCAAATGGGAAAAATGCTGAGTGGTCATTTTAAGTCCTATATATCATCATAATTAATTGGAGGTAGCTTCTGCTAGTTCTTGTCATATACAGAACATAAAAGAAATTAAAAATTCTTGGCAAAAGAAAGTAGAGTATTCCAAGAAATCTGTTTTTGCAAACTAATGAAACAATTTTTAACAATTTTTATTTGAAGCATCTGTGAGCTCCCAGCAGGCAGGAGCACCAGAATTGTTTCTGCTTATATTGCTCAGTTCCAAGCTAATGTCCCCTAAAGCTGTTAGGCTAAAAGCCAAGAGAACATATATCCACAGTGAGACCTGACCCTTACCCCTGCAACTAATAATGTCTCCTAGAAGTTTTAACTTAATAGTCTATGTGAGATTCTTATTAGTGAAACTTTGCCTTTTTTTTCCCAGCCATATTTAGTGAATTATACTCTTCAGGCAGTAGAAATCATAGAATCATTTAGGCAGGAGAAAACCTCTAAGATTATTGAGTCCAACTATTAAACCAGCATTGCCAAGTCCACAACTAAACCACATCCCCAAATGCCATAGCCACGTGGCTTTTAAGTCCTTCCAGTGCTTACAACATAGAAGGTGAAGAAATTTTCCCTAATACCTGGTCTAAACCTCCCCTAGTGCAACATGATGCTGTTTCCTCTTGTCCTGTCACTGGTTTTTGGGAGAAGAGGCTGAACCCCACCTGGCTACAACCTCCTGTCAGGCAGCTGTACAGAGGGACAAGGTCACCCCTGAGCCTCCTCTTGTCCAGGATAAACACCCCCAGCTCCCTCAGCCACTCCTCATCAGACTCATCACATACAGGGACCAAACACTGGCATCAAAGAAACAGACTGACTGAAAATTCTCTAAGCTACAGGACATTTGAAGTCTCCTAAATAAAGGACGTCAATATCCACATTTCTCTTTCCCTCTCTGTTTTTACTAAACATGCTTTTACTTCTCTGCTTACCAAATCTCAGGAGGTCATCTCTTGAGTATTTGTGTGCCTTTGAACACTGCTCTTAATTTCTTTGCTCCCACACTTCAGATACATGACAGAATCTTTCTGGCAGCTATTAGATAACATAAGGTCTCAGTCACTGGAATACCCCAGTTGTTCATGTGCAGTGATTTTGCTGAGTGGTTTTTTTCCCTGATTGCTTGAAAGGTTCTAGCAGCAGCGGCCAATGCTTTGACACTCATCAATGACGTTTTTCTTCAGACAATTTTGCATTTCCATTACTCCAGCCACAAAAAATGCTGGACAAAATGGCATCTGTACCCCTAGTAAGTGAACCAACTGACTGAAAATATTTGACTTTACAGTGGGTAACTTATGTGTAGTCGAGTCTCTGAAAGCTGAAAATTAAAGAGGAAATTAAGCCAAAGAAACCACAGAGGTCAAGACTTCTAGAGAAATCCATATTTAAACACTTAAGAAAATAGTTGGTTCTTCTACAAAAACTTTGACCTATACTTAAAATGAAGGTAATTACAAGTTTCTGGTTGCTCAGCTAATAGATGAATTCAGAACAGAATCTAGATTGATGCCTCTGAGAACAGCACCCTATCTGTGGAAAAGCACTGCCTAACCAGGAATCATTTAATGCATAACTGACAGTTCCTCTCACAAAAAAAAAACGAGAGTTTTAAAAAGAAAAAAAAAGTGGGAAAAAACTCAATAGGAAGATGAGCTGAAAATATCAGCTGCCTGAGCCACTGTGATATGACAACAATTCCAAGGAGTGGATCATTTTCCAACATAGAGCATTATTTGTAGGCAAGATTTTTCCTCTGAATACTGTCTCCAAGAAGGTCTGCAAGAAAAAAGTCCTTTCCCAGTGTGCAATAAAAGGATGGAGCAGCATGGCCCTCTCTGAAGCTGCACTTTGTACCATGCTGTATTGCTGAACACCTTGCACAGCACAAGGGTATTTTGTCAAGAGTTTGGAAATGATAGTTTTCAGAGCTGAGGAATACTCAAAACTGCATATTCAGTATGTGAAAATTAATGCAAAGGACTTCCAACAAAGTGTATCACCACAGATTTCATATGGATGGGATAACATCATGTCCTGCAAATACCTGCCCATCTCCACCTCTAAGTTATTGCTGTGTTTACTGATAGAGAAACGCAGATCATATGGGGTGATAAAATTGATGAGATTTCATTAATTTAACACAAAATATAGTTTCCAACTAGTTATCTACAGCAAGTATACTTCTAAAGATTAAATAAAATGTGCACCTGCAGTTCTAAATTACTTTGTTTGCTGAAATTTTAGGTGTGCAAGGTCTAGGAAAGAGAGCATAGATAATCTATGAGGCTCTGTAGCTGCCAGAGCTGAACAGTAGCTTATTCATGACTTGATTCTGAAAAAAATATAAATGGAGGCTTAATTTAAGGGATCATTTATGTTCTATGTTTCTTTTTAAAGAAAAGCTCTTAGCCCACACTAAAGGATTAACAGATATGTATAAAACAACTGCAAAAAAGGTTTTATAGAAGGCAGTAACATTACCACCTGAGTCTCTGCACAAGGCTGCATGTGAGTTTTAAAACAAACCAAACTACTAAAGAGGAAACAGGTTGGATATAATGTAGTACAATTTATTTTTGTAATGATCTGATTCCAACACTAAATATTCCCAAAGGTACAAATGTCAAGTAGGCACCCAAGCCATCTGTGAGTTTTCAAATTTTCACTCCCATAATTAAACTGAGATCACCCCAAGAAAACAAAGGAAGATGTGGCTATTTCAATTTTGCCACATCCTCATGAACACAGACAATAAAGATCTGCTAGAACAATGGGAATGTAAAATTTCAAATTTGTTCTCTTGCCATACAGTAAGAGAGCAAGTGCTCTGTGCAGGACAGTTTGGCATAAATGAAATAATTTCTGGATAGTTGCCAGTTCTAGGGTTAAAATACAGGATTACAACACTTCCATGATGACAGCCTACAGGGAGACATTTGTTGAAAATTGCTTTACCTATCATTCAGTCAGCAGAAAGAAGGGGAAAAAAAAAAAAAAAAAAAAAAGCTTTGCAGTACTAGTTACATTAGGGGTATGTGGAGTCTTTATCTATAAATGATACAAATTGTAAGCTTATAAAGCCCCCATACAGGTGCAATCAACATAAAAGCCTAGCATTTCTCTAGCATTTCCCCTCATTTCTTTTGTATCACAAAGCTCTATGTATTTTCACCATATGCCATTCCAGTAAGTGTGTGTAATTATAAAGGAAGCATGACCTAAGATTTAGATTCAAGTTTCAAAAATTAAATCGATTTTTTTTTTGACAACAGGCAATAAAGTTTTCACCGGTTACACTGAGAACAAGCATAAGTCTTAAATCTTGCAGCATCACGTAGAACAACATGTTTTAACCATACTCTTTTACTCTGCAGGAAATGACAACTTAGGCAGTGCAATACCACTAAATTGTAGTATTTTAACAGCACTATACATGTCTGCCTTTGAAAGTCCACTGAATACATGAAAGTCTTCTACAATAGTTTGAAAGAAATAAGAATAAAGAACTAAGTGTCAAATTTTCAAAGAGGTCCATACTGTCATTGGCTCTCATTTAAATTAGTAGGATTCAGTCAGCTGCTTCCCACAATATTGCTTCAAAAACACAGCCCTACATAGTCAGAAGGTCTTTCCAATATGGTTAAAAAATTAATATTCATATTCTGCAACAGCTTTTATCTTTTTGTTATCTGTTACCGACAAAGAGAAATTAGAATTCTCATCTGTGTTTGGGTATTGCTAAGTGATTCCAGAAATTTTGTGATTCCATTTGTAGTTTCCTTTTTTAAGAATTAGCCAGATCTGCAGGTGAAACTGCATTTGAAGTGATTCTAACCTGCTATCAATTGGCAAAAGTTTATGCATATACTGCATCAAAATATGGTTCATTTTGCAGCTTTTCATATTCTTCTGGACCAATTCTAAGGCAAAAAATACGTGGTTTTGCAGCAATTTCAATAATCCAGTTGTTGTATCCATAACACGTGGAAAGCCTCTGCAGCTGAGTGTTATCACTGGGGACTCAAAGAGTGTGTCGATCTTTTTGTGTTTGTTTTCCTTTCTTTTTTAAAACAAATTTCCTTCCTACCTCTTTCTCAAGAAATTACTGATGAATTCCTACGTCCATGGAGAATTCATAGCTCTGTCAGCAGCTCCCCTCTCTCAAAGGATTACTTAGAAAGATTCTCTCTGAGACTTGACTACAGTAAAGTAAAGCAGTAAAAAGTGTTATTTGGTATGAATAAAGGATTACTTTTATTAGATGGATTCATCCTTGTGACAACTGGGTAAGTGTTCAGTGTAACTCATATAAAGCCAACAGAAAAACTATTTAGCACTTCAAGCATAAATTGGTCTCTTAAGCCAAATTATACTTGTTCATGTCATATTTCAAATAAAGGGAAAGACAAAAATGGTTGTCTGATGCTGGTCCCAAGTTAATATCTGCTCCCATGGTGTATGAGAATGTCTGGCTCTGCAGTAGCACACACTATAAATTTCCCTGTAAGAAACAGCAGTCTCTAATAATGTTGGGGTTTCCTACACCACTGGTACAAACTATACTTGGAAGTTAAAGCAATGAGTTTTCTTACTACATACTTATGGAAAACAAACGGTGAAGCAGCTTGGTAGAATTATTGCAATTTGAATATAATTCTTTTTCACAAGATTTTTGGGTCCTACTGGGACCTCCCATTGTTATGAATACATACTTTTTGCACTCATAATCATTAAAAAAAACAAAACCCTACTTCTGCAATTCAAAAAATATTGGTATAGGTTATATTTGAGTTCAGTTAACATTCTTTATCAAGTGTTTCTATCCCTAAATAATTTGTATACTGAAATCCAAATTCAGCACACT
The DNA here is from genome assembly GCA_030060385.1 of Muscicapa striata striata. Classification (NCBI taxonomy): domain Eukaryota; kingdom Metazoa; phylum Chordata; class Aves; order Passeriformes; family Muscicapidae; genus Muscicapa; species Muscicapa striata. Next base: position 518,101 of record JAREIS010000023.1, on the reverse strand, counting down.
ACAAATAGATAAAAATACGGTGGTGTTTTATTTACATTTACACGAAGTGATGTTGATCCCAAATTTGACCTCTGCTATCATACCAATCAGCCAGTCACTGTCAGCCCTTTTCACTTCCCTAAAAGCCATGAAAAAACCACAAATGTCAAATCAGTGCCACCATCCACAAACTGACTAGAAATGGATACAGAGATAGAGGCAGAAATGCTACATGATAGTGACAAATTAAATCAAAGGGAAATAAAACAGCCCTAGCATTTTATGTAGAAAACTCTAAAAATTAGTTTTGTACAAATAAACCCTGACTTGACAAGGAGTCAGGCAAATCTAGCTATAGTGGGTGACATGCAGCCATGACGAAATTCCACCTAAGAAGTTTATTTAAAGAGAAGTGAAGACATTTCCTTCCTTTTTTTCAGTTGAGCATCATACAAATACAAGTGAGAACAACCTTTTAGGCCATTGGGAAAATCATTCCTACTGTTCTGTATGGCTGTTAACTCCTTTGCTCATCCTTCCACTCAGAAATATCTTTTTCCATAATTTATTTTCCAGTTGGCTAACCTGATTTGGATAATACCACTAATACAAAAACACAAAGAAAGTTGTCATATGTCTAGCTTTTTTGTTAGTTTGGGTATGTATGCTTTTATTTTAGCAGTTCTGAGAAAGCAAAAAACGTGATGGAAGGAGAAAGGTAAGTACTGGACAAAAGCAGCATTGTAGTGTCAGGGAGATGCAAAAATAAAGGAGAAAAACAACTGGTGTCATTCAGTTTGTAGTACAGAGTTGCAGAATTATCAAATGTGACATCAGGATATTGTTGATATCAACCAAGAAATTTTATATAGAAAGGTTGTTAGGTTAGAGAGCCCAGAGCTCCTCCCCTGAGGAAGCAAAGCTCAGTGCAGGGATTAGGTAGGCTTCACCCAGCATGTGTAATGTCACAGAGGGGGTGGAACAGCTGTGGAGCCATGACATAGCTATGCCTGCTATGTAGAGGCTGTGCTGGGGCACTGGCCAGGGATTTGTAATGCTTGTGGGCTCCCCACACTGCTACTGCCAACCTCCTCAGCATCCTCAGCACACTCCTGGGAAAAGAGCTCCCGTGAAAGTTACCAGCTCTCTACTGCTTGCACCTGTCCCATACATCCAAATGCTGCAGCTGTGATGTTTTCCATACTTCCAACACTTGCACTCCAAGGGGAAGAGGGACTGGATTTGGTCCAAAGGATGTTATATCTATATGCTTTCAGAAGGATGAAACAGATATCAATTTCACCCTGACCCATCATGTCATAAAAGCTGTCACCAAAAGATATTAAAACCAGCTACAAGTAGGGCAACTGGAAATGAAAAAATTGAAAACAGGAAACCCCAGATTCACCAACTGCTGCACACACGGTGCTCATTTAGTCCTTTTCTGATTTTCTGTGGTTGTCATGCTGCTGTAGTGCAGAAAGCACCTCTGGATGGATACAGGCTTTGCTCATGAAACACATGTACACACATGTACAGAGTCAAGCAGCCTTCTAATTTAGGCTGTACATACCTATTACTACACTTCAGAAAACACATCTCTGAATTTATTTCACACTGATCTAAAACCAGAGAAGGGCAACAGGGAATGGTGTCAAAACTCAACGGCCCTTTCTCTGTGAATGCAAAATGGCATCTCTAACAAATGCAGCTCTAAAACTTATGGTCCACTGGCCCCAGCATTTAAAAACCAATTGCAGGAGTTTGAGAAGGATATGGATCATGAAAGGATCTCTGTGACAGCTTGGCAGAATTTCTAAACTGAAGAGACACTGGGATGTTATTTATATTCAAGAGTAAAACACACACAAACACACAATTACAAGTAAATACTCTACAGGCACCATACTTAATATAAAAATGAAGGTAAATCACTGCTAGGATAAAAATAGGCAGCAGGAAAAAAAATGGAATTCACTTATATTTTAGTACTACAATAAATACCAATGAAATAAAGTGAGTTGAGTATAATAAAAGACTCCCTTTTCCAGATCCTTCAGGCCTTGTCTCAGCAAGTGTTTCCACCCCTTGTACAGGGCACTAAGCATACCCAGACTCCCCTCTCACAATGACAGTAGTAGACAACCCCAAGCATGGGGGCTCCTGGGGAGAAAATCAGGGATCTGCTGTATTGAAGAAAGAAAAACCAAAGTAATCACTGACATTTTCCATGCAGGCTAAGAGATACAGCTACAGCTGTAAGTAGAATTTCAATGAAACAACAACAAATATTATTCAACATCTCGCTTCTCCAGCAGCGCAAAGCTCAAACCCAGCAAAGCCGTCCCTTTTCAGAGCACCGCAGCAGAAGCTGCTCTGGGGATGCTTCTGGCCCGGGCAGGGTTCCTTTGCAGAGTGCTCAGCACCAAGCACAGCAGCAGAGTCTGGAGCAGAGGGTACCAGGTGGCAGCAGGCTGCCCGACAGCGAGGCAGCGCAGATGCCGAGCGGCGCCGCGTGCGCCCTGTCGAGCGGCCACGGAGAGGCATCAGCACAGCCTCACAGCCTGCCCACCACAACACTGGCCAGAGGGCCAGTGCTGCTTACAGCAGCTGCGAAGGAGTGTGTGGAAAGCGGGAATAAAAATGGGGAAACATGGAAGGCCTCGCTAGCCAAAAGAGATAAACACACACACACGACACACAAATAATCGCTGCAGCTTCCCAGCCCGCTGGAAAGAGGCACCAGGCTGTGATTTCTGGATTTTTCTGTCAAATCTGTAATATTCAGAAATGGGCATAATGGAAAAGATTAATTTCAGAGGATTTCTTAAGTTTGCAATATTAACTGGGGCGAGAAGAACGAAAAAGCCCTCACAAAGGACTACTGTAGGACTTATGCAAATATTTCCATCTGGGTTTAGAATAAAAATCAAAGCCCTGAACCAACCAGCAGACAGTTTCATGCACTGCTAATGAAGAGAGAATTCAATTCTCCTGTTTGCTGAAATGAATACTGAACTTGTATCTTAATGTTTTACAAGAATACGGTATGTGTGTCAAAACAGGAGTTTCACAGACAATTGCAGGAGCACTGGCAGCTTCTCTTAATGTTTAAGGGCTGGATCACAGCTTCAGACTGCGATGTGAGTAAAGGACATTGAGCAGCCATGCCTCTATCTTGTATCATTTGAAATTCATGCAGTAGCAGATGAGATGGTTGGGTCTTAGTCTGCCCTTGGCAGGGTCCCCTTCCCTACTAAATGGATGATACACACATACAGAATGGGATACATTTCACAGCAGCACAAGTTAACCTAGATGCTAACACATGCTCTGGCACCTGGACCTGCCAGCTATTTTCCTCAGAAAAAGGATGGGGAAGCTGAGCTGCATGGAGCCCATCCAGCACCTAGGGAGAGTGACAAAGGGCCAAGTTCCCACCACTGGGCTGCAATGGATGGGCAGGAACATGTTGCTCCTACAGCAGCCTGGAAGCAGACAGCAAGGGCAGGGCTAGAGAAGGAGGGGAAAAATCTGTTCTTCCACAATGGTGATAGAACAACCGGGGAAAAAATGGTAGGATGATAGATGACTCATAAAAGTGTTAGACTGGTGCCAAAAGCAGTAGACTTGGCAGCGATGCAGGACAAGCTGCCTCAGGAGAGTTGAGCTCCAGCCCTTCCTGCAGTGGGGGAGTGAGATGGATGAGCTCCCATCCAGGGCAGGCTCCTTCCCCTGCCAGGGCTCTGCCCCACCACCCAGCCTGCTCCCTGCAGGGGGATGTCACCAGCCTGCCTTCCCCTCCCTGCTCCCAGTGCTGAGACAACACTTCCAGTAACAATTAGACAGTAAATTAATACATGTATTCCTATACTGCTAAGCCTGAAATGGTTTATAAATTCTGTTTCCCCACCTTGTCACATAATTAAAACTCTGCTTTCCTTCCATCCTCCTTCACTAAAATCTTTTGTCATAAATTTTGTCATTTGTGGAGTGAGGACCTGGGATGTTTCCCCCTCCCCCCAAAAAACTGTTCCATATAAATCAGACAGGCATTTGGGAAATAAAAGAGATCTGAAAAATGAGGGGAGCTCATTCTTGGAGATATGCCAGAAAAACTAAGACAAAATTAAGGCCGTAAATATGTATTGATTACTCAGGGGAAACTTTTTACAATATTTTATCAAAGGTTACCTGCTCCCAATCCTTTCCATTCTAAACTCTGATGCTGCCAAACCACAAAGTGCCTCAGCATCTCTCCACTCTTTAAATATAAGACTACAAACTGACTCTTACTCACCACAGGCAGGCAAACAACTCAAGAAGTTCTTTGTTTCAGATGCACATATGTTGACTGCAAGAGTCACTCACAAATTTTTCAATCCTTCCTTCACCCATAAATGTAGGTAACCAAAGCACTGATACATTAGGAGACCCTGGAATGTCAGGTTCCATATCTGTTAGGTGTTTGGAACAGGTTAATAACAAAAATGTTCATTCATATCAAAACACATTTTACTGTCTTTTCGTAACAGGCACTGCTTTGGCTACAGAGCTGCAGAAAATGCAAAAGTAATATTTCCTGTTGGCATTTGAGAGCATAACTTTCCTCAAAGATTGCTTGAAACACAGAAAGCAAATGGTGTCCTCCTGGTATTCTAAAAAGTGTTTTAAGGTAAAAACAGGCACCCAGTGGGTTGATTCTTCTGTATAGGTCTAGGGGTATGATAGGAGACCTCCAGGGAGTCAAGGATAAGAGAAGTTTCACATAACTTCCAGATTCAGGGAAAGCACAAGTCCACTTGGACTCCTTCATCCACTTGATGGCTGTTGTATAAAAGGATATTAACAAAAAGTTGAGTTTACACAGATGCTTATGAGGTCTCCCACAGCTTTCTAGCAGCAGTGTCTAATTGCAAATTCCTTACTGGCATTAGAACACTCTCATGTTTAGCTGGATCCCTGTTTCAAATTCACATTAAAGCAGAAACCAAGTCACCAGCCTAGACAGCTCCGACTTCAGCAGCTGCAGTTACGAAAGCTCAGCCACTGCCCTGCCTCTGAAGAAAGAATGAAGCAGCTACTGCAACTGAAAGTGGCATGTGCTCACCACTTTTAGGGAACATCAACACTGATATCGTTATCTGCAGGCTAATCACCTTTTGTGTTGTTAGATTTTTGGTACTTTCATTTAGAGCCAAAGAAAACTCTTCTAAGTGACCTTCATGCTCTGGGCTTTCTAGCCCTGGAAAGCTCCAGTGCAGGTGATGCAGCAAAGCAAACACCCTACAGGCTCAAATAAAGCAATACATAACTCCATGTTGACAAATACAGGCAATTTTCAAAATTCTCAAGTTTCTCAAAAAGCCGTATTCAGGGGCCTGGCTATGGCTCTTTCATTGAAACACAACCCCACCACTCCTTCTCGTTTTCCTGATATTTCTTCTCAGAATTAAGCTGTCACTACATAAAAAATTTAGATTTTATGTGATACTGCCAAACATCCAGCATACAACTGTGCAATGTGTCATTCAGAAAGCAATTGTATTTATAACTTTTCAATTACACTTGCTGAACCTAACGCCAGCTTTATTTGGGGTGTTTTTTCAATGTTCTAAGCACAGATTGAATTAAAATAGTGAGAGCAATAAACCATATATCAAGCCCAACAACTCTAACTGCCTTGCATCCCAAAACAGAAGAAAACCATGACAGAATTTCTACACTTTTATATAGCACTGCCTTGCACAGAGTAAAAAATTTTAGAATGTTTTTCTTAGTTTAGTGTTTGTAACGTTCCAATAGGAAAACTGCTGTCAGATAATCATGTGAGAAAGTAACAGTATTACAACAACTGTTCCAGCATTTTAAAAAATTATACTGAATTTCCAATTATGAGAAATTTTCAGAAGATTATGCTTAAGAGCGTATCATGTTACTGACTGGCAAATCCTACCAATAGAATGGCTAATTTTACAAAGTATGGCAAGCTAGTTAGTAATAAACCTAAATTTATTCTTTGCACTTCAGTGGTGCTCACAAATTACGCACTTAGATTTTATCATCGTAAGGGATAAATCTGTCTTGTGTTTTGCACACAGAAAGACTTTCACAGTACAAATAGATACTGTGGTAACATAAAAAGTACAGTCTACCCTCCTGGTTGTGGTTACTTCTAATTTATGAAACATATAATAGCCAGAGCTGTTTAGATGGCTCAAGCCAATTAGAAATAGTCCCAATAGATAAGCATTCCCACAATAGGTATTTCATTAAGAAACAAGCCTCATCCCCTTTTCAGTTTTGTTTGTTCAACCTCAACTAACTATAACCTCTAATACAACTCACAGGATGTTAGGTTATATACATTACACAGAAAGTCTCTGTCAGTAAAAAACAGTTACTACATAGCCTCTGGAAATAAATAATGTACAGCCTACAAACAGTAAGCACCTTCTTTCCCCTTCCATATGCCCCCAGTAATCCTTCATACATCCTGACTTTCAGGAGACAGACAGACAACTGTGTAAATAAACAGACTCTTATGAACTGCATTTTGATAGCCATATAAATGAAGAGTGCATTCACTATTTAATTACTCTAATTGAAATACCAGCTTCCCAAATCTTCAGGAAAACATCAACATGCCTATAGCTATCCATTCCCAAAATCTGGTATTTTATTTATTAATCTTAAAAGGATGTCAGAAAGGGATGTCACGGATGTGCAATCTTCACCACTTGCTTGGTGGATCAGTTCTTGCCACCACAGCACACCCCCTTTTTTGAGGGGTCTCTGAAACACAGAAATCAGTGGGAAGAGGAGAAGCACAAGCCGTCCTTCTCTGTTCCTTGTGCCCGTCCTTGGAAGGCACAATGGAAAACACTCTGGCCCAATCTGATTTGATAAAATGTTTTCTACCCATTGTGCACAGGGACAGTGGCTCCATAAAGCAGAAGGCAGGAGAGAGTATGATTCATGAATTGTGAATGAGAATTCTGAACCTCCCCTCTGCGGATGGTAGGACTTGCAGTGACTTTCAGCCATGAAGAACTGGCCTTCTATTACAATCTGTTATTCATACACAGAGTGAAGCCATATTGCAGCATAATGAGATCTGTATATTACACCCAGATACCATTTAGGAAAAGCAGTTTTGCCTTATTTAACAAATGCACTATACCCATATTCTCAAATGTTGTTGATTGTTTGTTCATAAAAATCACAGAGTAACTCAGCTTGGAAGGACTCTTGAGGTCTGGATACAAAGCATTGCTAAAAGCAGGATCAGCTGCAATATCAAACCAAGTGGCTCAGGGCTTATCCAAATGATTTGAAACTTCCAAGGATGGAGTGTGGACTTCACTGTGCACATTTTATAATCGGTTTGCAGGGATATAAATTAATGCACATTAATTTATGTCCCTGCATCTGGCTGTTTGTATCTATGCATCTGACTTAGCAAACACTGCCAGAGGGCAGCCAGGAGATATGCTGGGCAAAACACCCAAAGAGACAAATTTAGTCCTTTGTCCATGGGGCCCATTTCCTTCTTAATGGCCAAGTGCACCTTCCATCTCTGGGAGATGCTGCCTCACCTGCTCTGTGAGCATTAAAGGTTGTCTCAATCTTCTGAGTAAAGCAAGGTGATGCTGTAGATTGACATAGCTCACTCTTCAAAATCCAAAAATGCCTTTAAAAACATCAGGGGGAACAATCACCATTCCTATTACAAAAGTACATTTCTGCTTTTACAAAAATATCCCCCTATTTACAAGAGTATCTCAAAATGTTAATTTGATCAAATAAGAGAAGGAGTCTTAGACAAGAATAATCCAAAGTACAGCTTTTCTCTCAGGATCTCGTATGTTCTCATGCAATAATAATATCAATGGAACTAATAAATCAGGATTCTTTTGTCCAAAGATCCATTATTTTATCAATAAAGCTACTGGTCTCAAACAAAGAAGACAGTATGAAAGCATGAGCACAAGCTTTTTGCACATTGAATAAAGCTTCTGAAAATGGTTTTCTCTAAAACAAATGCTAGCAACGTGAAATTTGATGACTTTAGCAGCAAGCAATTATAGGTAACTCTATATGGAACATGAACTCTAAGCCTAGGGATATGGGTCTTTTGAAGACAAAATATCCATTCCTGGACCTTTCTCTAGTTTTTGTAGAGGAGTTGTTTCAATAATTCTATCTTTGTATATGTCCAGTGAAGCACAGACAGCTGTATACAACACAGTTAGAAGATCTTCTAGGTTCTGTGGGGCTTTTCTCACCTGTTTCTTCTTTTCAGGATGTATAATAATTTCCATTTTCTGCAGGAACTTGCACCCTTGAACCTTCACATTCTGCCTCTAGTAATTAATTTCCACTCCCATCCAAGATCCACTAATTTCTGTAATGATCAAGAGAATACCCAAACTGCAAACTGCTTTATCTAAGAAAACTGAGAATTACCATGACAAAATCTCAAGAGGTCATTCATATATGGGAACAGAGATGCAGCTCTCAATGAACTACATCTCCTCTGTTCAACTGCAGTCTTTAAAAAACCCAGACCTAGGTTTAAAAAACCTAGAACTGGTTTTGTCTGTCCTACACAAGAATCCTCACAGTGCAGCTCAGAAGAGAAGACACAGGTGATTTCAACCACTTTGGTCAAAGAGAAAAGGCTGCTCTTCAATTTTAAAAAGATCACAATAAATTGAGTTGTACAATTCATACCAAACTCTCTGTCTTAAGTCACACAATCCAAGAAGCTGGAGTGGAAAGGGACAGAGTTCTGCTGGACAGGAGCACAAAGCCAGTTCATTTGTGTGTCTGATGAGTTTGACCAGATGAACTAGGAGACTTCCTTGCTGAAGGAGCATCTCCTGCAACCAAGCAAAGCTCAAACTTCTACCCTTTATAAAATAGACCAGGGAAGAAAACTTTCCTCTTTCTCCAAACTGATGTGAACCAAGCTTCCCCCCTGTGCTTAATAATTTCCAAGAACTGTCCTGTTTTGAGCTTGCACAAATTATACAGTTCCACATACTCTTTTACAGGATCTGTGTACTTCATACCATGCTTTGTTGCCTGTACCACAGAGTTATTCTCATTCTCCTTTTATCTAAGTCAGAGTTTAATCACATTTGCCAAGTAAGCAAGCATTAAGCTGTATCCCTGGGTGAGTTTCTAATGCTAACAGCGTGCAACAAAAGGAGAATCCTATCACTTTATTGATTGTCTCCACACAAAAGTCAAAACCTGATTTAGCATGAATGGAACCACTTCTTATGTTTAAAAGCTATATCAGAATGAATGTTTATACTGCTTCTGTACAGGATCTGGAGAAAAGAGGATCACATTGCTCAAATGTATAAAGTTAAACATAATACACATCAAACCTATCTCAGAAGTTCCCCAAAACTGGCTAATTATTTGACTGCAACGTGGGAAATCAACTAAAGAGGTACAAAATGGGATGATAATCCATCTTCCAAAATAAGCTATGCTCACTAGAATATTAATTTGGTTAGTTCACTTAGGATGTTGTATCATAGAGTGCAGAGCTATAAAAGCTGTAACTTCAGATAAAAAAGCCCAAGCATACCACTTTTCTTAGGCTAAACCAAAAGGTATTTCTAAAATAATAACATAAGAGCATCAGCCTAATGCTTATTTTACACTTGGATGCTTTCTAATATCCAGACAACCTCAGTGTGCAAATTGGTGTAGTTCACAAAACTAATTAAGAAGATAGGATAGAAAATCTAGACATTATAAACATTTTAGGCAACTGATCAAGCTTCTTCATCTTTTCTTAATAGGTCTGTTCAACTACTTTTCCACCCACACAATCATTCTGAAGAAAAATTATTGAACAGGACACATTTAGAAACAAAATAAAATAAAAATATGAACCCCAAAAGACAACCATGTTTTCAGCTCATTTTAGAAAACAAGTTTCAGAGGGAAATAATACAGGATGACACAATAGAGGAAAGATCACTCTTTTGCAGGTCACTACACTATGATTCTATGGGGTTCCTGACAGAAATTAGTTGTATTAAATGGAATTCATCGGTGATGTAATTTAGGGATGAGAGATAAGGGGCTGTGAACAAGGGGGAGAAGTAATTTCACATAGTAGTATGGGTGATTACAATACTTAACACTGTCTCACAAAAGGTGATTAGCAGGTTTTATCTCTGATGCAGACACCTGATTCCTGCCTGCCCTGTCCCCTCCTAGTGCCCAAGAAGCAGCAAACCAGGCAGTGTGGCTGCAGAGCTGGTCAGCTCAGCCAGATGTGCTCCTGTGGCTGCAGAGCTGGTCAGCTCAGCCAGATGTGCTCCAGCAGTGTGGCTGCAGAGCTGGTCAGCTCAGCCAGATGTGCTCCTGTGGCTGCAGAGCTGGTCAGCTCAGCCAGATGTGCTCCAGCAGTGTGGTTGCAGAGCTGGTCAGCTCAGCCAGATGTGCTCCTGTGGCTGCAGAGCTGGTCAGCTCAGCCAGATGTGCTCCAGCAGTGTGGTTGCAGAGCTGGTCAGCTCAGCCAGATGTGTTCCTGTGGCTGCAGAGCTGGTCAGCTCAGCCAGATGTGCTCCAGCAGTGTGGCTGCAGAGCTGGTCAGCTCAGCCAGATGTGCTCCTGTGGCTGCAGAGCTGGTCAGCTCAGACAGATGTGCTCCAGCAGTGTGGCTGCAGAGCTGGTCAGCTCAGCCAGATGTGCTCCTGTGGCTGCAGAGCTGGTCAGCTCAGCCAGATGTGCTCCAGGCAAAGGGCCTTGCCTGTCACACCCCACTGCCTGCACTCTGCTCTGCTCACAACGTGTGGTTGCCTGTGGCAGCTGTTTATAGATCTGTAGATGGATGTATAAATATATAAACACACACAACAGGAGGGTGAGAGAGAGAGAGAGAGAGAGAGAGAGAGAGAGAGAGAGAGAGAGAGAGAGAGGGAGAGAGAGAGAGACTGAGAAGCTCTGTGTGCTAAATTACTGAATATAGCACTCCACTAAGTCAGAACGAGCTCTTCCCATACACAGAGTGTGTTACAAAACACATCCCAGCTTTGCTGCAACTGGCAGCCCAGGAGAAAAATCTCTTGTCCCACTGTATCCTACAGTGGGGACACAAAGCTCTGTTAACCTTCAAGGCCTAAGTACATTTTAAAACATTGCTCAGGATGTGTCATCTGTACAAAAATAAATCATTAAGTAACGTTATCCCTTTTCACATTTTATTTGGGAGAAATCACAGAAATTTTTATGTGCTTTTCTATTTAGACAAAATCTGTCTGAATGAAGAAAGGATGAAGTTGGATGTCTCAATGTGGATCAACACAAAAGAAAAGAGTATCAGTGCTCAATATCACCTTACAGCCTAACTACTGCAAAGCACTCTGCCCAGCATTCAAAGCCCTTTCAGAGGGTATTCAACCACAAGAGCAGTGTGACTTCTTCACAAGAACACTGTGAAGCAAAGTTAGGACTTTTTACAAGGCTGTGTAGTGACAGCATGAGAGGGAATGGCTTCAAACTGACAGAGGACAGGTTCAGATGGGATATTAGGAAGAAATTCTTTACTGTAATGATGGGGAGGCCCTGGCACAGGCTCTGAGCAACCTGGGACAGTGGAAAGAGTCCCTTCCCATGGCAAGGGGTTAGAACAAGGTGAGCTTTAAAGTCCAACCATTCTGTGATTTTCCCTCTGGGGATTCAGGTCTCCCTTTGTTCTGCCTCATGGAAACCAATTATGACAGTACTGTTTTATTTTTTCCCTGCTGAATTATCATGTTGTTGTGATACATGTTGTTAACAGATTTACCTTTTTTTTTCTTTTGAACTCCTTTCATTTTTTATGATTAGGAACAAGCCTCTACCTGCCATTTGCTTTGCTTTGGCATCTTTCTGTCTCCAAGTATTCTGTACAATTGAAGATGTTTTCCATTATCTCAGCCCAGTGCTGTCAGGACTCATTTTCTAGACATTTTGCTAGCATCCCTTACAATTCACAAGTTTCAGAATATCAGACCCAGATCACTTCCCATTTTCAACATGATGCAATATACAATACATGCACAGTTTCATCTTCTCCTTCAAATCTTTATAGTATGATTCTCCATTTCAAGAGCTATAAATGCTAGCTGTGCTTTCAAAGATTCATGAAGAAAACATATGATGAGAAAGAAATTCCACATACACTTGCTTATGTTGAATGGATTGCTTTTTGTGGCAATGCTTTATAGCTTTGATCTTTTAACAGATTATATATATGTAAAAGCAGAGTAATAAAAATAGCAGTAAACTAGTAATACATTTACAACTTTTATGGAAGGCTTTCATTGTTATGGATCATACAAAATTTACAAGACAGCCCTATTTAGTGGTGGTGTTTTTAAATGAATACATTGAAGCAATGCTCTTTTCTGTTCATAAACTATAAGCCAAATTGAGAACCAGGCATATTATTATTAGAAGTATGAGTATACCACAATTTATATCTATTTAGAATTTCTGAAATTGAATTACTTTTTAATTACAATACATGCAATTCAGGCATAAAGAATAAGGTATTATTAAACTCTCTGGGCTATAAAAATATATTAAACTCCATCCCTCTAGCAGCTACTGATGACTTATCTGAGTCTAGCAAAGCAGTATAGATTACTTTTCTTCCCAAATACCTTGGCAAGGTCACTTGTTTGAGAGTTGAAATGTAAATTACTTGTATTACAGCAGTATCCTCAAAAGTTTTTCATTTTGTGCATTAGCTCTGCCTCATTCCATCTGTGCTATTTTAGGACTGTGAAGTCTGAACTGATTGCTTTTATAAAGAGACATGTTAGGGCAGCAGTGAGACAACAATCTGGAAAGAGAGTTTCCCTTAATGCTCCCAATATTCATCCTTCTTCACTGTTCTTCACCCTTGCCCTACAGAAGTCTGTATTTATGAACAGTTCATCTTCCTTTGCTCCCCACGGCCTCTATTCCTCTAATCTCTCAAGGTCATTGCATTTCTGGCCTGGCCACATGTCCATTCTTGACCCATCTGGTTTTGTGTCACCAACAAATTTGATCATGGTTGAAACTGCATCAAAGGAATACCCAACAAAGAAGATGTGAAGCAGCTGCAGATCAGACAGAAAGGCAATAGTTTACAGTTCCCGTCATGAAAAGAGTTTCTGTAAATGCAGCTCTCCAGAAGAGCCAAACACTCTCAAGAACCAGTGCAAATTTTACATGTACAACAGATGCAGCACACCAACATGGCCTGTCCCGAAACTTGTCTCCAGAAAGGCATGTATAGTGAGAGAGATCTTTCCCAAAGTCATGTCACTGAAGAACAGAGTGTTTCATTAAATGATAAACAATGAGATATCCTGTGAAGATAAAAACACATGCAAAAAAGCCAAACCAATACAAATACGTGTTTATAATAAGACCATCTTCTTTAAGCACCCTGTTCGTTAAAACAGATATTCCATTTCTTTCTCCAAAACCACAGGCCAGAGGGAAATACTTCTGCAGCACAACTGATATGTCCCAAATCAACAATGGATTCAAGTTGCTAAACTTCACAGATGTCTTTTTTTTCTAATTTTTTTTCAGTTCTGTTTACAAGACAGCTGGTAATTAAATCACATCTATATATTCCCTATGGAGAATACATGAGTTATTTCAGAGATCCTAGTTAGTGTCTGCAGCAAGTTAGCTCTGAAATCAAATAGGATGACAAGGAAACTACACACACAGTCTTACTCAGCATTTATTTCAACAGCCTGTTTTAAAAATACATCTAGAGGACAACACTCATTACTATACTAATAGTAATTGGCACCAAAATATTGCATAATCAGGATCTCTGGATGTGAAATGCAATAAAAGCTTAGATAGTGATTCAGTTCCTAGTACTGAGTCCTTATTGTCTTGCTCTGGCCCTAATCAATATCCAGGAAGTTTTACTGGTGTAAATGGTAACAGTGTTGACAATGACTTTATAATTATCTATCACATTTCCTTCAGAAAAATTCTCAGTATTTTATCAAATACACACATATTTAATGGGAGAATCAGTTTATACATCAGATACCCAAGCATTTTTAAGTGGATGCAGGTGATATAGTCCTGCTACACAGCAACAGGTCTAAAATTCAAATAGCTGCATGAAATGGAGGTGGAAGATTCCAAAAGACAGAATAAAACCCAGAAAACTTAATTTGGATGAGACAGCACATCAAAGATTTCACGGAGTAGGGAAATACAAATTGATGGTCACTTTAGGAAGTTTAGCAGAACTGGTGAGTAGTTGATTTTTTTTTTTCTGTTGAATAAATTCTCTGCCCAGGGCTGCTACAAGATGCAGATGGTTTCAGCAAGTCTGTGGGAAGATGATCCCCACAATGTTTAATGAGACAGCTTTGTTTCTCACACATACACTATCACAGCTCTTCCTGAGCAAGGAAATACCAAAGACAGCAGCAGCAGCTAAACTTAAATACTAAGAAACCCCTTTGTCCTCCATCTGTCCCAACCACTGGCACCTCAGCCAATAGTTAGGATTCAGTTAGTTTTCCTTGCCTCTTTCCCATTCTTAGATGTTTACATCCTAGAACAGATTCTCTTTTCTAAAACTGGAAACTTAAGGATTTTTTATTAACAGTAATAATGGCATTAAACTCATAATGTGGTCAGTCAAGTCCCTTGGGCATTTTAATGCAATTCTCATAAGCCTCGAAACACAAACAACAAATTGTACTGGCCCTGGAAACAGAACAGAAGGAAAGAAAAGGAATGCATATTATTCATGTTCCCTTCCTTTGTTTCATCTGTTTTCCAGTCTATGCAAAAGAAGGACTTTTTCTGTTAAAGTGTTTCAAAAATAACACAAACATTTTTTTTTTTAACTTGAAAACATTTTTATTTTGCCTAATCCAGAAGTAAATACTAAAAGTGGCCACTTTACAAACCTTTAAAAGCTGTTCTTTATTCCTGAAAGCAGTATGTTTTCCAAATCCTAGAAACTATAACATGCTCAATTTGTCCACATCAGTTGCATTTCATGGCTTTATGTGGAAAGGCATGAGACAATGTGCTCAACTACGCAGCAAGCAAAATAAATGCTTGAAAGAAATGGAACTTCTCCAAAAGTTGAGATCAGAAAGCAAAAGCCTACAAAATTATTTTTAGTTTTTGGTTATAAACAAAGACAACTCTGGAAGTCACCAGAAAACAACTAAGAAGATCTGGTACTTTGAAAGAAGAGTTTGTGAGCATCATAAATCTGATACAGTCTATAGCAGTGATGACACACAGTAATAAACATTGAGCACATTACTGACAAGTTTTATTTAGCTTAATATGGAAGCAAACCTCCTTTGAAACAATGCAAAATACTTGAAAGCTCAATAGTATTGGCAAAAATATAATAATAATTAAAAGTCAGTGGAGGAAGGAAATGCAATTGCCAGGTGCCTCAGATAATGAACTCTGTGGTCCTTATGCTTTGGAAGTTTGATCTGTGTCAAGCCTGGACATGAGCAGAGGTGGTGGGGAATGTGCAATGACAGCCAGAGTTGCAGGTTCACTGCAGTCTGTGAGCCACAGGGGAAACACTGACAGCACCTCCTCCTCACAATTCATCTCCTCAGATCAGAGTTCCATGAAGAATCTTTATTCTACCTGTGGCACCTCTCCTTAGTCACTGGGCTGATCACTGGAGCCACGTGCTCAGTGCTAGAGAGTAATTCCTCCTGTCTGCATACACAATAAACTGTGGCATGCACATATATACACACTGAAACAGTGCTGTGCACACTGCTGCACTGCTCAAAACAATTCTTAAACAACCATGGTGCTTCTTTTCAATTAGGTCCTCTAACTGGCTAAATTTAATTGCTCTCAGCTCCTTTACTGAATATAAGATCTTGGCATCACAGGTGTGTCTATACAGTACATATACACATTGAGTAGCTCATGTTTCAGATATCTGCATTACCACTTTGTCCTACTCAAAATAATTACCCCTGCTGAAAAGATGCATTTTTCCCCCACAGTTTTTGATTCAAGCTTGACTTCTGACTACAATTTCAGTTAGAGTTGAGTAAACAATAATAGGATGCTATAGACCAGTAAACTTTCCAACACATTTTTAACAGAGAATTATTTTATTTAGACTCCAAATGATAATTAATTTAGGAGCACACTCAGCAGTTGTAAATTTCATGCTGTACTGCACTTGCAGAGTTACAAAAGATCCCTTGTTTGCAGTACTGTGCTGGTCAATTCCTGTGGTAGAGCTGCTGATGCTTTGCATGAGTTTTCTGAGATAATACACAGCCTCTTAAATATTGGTGCAGAGTATTTGTAATGCATATATTTTCCAAAGTTGGGCAAAGAAACCTTATTGACTGATAATTTTTCAATGTTTGATTTAAACTTCGTAATTTAAATCAAACATTGAAAAATAATCACAATTTTATACAACAAATTTTGAATTATGAAGGCAGGTTTTATAATTACAAGAATGATCAGTATTAGAGAGAAATATATTACAAATGTCATTTATAAACCGGAAATTTGAGGTACCTAAAAAGCATATTTGGGATAAATACACTCAAATTCACTTTAGCATATTGAAAATAATATTGTACTTCAGCTGCCTAAAGCATCTTGTACTGAAGCAGCCATAGGAGAGCTGTCTTAATTTTCCTTTGGGTGTGTGCCAGCATAAAGCCAGGCAAGAGTGACTTCTAAGCCACAGTGTTTTCAGAGTGGTGGCATGAAAAGTGCCAACACTATCAATTAAACAAAGTTGGGAATACTGCTCTCCCAGAGCATCAGCTCTGGATCTAGCAGCTGCTTACTTTACAAATATGAGCAGCTTGTTCTGTTTCAGAGCCTTCTAACTTTCATAAACTAGATGGTTTTACAAACAGGACAAGATGCTTCTGAGGTTCTGGTAATGAAGGAAAATACATCTGCTATCTGATTGCTGAGCTATAAACTGAGTTTTTCCACATAAATTATCCTCTCCATCTGTAGCATGAAGTGTAGGTGAAAAACATAAGGCTACCAATTCTGCTCTGTAAAATTCAGGCATCACCTTTATGAATGAATTTCATACAAGGTCTCAGTTCTATTTGTTCCTGACAGAGCAAGGCATATAGCTTTTATACCATAACTGTCTAAAGCTTGCTTGCTCTCCTGAAATGAATACCAATTTTAAGAGACAGACGATGATCACAGCAGTGCTTAAAATACTCACAAGATGCATGATGAGCATCACAAACAGGACACTAAAGTGCTCCATAAAAACCTGCCTTGTGTCTAAAAGGGTCTTTGAGATTTGACCAATATGAGACAGATCATGAAGTGAAGTATGGAGAGGTGGCATACACATGTTACTATCAGATGAACTTTTATCAGTGTAAGAAAGAGCATGGAACATCCTATGCATTTTAAAAAACTACAGAGCTTTTAAGTTCAAGAGCTGCCCACATGGAAAATCTCTACTTGGAAGGAATTTTCCTGCCTCTGCATGATGTAGTCTCCTTATCAGGTTGCTCAAAGCAGAGGCAGTAGTCATAATGTGAGAATAATTATCAAGAACAAGTCCTGTTTTGTGGAAGGTATCTCCTAAGATTATCTGTCAGAGACATCAGACTTCTGCATAGGAGTCTACATAAAAACTCTGAGAGTTTTTAATCCATAATTTTCATGACTAATGAAAAATAACATTTGGAATTAGACCAAAGACTGAAAAAGTATTTCTTTAAATGTTTCAGAGCTTAGATATATATCATAGAAGGCAAACACAATCCTCTTTCCTCACATAACCTAAGAGGGAAGGTAATAGCTGTGTCTCTTTTTATGTGTGAATAAAGCAGGCACAACACACATACAGAATTCCAAAAGGTGCAATTAAATCAAAACATCTCAAGGTCACACAGACAAGGCTTTTTCAACCTAGAATACACAAAGCTACATCATTGCTGAGAGTGGTTCTATCCTGTATTTTTCTTGAGAAAGCTCCATGTGATCCTAGCAAAAAATTTTGCCCAAGGAAGGTCTAAAAATCTGATCTAGTGAAGCTGATTTTGATTCAACTCTGATGGAAAACAACTGGAGACTCAATGGTAGCAGAGGGCCTACAGTGCTCATAATGAGACCCTGATAATAGAATGTAAATGGTATCCTGTGACTAAAAGCAAGAGAAAACACTGCTGCAGTTAACTATAAAGCATATTTGTCATAATTCAATGCTCTGAATATGGGTTCTCCAGCTTCAAACAATTCTTTCCAGATGAAGCAGCAAAATAATACAAAATGTATTTTGCTCCTGTGTTCCATCACACATGAACAGAAAAACAATGATAAGCCAATTTCACAGTGGCTGATACTATCCTCACAAATAAAATATAATCTGTAATTAAAAGAATTAATTGGCCCATTACTTAATTACTGCAAAATACATTCTTCAAGTAACAATGTGACCTGATGAAATAAACAGGTTTTAACAGGCAAACATCACTTCTCTCCCTCTGCCAAGTGAACTTAAGAGCTACTGTTTAGCTTGCAAAGTAGCTGCTACAATTTGACTGCTGTTGGTATAACCTGATTTCTCCATAATGTATCTCCAAGTTTCCCATTAGCAGCCAACTGACAATGAGTGAAAACAACGAACAAAAATATTTATATTCCATTACACATCAGAAGTGATTGTGTAAGATTGTAACATAATGCCAGAGTTTGTGGAATTCTTCCACGTGAGAAAGCAAACTGGTCATTTCCTTCTCTCCAACACCAAACAGAGGCACTACACATCCTCCTCCAGGAATATGTTGCCAGATTTTAAGTTTTGGTACTCAGTGGAGCAGCTTTTGATACACATGAAAGGAGAGTGAAAACAAACAGAGGATTTTCTATTTAAAGATGTATTTTACACTACCTGAAGCTCTCCAGTTTAGAGTTTGACACATTTTAGTTTTATTCACATGCAAGATGTTGTCTTCTTCCCTTCTTCCCTTCTCTGTCTCATTCCAGATGTTACTTCTTTAAAATTGTATTTCAATTGATTATTCAACATTTGCTTGTCACCAGTGCAGAAAAGAAACTGCCAAAAATGCAGGTATTTAAATTCTAAGTACAGCATAAAAATTAATGCTGTATGACAGTCATCACAGGATACATTCTCTAAAAAACAAAGCACAGATTTTCTTTATCCAACTTGGTTCTTCCATGTTTGTTTTACTAAATAAAACTGTGGCATGGTTGTCTATCTGAAGTACATTTCACTTTATTAACTCTTATAAAATAAATGGCCTCTAAATGACAGATGTGAGATGGTACTTGTGCATCCTTACTTCCTACCAACTCATGTCCTTGAGCTGATTTCACTGTGAGGCAACAAGAAGAACTGGGACCAGGAAATAAACTGTGATATAGGTTAAAAGAGCAACACATTGCTTTGAGAATGTTTGGCCTTATGATGGTAGTGCCTTTAAATATGTGCTGACCTAAAATCCTATGGTTTAAGGGCACCCCATTGAATTACAAACAGAAAGACTTGGCTCTTCACAAGTTGCACACTGCTGGCCAGCTCTGAGAACAGAAATGCTCCCACATCTCCTGTACAGTACAAACTGCCACCAGTGAAGGTTTTGAAAACTAACAGGAATTAAAATGCAGTCTCATAGAACAACCAACCCAAAGTACAGTCAGGAAATTAGGATAGCTGCATTTTTTCCAATGGAAAAGAGCTATTTCTGGGGAAATGTCTGGAAGTTTACACAAATGAACATCCTAACCTTTCTTTCAGTAAACCTGCTGTTGAATGACTTATGAAAAGAAACTTTCCAGTCAGTGAGGCCCAGAATTAGAGATGTGTTTCTACCTTAACCTTCTCTGTCATGCATGTATTAGTCAGATTTTAACTACATCAGTAAAGTACTGATACAGCATTTCACAGAATATTCTGTGTTGGAAGGGACCCAAGAGCATCAAGTCTGATTCTTAAGTGAATGGCCCATACAGACATCAAATCCACATCCTTTGGTGCTGTTAGCACCATGCTCTGACCAGCTGAGCTAATCTCAGGGTCACTGAGAATTCAGGTTCATGGGAATGGCCTGAAGTTATGTCAGGGGAGGTTTAGGTTGGGTATTAGAAAAAGGTTCTTGCTCCAGAGGGTGGTTGGGCACTGGAACAGGCTCCCCAGGGCTGTGGTCACAGCACCAAGCCTGACAGATCAAGAATTATTTGGACAACACTTGGGCACATGGTGGGATTCTTGGGGTTTTCCAGTGCAGGGTCAGGAGTTGGACTCAATGATCCCTGTGGGTCCCTTCCAACTCAGCAGATTCTGTGAGACCACATCCTGGAAAAGTAGTGTTTGAATTCAATTTCAAGCCAGTGTCAGAAAGGAACTGTGCAGGAGAGAAAAAGCGAAAATCTAAAGTTTCCTGACCCCCAAGTGCTTGTGTCTGCCAAATATACATTAGCTCTGCTTTTACATTTCATATGAAAAAAAGCTGGAGTCCTGTCAGCACCTATTCACTCAAATCATAAAACAACCAAGGATAAAACAGGCAAGAGAATGAAGTCAGCCACATCCTCTGCAAACCTCACAGCTTCTCATGCTGGTGCAGGATGCAAAGAGAAACAACCTGAGTGCTACACTGTGAAATGAATAAACACTTCATTTGACAATTAAAATGAGCATTGCCTTCCACAGCAAATACCAGCATACCCCCCACCTTTCAGGTGAACTCAATCATTTCAGACAAATCGGGGATGCTTCAAACCATACAGAAGAAATGTGAACAGCAGGAGTCCCCCAGTGGTAAAAATACCTCAAAGAAATCTTTTCTTCCTCTCAAATACCCATTCTACAGCACTTTGGGCAGCCAGCCAAAACCTTGTCTCTAAGTAGCTGTAGAGTGATTTAGAGATGTATTTTAATACTTTTACCACTCTTTAAAAATCAACAAAATAATACATTTATTGCACCTTAATAATACACATCTGAGAAGTTAACACCATTAAAAAACCTTTCTAGCTTTCCTGTTGTAGTATAATAAATCATTCCAAATATGCACAGTAATTTCTAGAATTTTATTAAAATACTTTGCTGCTATTGGAACATTTCACACAACAGAAAGTCATTACCCAGAATTAGACCACTACACTCAGCTACAATCTGGGGACAAGTTGATTTGTAAAGTAATACTCTGAAATACCAAGGTTTTCAGAATTTGAACATTTTTAAAATATTAGAAATACCTTCAAAATTCTGAAAGGCACAAGACAGGGTAAATGCTAAACCTTAATTCTCTCTGACATGCTCCTTGACAGTTTGATCTTGTTCAACATGGAGCATTTGTGCTCAGGAACATTATGAATTGTCACCCTAATCTACTGGCAACACTTTGCCACACAAAAAAAACAACCTGCACAGGAGACAGAGGAGCCATCTATCTGTTACAAGCACTTTGCACATCTCCCATTCTGACATCTGCATGGGCAGCAGCTCTTCTTACCACTGCCCAGATCCAGAATTATTTATTGTATTTCTCAGGCTGGCTAAAGACAGGAACTAGAGTCTTTGAGTATTCTACAAGCCTGAATATTGACTCTTACAAGGTAGTCCTTCAATTAGGAGGCATCACTGCTCAAGGGGAGCTAACTATTGGCTTTATTTTGTTCTTTTTACAACAGAATAATTTGTTCTGTAACTTGTAAATTACATTTCTCTCACACTCTACACTAAATATTGCATAGTGCCCACATTACAGATATCTGTGATTTTTTTTCTAAAGATCTTACTAGAAACAGCTCTAAAGAAAACATTGCCATTTGAGATCAATTACTTCTGCCTCCTGTTAGTGTCCCAGCTAGTCACTTATTGATTACCTTTTAAGTACGATTTTAATTTTATTATGTCTATGTAGGATTAAACACATATTTAAAACACTGAGTTAACTAAAAGTAATTGTTAAAATCAGTATACAAAGTTGCAACGCTACAAACACAACTTTGAAAGGCAAAACAGAATAAGGTTTCCTGTTTTCTTACCCTGACAAAGTGTTGATATTGAGAAGATTCCTATGGTGACATTTTCCACTTTAAGGCAGGACCAAAAGTTTGCAACATTTAAACCCTTGACTTAACGCACAGGAAGGAGATAACTCTCTTTTTTATAATCTGAGGGGTTTATAAGCTTACTTGCAATTAGCATAAATGAAAGCTACTATCAGACTGTGTAATTATTGCTCAGCAATGCAGTACCTAAGCCCTAAAATGACAGCCCCACAAGTGCACCCATTCTCTGCCCTGTTAAGTCAGTGATTTAAAGCAGGTAAGAGCAGTGCAGAGTGGCTGCCTGCAGTGGGGTCACAACAAGCCACCTGCTTTCAGAAAAATCCCTGTGACATCTGGTCAAATACCCAAATACCAACACATTTTTAATAAATAAATAAAAACATAAAGCTCAAGCATCACAGTAATTCACTGCTTGTGGTTATGCCATTCAGGATGTCTTTAACCTCACCTCTGAGTCACTGAAACACAGCCCAAGACTGAGAATACTTCCACAGCTGCAAGGGGAACTACACACAACAAGCTGGGGAGAAAGGGAAATGTTCAGGGACAGAGAACTGAGCTACAGGAATTGTTTTTGTACTTGGCACCTTTGTTGGCACCTCCTGCAAGCAGGGGAAGGACTGAGCAGGGAATGAAAAATGAACTACTTTCCCTTTCCCAGGGCTACCCAAGGCTGTCCCCAGCAGCAGGGCTCCTGCTCTGCCCTGCCAGATTGGCCATGTAGGACTGACAACTCCATTTTGCAGAGAGCTAAGGCATGTGGAACCATTCTTCTTCAAATATGATAATTCTAAATTTATTCTCATTTATGCTTTTGAATCTTCCCACAGCTCTTAGAGAAAGGTCAAGGGCATGCAGATAAGATATTTTTAGCCATAGAGCAGAAACTTATTAAAAGACTAAATGCAGCCCCAAGTCAGATTCAAATAGATCTTTATTTACCAGATTTGAAAACACTGTATGCCTTTCTCCCTAAACATTAACAGAGCTAGAGTTAATAAATTTACTTTCTACCCAACTCAAAAAGAGCTGTCTAAAATGTGCAAAAATTTAAAAAATAAAAATAAAAACACTCAAACACATCACCAAACCCTGTGTTCAACAGTTCTCACAACAATTTATAGACAAGACTTATACACTAACACACATTTCTTTACAAGTCCTCTTTAATTTTCTGTTACAAAGGTGGGATGTTTGGCAAGGGGAAGAGACATCTCACACATCAGCAGCCTTGGGGAATGTTTGCTTAGAAACACACACAGTTTGACCTCTCAGAGGATCAAATCAGTTTACTTCATCAGGTCATGAGTGTTATCAACCACTGCAAGTTTGTCTCTCTATTTCACTGTTTAGGAGACTAAAATTAAGTAATAGATTATGAGAGAAAGAACTGACACCATTCCTCAGTCTATATGGGTTGATTTTAAAGCTGTAATTTTCATGACTTTTTTTATGAGAACACTATAGGCAGTTCTTACCCATGCAATCCTTTAAAGAAACCTGACAAGCAAATTCATCAATTTCTAATAGAATTTCAAATACAGCCAACACATCACTGTCTTCAATCATGTCTTGTTTCATAACTGTGTATGTGGAGAAAAGACATGTCTGTCTGGGGCCTAATGGATAACATGATGTACACTCCCGTGGCAATAGAAAATGAACAACAATAAAAATTATAATTTACTTTGCTGTCAGGTGACAATCCTGCAGGTGTGAAGGAAAGCAAGTAAAGCTGCAAGGGGCTGGGTTTTGATCTGGTATTGTATTTAAATACTTTGGAGTTGAGATTTAATTGCATCTAATCTGCTCAATAAAATAATCTTCACTGTTATTAATATCCTAAACTTGTGTTATTATATAATCCTAACATATTTTTTATACAGACATTTTAATCTATTGCTTAAGTGCTCATTAATGCAAAGCCACTGCTGTGTAGAATACATTCAACTCCATTTGCAAGAGACAAGAATTCTTTGGAACTACTACCAAATGCTTGTGCTGCCTTACTTAACTTTGTTTATAGTCTTATGACAACAAACATCAGCAAAACTTAATCATTAATCCTAAAAGTATTCCATCTGGAAAGGAAGATGACTCTACAAAGTGCAGTGTCATTTGTAAACACAATGTGGTATCATCCAAATAGTCAAATGCAATATATGTGTTCATATATAACAGCTTTTGGATGGCTCCTTTCTTTCCTGTTTCATTTCTAAATCAGAATAAATAATCTGCATGCCAACTAACCTAAACGATGAGTTATTTCCCATTTCAAGAATCCTGAGATGCTCAATTATCTCACACAACTGCCAGCCATCAACTGTATTTAATTGCCTGTATGTTTCAAGTCCACTGCATGTTTATTTATATCACTTGCATGACACACTAGATGTTTTATGAGACCAAAATAAGATGAGATATGTCACAGTCTAATGCTTAGGGATATGACAGGAACCGTATTTGCTTTTTTTAATCATAATTTTTCAAGGAAATGTAAGTAAATTAAATATCAGTCTCTATCCTCTCCACACCCTGCAGCTCCCAGTGATTTCTTAACCCATACGACATAGTTGAACAAATCTGACAGAGGAATAAATATGAAGTTCTTACAAATTTTATGAAAAAACACAGTTTTAGACCCAAGTAGACCTGACAAGGCAGGCCTGCCTCTGAGCCATTCCAAGAGGGATGGGGACCCAGTCCTTCAGCACAGGTGTGACACTCAGCCAGCTGCAGCAGCTGCTGCCCTGCAGAGATGAGATGTGGGACACAACTAAGGACCAGGGAAGGGACAAAGGAACACATGGAGAGGACACTGCACAGGGAGAGGAGACAGGAACTCTGTGCAGAGTGGGGGCACCCAGGGGATGGAGGACTCTGGTAGGAAATCAGGCTTTGTCAGTTCCACCACTCAGGAACAATTCCTTTTATCAAACAAACCACGTCTCAAAACACTTTTACTGGGAGGGCGAGAGAACCATTTGGAGAATGCTGAGAAAAGCTGAGTTTAACACAAGTTTGCAGCAACACAGAAGGTGTTGCTTCCCCAGAGGTCCTGGATGAGAGAGGACAGGGAAGCATTGGGGAAATGAGGAACAGGAGAGCAGGGTGCAAAGCAAAGACATCAGATAGGAGATGAAGACAAGCATGTCAAAAAGGAATGGGAAAAAGTGCAGCCAGATTTCTGAGGAGCAGCAGAAGTGGAAGGCAGAGCCACTCCATGCTGCAGTGACAGAGAAAAAACCCCTGGAACCCCTGCAGCTGGAGGAGACTTGCTTTGGGAGTTACACAGAGAGAAGAAAGTCAACAATCAAAGAGGGGAAGGCAGTATATGGAAAAGGCACATCAAGGCAGGAATGAGCTGGGATTCTCAGCTCAGGGGATCAGCAGTGCTTGACATGAGCCTGACTGCCAGGGCTAAACCCAAAAAACCCCTGCAGTGGGATGGAGGCTGTGGGCATGGGGAACAGGAAGAACCCTTGTGCTGTCTGCAGAAGGAGGAACAAGGAAACAGCCATTTCTGGGTTTGCTGAATTTTAGTAATAAATTTAGGGTGCAGAATTTAAAAAGAAGAGCATGGAAGTTTTTACCACTTCTGAACCTCTTCAGCTGCATAACAAAACATTAATGGGAAGATGCATTTTATGGATACCAGAAACTGATAAAATCATATAACCATTGAATGCAAAAATTCATCTTTATTTATAGGCTTCTACTCAAATTGTTTGATACCTTCAAGTCTCTTTATCATTTCTGCAACTTTCTATGCAGCAAGAGCTATCTCTATGCCATTACACTTTGTGTCATGCCTCTCTCGTGTTAAATTTCAAGCTGAGTGCAGATTGTACAGGACAATAGCTTGACACTTAGAAAAATTGTCAAAGCATCATAGTAACTAAAGAACTGTTCCAAAAATAACTTAATTGTGGTAATGCTCTAACTATACCGACAGCATTATTGCTGCATTAGTTTCATCCATGGAAAATGCAAGCATATAAAAATACTACCAAAAAGAATATAAATTACAGAATTACATTTCATGAACAAAACCAGTCGCATTTCTAAAAATCAAAGCTGTAAACACATTCCTTTCCAAGGTTAAAACAATATAATGTGCATCTTAAAATAAGAAATGTTAGATCAGAAATAAGTATTTGCCTTGCAATCCAGAAATCATTCTTTCACCACACACAAGTATTTTACTCTTAGTGTTTTTAACATACTGTCCACGCCTGACAGTCAGCACTGGCTTCTCCAAGACTGTCAAAGATATCCCTGAGAGTCAAATACAAACAGGGTTATTAAAAAAAAAAAAAAAAAAAAAGTTTAAAAATATCTTAAAATGTAATGAGCCAGTGTGTAGAACAGCTGCCATGAACTGCACCTTGCTGTGCTATCAAGAGACAGAAAGCTGCAGGATGCTGTTCTTTTGGTTTCACCAGGAAAACTGCTTTCACACAAGGCATTTTGGAAGCCCTGCAAGAAAGGCTGCCAGAGAAATCTGCCTACTTAACACAGTCTTCTCTTCTGCACAGCCATCACACCACCTTTACCACTAGCAAAGGCACCTGACCAAAGAGGGAACCCAGCCAGGTCTGTGTGTCTGAGTCCCCAGCAGCCCATGCATGTTCCTGCTCACCACATCCCTGCAATGGTGCTGCCTCTCCCAACAGATAACCTAATTCTGCTCCCCTCCTCAGTGACCTCATCTCTCCTCGTAATCCCACCACCACCACTGGCAGTTCCCTCTGTCCTTTGCTCCTCTTTCAGAGAAACTCAGCAAACCATAAATCTGGCCTGTAATGGGAAGCAAGAATACACAGTTTGCTGCACAAAAGTGTATATACATATTTTTTCATTTAATATCTGACCCACCATGCCATAATTGAGGCTTTCCTGCAAAGACATGGATTAAGGGATGGCAGTTCCATCCTCCAGGGATGTTACTCTAGAAAATATGTGGTTCACTGCACTATAACATAGGTACTTTATTACTAAATGGTCATGCTTTTTCAACCAGCTATATCTCAACACTTCCCTTTGAGGCTTCAGGAAAATACTGCTCAACTCTGCATTTCCTTCGATACTTTTAAATAGTCTCTCTTATTATTCTTGGCATTATAGAAAAGTCTGAATATTCATGCATAAATGCTTTGTGTTGCATCATCAGGTGCTTCCTCCTTCCATGGAATGGATTTCATCTTGTGTCCCATGTAGAAACAGGTTGACAAAGCCTGCCAGACTACTGGGACAAGCAGAAACATTACATTTGCACAAAGCTGTGCACTTTTAATGCTTGAGGAGCAAAGACCTTATCTCCAGTTTTATAGCTCTTCAAAGAAATTAGCAAAAAGGTTCCAATAATCTTACCAAGGAAAGCAACAAAGACTAAACAGAGTATTACATATTCCTATTTTCAAGGCCTGCTGAAGGTAAAGTGCATAGGCACTGCCTTTATAGGCCAGTCAATCAGTTACTTAGCATGGTACTTAATTCCCCTCTCATAATCAGATCTAGCTTCAAGAAATGCAGAAAACAGGATATTCAAAGAGCTCCTGCAAGCCAGCAGTCACCAAAGTGATTTTCTTTTGTGTGAAGTCCAATCTGATTATAAAAATGCAGAAGTGGAAATCTGTAACTGGTATCTATGCACCCTCGATAACTTGTTATCTGCCTGGAACCCAGCCTAGTTGTCTCTGCAAAGAAAATCTGCACTCAGAAATGTCAAAGAACACAAACATTGTACATGCTTCGATTTTTTTTTTGTCAAACTATTTTCATTTTGTTAAATGCAGCTAAAATAGGTGCCTGGTTTGTCTGTCTTCTTACAGGACACAAATTCTCACTAGGCACAGACAGAGTTAGCCTGGATTTGTATAAAACCAGTACTAAATATTGGTTCAAGGGCTATTATTTTAATGTATTACCTTATAAAGAAAAATATAGCTCTACATGTGACAATCTAATGTAGGCTAAACATAAAAAGTTTTTACTTTTCTCTTATCAAAAGGCTTGACCTCACATCACAAAACCAGAACTAAGCAAAAAAAATTACACCAGGAAACAGAATACATCATAATGAAATAATAAGACTTTAATATGTTATGCTTACTTCAGTGGGAATAGAATCAGATTGCAAGACTCTTTTTAACCTAATAAGAACTGGTTTACTGCTTATGAACTCAGGTGTATGCACAAGGTAACTAACATGAGGTATCAGCTTTTTTGACTAAGCAGCAATGATACGGGGGTAAGAGCTAATAAAAGCATTGCAGAGAGTGGACAGAAATAAACATTTTTAGTATTTTTTTTAATTAATCTGCCTTTGTAGAAAAGTGGCATCTCAAATAATCTTACAGAAATCTCATAAAAAGACACAGTGTTAAATTAGAAAAATATGTGGCACTTGAAATACATGCAGATTTAGGAACAGAAACAGGATTAGAGGCCTCAGGCAACAGGAATTGGAGTTGTCATACAGTATTAATTCATGGGAGAAGCCACTAATTCACATGCCACAAACCCCAAAAGGAAAAAGCAGTGAATCTCTTGGCTAGGAGAGAGATTCTAACTTATCTTTTTGATAAACAATCTAAAAAAAGGCCATACATGGATTCTACAAATGAAAAGTCACTTACCAGGTGGAGAAAAAAAACGAGAAATAAGTAATAATTAAAGTGCCAGGGACCTGTTATGCAGAACACAGCCCCTACACCAGATCAAGAATAACAAAAACTAATAGGGAAACACTCCATTCTTGATGAAAGGGATTTTGGGGGGAATGAAAGTTTTGGGGAGATTAATTCACTATGACACAGCTTCTTAGTTCTACAGAATAGCAGGAAGAGAAGGTATGAGGAGAAGCACACAGACAAGAAGTTCTGTATTCTCTGAATCCTGGGAATTCAGACTGAAAAGCCTCAACCTTCCTCCCCCCTCTTTGCTGATGGCAACTTTTCCAAGGAAAGACCAGCAGTTCATTCTCAGTGATGTCTCTACTCTATCCCTGAGAAGAAAAATATAATGGGGAGGGGGAAAATAGGTGTCATCAATACACAGAGCAGGTTTTATGCTTGAAAGGGGGGGGAGGGGGGGATTACTACCTCATAAAAGTCTGTCACATCCTCAAGTAAGTGTTTTGCACACTGAATTCGTTCTTTCCTCACAATCAACTTAGTTATTTGTCAATAAATTATACAAGATGCCTACAAGACTTTGAAAAACTCAAAGGAAAGTATGAAAACTACTGATCAACCTACACTCCTTCTGAGCAAAGATCCTAGAGGATCCTAGATTCCAGAGCCACCCTCATGCATCCTCCAGAAAGGATGTAATAGCCACCAGCAAACATTCACTCCTGAGTTAAAGCACTGCTGATTTTTCAGTCTCATCTTTTTACATACAATAAAAAGCCACCTTACTGACCATAACTGTTTCTGTTTGCACTTGCAGCTCATTCAAGTGGGCAAATCAAACCTGGTAACCTCATGTGCTGTGTTCTAACAGGGAGTGATACACTCCAGTAAGAAGCCCAATGTGCTGTGCTGTCTACTGAATTCTTTGTTTTAATTTAGAAGTTTACTGTAATAAATATAAAATATGCCCTTTTCTAAATATAAGCTTCCATATATCTTCTACAACAAAAGATTCCAAGAGTTTTTATATCAGGCAGGATCCCATGAGAAGAGTAGAATCAGGGAATGCTCCCTTTGACATTCAGTCATAGTCATTTCTCTGATTTGTTAACCATGCTAAAGGCACTTTGCAAAAACAGTTTACTACACTAAGAAGAAATAATGGCAAAATAATTAACTTGACCAGTTCTGTGCTTCAGCAACTAGAAACAAGGTCTAACTAAGCAGCATGTAACCAACCAAATCTCCACAGACTAACTAATCTCCACAGCAAACCCTCTATGTTTTAACAAATATTCTGATTTGTGTAGCCTGTTCTTTTAAGATTATTTCTGAGCATAATGGATGTAAAAGAAAGAAGATTCACAAAGCTGAACAACGGGATAATAAGCCTATGAATAACTAGGCAACTTAGAAGTGAATCCATGGGAGGAGAGGATTTTGTCACCCTAAATGCACTGATCTAAATAGCCAAGTCTTTTTAACAGAGTATTCCATTTACACCACTTCACAGACATGGCTTAAGGCATTTTATTTGGATGAAGTGGCTCTCCCTTTTCTGTTGAAATGAATGAGACATTTCAGAAACATTACTTTGTTAAGTATTTCTATGGATATGTGCAGCTACATTTTTTATGCAGGATATTTTCTTACAAGGTGCCTGAGGTGACCCCTATACTGTATCAGCTAATACCAAAATAATAACTTATCTTACAGCTGCAAAGCTCAATGTCAACTACAATACAAAAAGAGGCAAACCGTTTTCCAGGTAGTAAAAAGCCACAGATTGCTTTAAGAAGTTACTAATTCAAGCATCTCTCCTTAATGTAGTGTGAAACTCACTTCTGAAATCCGATCAACAGATTTTGCATTTACTGTAGTTGTGACAGAAGTCAATGGCCTTAAAATGTTTTCACCTCTCAAAAGTTCTAAAGGTTCAAGCAAAAATGTCTGTTTAAGCAAAATCTTTACATCATAATAACTAACCCAAATCTGTTACCCTCCAAAACAAACACACAAGTCTTCAGCAAATTGAAGAGCTGCTTAACAGGAAGAAATTCACACCCCTGAGGCAGAAGCACCACATCTGACATTCTAGTTATAAAAAAATTTAAACCTAGATATGCCCAAAACAAAACACAAGACAGCCCAGTCTTTAAACTGGGAAGACTCAAACTTAGTAACAGGTTTAGCCATATATTCCTGATTTTTGTTCTAAATCAACATATTGATGGTGGAATTAGAGAGAATGTGACATCCTGTCTCCATAGGGAAAACAGTTTTGAACATCTATCAGAATAGAATTACATCAACTGGTTTTAAAAACTGTCCATTTGTCAGGCTTATGTACACTACAAAAGACTTTGACACAAAACCTTCAGCCAATGATTTCCCCTTTTACATACCACAAAAGAAAACTACTGTGATTTTCTACACTACCACAAAAATAAATACAAGAAGTGGCGAAAGCATTACACTTGATACATGCCAAATCATACAGCACCACAGAATGTGATATGAAAGGGTTAATTGCTGCTTTTAATTACACACAAGTAACTTTAATGGGAGTGAACACTGCAGCAACATCTATAAACACAATGTCCACATTAGCAGAACACCAGTTATGAAACTCCTGTCAATGCTACTTGTACAGGGATTGTTCTGTTTGTTTGTTTTAATCAAATTTTACCAAGTTCTGCTTTATTTGCAGAGCTCTGCAAAAAACCTGTAAGACTGAGAAGCTTTAAAGAATATAACATGCAGTAGTAACCATGACAATAAGAAAAATGCTTTTGCTAATCTTTTTCTTTCAGCTGACAATACTTTCAAGTACTGGTGTTTTTCCACTGGATGACAACTTTTATTTGTTTTTCACTGTGAATTCTAGGCCTCCCATCCTTGTAAACCTGTACTTTTGACCAAGGCAGCAGCAATTTGGGGTGTATTGGTAATACAGGATTAGTTCTAACTGTGGTATGATGGACATCACCTGCTGGCAACTATATCTTACTTCACTGTTGCTCTGAATAGGTGCATGAAAATTATATTGTTAAGGTTGTTATTTTGCAAATATATGCAGAATTAAAAAAAAATAATCAGAAAGGCAGAATGCAGATAGGGCATTTCTCTGGAGATCACAAAACTACTGACATCAGTTAGAATTTGGCCCCAGGCAGGCTGATCATAAACTTTAAGAAAACAGCCTGGAACTCCTCTGCATTGATTTTGTCTTGGTTTTATATTAAGTTGGAGATTTAAGCAATAAAAATAAAAGGAATAAAGATTCTTCAGAGATTTATCTGTGCTCTCTACCATTTCTCCAACAGGCTTGCTCACCAAGGAGGACAATGCTTTCCAAAGATGCATGGGATAAGGATCTGAAGTCATATATTGAAAAGTGACTAAAGAGGTGATTTTCAAAGGCATTAAGATACCTAAAAATGCATTAAGCACTTAAAATTTTCAAAAGTGCCTGGGCATCTAACGCCTATTTAAATCACTTAGTCCTTTCTGAAAATCCCAAGGGGCAGTTATCTACATTTTATGTGTCTACATGCCTTTGAAAATCTGTACCATTAAATACTTAACAACCTAAGTCCCCCTGGCTCTTAATGGGACTTTGAGTCCTAAAAAGTGTAAGTACATTTGAAAATTGGTCAAGCCACTTTCTCTGGTCCTTTTTCTTCCTTTCTTTTAAAGAGGCATCTCCTAATGCTTATCCATTGCATGTCAGTTAAGTGGAGCTCCAGCACAGTCCAACTTGCAAACTGTTCTGTGCACATTTGACTTGTTTCATGGAGTTAAACAAACAAAAATCCAGAATACAGACTGCATCCTCAAAAAAGACTTCCTGAAGGTCCTAAAAAGAAATTAATTCCAACCTGTAACCCCAGTGAATGCCCCCAAAAAACCACATTTTCAATCAATATGACCCCAAATGAGTATAACTTAGGCTGATAAAGAGCCACCATCACTGTTTAATACCCATGTAATACATTCAAAATACCATAAAAAAGTTCTGAAAGGCAGCCACACAGCAACAAGAAGAAAACAGAAAAAGGAAGTTGCAAATAGGCTCTTTAAAAGGGCAGCAATTCCAAAAAAGAAGGCAAGCTTTAATTCTGAATGTTCTTTTTTAAAAAAACTGTATGAAACTATAAAGCATTCCTTTATGCAAACATTTGAAAGATGTATCTTCTGATCTTCTGAAACATCAACAGGAGGTAACTTGCACTGACCAAATTCCCAAAAAAAACCACCTGATTTGTAAATTGGGAACGCAGGGAATCAGATTGCCACCTACAGGAAAATTTAGCATTTATTGTCAAGAATGACTCAAAAAGAATACAAATTGCCATCCTGCCAAGCATTCTTCCACTTCAAAACCAGTTAGTCTTTTCTTTTGTGCAAGTATATCATGAGCTTCCTAAATCCAGGAAGCCATTATCATTTCTCTGTATTTATGAGTACTGCTTGAAAGTTCCATAATTCAATTACAAAATCATGTGTCAGTGAAAGAATTTTAAGTCTGCTTACCTGATACAATTGGTGCTAGCCTGAATATGTCTGATAGTCTGCTGTTAACTGGCTCATAAGGGGAATCTTCAAGCAAGTCATTTCCTAAGGACAAAAAATATTTGGATTTGTTTTCTTTTACACAAGAATTTGGGTAAGATTTTTTTTTTGTTTACTTTTACATTATAACAGGTTTATCCCTTTAATCCCTTTAAAAAGTTTATATGGCTACCTCTTTTCAAAGAATTACCTATCAAAACACCTGAGACAAGCTAATTGTTTATCCCTGTCACTAGATCTCTTTACTCCTTCCTCCTT
The DNA here is from genome assembly GCA_030060385.1 of Muscicapa striata striata. Lineage (NCBI taxonomy): Eukaryota > Metazoa > Chordata > Aves > Passeriformes > Muscicapidae > Muscicapa > Muscicapa striata. The sequence continues at coordinate 484,556 of JAREIS010000023.1, read as the reverse complement.
GGGTAAGGTCATAATTTGCAGAGACAGCCTGTGACATCACAGGGACTGTCCCACCTCGTGCCAGCAGCAAAGAAGCTGTAGGAAGGATGTTCCTCTTCAATCAACATAACAGCAGAGCTCTTCATTAGAGAAGCTCAGCTAACACCTAAAAACTAGCATCTTTGGTATGAAACATTACTAATAAGATGCTGTTGGAAGAGAAACTTTTTGTGATGCAGAAAACACCCGTTATTACAGTTAGCAAAAAAATATGTATGGACTCATAAAAACATATGGCTAAATAAACAGAAAATGGTTATTTCCTTTTTGCAGAAGCAACTTAAAAAAACAAAAAACAAAAACAAAAACAAGTTATATGGGGAGCACACTGGAGTGAGATTGTACCTTCAACTCCAGGGCCACAGAAAAACAGGACTAAAAATGATGTCTCTCATATGAAAACCTGACTGTCCTCAGTAGACGAAATTTGCCTTATTAATACAAATAACACAGGAGTCCTGATTCCATCACTGTCGTATCTTTTCTAACTGACACATCTACACGCTGTAGGAACCATAAACTTTGGGCGTTTTTCTGCCTCAGCATGCTCAGGGAATACTGCTAGTAAATACAGAAAAGGAAAAAATAAACTTCTACCTAAAACAATCTTCTCTTCATATTACATCTAACTTTCAACAAAAAGGCTAAGAAACTAGTTCCAGCGTCCTGTGGTCTTGTTGGGCAAGTCCTAATTAAGGAGTTTAACTATTACTTAGGAAAATGTCTCCAAATGACTGTTTTTGTGGCTCTTTCACATGCTCGTGCCCCTGTCTTTTGACTGTGGTTTGGAAAGGTCAGCTGGGTGCCCTGGAGGAGACTCTCGCTGTGGATTTCCCAGCGCGGGAGCGGAGCCGCAGCTGTGCCGGGGGCGGGCAGAGGCTCCTCGGGCGGCAGCTGCGGGGCACAGCGAGAGCTGCGGGGTCAGAGCCCGCCTCGGGCTCGGGCTCGGGCTCAGCCGCAAACCCGCACCCTGCGCTGGGGGTTCTGCGCTTCGCCACGTACCCTGCAAGCTCTGGTACATGCTCCAGTAAATGCGCAGGCAGTTCTTCTCCTTCTTCATGCCCCTCTTGCAGCGGCAGTTGTACAGGGATTTCTGCTTGAGAGCTTCCATGGCGCTTCTGCATTCGTCCTTCGCCTCCAGGCCCGTGGCCCGGCTGAAGTTGCTCTCTTTGCCGGCTACACACTGCCTCAGTGTCCTGAATTTAGTACTACAGCTCTGCTCCTTCAGACACTGGTCGCTGGCTTTCACGCAGTCCAGGCGCTCCCCTCCAGGCAGCCCGCTCACTTCTGCAGACAAAAGTACATCTATGGAGAGGAGACACAAAAAACCAAACACACGCACCCGGAGGGAGCAGGGTGGGTTTCACCCGAGCCCAGAGAAGATCTGGGCAGCACGGGGCACTTCTGGCTGCACAGGCAGCCAACCCCAGGGGCAGCACTTGCAAACCTCCTGGTTTCATGCTGCGCCTTAGGAAAAGCACAGAGGGTTTCCATGGGCTTAGATCCACTTTTAGGGAAGTCCAAGGAAACGGTATTTTTAAACCCTGATGGATGATTTATGAGGAAACACAAAAAAGGAAAGAAAACCCAGAGGGGTTAATATGACTGACAAAACAAACATCTGTTATTCCATAGGTCCACACTGGTGAAACAAATCGGCTTTCCATTCCAGGGTTTAACTGAGGGGTTAAATATTCAGCCTCACTTTCCACAAGAGCTTTGCTGTAATTTCACTTACATCCAGGAACAACCCCGCTCAGAGAGATAAGTATCCTCACGGATTGATATTAGCCTGTCTTTGCGTCAGTCACTTTTTAAAGGCAGTACACATTTTTGCTTATTCTATATGTATTAAGGTAGAATTTGTTAGTTCCCCCCCTCCCCACTTCTCTCCACGTATGATGCTTTTGCAAGAGAACAAAGCAAATTGCATTAACTCTCTCCTCTCCATCGTGCCCTCGTCATGCTCCCTCAAACACATCCGGATGGAAACGCAAACCTCTCCTGTGGAAAGGAAACCAGTTTGGGCTGCAAACCACTACCAGTCGGGCATGCTGCCAAGTTCAGGTGAAGATGTAATCCTTCAGCTGGTCTTGTCATCCCCCACCCTCCTCAGGCAGCCTTATTTTATTTAAATGGAAAGTTTCCCTGTAACTTGCGAGAACCCAAATTAACAAGAGGTTAGACAGGTAAGTACTGAAGTCGGTAACCCACTGAGCTTTAAACGTAGACCGGGCTAACTGATGTGAGGCAGAGCCATAAAAACTACTGGAAACTTCACTGTTCTGCCTACACAATAGACTGACAACCATCAAGCTCCCGGTCCCATAAACCCTATGCTTTGCTTTACGAAGCGATGTGCAGACCGAAATCAGGCACCAGCAACTTACCTACTAAGGGCAAAGCGAAGTACAAGAGAACGAGAAACATCTTGCTGTCTTCGGATGGTTTCCCCAAACGAATTGATGTGTCACAACAAGGATGATCAGCATGTAGATATTCCAATATCGCAGAGGTCTGAAGGCTCCAAGTTCAGATCCATTGAATTCAAGGGAAAAAAAAAAAAAAAAAAAAAAAAAAGCCACCAAGCAAAAAAAGCCCCACAGCCCCCTCTCCTCTTCACCGCTACCACCAGCGGCGGCAGGAGCAGCGACGCAAACGCTGAGCTTTTCCCTTAGATTTCAGGTCTGAGCAACCTGCAGGCACAAGCACTGACTCCAGTGCGGGAGCGAGAGGCGCACGCACGGGTGTGTGTCTGTGTGTGTCTGTGTGTGTGTGTCTGTGTGATGTGTGAGTGAGCGAGCGGCAGCGGGGCAGGAGCGCCGGTCGCCTCCTTGGGTGGGCAGCGCCTGTTCCCAGGGAGGGACCGAGAGCGCACGGGGGCGGGAGGGGGTGCACACAGGAGACCCGCAGTGCCCGCCCGCCCCCGGCCCCGCAGCCGGGGCCAGCCGCTGGCAGCCCCGCTGACAGCCCCTTCCCGAGCCCCTCCGGGGCAATTCGCCTCTTCCACCCCCCCGACCGCAACTTTATTGACGCGCCGGGGCCGGGGCCGGGGCCGGGGCGGTGCGCGGGGCTGCGCGGAGCGCTCGCCGCCGGGGCGGAGCGGAGCGGAGCGGGGGTGGCCGCCCGTGCAGCGCTGCTGGCAGCCAAAGTTTGCCAGGGAAAACTGGGACTGGAGGCGCGGCCGCTCCGGTTCCGCGGAGCGGAGCGGGGCCCCGCGGCCCCGAGAGCGGTCTCGGCAGGAGCGGATCCCAGCGGGCGCCGCCGGCACCGGGCGAGCCGGGGAGAGGCGGAGGCCCCGCGGGGATGCTCCGCTCCCCGCCCGCTCTCCGCGGGGCTCGGCGGCCGCGGCCTCCCCTGCCGGCCCCGCCGCCCCGGGGACAGCCCGGGGCGTCCGGCAGCGGCCCCAGGGCGGCGGGAGCACCGCCCGTCCTTCCCCGCATCCCTGCAGTGCGCGGTGCGGTCCAGCCCTCGGCCGGGGCCGAGCGCAGTGTATCGGCTTCTACTTGGCTCCTGAATAAACAAAGCGAACATATGTCCCATATTCGTGACAGATGGTTCAAACAGAGAACTATTTAGTGGTTTTCCCACAGTTGCTACTATGTACCACTCCCCCGAAACCCAACAAAATGCAATTAGCCTAAAATAGCGTCACCTTCCAGATTTCCTTATTTTCATATGTGGAAAATTTGATTCAGGTGTTTTTATGTTCTGGCTGCAACAAAATGTGCTGGTTTTGGTTTATTTTTTTCTATTTTTAAAAGAAGTAAGTATATATGTTTCTTGGCAGTTTTGTCAACAAGCTATTTGGCCCATTTGACTCAGGGAATTTGCTTCTCCTTGCAATAAATTTTGCCTAAAGGAGTTTGAGTTGCCTCATGAGATGGGAGATGATCAGGCTGGCCACTTTTATAGCAAAAACTGGATGGCAGATGGAGCTAAACTGTTGTAAGGTACTTCAAAACACTTATTTAAAAGCTTAGCATATGCCAGGATATACAGAGAGTACAACATTCATAGAACCCAAATGGAAAGGGCTTATTTTTGTTTGCTTTGCTGTTCGAGTTTATTTTCCCCTCTCTTGCCACTTTTTCTTAACAGATGGATTTGCATTTCTACCAGAAAAAGAGCCCCAAAACCCATGACCACAACAAAAATAAACACAGTCCAACAGAGCCCAAAAAACCCTCTGTAAAGTATCGGTTCTCCCAGTGAAATTGCAATAGCGATATCAAGTTGCAACTGATTAAGTCCCGAGTTTTGTGGTTTGGTTGTCTAATGTGAAGAGGCATCTACTATTATATGGTCACGAAGTCTATTATCTGCTGCACGTACAAGGATGTAATTGGAGGAACAAAGACAATGACCAGATTTCTGGAGTATTTCAGGATAATTAGAAAGTGCTAAGTTTGTGATAGCATTGACTAGTCAAGATATCTTCTGCTTTTTAAATAGCTGGTATTTAATGAAACAAGTTGGTCTTCCAAACACTTCAATAGAAATTGAGCTGGGTGATATAGAGAGATGATTACTTCTTCACTGGTAATTTTGACATCATTATGGCACATGATAAGCTCAGTATAGAAGTTATCTGTGTATCTAACACAAAGGTAGCATAATTTTCCTGTCATTTAGAAGCCTAAGTCAAGAATAGCTACAACATTCACAGCAGAGGATAGCAACTGAAATTCAGACTGAAATCCAGGCCACTTTTTACAATACCATTAATGCATTAATGTCCTGACTACACATATGCATACACACAAGTTATATGGCATTTTTAAAAGCAGTACATTGTAAATCTCTACATTAATAACTACTTTTGCTGTTATAAAACACAGCTTTTGTGGGGTGTTAACTGTTACAGTAAAACTGAAATCGCATTTTAAATGTTAAAAGTTGAATAAAATGTCACTGACAGTTCAGAAATAAGAAAACAGCTGGAAAACATGTATCCAAAAATTCTGAATACTATCTAAACACTCCTCTTGCCAGTATTTTGACTCATCTCTAGAAAACTACCACCCAAAGTGAAAAAAGGTTAAAAGGTTTTAATTGAAAAGTTTAAAATTTAACCATGTTTGAAAGTCAAGATCCAAGAAGAAAGTCCATGCTACACACAGTTGCTCAGAATATCCAGCTGCTACACACTCTTTACCAGGACAGTAGGTGGGAGACAGCTTCTTATGAACCACAAGGACACTTTTCCATAGCAGAAATTACCTTTTTTTTTTTTATTTTTTTTCTTTCAAAGATGGAATTACTTATAAATTTTTGTTGCAGACAAAATCTCATAAGCCACTCTGTTGCTGGAGTCATAATCCTTTGGGTCTTTGCATGGTGTTTTTCAACTGCCTTTTACTTGCCCTGGAGTAAAATTAAGTGATTGGATGTTTTGCTGTTGATTTCAGTCAAACGGAGGTCTGCCTTACAATTTGTATCTGTCAACTCATGAGTCTCTTCAGATAAAAGAAAAATGAAAGAATAAGCCACAAAGAAGTACTTAATGAAAATATTTTTAAAAGATATTAAAGCTTTTTTGGATATTCTGCTGGTCAAGTTTTATAAGAGTTTCAGAACAATAAATATAACATAACACATATAAGGTGCAGCTGGTAAGAAGAAACACTTCATTACAGTAAGGGTGACAACACAATCACCACTGGATTATTATTTAAAGGCCATTACATATAAATAATGTGGAAGGCAGAACCAACTACTTCAAGCAACTTGATGTCAGCATTAACTGCTGACAGTTAATGTAGTTGTAGTTACTGGTTTCTTTCTACTTGGAAGCTGTTATATGATAGCTGGTTTTCTTTCATTGGAAACTTTTCACAAAGAAAAGACAAAGTAATGTGGATAGTGGTATTGACACTAAAAGTTCAGTAAAATTAGTGCTTCAAACCCTTTTCTTTCCAAGTGGGTTAAATGTAGCCCTTAGCACTGGGCAGTTTTAGGCTTCCTCTCACTTTGCAGCCTGGGTTCAAATGCTCTGAATGCAGCACCAGCACCAAGTGACAGCAGCCTGGATCCATCCAGGCCATCTGCTCCTTGAGGCCAGGCATACACTGCAAGCAAAATCAGAGCTTTACTGCAGTCAGTCCTACTGATGTCCTTCTGTCTCCTCCTCTGCATGTAAACTAATGACAGCAAACTGTTGGGAGGTGTCACATGCAGAAGTGCCGCCCTCAAAGGCAGTGGATGTTGTTTTGCAGCCAGTTCCACTTGCAAAGGCTGGAGCACTGAGTTGGGTTGGTCTGGCTGGCAGCGGCTCAGATGACAATGTTCCCTGAGCTGGCAAGGAGGCTGAATTAACCCAGTGCCTGGCCCAGGGTTATCCTACACATTCCCTTTGCCACCTCTGCCACAGACCTCCTTTTAAAGACTGAACTCTGCAAGAAAATATTGAAGTTGGAGCCATTGAGCCCAGGGAACATTACACAGTATTATCTGCAGTGCCGCTAGGTATGCGAGGAGAAAGTATGCTGAGAATAAGAACAGTGCCATGAACTTTAAATACAATTCTTAGGGGAGTGAAGAGGTGAAGCAAAGCTAAAGCTGAACTAATGAGTCAGATCTAGCAGGTGGGGGAGAGCAAGCAAGTGATGGGAAAAAGTCTGTGTGCCATGGGAGCACAAAAAGTAGTGTTTACACAGGAGGCTTTCTTCAATAATGAGAAAGGGAGAATAGAGAAGTTAGAGAATTACTAGGGACTGGGGGAACAGTCTGAACTGCATTTTTTGTCTTACATTTATCTGCTTACCATGAAGTCAAAGTGCCTTTTGGTGGGAATAAGGCAAGAAGGATTTGCTCAAGGCATTAAAGTTTTGTAAAGGGCAGATTAAATAACAGCGCTCCAAAAATCAATTTTGAGGGGCTTATGAAGCCTTGAATGGGCTTTTGCAGCACAAAAGCAAGATTGAGTTTTTACTGAACCTGTCATTTATTTGGGTTTAGAGCTTTCAGTAAGTATCAGAAAAAACATAAAAGCAAAGTAAGCAATGAGCATTCACACAGCAATCAAATAAAAAATATGTGGAGATGCAATCCAGATTACTAAGTAACTTAACTGATGCAAAAGTGTAAGAAAAGAAAGTCACCGTTTCACGTCGGCCACTCCTACCCCTCTCCCTGTGCCTTAATCAGACCTGGTAGTGAATTCCCACAGCTCTTCTTGGCCAGGAAGTTTTTCCTAAGCTCTTGTGTCCCTGTCTTCACCAGAGATTGTGTTGCTATACTATCAAGCCACCTGGAAGGAGGGGAGAAAAAGGGAAGAAAAATGAAGCTACAAAATTCAGTAGAATAGATAGAGAAACACCACAAGAGTACAATGAAAGTCTTAACTTTGTAGTTAAGAAACACAACATACTGATTACCCCTAAAACATGAAAATGCTGGTGGAACTGTAGCTACTTGTAAAGGTCTATATCTTATCGAAATTATTCCGTTTAACTTTAAGTAGTGATATAAAGGCATAGACTCTGATTTTTGTCTAAACTGGTAAGAAAAGTGTTGTCAGGCCAATCCCTGGATCCCTGGATTTAGGGATTTTGCTTTAAAAATGGGGTAACGCCGCCCCCTAGCCGCTGGTAGGAACAGCGCAGGCTAACACTGGAAGGGATTCCTGCCTGCGCAGAAAACGAGGCGAGAATTCCATGGCACAAGAGGAACCAGCTGCAGAGACTCGATGTGGTGCACTTAAGTAAAAATATAAAAGATGGCCATAAAATGAAGTATCATCTATTAAGCAGTAGTAATTCAGGTGCCCAGGGAATCTAGAGCAATACAATTCAGATGCTACAACAGCATCATTTGAAACTTCAGCTTCCAGATCAGCTGGTCAGAGCACGGTGCTTATACTGCCAGGGTGATGGGTTTGATCTCAATATGGACCATTCACTTGAGAGCTGACTCAGTGATCCTTCTGAGTCCCTTCCAACTCAGAATATCCCGTGTGATTCTGTGAAATAAGCCAGCAGCATTAATCTTTAGCATTCCCTGGGCATTAACACCGTGATTCAACCAAGGCCACAGTTTGGTTTGGTAACTTGAAATCTTCCTTTTGTCTTTAAAATTTCAGTGATTACCAGCAGCCTGGTCTTCTGTAATCTATTTGATCCTGACCCACAGGACAGGAAACCCTACCTTATACTACATAAATGTATTTACAATAATGAACCTCATTGTTTTTACAGAAAAACTAGAGCTAGGAAATTATTTATTTTAATTGTCTATTGCTGTAAGAATATAGCATCCACAGTGCTTTAAAAGCATACTGCATGAATATTTCAGACCACTGAAATCAGGTTCTTGATCTGAGAAAATCCATGTTAAAATGAGAATGGTATCTTGTATTTGCATACTGCTTCACTTACAGGTAGATTAATTTCCCTCCCATTTTTAATTGAAAGTGATGAAAATTCTGTGTATAGAATGTTGTTTAAAGGTGGTGAGATTTTCTGTTCAAACATGCACAGCTCTAGTGATGGGTATTCAGCTTTCACTGCTCATGCTACACATACACAGAGCAAAGCATATTAAATCAGAGAGGAACATTTTGCTTTCACTTACTGTACATATCTTCTTCTAAATTGTGGGACCAAATCTGCACTGACACCTGCCCTGTGTAAGGAAGTCAAGAAAGATGTATGGAGGTTAAAGTCATTTTAGAATTTAGTGACCAAAGGCAAAATTATCATCTTGGATTTTTCTAAGCCGTATTTTCTGTACATTTGCTAGAATAGCCCTGACGAGTGAAATAAATTTTTCTCCTGATGGTATCACCAAAATTGTAATTTTATTGGAAGTTTCTCAAAAGGTTAGTGACTCTGTCAGTGTTAATTTCTGCAATCTCTGTTTCTTCAGTCTTCCTCTGAGGTACAAAATTTTAGGGACAAAAAGTCACAAGATATTTATATTGGAGGTGAAAGGATATCAAGGAAAAATGGAAGTGGAAGAAACTAGTGTTGTGAATGCCTTGAGAATTTTACTGAGAAACCAAAACTGACTATTCTCAGCTGTAATCAGCTGCATGTCACAGTATCTCTAGTAGAGGTGCAGCAATATTGGGGGGTTTATTGTTTATTTTGTGGTTTTTCCTGTGGGGAAGGTGGGAGATTTTGTGCCTTGTTGGATTTAAGGAGGGATTGTGTGGTTTTATAAATTTATTTTTTTCGTTTGGCTTGTGGTGGATTTTTATTTTTTTATTATTTGGGGTGGTTGGGGAGAGGTATTTGTTGGTTTGTTTATGCAGTTTTAAGAAAAGTTGCAAAAACTTCAGAAAAAATGAAAAAAACAGATCTGAATTTGAACTCAGAGTTTTAGTCATAAAAGGTATTCAATAAGTATGGGATGAAAAATCAATATTCGTTGAGCCACAAACATCTCCTTAATTTTTTTTTTTCTTTAATATAGGTTAGGAATAATTCTCCTTTATGATGAGATAATTCTCCTTTATGATGAGATAATTCTCCTTTAATCCAATTGATTATCAGATGGAAACAGTGTTGAAAATCAAGATCTGTTTGTTCTATTGAAATAACCCCATAATCCCATTACTTGGCTTCTCTGCTACTGCTGCAGAATTCTGAGGGAGCTGTGCACACACCAAAGCAGTGAACATGACACTGAAAGCCAGAGTCCCAACTGATGGTATTTGCAGTTTCTTCCCTTTTCTGTGAGCATTCATTTAATCAACAGCTCTGTCTGTTCAGGAAGTTCCCCTGGTTTAATCATGTGATGCCCAGTTAAATCTATAGCACTTGTTTTAGATGGATGGAGTTACCTGCTGGTAACACCAGTAAAGAAAGCTTTTTGCATGTCTGCTCTGTCCTGCAGTTTCAATGGCAGGCATAATTCATGTGAAAAACAACAATGTAAACTTGATCCTGAAAGTCAATGACATGTAACTGTAATGATGTGAATATCCCAGAATAAAGTGTATCCTAACTCAGCAGTAAAAGTGACCACATGTGAAGGACTCCACACTCATCTGTCCCTCTGTGAGCAATATGGAATTACCATTTTCTCCACACCAAATCCATCCCTGAGAAACATTTCTGAAGGCCATACTTCTGCACTCAGCCATGGCTGTAGACATGAGCAGCTGAGCTGTGTAACTTACTTTATAAAAGACAAAAAGACTAGGAATCTTCAACCCCAAGTAAGGAAAAGAAATAAGTTTCTGATGAACTCATTTTCATAGGAATTTCTGAGTTATTAATTTATGAAAGAAGAAAAAACTGTTTGCAGACAAAATGTTAAGATAAAATGTAAATACTTTATAGTAAATTTAAAGCTGTAACAAATTACCTATATGCTCACAGTGTGATCCCTCCAAGTTTCTGACTTGTTTAATTATTCAGTAGAACACTATTTATAACAAAATAATGCAAACTTGTTTAAACATGTACAATGATGGCACCTTGCCAGTATGAAATGTAAGCATGATGTTCACAGAATTGCAAAAATTCAAAGCAATTGAGATTAATATCATAGTTTCTGAAATGGATTACATTATAATCTTTATTACTGGGACTAGTCTGTGTTGGAGTTTTTTTTCTCTTAAATTCTTCTAATTTTTAAAATACTTCCTTAAAAAAAAATTAAGCTAATAGTTGTCACTATCTGCAAGTTCCATATCATCATCAAAATAATGCTATTCCCTGTGACTTTTATTTTGCCCTTTTTTTGCAGAGCTTCAGTAAAGATCCAGTTAATATTGCAAATATCAAAATTATATTCTTTCTATAATTTAAAAGAATATTATTCAACACATTTATGTGCTTTGTGGCACTTGTCCATACTTAATTTTAATCTACTGTAAACAGACTGAGTTAGTGATATGCCAACCCTAAAGTAAAAATAGCACAAATTTCAAAATTATTGATTTCTGACAGTGCTTGCAGGCATTAAACAATACTTTTACAGACATTTAAAATAGCTCGCTCCAGACAGAGACTCTGTATTGAAGAAAAGCTGAAAATGTACTGACTACCCAGTCAATATTAATTTAAAATTGAGTTTAGATCTTTGCTAAAAGTGAAAAAAAAATTAAAACTCCTTTTATCCCATTGGATATCTTCTTCCTCAACCCAAATCATCATATTCTTACCATATTTCAAGGTCTCAATCCAACACTTTTGCAGAGAAACCCAGTCTCTTGGTAATTACAAAGAGCAGTGAAATACCCTACTGACTCCTTGGAGTTTGACCCAATAGAGTTTGCTTTCCATCTTGTGGGTAGACTTACAAATTCAGCTCTACTCAGGTTTCCAGTAGGGACCTTGGAAGGGAGGTGACCCAACACTTTGGTGCTCCAGCTGAGGTGATCTGGGGCACTGGTAAAGCACACAAGTAAAATCACACAGGGGTTAAGTGACTTCTTGCCAACAGAGGCTGGTGTCTGCTTAGCAGCAGGACTTTTTTGATATCAGTACCCTAAGGCTTAAAAGCACTGATGTTTGTATCACAGTTTTCCTGTGGAATAAAAGGAGAGTAAATGTTTGATGACAATAACTTAGGCAAGAACAATAAAGAGGCTGGGGCATGTAGGAGAGGAGTATTATAGTATCTAAAATACTTAAAATGGAATTACCTTCAAAAATCCTATGTTTCTGACCAAAACTGAAAACAAGCCAGCTTAAAATGGCCATCCTGGTTTTGGCCATGTAGAGTTAGTGGCTGTTACAGTGCTGAGTTTGGATTTAGGAAGAGAATAACATTTATAACATGCTGATGTTTAGTTGTTGCTGAGCAGTGCTCACACCATACAAGGATTTTTTTTCTCCACCCCATCAGTGAGGAGGCTGGGGGTGCACAAGCAGCTGGGAGGGGTCAGAGCCAGGACACCTGACCCTAACTGACCACAGGGATATTCTGTACCATGGCTCATCATGCCCAGTATATAAATTTGGGGGAAAGCTGGCTGAGGACTGCTGCTCAGGAACAGGCTGGGCAGCATTCTCTCTGTGGCAAGCAATTTTTTTCATTTGCATCACTTGTTTTTTGGGGGGGTTATTTCTCCCTTTTTGTTATTTTCCTTTTCATTGTAATTTATTATTCTGATTTGAGTTATTAAACTTTTTTTTCTTTTTCTCAACCTACTCTTTTCTTACTTGTAACTTTCCAATTTTCTCATCCCACTGGGACAGGAGGACTGAGGAAGCAGCTGTGTGGTGCTTAGTTTCTGGCTAGGGTTAAACTACAACAATGATTCAACAAAAGTTTTCAGCTTAAATTTAATCACACAATTTATTGGAGGGGGGGGGAAGCTAATTTTAACTGGATTTATGTATCAAAGATGATAATAAAAGGAGTTTAGCTTTATTTTACTGCTGTTCCAGATGGTACTCTAAAGTTACTGAGAAGCATGGGAGAAACCTTTCTCTGTCAATGAAGGGTTCAAATTTGAAAAGTTTTGTATTCCAGGCAGTTGCCAACTATTTCTTACAAGGTTCCATGGCTTGTAACTCTGGGCTCCTCAGAGACAACAGTATGAAGAATAAAAGAAAACTAACTTGATGATTTTGCTGTGTGCATCACTAGCAGACAACTAAGCATTTGCCTAATTCACAGAAAATTGCACAAGAGATTTTGGAGGACTGTCAGGTTTAGAGACATGAATTTTCTATAGATGTCTCAGGCCATTTCTTCACTGAAATATAGCTTACCTTTCAGTGAAGATTTATATATAATAGTGATATTTATAATACCTTTATAAGAGTTGTGTAATTTGTCTTGAAAGATAATTTATCAAAACAAGACACAAAAAACAGATCTTGACTTGATTTGGCCTGACTTATGAATCTGCTATTTTCTTTGACAAGAAATATAAGGAGAAGGACAGACTATCAGTAGATTACACTGTCATTCAGTCCCTGTGCTTTAAAAAAAAAAAAAAAAAAAAAAAAAAAAAAAAAAACCCCCTTCTTCAACTTCCCAGATTGCAAGAGGTTGTGAAAAATAAACTGCAGTATTTCAAAGTATACTTATTCAGAATCCAAGAAGCACTATGGAGATAAACCAAGTATCTTGTTTTTATTAGTAGCAGGAAAGATGTCAAACCCAACCACTACAAGCATAGATACGGATGTTAATAATAATTCTTACTAGATTATTTAGTAGATTTTTTATACAATTATGTCCTATGTAGCCTACAGTTTGAGGAGCCATATTTGTATAAAAAGCAATCTTTAGAATTATATGTTATAAACACAGTACATTTACACCCCATCTGATTGTATCCACTTAACTATGACAGGTGAGGTAGGAGCCTAATTGCTGTAGGCCCCCTACACATTTAATGAGATAAAGCACTACCACTTTTGAAACATTTCTTTCCAGGCAGCAGTTGTCAAGAAACCAAAACAGGAAGAAAAGCAGTGTGTAAGTGGACTTTATAACATCTGAAGAATCTCAATCATTTAATAAGATGAAGCATCTGTAAGTGTATTAGTGTAATACCTAAGATAGATAGCCCTTAGAATTTGGGTTTACAAAGTTTGATATCTTTTAAAATGCTTCCTGGATTCTTTGAGTTAGAATCACCAATTAAAGGACTTTTCCTGCTGTAAATTCTCAGGAATTACTGGTTCACAAAAATGATCAATTTTTTAGTTTTCAAACTTACCAATACTTATGAAGTATCCTTAACTACCTCTTATTCAGCTTCATAGTACCTCAACAAAAGTTAAATTTTCTGATTCAGAGCAAACTCATAAAAAATCTGTAAAAGCAAATATTGGTCAAGCATGCTGTGCACTGAAATAATCTCCTAGATTATAGTCACACCCCCTCATACCTCAGGAGAATAAGTTTGAAAAACACTGGAGGACCTTAGAAGATATTAAAGTCATGAGATTTCTTATCAGTCACAGCAGTCTAAAAGAGCAGACACTTCACAAAGAAAGGAAAAGCTCATATGCATTTTTAGGTAGTTTATGTTAGAGAGGAACACAATACCCTCCATAACCCCAACCACTGTGATTTGGAGAAAAAATACTTCCTGATCTCAATCAGGTGACCAGTTTAACCCTGAGCATATAGATAAATTAAACCCAGTTAACACCTGACATCCTAAAAAATTGCTCCATTTTTGCCTGCTTCTAATCTTACCATTTAAGAAAGGGCAGTCCCCTTCTCCCATACTTTGGACCAAGAAGGAACATAAAAGTCCTAGGGAATACAGAATAGAAGGGCTGGCATGTGGACCAGTTGGAAACATTTCTTTTTAGGGACTGAATCAAGTAAGTACACAAACAAGTTTCCAATTAAGCTTCCCTGGCAATGTCAGTAGGTATCCAAAGCTTCATATCCCAAACTTTTTATTCTGACACATGATCTCTTCATCATGTCACACATACCCTTTATTAATTTATAAATTTCCATCTGGAAGTAGTTCAGGTTCCTGCCTCTGTGACCTTGTCTGTAAGCAGTTCCAAAGCTTTGCACAGATTGCCAAGAACCTTCTTTTAAATTTCTCATTTATTCATAATTGTTTGTAAGTGTCTGATCTTGAAATAGTGTTATCCTTTAACATAAAAGTCTCCTTCCCTCACATCTACCCCCACATACACTTATAAAGAAAACCATATGCCCTTTCAAGCTTTGTTTTGCTAGATAAGCTATTTTCATCTCAGCTGCGAAAACAGGTACTCCTTTCCCCTAAGCAGCCCACTCTGCACCTGCTGTGCATCAATGTGGGTCATGAGAACTGTAAACAATATTCTGAGACTTGTCTCACCAATGCCTTGTAAAGCAAAATTAACACTTTGATAACAGTCTTCAATGAAGATTCTAAATACAATATACCCTGAAATACAATATACCCATGACACAATGATGGCTTATGGTCAAACCACAGATGATTATTGCATTAAACCTCTTCTCCTCACTATTGACACCAATTATCAAGACACCAGGTTATACTAAAAGAACATTATATTAAATCCCAAACACCTTTTTCTAGTTTCTGTACTATTAGATCTCCATCTCCACAAGGTCATTTCTTTTTTCTGATTCACTAGTCATTCCAATTTTGTGTCATCCCTTAATGCCACACCCATTCTCCTTCTCTCACCAAGTTCAAAAATACTACTTAAATCAGTGCCAAGATCAGTCCTAGCAGAATTCTACTAACAAACTCCTTTCATTCTGATATTTTCTCTTTTAACAGAACCCTATATTAATACAACCCTTTACTCAGTTCCTCTTCCACCTTCAGTGCTTGCCTTAAAGCTCATCTTTTCCACCCTCAGTAACTTCCTACAGTGAACAATATAATGTCTTATTTCGATCACGGTAGATTAAGTCTCCTGCATTACTCTTCTCTGGGACAATTATCTTATCAAATAAAGATATTAAGTTAGTCTGATACAATCCTTCCTTGATAAAATCATGTTGTAGTTTTTCCCACTTTCCATTTACTTCTAGGTTCTTGATAATTTTTTTTTCTTTCAAAATCTACTCTAAGATCTTGCTTGGTGTTGAGGTCAAACCCGCATTTTATTTTACCACCTCTTTTCCTTTTCATGAATATGGGGAATAACATTCGTAGTCTTTAGTTGTATTGAGGTAGCCCTGAATTGAACAGATACACAAAAAATCCCTACAAATGCATTCAGTGCAAATCAGCATTGCAGGATTATCCCAGTGCCCTGAAATGGGCACTGTTTAACCCTCTCCATTTTTTGGCAGTAAATAGGCTCTATTTAGCTGATAGCTCATTTGGGAGAAATTTCATTGTTCTGTTTCCCTTATTTTTATTCTGGTTTTAATTTTTTTTTTTTTGCAGCACTGGAAGATCTAACAGCATTCACAAGCAACAATTGCTCTGAAACTGGCATTTAAGATATGTTTGTTTATTTTAGCAGTGGAAGAGCAGGGTTAAAAACACCATCAACAGTAGCCTTGATATTATATATATTTTGAAAGAAAGAGGAATAGGGCAAAACATGAATGAAAACATATATGCAAGCACTGTGTGTTATTCACTTTTAAAAACTCTGCTGTCTCAACTATGGATATTAATTTTGTATTCAAAGAACTGACTTAGTGCAGATATTTTAAAATTCTGATTTAATTTTCAAAATGCGAAAAAAGTAATTATTTTAGAAGTAGTAACATTTTTGCCACTTATTCTAATTCACTTTCCTTCTGTTATCTTTTTTCTCAAAAGACAAGCTGTAAAAAGATGAACCCAGCAGAATTATTTATATACTTTTCACACAATCTGTGAATAGACATGCTTAATGCTTCTGGAAAGCAGTGACTGTAATTCAATTCAAATTATTAATTTATGAATGTGGCACAATTGATAATACATGCTTACTGCAGCTGTGACTTTCTGTTCTACTTGAATGGAATGCTTTTATTATCCTGCCTATGCTCTGAGTCCTGGCAGATCTATGCAGATGTGTGCCATGAAGCCTTTTAAAATTTCAGGATTAAAGGTAGCTAGGGGCATCAATGGGAAGGAATATGGAAGGGATAGAAACCTAACTCTAGGTTCTCTTTTTTTATGCCACTATTAAAAAAGATGAAATTACAGCATAACACCAGGATCAATAGGCAGTAAAGTTTATGTAGGGTTATTTATCATTGTTAAGTCTTTATTAAATATGTACCTCTGCCTGCAAGGGCTGTGCAGAAAGAAGAGGGCTCAGTTTTATAGAGATATCGTTATAAGTTTGGATTTTATAAAGCAGTTTGTAAAACCTGCAGGTAGAACATACCTTTTCCACAATCCTCAAGGAAAGAAGTATTCTGAAAAGTGTTCATGATATTTTGAGGGAGTAGGAACAATAGCTTTTTTTCTTTTGTATTTATTTATTTATTTATTTTTAATAATAAATAATTAGAATTGAAATTTTTTTAGAAAACAGTTTTTTACTAAAAAATATCATCTGGCCCTATTTTGATAGGAGGTTTTATAAGACCATGCAGTTTCAATGCAGCAGGTTTTCAGATGTAGGATCTATGTTTTAGTCAAACTGAGACAGCCCTTCCTCAAACTTTCTTGGTCTGGGCATTTGCATGGAATGTGGAACAATTTCTGCTGCTGCCTAGCTCATCCCATGGGCATGAATCCAATGCTTCTGAATGTCTAAGGAAGTTGTCATGTCTTAAAGAAGGAACACAGATGGAACCACAAAATTCATCTTATGAAAACCATTAGCAGAGAAGCCTAAAAGTGTAATGGACGACTCTTGGTTTCACATGAGAGTTATTCTCATTGTGCAAGAAACTCATTTGGCTTTAATGCATTCACTGGAAGAACGGAAGTTACCCAACCTAGCACTAAATAACAGTCCTGTTATAATAAAGACAGTAAAGCCATTTCATTTCAGTCATCTGCACATACTCTTTTTTTCTACAAGTGCAGCATCAAGTGGAAATAGAGCTTTAAGAAGAATTTTTAAAAAATCTAAAATATATTAGAAGAAATAATGACAGATGCTCACCTGAAAATTTAGCAGGATTGTATGTGAACTTCTGAGAACTGTCTGAAATGGAAAAAATATGTCTTTGATTAACTAACTGTAAAATTATTACTTTCTCTTTTGGTGTTTACTAATATTTTTTATGATGAAGATAGAATTTATATGACAAAAAGAGGTGAGCTGGCATACTGGCATTATATGCTTATAGGAAACATACCATAATTAATCAATTAAAACAAGTCTTTTCAACAGACTGTTGAATGCATTTCAATCCAAGATCACTTTCTTGCATGAAGGTCCCAGTCTTCAAAGTGTTTCTTTAACAGCCCTTTTTTTCAGAGGATTTAATGCTACCACCCATCTTCTTATAGGAAGTTACAACATAATGGATCATTTATTTACATTTCTGCTAATAGCAAATGAAAAAAATAATCTCTTTTATAAATGAAAGATACAAACAATTACAACATAAAAAGTATTTATTCACTGTTTCTGTTGTAGCTTCCATTGGGTGCCAACTTAGGGGTTGCCAGTATTGATGTAAAGCAAACTACAATTTCCCATATAAATAATAAGGAACATTTACTATGAAAATGCAAATCTCCAAGGCTGTGTTTTGTACTGTGATATGCACTCCAGATCTGAAAAATTTTTTCTTCATTAGGCAAGTTACTACCCTTATGCCAAGATATAAATAAGAGCTGTGATATATGTTTTAAAATGAGAGCCTCATTTGTTGCTTATCCAAATAGTACAGAATAGCAGAGTATAAAGTTTTAGGATAGACTCTCTAACCCAGTAAAAGAAACAACTGAAATGTATTTAAGACTCTAAACCACTGCAGAGGAACAATGTGGATACATGTATAACAGCACAGTTACCAATCAGCAAAGAAAGCAGGTGGTGTGTTCTCAGACCAAAGAAAATAGAAAACTTAGATTTAAACCCATAAAAGAATAATCTTTGCTTTAGTAAGCTAAAGGGATGCAGTGAAGCCTTTTCCAGATGGAATTAAACAAAATCTTGGATATAAGACTCAAACAGAGATATCACAATGCAAATAG
The DNA here is from genome assembly GCA_030060385.1 of Muscicapa striata striata. Taxonomy (NCBI): domain Eukaryota; kingdom Metazoa; phylum Chordata; class Aves; order Passeriformes; family Muscicapidae; genus Muscicapa; species Muscicapa striata. Next base: position 466,009 of record JAREIS010000023.1, on the reverse strand, counting down.
CAGGCTTTGTCCTTATAAAGAACATCTGTTGTGAAGTTGTTTACATTCCTACCAAAGTGGAAAAGGGTATCACTAATTCTCCATTGCAGCCAGGCATGTAGTGGGGGAGTAGAAAGTTACTGCTTAATATTTTTTAATAAACACACAGAGCTTTTCACTAACTAGCAGTTTTTTCACCTGAAAAAACAAATAGGGATTGGGGCAAAGTGAAACATTCACATTTCTCATGATACTAATTTCCATATAATTTCCAGGGATTTATTTCTCTATTTCCCATTATTTTATATTTTATTACATGAATTTTGTAGTCTATTTCCCTCCTGTTACAAGGAAGAAACAGGGTGCCCATTCATGACTGCCTTGCTGAGTACTCTACTAGAAATGGAGATCTTCCAGCCTGTGGGTCAGCAGTTTGCTCTCACTCTTTCAGAGATAAAAACTGGACTGTTCTTAGACTGAGTTCCTCAGGAAATTTGAGATAAGCCATAAATTATAGGCCTGCATTTTAATGTTTCCCTTCTCTGTTGTCCTGCTCTAGGTTTTCAGAAGTAGTTGAGGTAAAGTGGCCAGCGAGAGCAGGAGAACTAGCACACGAAATGTTCTTGATTTACATTGGAAACACTTTATTTGCTGTCACCAAGTTACACTGCTTGCTGGATTTTCACAATTTTAGCAAAGCTTTAAACCGTAGAGTTAAAGCCTTGCTGTTTAGAAGTGGCATTATAAAATTAGTTTTTAATAAGTCTGATTTCTTAATGCTTATTTATGATAATTAAGTACTGGGTTTCTCACTGCTTGTGGTTTCTCTCCAATATAAATGCTGTTCATTACATTCCCAGTGGTTAGAGCATTCTCATATATATTTTTGGTTTTAACATATATACACACATATATATAGGCTATTTCGTGTACAGGAAATAGCACTTCAGCACTGAATGCAAAATGGCAGCTGTGAATTTATGCCACAGAACAATTTGGTTTTATTCCTTCATGTGAGGTAGAAAAAAGTTAGTCCAAAACCAGTTATCAAATACAAAGACCACCAAGAGCAAAGGAAAACCAGAGAGATGTAGGTTGGTAAGAAGGTTTGCTATAAATAAAACTATTCAAAAGTAAGCAGTGTAGTTTGTATATGAAAAAAATAGTATTAACAGTACTTAAGACAAAAAGACAAAATTTATTTGAAACTATAATCCTACAATTTCTAGTTCTTATCATGCATTTCTTATGGTGAAGACCATATTGCATCATCTAACTTTTGTCCTGCCACTTCTTTACTTTTACCTCTATTTTTTGGCTTTGAGAAAAACAATTTATGAAACAATCTGAGTGTATATGATTTAGAAATAATTTACAGCAATAAATTTTTTATAGTGTCTTGAAATTACAAGCAAAATCTTCCTTTTCTTTTTCCTACACAAACTAGAGAAGAAACTTGTAGAAGAAACTTTAGTATTAGCACAGCAGCCTGATTACAAAGGGCAATTAGTAATTTTGAAGAACACTAAAAAGACATTACCTGATTACAGCACATTGATTAAGATACAGATATAGATTAAGATTAGGATGTACTGATATGACCAACAGAATAAAATTAAAGTCACCTTTCTAAAAGCTAGTGATCTACCAAAGATTTTAAGCTTTGCAGAAGTTGGAGTCGAGTGAAGGTAATGCATGTTTTACCCTGAAACATTCAGGATCTCATCCCTTTCCATTGGAGCCAGCAACTGCACACTGTTGATCTGATGGACTTGATCCTGATTCTGAAACCACTGGTATATGTTTCACATGTGTGGTTAAATTTACATAATCCTTAGTTGTTATTATCATGAGTAATTGACCATATAAAAATCAAGCACATGGCAAATATCTTCAGGAGTCAAAAACTGTGAAGCTTAATGTCAAATACTTGTCCCACTGAATTTTTTTCTGAAGGAAACTCTTAGAGAACTGTTAATCATGCTGAATGGTCATTCTCAGACAGTGAGAAGTGCAGTTGGAGTCAGACTCCTCTTTCTGGAGAGAACAGTTCCTTTGCCATAATTAGAGACGCCGAAGCGCCCTCCACAAAACACAGTCATTCCTTTAATGAGTGAGACTGAACTCTATCCCAGCCTACAGCAGCCTTCTCAGCTTCAAACACAAAAGCGGTCGAGTCTCAAAAACTTCAAAGAAAGCTTTTCATTTTATTTTCTCCTTGATCCACTGATGGAGCAGTTCATTTTCTTGAATTTTGTAAAATGACTCTTTGACTCATCAGACCTGTGTAACAAATCACTGTCTCAATCACCAAATGTTCCTGTTTGACTCATCTGCTTTTCCTTTGGCCTTTGGGTATGAAGCTTCACTTCTGAAACATTTTCTAAATTCACTTTTGTGAACTCTTCCCCCTCAGTAGCACTTTGTGCCATTTTAAAAAAATAATTGCATTTCCTGCAATATAATGTGCTAGTTTCAGGATTTTAAATTTCGTCAGAACACACATTTTCTTTTTTAGAGCAATGTCTTCCCTTTAAAACCCACCTCTTTCTAACACACTACCTTTTAAGCCTTTTAAGCAGTAAATTCTATATTATAAGATTTTTCCAGAATTCTGTTTCATACTGCTAAATTACAACAGCTTTTTATTAATTATACATTTTACACTCATATATGTTGTTTTGGTTTCTGATGGTTAAAGACTTTCTAATTTCTGAACTTTGCTGCTGCAGTCTATGCTAAGAGAGTATCTTCTCTGAGGAAAACTGTAATACTACAGGACTGTCAATAATCCTAATATTTTTCAGTGTTTAAAAGGCTGGAAATCTATAGAGTTTCATTCCTCCAGGCTTTTTCTGCCTCAAAGCAAATAGGCAAACTTCACATAGTTGTTCTCCACAGGGAATGTAGTCAATTCTACAAGATGTAAAAGCAAAGCCTGTAATGTGAATGATATTTTCAACCAGGTGCTTACATTTCCAGGTGTACCATCCAGTAACGTACAAACCAGAACTTTGCAGGAACTCAGAGGATTGTAAATTTTTACACAATTATGCTGCAGAAGAGCATAAAATGGGCTGTGTTGTGATCATTGCTTACTGGGACTAACTGGAACACAAACACTGCCAATTTTACGCTCACGGTGAAATGTAACCAAGCTGAGTCTGATCACTGTAAGTTCCATAGAGTCAACTTTACCATGTTCTCCTGTGTGACAGCAGATTTCAGCCTATTTCCTTAACTTCTCAGGTTAGACATCTGTCCTTAAAAAAATCAGTTCTGAATGACAAAACCAGTATGGAGCACATGGTCGTAGAGAATTAAAGAAGCCAGAGCAGTTTGACTAAAACTCCCCAGATCCTGAGTCAGAACCAGTTTGACAGGTAAGCGCAAGTTTGATGCGATTCAGTGTCATTTGGCTTTTCCTTTACCAAATATCTCCTGTCTGCTGCTCCTCCTGTGCTGCTTTCCTGCTTGCACTGCTTTCCATGTGAGCTCTCCTAGCCAGTAACCCACATTTCCTTGAGGTTTTTGCTTGAGGTTTGCCCTCACACCATTTCTGCAGCCCTCAGCTCCGTGTCTGTCCCTGTGTCCCCTCAGCCGTGTCCCCGGGCCTGTCCCAGCCCAGGGAGGCCGAGGCCTGAGGGCAGAGCTGTGGGGACCCTCACAGGACCCTCACACTAGCCCTCAGCTCCGTGTCTGTCCCTGTGTCCCCTCAGCCGTGTCCCTGGGCCTGTCCCAGCCCAGGGAGGCCGAGGACTGAGGGCAGAGCTGTGGAGACCCTCACAGGACCCTCACACTAGCCCTCAGCTCCCTCTCTGTCCCTGTGTCCCCTCAGCCGTTTCCCCAGGCCTGTCCCAGCCCAGGGAGGCCAAGGCCTGAGGGCAGAGCTTGGGAACCCTCACAGGAGCACTGGGGCCCACAGAGCCCACGGGCTCCACCAGCACCAGGAATGAACCTGAACGCTTTGCTCCAGCAAATACAGTTCACAGAGAAGCAGGCCAGGGAGAAGAGGAACTTCATCCAACAAGGTCGGCCCCATGGGCGCCATCCTGAGGGGGCTCCCCATTCCCACAGGGGTGTCCTCAGGGGACTCAGCTCAGGGAAAGCTTGGCTGGTTCTTGCCACCAGCACCTTTCTGTAAGGATGTAACATTTACAAACTGAGCATTCTTACAGGTGGTTGTTGTTGTCTTGCAGCTAAATGCGACATAAATAGAGGTTATGAAAAAATTAACCAAATGAAAGAAGAGCTGAGCGCTGCAAAAATTAACTTAGAAACCAAGGTGAGCAGGCGTATTTATAGTGTATATAATAATCAAATACACTGTGTTTACAAATATACGACCTGTTCTTTCAGGAATAGATCCATAAGCACTTTCAAGGAGTGTGCTTCACCTGCTGAGTAGCACAGCCTGGAGGAGACCTGCACTGTGCCTTTCTGTATTAAAATGTGTCTGTCACATCCTTCCTCCCACAGATCTCACCCTTGGGGCTGGCCCCTGGCTGTGTTCAGGGCAGGCTGACTTTTGGGGCCAGGTGTGAGATACTCTGCTTCCACAGTCCTCAACTTGTTACAGCACTTTCCTCCAGTGTACAGAAAATATATGGAAACATTCCCTGTGTTTATTTCACAGGATCTTGACAATCTTTCTGTGAGATTGCAGTTAAGGCTACAAGCCCTAAGTGTTCTTCTAGGGAGGCCAAAGACAGAGGAAAGTTTCTGAATCTATTTAGTGATTTTTTTACTCTTTCCATTTAATCAAGCTGCAGATGTATTTTCAGATTAAGCCACTGGTTTTGCAGAGCATTTCACCAATAACACCTGTGGTTGCGAATTATTTAAAAATCCATTTGCTTGTGTCTGAAAATTAAGTCTAAATACCCTCCCCTGTGCTCTTAAGTATCTGTGCTGACAGAATGTGTGTTCACAACAGGAAAGCATGGGGAGCCTCCTTTGAAGTCAGAACTGTTGGATCCCATCACTTAAATAAACAACTTGAAGAACCTTTGGGAGATTGCCTCATCTAGTTGTGAAAATAAACGTTTGGGGGATGACTTTCATCCTTCCTAAAACAGTCTCTTCTGCCTTTTGTAAAGATATATGATAGATAGATAGATAGATAGATAGATAGATAGATAGATAGATAGATAGATAGATAGATAGATAGCTTCGGAGGGATCAGAATATAACTCATTTACAAATATTTACTGGTTGCAAATTGAGACTATAATCATGTAGGCAGTTATTCAGATACTTTTAGGCATGCCACAATCTCAGAGCCCAAAGGTGCTTTAGAATACTAATTTATTTATTCAACACAGATTACATCTGGATGTTGCTTGTCAGGGGAAGTCCTCAGTAGTCTTACTCATAAGTTTATTTATAAACATCACAATTTTATGTTTATACTACTAATTTGTTATTGATGCATTGTGATTTATAATCTAGGTTTATGTGGTAGGTACAGAAGGTCCCGAGAGTAGAGCCATTATTTTAAATGACTAATGGGAAGAGCTGAAGAACTATTCCTAATTAAATTTTATGTGTTTTACTGACCAGTATTAATAATATTCTCACTGATGTTCACAAAAATACATTTTACTTGCTTGTCTAGTCTGACAGTGATTCATTTATAGATAGGAAATGATACAGAAAAGTAGTGGAATAGAAAAATGCATTTCAATCAGACTGTATTTAGGTTTAAAGATTATATAGTTATTGACATTATTTAAAGTAATTTATTTTTTACTATAGGAATTAGGTTTACATATGTCTGCAATAATTCATGTAATTCAAATAATATTAAATAATGATGTTCAGCTAATGCTGTTCTACTTATCCCACACCAAATAACTGCAGTTCTTTATAAGCACACATATGCAACCACATGCATCCACAGCAGCTGATTCCTGACCAAGATGATGAGACTGAGTTCAGAAGTTTTTTGACATCTATTTCTCAGACACTGCCTGTGGTCAAAGAGTCCTAGGCAATGCAATTTTCCCCTCTCTTCTGTAAAACCAGGCAGCATGTAATTAGAACCCAAATTACAGCATTTTGTTGTTTGTAGCTCAATGACTTCTTTAAAAAATTGGTTCCAAATGCGTGGATGAGTTTGGCATCTTACAGAAGGAGAAACTACACTGAACCTAGTTATGTACAGTATCACAAATACAGTGGTGTAAGACATCTACTCTCTTTGAATTAATATGTAAAATAAATTCTGAGCCAAGCATGACCTGCACACTTAGCATGCTGGACATATCAGGGATGAGGGAAAAATCTAGTCCTTTCCCTTCCAACTCTCACATTCTAGTCTTTGGGCATTTCATTCCACTAACCTATTTTGATCAGATGCACTTCATCTGTGCCCTCTCCACAAATGTGTGCATTATTTATCTTTAAAATATTTTCATTTTTACCACTACAATACCACTTAATTGGTCTTTTCTGCTTCTACACACACTAACACTCATGTATCAGCCTGACTATTCAATTTAATTCCTGATACTTGCCCTGTGCCTTTACACTCTGTGGGCAAATCTAACTTTACTTTCCCTTTTCATTGCTCTGAGTCAAGAGAACATGACACTCCATCCTCTAAGACTCTACAACACTTGGATGTTTCTTATTTGTTATTGTTACAGTTTATCCCACCATATATCTGCACTTAGGTTAGACAATGATACAGTAGATGTGCTAGAAAAATGAGAACTCTTCAGCAAATTTTGAAAATGCAGTAGTTGAACAGCATACCCTCCTATCAGATAAACTAATGGTTAAATTTAACAAAACTCTAAATAAACCTATGTGCAAAATCAAAGTTTAGGGCTTGGGGGATTTATGATCAAACTGTCAATAAACAGTGAGTCAATTCCCATTACTCTTCCTCAGCTAAAAATTCCAGAAATTGTGCTCAGAAAAGTATCCTGATCTCCTTAGCATATTCCATAATAGCAGTGCAGAATGGATGGCATGTACAGCTATTCAGCCAAAACCAGGATGCTGGACGCCTGTTCCCCTGGCATTATTCTGATATTATTTTCTCATTTGGTTCATGATGAGCTTCACATAATGAGATGCAGAATGGTGGAATATGTTGGCTAAAGGATCCCATGTGGTCAGTATTCTACCTGGAAAAAACCCCTCCTAAACCTAGCAGATTTTAAAATGCCATTTTATATAGAGCACCACTAAATGAGTATTTCAAAGAAAGAAGACTTTTCTAAAATTTAGCACTATACTGAAAGGTTATTGAGGGGAAAAAAAATGCTTTTGTTAGCCCAGCAGCTCTGCCAGCTCTATTTAAACTGGACTAAGGTCCCTGTGTACTATTTCAGAGCACATGAAACAATAAAACAATAACCTTAATTTATAATTTTTTTTTTTTTTGAAGGTTCAGCATCTGTCTGTAAAGCAGTTCAATATAGAAATTCTGAAGAAACGTGAAGACAGCTTAGAAAAACAAAAAGCTGAACTTATTAATCAAAGAACCAATCTTCATAACATCATGGTATGTTTCCAGCTGTGATATTCACACAGCCCTTTTCTATTGTACAAGAGCAATCAGCTTTAAAATTTTAAAATCTGGAAAAACTAATGTTTTAGATCAGGAATTTTTTTTTTTTTTTTAATTTCAGTATATGCAACAGTGTAAATATAGATAAATTTTCACATTTAATTTAAACCATGATCTTAGGTAGTGCATGCTGCATTTTATCTCCAAAGCTGATTTTATATTCTTGACTCCATTTTCTAATGTTTGCTGTTGTATGACTGAACTCCAATTCGGACAGATTATTTCCTTTGTAAAAGTAAGCTAGGGAAGCCTTGCCTTAAATTGGATTGCCTCATCCACAGTCAAAAATATTGAAAAGGATCAAAGGAAAACCCCAGGGAGGCCCACATCATATTTTAGCAAATGTGGACAGTTTAGCAATCCTGACATAGCACACAGTCTCTTTGATGCCAGACACACCTCACCCCCTCTTCAAAGGTAGCTACTTACAAGAAGTTTTCCAGTTCTCTCAGATGCTAACGTGAATATCACCTTCCTCTTACTTTGTTGAGGCTTCTTGGATCTGTACATATGAAGAAATGCTACAGAGGAGCAGTCTTTTCTGCATATCTATTTGCCTTTTCAATCAGCAGAGCTAAATTTTAAACATTCAGTACAAATCACCAGTATTAAACCTAAATCTTTAGGCAGATATCTTTTTAACTAAGTCATATTTCTGCATAACCCAAAGTATTCCCAGTATATGTATATTATATTCCCAGTATATTCCCAATTTGATATATCAAGTTATCTTTTCTTTTTTTTTCCTGTATATAGGGGTAATTTAATTATATTTAATTTAGCAATCAATTAAGATTTCTTGGAAGGAATTTGATGTACCCTTATTCTTTGGAATTTCTATTTCTCACAGAAAATTTACCTGTGATTTTCTATCAACAATAGCATTCTTGGTAGTTATAAAGGGAGGTAAAGTACATCCGCATTTGGCAGAGAGTTAAACATTTTTATTTAGTTTAATAAAAAGCTTTAAAGAAAGAACTGCTATACTATTCTAGTGACTTTAAACAGAATTTTCTTATTTCAATATGAGAGTTGAACTGAAAATCTGTGGGTTCAAGTCTAAAACATAATGTACTGATTTTTAAATGCTCTGTTATCAAGAATAGACCCTTCATTTTTGCAGGAAAAAAAAGTTTAAAATAACAGACATAATGATAGAGCTGTAGATTATTTTCATATTCTTATAAGAAAAAATAAATATTTTCTTTACTTTTACATTTATTGTTTGCTTATTTATTTATTTATTTTCCTACTACTACTTTCCTACTAAATTTAAGGATAAAAAACAACAGTGTGTCTCAGTCTGCCTAGCTTAACAAAGACTTCCATTTTTTTCACCTGAACATTCAGTCATCCCTTTCTTTTCTTCAGGCAGATGCAAAGAGAAAAATTGCTGAAGAGGAAGATAATTTTACCAGAGAAGTAACAGAGTTTAACAATGAATACGGACTAACAAGTAATAGAGATCTTCTTATTAAAAAGAAAGTCAAGACTGAAATAAATGATTTAGAGAATGAGGCAGCTCTGTTGAAAAATGGTAAGTCCTATATTAAACCAGTTTATCTTCAATTAACACAAATTGATAAAATATAGCTTTACAAACCATTCTCCCACTGTCTGGAGCTTCATTTTAGCACTGAACTGAAAGAGTGAGGTCTGACATACTAATTAAAGGCTCTTCTGTTCCCTATTCTCTTCAAACTTTCTGAAGTAAGCACTGTGAGGAGAAGAAGCCAACCTGAAGAGGCAGCTCCCAATGTCTAATTCAGCCAGCACAGAGCTCACAGTCATATACAGCAACTGAATTAGGTTTAGAATCACCTGTGGTTGAGCTCCATACACTTCCTTAGTTTCAAAAGAATTGTATACACAGATACCCTGTAGGATTGGTCCTTTACTGCCACAGTGTAGCTTGATTTTCAGTGAAGGTACAGAGTATGAGATCTCTCAGAGAACAGGGTCACGCTGCAGGGCAGTCCTTCCGCACGGAAATCGGGGTCGTCATGGATCGCAGGCTGAACATGAGTCAACGACATCAGAATGCCAGCACCACACTGAGACACAAACAAAATTCTGACCTCTAACACATGAAAATAATTCCTCACTCTATTTGGGGTAGTTAAGCTCTGAGCTAGAGTGCTGTGCATCTCATTTTGATCTTAAAAGAAAAAGTGCTGACCAGCTGGAGAGTATCTACATAGGACCAGTGAGAGCGATTAGAGTTCTGGAGCACTTGAGAAGGAAGAAAATGAAAGAATTGCACTATTTAAGCTATTAAGGAAAAGACTGATGAAAGACAGATGTCAGTCTTCAAATTGTTTAAATATCCTGTAGAAAGGAAATTAATATATTCTCTATACCTATAGTTAACTGAATAAAACGTAACAAGCGTAAAGCACAATAAGAGTCTGTCTGACAGCTTAGGAATCTTTCTAAGAACAGTGGACAACTAAAGCTCTCTACCTCAGAAGATTCCATTACCATTGGAATTAGGAGTGTCCATTAGCAATGGTTTTCAAAAAAAGGTCAAACCAGCATTTTTCAGAAACAAGAGGTATAGCTGATCCTGCCTTCAGGAGAGGAATGCAGTGGATGACCCCTCAAAGTCCATTCCAGCCTCATGATCTGTCAAGTGACAGCACTTTCAATTCCCCATATCTGATGTAAGGTTACTGAAAAAGGACTGTTCACTGCAGCTTGCACTAGGTAACACCACCTTTCTTATTTCCTCTGGCTACAATGCTAATCTACAACTGAAAGGTCTGTGTTTGGTGTCAAGTGCTACATGCTTTTAGTATGTAATTTTTACATATTTAAGCAGAGCTGGGCAGTTAAATGATCAGTAGTACCTGAAGGGTGACCAAAATTCTTCTCTCAGTTCAGTTGCCATCTCAGTTCCATCCTTTAATTGTGCCTTTCTTGAGGCACAACTTATCTTTTTGTTTCCTAGACTCCTGGGCACACTGACAACTCTGAAGTTAAAAGTTTAAGCAATTCATAACAAGGAAATTATGTGAGGACCTCTAGTTGGTAGAAAAACAATCACAATTAATTCCAGATGCTGTCTAATAGTAAGGTTCAAGTATATGTAACACCAAAAATACTAAGAAGGGTTTTTTTTTTCAGTCCTGCTGAGAGATGTCTGTTCTCCACCTATTTAATCAGTTATCTTCCTTTCTTTATAGCTGAATTGACTCTAAAGCAAAACATTCTTTTTATGCCTAGACAACAAAATATGTTGAACAGCTCAAAACCATTACAAAAATAATTTTGTTTCATAGCTATGAATACATTATATGACATATAATTTCCCGTGAACTGTGTTATATATGAATTATTTTAGTTTATTTTGGTTTTATATTTAAGGTTCTTTTGACTAGCTGAAGATTGGTAGAAGTAGTTAAGAATATTTAAGATTGTATCATGAATGCTAAAACTGCAATGCATTTTAATTTAAAACATATTTTTTTCTTAGAAATGGAGTCAATGGAACATAAAAATGTTCAGTTAAATGCACTCCAGCTGCAGAAGAATGAATTAAAGCAGAATTTATTTACTCTCAAAAGTGAGCTCAAAGGTGTGCCTGATAACTTTCTTGTGATAATTATTTCTGGCTTGACAAATGCTTTTGAAAAATGTTTTCCGTCAATTTTCTTTTTTCAAGCAAAATGCATCATAGTAACAATACTTTAATTTATTTTTACAATATGTAATACATAATTTTAAATGTGATTATAGCAAATATTATGTATTTCAATGAGATTTAATTGAAATGTCGTTGATACTGAGGTCCAGAGATCTGCTGAATTGTGAGTTGTAAATATGAAAGAAAATTTTGCTTTTGCTGGTAAGTCACGTACTTAAATGTAGAATTTAATGTTTCAAAGAACTTAAAATCAACATAAATACTGTTTAAAATCTTCTGTGTCAAGGATGATCACAGCAATAGGGAATATTTTGAAATCTGAATTAAAATAATGTAAATGAGTGCTTTAGTATCTTTTTTTACCAATATCTAAGTAACGTGTCACAGTAAGAGCTAAGAAAAGAAGTAAATATGGTCCTAAATTGTTTGGGAAAAGGAGCAAAATTTTCTAGATTGCAATATGTGATTAAAATAATAATCAAATAATTCATTTTCTTTATTTAGATACCTTTGCCCTTCAAAGAGTTTAATGAAGAAGTATTAGAAAATACAAATTTAGAATATGTAGAAGGTCTTTGAATATGGATCATTAATATATATTTATAGGGTAATTCTGATTTCATGTTTAGACCTTGAGAAGGTAATCAGGGAGGCTGAAACAACAACAAAAGATTTAGAAGCAGAAAAAGTTCAAGTCACTGAAAAACCTCAGACTGATCCTGAATGTTTAAGGTAAAAGTCTCATGTTAATTAGTTCTTAATTTAATTTTAGCACTGTAACTGCAGTCTAGTCCTGGTAGCAATGAGTGTTTTACCTTTCATGTACTATATTCCTCCTGAAATCAGAAAAAAACATTCATTTTTTTATTAGATAACCCCAAACCCTATTGTTGATTGCAGCATTTCACCCTCACATACATACTCCAATGAGCCCAAAACTGCAAGTGTTTGCAGGGATGTCAGTCAAACACAGAGGGAGAGCAAACTGCTGCTGCTTGGATGATCAGCTTCTGAGGTCTTGTGAAAATGGTGGTGGTGCACAAAGTACTGATAACTACCCAGTGCTAAACTTAGAGTGCATTGCAATGGACTGGACTGACCACAGTAACCTCCTTGGGCACCTAGGGCATCTGTTGGAGCTTCAACACAGATTTGTTTTCTCTGTGGTGTCTGCTATGAGTTCTAGTTTGCCTTTTAATGAAGATTTGAACAAAATTTTGAAAACTTTACTGAGACAGAAAAGAAGACTTTGCACAGTCTCCCTTAACAGTGAAGATTTCTTCTCAGGAACTGAGTGGTAACAATTCATTTCAGTTTGCTTAAATGAAACTTTAGGTTCTCACTTCACAGAAAATAATGTTTTTTTTTTTTTTTTTTTTTTTTTTTTTTTAATATCCAAATGCAGAAAGCCCCATATCAGAGAACTGACCACCTTTTTCCTATTTTATGATGTTCCAGATAAAAGTGCCTGGGAATATTTTAAAATATTTAATAGACAATGCAAAGGAACTCTTCTGTATAAAGCAAGTCCAAAAGATTCTCTAACAGAAATTAAGGAAATGCAACTTATATTACCATCACAGGGTTTTTTCCTATATATTCCTAAGCTTTTGACAAAAATAAATAAATATAGTTGGGATTTTTTCAATCTGAAAACTTTCAATGGAAAGTTATAACTTTGCAGAGAACCCTGAGTGATTTTCTGAAAGACTATTTGGTAATGACCCATTTTTTGCTGAATATCGGTTTTTGAAAGAAAATGATATATCAGCCCTATTACTAACTCTCTTCAACCTTTTGCATGGTGTTGAGACATGGCCAAAATCCCCTCAGCATAAAAATTAATTAGCTCACAATCCTGCATACAGTAGCAAAAAATTTGCATTCAACATATACATAGAAGACACAGTGTAAATAATAATAACAGTAACGATTCTCCAGGAGAGCATGTTATAATTCACTTCTTTACATTATTCATTCAATCATGATATATTGGGGCTGGTGATACATGAGGCTGCCAGCTTCCTCCCCACTAACATACTTCCCTTGGAATAGTTTACTGCCATGATGCTACTGAATATCCAAATTTGTGTAATTAGTTTTTTATAATAGGTTTCAGTGTGGAAGGTACAGAAGTAGCCAACATTATCATACTTTTAATCCCCAGCTCTGCCACTGAGATCCTAGGGATCAATCAAATCCCATGTGTGTCTGTCTTTCTATGCAGTGAAATTAACTCACAGCTCTGCAGATCGACTTTGGTTTTCTCTAACTGGAAAACTGGATAAAACATATTAAATTCTATTAACTGCTAAATCAGCAAGTGTCATTTACAACCAAAGCAAGAAGGATGATGAGATTTTCTTATTTCATGAAATGCCTCCTTTTATGGTCAAGATAAGCTAACATTATTTGATAATTTCATGTAGTGCGAAATATTAAGTGCTCTTATGCTATTACCACTATCACAAAATGCAAGCCCTTCTCGAAGTCTAGTAATATATTAAACACATTTTCTTAAAATTGAAACTTTTTTCCCATTTCAGATACTGGAAAAAATTTAGAACAGATTTGCCTAAATCATATTTTTATCTTGCACTTGCTTTTGAACAGAAAAGCTCAATGCTTCATAGAGAGAGATAGCTCTGAAAAAGTTAACTCAGATGCCAGAAGCAACAGAGCTGTGCTACTGTATTTCCATGTCAGCACTAATAGATTCTGCTTTTCAGTGGAGCCAAGCAGGCAATCCTCATTTGTCTACCTTGTATATCAAGGTAGGCTGGGCTCTTTAGAACTGCCCCAAACTTTACCAGACTTGTACAACTCTAGCAGTTGTTTGAGGTTTCTTTTCAATTTTACAAAGCCTACTCATCACTTCTTGGTTTGGACTACCGAATTAAGAGAATGAAACGGGATTTAAAGTATTACACACTAAATAGTGCAGCATATTAAAAAAATTCCCCTGGAAGCTATCTGATCACTCTCTGGTACCTCTGTATCATCAAGAGGATGGAGCCAGGATCTGCACTTTTGCACAATAAGAGAACAAAAAGCAAAGGCAGAAGTTGAAACGAGGATTTAGGGTGAATTTAAGGAAAAAGTGTTTTTATAATGAGGAGGCACAGCTTGCCCAGAGTTTTCATCTTTGAAGGTTCTCCTTCTCAAGATATACTCATACTTGTGTATATTTTAACAAGAGTCAATTTTGGTCATGTTAAAATCAATGTGATTGAACCCTCTATGTCTAAGAAATAATCCTTTTTAGCCTAATAAGATCAGGTTTTAAATACTCATACAGAGTTTATTGCAAGAATAGAATTCTAGTTTTCACTGAAAATCATGTTTATGACACAAAGATGATAGTATTTTGACACACGTAACGTGAGTCAGAAATACATGGGTTTTTTTCCTATGAAATAAGCACAAAATCTGTTTTTATTTTTTACAGAGCTGGAAACCATACCACTCTAAGTGGTAAAAATACCTTTTTTTAATGCTTCTTCCTTAGAACAAACATGAGAGACAGTCAGCATCAATAACTTGATATATGTAGCTCCCAGATCACCCTGCAAGTCTGTTACTGTATCACATCCCTAGTCCCAGCTTAAAAATCAATATCAAAAGTAGCTGGCAAGGCAAGAATCTTCATTGCAATTAAGTATATATCTAAAAGTAAATTGCGTTTCAGCTGAAGAGCGCAGCCAGCTAATTCAAATTACAGCAATTCATCTTTGATCTGAGAAAAATGCCCCATACCACGTCTGCAGTTTCATAAAATTTCTCTCAAATCCATCAAAGAATTGCAAAGGGTCGTGGGAAGCACACACCGGTAATTCCAGCAGCTGTTGGGGCTGCTCTTAGGGGCTTGTCCTGATACACACTGGATGCAGAAAAAAGCCAACCAGAACTGGGATGTTAAACACAGATATAGTTAGCAGGCACCTTGAAAAATGCAGGTCTCATGATACAGGTGCATAATTCAGAGAAATTTTTAGGAAAAGAGGGCTTTTTTTCCCTTTCTTTCTTTTTGCTTTTTTTTTTTTTCCTTTTTTTCCCCCAAAGAGAGCTGCAATTAAGATCAAAAGCCTTGTTTTAATCATCTGTTCTGCCAATGCCATCCTCAAACACAAAACAGCAGGAAAGAACTTTGGCATCAGCTCTCTGGAGTCCCATTTCCCTGGCAGGTAGCAAGTAACATCACTTAAGTGGAACAATGCAGGAGTCAAACCGAGTCTAACTGATACCAGCAAATTCCTATCTATGGCATTTCACTGTTATATTCATTGTAATTACTGTATTAATTATTTATTCTCTTTCACATTTTAATTTTAAATTTTTTGTGTTGCCTTAAGTAAAACAGCCTAGAAATCATTTTAGTTTAGGTTAATTTAGACTGAAACCAGAGCACTTCTACCTAAAATAGATATCTTTCAACCTATTTAAAAGGTAGAATAAGGATAAAATGCTTCTTTGAAACTCGAATTACTCTTCTACTTCAGAAAAGAAGCAGCAGAAAGGAAATGCATGAAATCTGCTTATTTTGTAAATAGTTCACAGCTTTGTATATGGATCTAATCCTAAAAATAGAGTATTCCTTCTTATTCTTCATAATCCAGAAAAAAAGACTCCATTACCAAAATTAGGAAGGAAAAAGCAATTTTTTCTTTCGTACAGATCATACAGGAAATATATTCCTTAAAGCTCAACAAATTGTTCATGCAAACAACAGACTGCCTAAGCCCCATGCATGCTTCTGGTGGGTTAAATTTTTTTTTTTTTTTTTTGCAATTTAATTTGATGGTAAATTTTATAATCAGAAAATATCAGTCTCTGGAGTAATATATGTGGTTCAAAATGACTTTTTCAATGGCAATCTCCTCATTGATTTTTTGAGCTTTTCTTTTTAATAGCAGTGCCTAGTGGAGCTATTATAGCTTGAATTATGTTAAAATAGCTTTCCATTATGAATTGCAGTATGGATTTAGAAAAAGTAGATCAAATTTGACTAATGATGTCTTTCTTTGATAAGACAACAGATAGGTTAGACAAAGAAAATTCCAATGCCATCCATCTAGACATTAATAAAGTATTTGATGTTATCCCACGTGGAAAAATACTAGTTAGCCTAAGGAAGACATATTAAAAAAATTAAGTAAATAAATGAATAATAGTAACAACAGTCATAGGTCTGCAATTTAAAATTGAGGGACTCGAGGGTAACAACAGTCACAGTCAATCTTGCTTAAGGTTTTAATTAATGACTTTAGAATAGAAAGTCTTTAAAGACAAAATTATCTTAAACTATTAAACTCTACACTTTGCAGAAGAGTTGCTAAAAAGAGGAGGAATATAATTGTATACAGTGTAAGTTTATCTACATTTACACAACTAGGGACTTCAATGACAGGTACCTGGAAGCAGAGAAGTCTGAGCATAGTATATGCACAAAATACAGCTATAAACATCAAAAGAAAATATAGCTGTGGACAAGATAAAAGAAAGAGTTATTTCCATAAGAATACCAGGAGGGTGTAAGAATACTTTGTACAAATCTCTCACCTACTTGTCAAAAAAGATTCATTCAACCTGGAAGATGAGCTGAGCATGGAGAGCCCATAAAGCAGAATGAAACAAGGACAATTCTAAATCCTTTTTATCTCTGAGTGTATTATACACATGAAGAAAGCATAATAGAGATACTAATTTCAGCAATAGAGTAGCCATATTAATATACACAAATTAAGATCTAATTTTCTCTGTCCAATAGAAAAATCAAGATAATTGAACTAGAAGAACCATTGACCCCTATTTACTTTCCCTGCCTTTCAATAGGAATCTTATTGACCCCTAGAAACACATTTCATTTCACATCTCACATACATGCTTGTATATTTTTCTTTGCTATGTAGCCTATTCTTAGAATTCCAATGAAAAATAGTCCATAAAAGCAAATCTCATCCTAGATATGCAGTTTAATTTAGTGTACCTTAACCTTTCCATGTTTATGCACCTATTATTATATATGCCTTAAATACATCTTGGGATATTTTATGTATTTGGAAAATACCACCACACTTTTCAAGACCTCTAACTACTCTTATCAATAGTTACCTGACAGCATTCACAAAATGCAAGTTTTAGTCAATGATAACTATGTATTTTACATTTAACATTTTATCTAGGACAGCAAAAGCAGAAAGCTTCTTATTTTACTTAAGGTAAATAAATTCCTTTTAATTTACATTTCATTTATAGTGTTATGTTGTCTAGTACCTTCTTTTTGTTCATGTTTCACCTTCTTGCTAGACTTTATTATTACTATCAGATTACTTGCTTAATTTTATTTTCCTTCTGCCCCACTTTTATATTTAATTGATTAACTCAAGTACTTGATTTTATATTTGGGGATACTGAATTCCATTTAGGACTTGGTTTCCTTCTTCCTCAATCAATTGATAATAGTTTGAATTTATTGACTTCAACTGTATCAACAGCATATTCTGCTTAGTAGTGTCAGCAAATTGTAAATACCAGCAAAATCTTGCTCTCACTGTAGAACTATACACATTAATTTAATCTCAGTGTTGAAATGAGAGAGAATTACCTCAATGTTTTACCTCTATTTGAGCTTGAGACAATAAACTAAAGTCTTCAAAGCTTTTCTTCAGTTCCAATAAAGTCTTAAAACATTGATAAATGTACCTCCTGATGTTCATGATGAAATCCCAGAAAAGCAAGATATGTACTCTCAAGTTATATATAACTTCTTAAGGAATTTCATTTTGTACCATGAATTCTATGCTCTGTATATCAGTGTAAAGGCATTCTGTTTTATAATACACCACAATGTTTTCCCTCAAATTTATGATTAGAAAATAAAATGGTGGTCGTAAATAAGGCAAAGACAAAAAGGAGAATAAGGGAAAAAAAATGTGTACTTGTGTCAGCAAAACATAGCTAAGAGACATTCTGCTGCTCCTGCAACACCAACAACAATTAAGTAGGGTCTTTCAGCCTCACTATGAAAAAAAAAAAAAAAAAAAAAAAAAAAAAAAAAAAAATTATTTCTCCTTTAAGACTTCTTTATCTAAAATGATTCTTGGAATGCAAGTTTTGGATACTAAAGTCTTGATCCAGCAATTTGAATCTATGGATGATTTACAGAGAGACCTGGTTGACAATAACATTATTTTCTTCATAGTTCAATTTATAATACCAGCATGTATTGATTTCAAATTATTTTTCCTCTTTGCCACATACATATAGACCTGAAATTCAAGAAGAATGTGTATCAGCCACAAATGCCAATGACATTTAATAGCTGGGCTCATTTCAGAGCTGCAAAATCGATCATCTTCAGTGGTCTCCTCCTTCTTCATCTCTGTCACTTCTAGCGTTCAAGACTAATGGAAAATGGGCCATTGATAGCAGAGTTCAGTCTAGGACATGATAGCATCCAAAAATGCTGATTTTGTTGTCCCACCTACTTGATTTAAGGCTAGGTTTAGCTATTGCAAATATGGCATTTCAGCTCCAGCTGTTCATTAGAGCCTGTGATACTGTAACTTGCCAAGGCACTGTTAGTCCAGTGCAATGACTTATTTTAAAGCTATATTTTATTGTCAGCAAGGAGAACAAAATGCTAAAAATAAAACAAAACCAAAGGACATGGGGAGCCAAATGGTAATGTTATTTTTCAGTTTATTTTTCCTAAGAGATACGCCTTTTTTCATAGTCATAAAAAGGGTATAATTGTCAAATTAATCCTTGTTCTAGCAAAAGTTACATCTTTTTCCATTTTCAAAGGTGACAGAAAACCTGCCTTCCATCTAGACAGTATAGCTTCATGAATAATTGGTTTGCACATTCAATCTGATAGTGGAAAGATGAATATGAATATCCTGCTTATCTTAAATGTAAAATGAAAAAACGAAATCTGCTTTCAGGTTAAACATTTTTTTTAATAGTTCCATTGTCTCACATTCCTTCTGGTAAAACTTCATCATTTATTCAGTAACTCAGGCGTCTCCAATGCATTAATTTTGTAGACTGTAACCTAACAGACAGCTCTTGTTTTGTAAGTATAATATTCCTGGCACATACTGTAATTATCTAGCTTCTAAATAAGAAAGAAGGAAGACCTGAAAGCAGAATCAATTGATTAATGTAAGAATTAAACACCACATTTGAATGAATGTCTTGTATCACCACTACCCCGTGCTATTTAAGGAATTTAAAACTACATTTAAAAGTTTTATAAAATACTTGAAATAAAATTTTAAATCCATAACCAAAATTTTAGTTTTGAAGCACATCATCAATATAAATTAATTCACAATCCCAAGACACAGATAAGCAACTCCTACTGCTTATCTTCTTCTGGTTCTATCCCTAATGTTGACCCAGCATGGACTGGTATCATTCTTAGCTAACAAGTAGCAAACAGGCTGTGCATCAGTTTTACACTGTGAAACAGTGGGAGAGCATTTTCTCACAGACCAAAAGACTCTGTCTTTTCCTAAAGTAAACGAAGTAGTGCTTTTGTTTGTCTCAAGCAAATTAGGGTTCTAATATCAAACTAGCAGAGAACACAGAGAGAAAAAATGCAGAGACAAGGCAATGAAGTTAAGCAGATTTAATCAAGATCACAAGCTGATCTTAGACCTTGAAATGAACCTCTCTCAATGAAGTGGACTGAAAACTAACAATGTACTACAGTGCAGTGAATATTTCATTTCTTAAAGAGTAGTTCAAAATTCCCTTTTTGATTCTTTGTAAGCATTATGAGAAATATTTCTGAAAGAAGAGACATTTACTCCTTTATAATGCAAGCACATGGAGCTCATGCTTTTTCCATACTGATGGTAAGATATTTGCATTTTCCATAGGAACAGCAAAATTAACTTCCAGTCCAGCCTTAGTCTGTTACTCTAAAGCTGCACCATGACTAAGCAATCCCTCTATTTAAAGATATACCTTATAATAAAGCCATTTTCTGTGTAGAAAATCAACTCTCTTTGCACTAGGACAGCTAAAGAAGCACCACATCATCTCTATAATAAGGTCAAATAATTTATTGTCTATTATAGTATATAAAAACAAAAATAGTTGCTGCCTTCTGTTTCAACTTCAGAAGAAACAAGGTCCTGCTTTAATGCATTGGTTTAGCTATTTCATGACAAGCAAAATATTTTCAGTCTGTTTGTATGTTCCAGAATATTCAGATTGTTTCCTGAAACTGGATTAAGGGTAAACAACTATCTTTGTCATTATGCTTTTCTTCTGACAGCCGTGAAAAGACCCAGTATAATCTCATCACCTTGTATTTATCAGACTACTGAAAGCTCTGCCATAGATTTCTCTGGGCCTACCAGGTATTAATTTAAACCACTACAGTCACTGATGTGCAGAGCTGAGGTATCTCCTTTTAGCAGGACTAAATAGGATCTTTTGTATATCTATATTAAAGTAATCCTTATTGTAGAAAAGTTGAAGAACTCCTGGCTGAGAGTATTGGGAAATAAGTGCTGAGGAATAGCAGGAGCAGTGGGGAGAGAAGAGGAACAAAAGCTGTGGAGGGGTATGGAGCAATGCTGGCACAGGGGCAGGCAGAGCACCCATCTAATCCAGCACTGTGTCTCCAGCAGAGGCTACCAGAAGATACCCAGGAAAGATAAGAATGGTAACATTGGTACTTTCTAAGTATCACCATTCCAATTCACATGTATAAACAAGGGAAATGATGACTAATGACTCCATATATCTTTCACAGTTTATGGAAACAACACAGTCCAGAAATTTGTCTAACTAGCAAACTTAAATCCTGACCAGGAAAATAGATCAATGAGGCTTTTCTCACACAAGTCAAATTGAGAATTGGGACCAAAGCTGAAAAAATAGTTACCCAGCAACAGTTCTCTGACCTGAACATTTATTTGCTTTTGAGACAGACTTAAGAAAGAGTTGGAAAAATGCAAAGATGATAATTGGGAAAGCCTCTCTGAGACTCTTCAAGCAGAAATTGAAATTCTGCAAATGGTATGCCATTTTCATTCTCTATTTTAAGTGTTTGATAATTTTAGTTTTAAGGTGTCCTTTGGGGTGATTAGTAGTGGTTTTAGATAAGCAGTTTTTTATACTATGCACGTGCTTAAACGTGCTCTTGTTGCAGACACTCCAAAATTCATGTGTTTCAGCTTATTTCCAAATGTCCAGGAGTATAATTTCTACAGAAAAGGAAGTACAACAAAGAATTTAAAGATATGCTTTTAGCACAAGAAAGATGTACCGGGGGGACTTATATAAACGTTGGTTTATTGAAAGCTGCAAAAGATTATGCATTTAGGAGCTAAATTAACCTTTACCTCCAGCTGCCAGTTAAATGGAAGATGGGAGTATGTAGAAATAAGATGATAATAACATCCTTTCATCTAGTATTTTATTTTGTCCACTCACAAATTCCTTACAAAAACTTACTAAAACATGTTTTTCTCTAAATGTCAATCCTAACTTCAAATGTCTTTGTCACAATACAGTCTGTGTCACTATATAAAGAGAAAAAATATTTTGAAGTCCCTTTTGGGAAACAAAGAGGTTTTAAAGGTTCATTTTAGAGCCCCTATGATTGAGCTGTATGAAGACACAGCTGCCACTACCATCAAGCAGAATGACAGTCCTGAGAAATTTGCATTACTCACTCTTATAATCAGTTTCAAGTTTCTGTTGAAGTAATATGACTTACTTGTACTTTATTATTTTGTCATTAATTTTTTTCAGAAAGAAAAATAAAACAGCTCAATGTTTAAAAATTTCTCTGTAAAAAAAATACTATACTCTTAATATTTAATTTTCTACAATTCCATTCTTCCTCTTTTCCAGAATTTATCACAAAAGAAGTCTTCAGGGAAGTGAATAATATGTGACATATAATCTGGAGTGTCATAGAAGCAAGTCTGAGAATTTTTAAATAGTTTTACTCAGGTTTTATCAGATATGCTTCTATTTTCTGTTTGATTAATTCCCAGTTTGTATGTGCCTTTGCTTTTCAGTAAAATAAAATTTGATTAATTTAGAAGTGAGGGGAGGTTTGTGTTTTATCTTCACATTCAACAGCTGTCCCTCTCTCTGTAGGCTCCTCTTTGTGGCCCATGGATCACAGTACCTGGTAAACTACACATAAGGTTCAGTTCCTACATTACTAGCTCCATTCTTTATGTACTATTTTTCAAATGAACAGTCTCCTATTTTTAAAGGTAGTGACATGGTCTTATTTGAGAGGAAGACTGCTATTACCATCAATAACTCTTAACAGGAGCTCTGACTATTTCATTTATTCCTCAACAATGCAGTCCTGTAATGAACTCCCTGAAATAGCTCAGCTCCAGCAACACAGCTTGACAGTCCAGAAAAGTCTGCAGATCTACTGAGCTCTAGGTGCCTCCAGTAGTGCTAAGTCTGCTACTTAGCCCTTGCCTTCTGATAACACAAAAAATCTTTCCTCTCTCTCCCACAACCCACAAAATACTGGGTGCTATCTTCAGCACTTGAGAGCAAACATAAAACCTTATGCTAAAAAGTCTACTTTTCTAGAGGATTGGTGCAGAATTTTGGTTGAAGCAGAATCCCTATTCACTCCAGCATGTAGGATGTGTAACTCTAACAGCAGTTCCCATCCCTGCAGTGGGAGCTGACTTTATTACTCAGGTGCTCACAGTAAAACCATGAAGAGCATTCACTCTGCTCAGCCTCACTCCACTCTGTGGCCATGGTCTCATCACATCCTACTGCGTGTGCAAATATTTTTCAACTCTTCCTACCTGGGGGTGGGATGGATAATTGCTCTTTTCTAGTTTTTCTATACCCTGAGCCCTCCAAGCTACAGTGAGTGACAGTCACACATGAAACTGCAAAAGATGTTTCATTAAGAAGGGAGGAATAAATCACTTTTGGAAGCTGACCAAATTCTGCCTTAGATGGAGAAAGTTTTTCCTCTTGGGACACAGCTGCAGTTTGAAGTTTGGCAAGGTTTGATCTGTAGCACTGGTATCAAAGAGTCTTCTGATCCACTGGCTTAGCTAGCATCATTCCAAGTGGTTGGAATTATCATTCTAAATAACTAGTGCTATTGGAGCTGACATCCTCATAAAACTTTCTTTTTGTCTCTTCCCTAAGAGAGATCCTCTAAGGTTTGCTTGATTTTAAACAACTTAGTCCCACAGACTTCTATGGGTATCTGACTTTTAAAGTTAGGCAACTGCTGCTCATGGGTTTTGATCAAATCCAAAATAATACAGCTACATATCAGAGCATCTACAGGCAGCTAAAGCTATTTCTGGTTTAATTGATGGAACATAAATCTGGGATTTGCTAGAATGGCTGAGTTTATCTTTTATTTTATTCATTTAAGAGAACTTGCTTGTTAGGAACCTAACCTCTTAGGTTAGGTTAAGTGTGTTTGGCAACCAGCAAAACTTTCTTTTTAAATTCTGTTCACTTATAGTTGCTTTTATTTACAAGAATTCTTAAATTTCTTTTGAAATGGTCTCATATTTATACAGTTCTTTGGTCCATAAAAGTTAAATATAGGACATAAACCAGAACTCACTGGCTTACCTCAAATGTGCATTTGAAATTTTGGTCTAAATGGAGCGAGCATTAGCATCCAATAACTACCAACTAATACTACTGATTAATGGCCCTGTATCACCTGAAAAATATATTTGTGGAAAAAAAGATATGGTAAGCTCATTTCAGCAATTTCAGATTTGAGAAAACCAGTTGAAAGTTCAGTTTTGACTGTGTGCATCTTTTTATGCTGGTGTGTGTGCATGAAAGTCTGTGAAAGTCTGACTTCTTGACTACTGTAGTAGAATTACTACTGTAGTAGCAGCATAAATATAGTAACATTTGTAATAACCCAAATGGCTAAAGCTTTCAGAATCAATATAAGAAAAAACTCCAGGAATAAAGATCACAAAAAAAAAAAAAAAAAAAAAAAAAAGTGAAATAGAAATCAATACAAATCCTATTGGGCTAAATAAATCCCTCAACAGCTCTGGAAAAACGTATGCCAGACTAACCCAGTCGTTGCAGGGTGAATATAAGACATACTAATTTTTCCAAGTATAAAAATATATTTGTCACCACTGTCTTAGGAGTAATGCAATTTTAGACAAATACTGTGCTTCTGCTTTTAAGACTTAAACTAAAAATTAAGCAAAAATTTGTGTTCTGTGATTTTTTTAAAAAATTCTTAAACTGAGTATGAGTAATCTTTTGAATACTGAATGCAAAAGAACCAAATCTTTTGTTGTGCTTAATAAATTAAAAAAAAAAAAAGTTGCCAGGTTGCCATGAAAACAGACAGACGTTATGAATAAGGGAATTCTTTAAGAGATGACATAATAAAAATATTTTTTAAATGCAGGTTGCATATTATATGGATGTAGCTGTCCTTTTTTACGACCAAAAAAAGATTAATTACAGACAAAGAAATACTTGAAAAAGTTAGTAAGAAAGAGGAAGATAGTACAAGCAAAATATATTTATTCTAGAGGGGGGAAAAAAAGGCTTTGGGAAAACTAGCAAAGCTTCTACATTGGATCTGGGTACCATTGCTTCTTAGGATCAACTGATAAAAAGTCTCTCATTTGTGCAGAGGGACACTTTAAATTACTACATTTACCTATTAAGAGTTCTGACAAGCATCAAGGCCTAACTCCTTCACAAAAAGGATGTAAAGTGCAGTTTCACTCTGCTCCTGTGACCATGTACCTGAGACACAGCCTGGTTTTATCACCAAATCACAGCTCCCAGCCATGCTTTGTGAAAGGCCTTTCCCAGCCTAATGCAAACAGGTTACTGCAAAGGAAAATCCAGGATCCATTTGAAAAAACAGAACAGGATAATAATCAGGCCAGGCCATGGATGTGAGATGGCTTGGGAAAAGTCATTGGACTTTCCAAAAGAATTTTCGAGCCAGGATGGGTAAGGACCGAGTACAGGGCCCTAAAGAGGCATCTGTTGAACCCTGAATCCACAAGATCACAGCCTGAAGGCTGTGGAAGTACAGCAAGGACAAGTCAAAACCCAAAGAAACTGAGATACACAATGACAAAGTCATGGTCAGAGGCCATGCTGAGGAGCAGAAGACCCAAGAACCTGCACTCCAAACAAGCCAGGACACAGAACACAAACCATATGACTTAACTGTGTAAAAACTGACCCCATGACCTAATGTTAGCTGTCCAGAGTTGTAGCCATTCTTGAAGCAAGGAACAACAACAAGGAGGGGCAAAAAACATGCAAATAAAAGGAATTAAAATGCAATTATTTTGTGTCTTATAAGAATGATTTAAGCTACTACATTTTCATGTTACTTTATTCATTATTATGAACAGATTATTATGAACATTTCAAAGACTAACAAGAAAACCACTACAATACCTGACCACAAAATGAAATTACAGTTAGCTAATGCAACAGTGCCACACAAATTATCTCTAATTGGTTGACATTAATATGATTGAGCTGCTGATGGTGCCAAATTAATGTCATAAGATGAAGAACAGCGAGAATAAATACACTGAAAAAAAAAGTATCTGTAACTGAATGACAGAATGAGTTAATGAAAAAAATTTCCTTTGTATGACACAGGGAAAATACATAGACTGAGGTCTCATATCCTTGTTCAGCTGACCCAGCTTATGGGGTCCTGAGTCACAAAGGGAACTGACAGTCTCCAGCTACAGGGCTGGTTGCCTGCCTAGAGCTTGACAGTTCAGCAAATCTAAAAAATTAGACACTAAGGTCTGTGTGGACCTCTTCAGGTGCTTTCTGCTCTCCTACCACAGCATCCAGCCCGAGTGAATTTGGATGGAGCTGTGGGTATCTCTCTGTATTGTCATGCAGGTCCATGTTTAACCTCATCCTAACTCAGCTCAGGTGTAGAGCGAGTCCGCTGGCTTAGCACAAGTCATCAAGTCATCTTCAGTTTGATGGTGGTTTGTAACACAAGAAAGAATTTCACCACTGACTTGAGCCAAAGAAAAAGATAAGGGCCTTATTAAAAAAAAAAAAAAAAAAACAGGTGATTTCCATGAAAAAGATAACAGGGTTAGAAGCTATGCTACACACCCATTTTCAAGGATGACAATGAAATAAACAGATACTGGCTAAAGAGGACCAGCAAAATTGTTCCAGTTCTCTGAAGTTAGATGTGACACTTCAGTGTGGTAACTGGGTAACAGATCAGATTGAATGTCTAATGACCTACATCTTGCTTGTCAATAGAGTACTTAAGCAGGTAGTAGCTCTGCTTCTTTTATCGATTGCAGCTGATGTGTAGTGCTTACATATTGTAGTGATAGCCCCACCTTCCAGATTCCCATAATTTTATTTTTATGCTTAGGATTTGTCAGCCCCTTATCCAAATGGCTTTTGCAATTTGGTTGTTCAGCTGGTGAATTTTTGAGGCTCAGTTTATAAAGTTTCTACATTCTTTCTTTAAAATATTCTACACCAGGCTGCTGTTAGTAGCTCTTTGTGTAGCAAAGCATCTGTATTCTGGGCTGAAAAACAATTATATTTACTAATACCTTCTTTTGCAGAAGGACAGTTTTCACCTGGCTCATGAGTAAAGCTCCTAAAGCCCAAACTGTCAAAATCACTTACAGACTCTGAGTTCCAAGGAGGAGACATGCCAGCTCCCATTCTCTGAAGGGCCAAACTCAAGGCACATCCAGACATTTACAGTCACCTCGAGTCACCCTGCTGATATGTGTAGGGTTTGACTGTGTTACCAGCATGACACTGCCACCAGCAGAAGGATTGTATTTCTTTTAATTTTTGACTAAAATTTTATCAGAGAGCATGATGCTCTATCACTTTGAGTTTTAAAACACCAGATGTGTTACACTATGTTATATACCCTCTAAATTTCTTCAACCAGACCTATACATTAATTCTCTTATTTTATCAGTTTCATCGTTCCTGTAGTCATTCCCACAAGCTGGTCACCCTGAATACCTGAGGATCTTAAAAATTTCTGGGAAAATGTGAAATGGGAGCTGATTCCTTTCTTCCCACTTAATGACTTGAGTATTTAAAGGCAACATCTATTTGTTTGGAAGAAACAGCTTCAAAGTGATCAATTTTACCTGTAAATAATTGATTATATAGCTGAAATCCCAGAAAAGAGTCTTTATAAATACACAGCATATTTCCTGCGTCTTACTGGAACAGTAATTCCTTCTATTGTGTCTTAATAGAATTCAAGGCAGTTTTGATGCCATGTCCTAGTGAGAGAGGAACCCATAGCCTCTATTTCACTTTCAAATAGAGAATTGCTGTTATTAATTCAATTAAATTTATTCTAGTAGGAAGACAACAATGCCTAGCCAGAAATCCATGTTTTAAGGAGGATTTAATATAATTTGGTATGAATCAAGTTCCCTTAAACAAAACGTCCAAACATTTAAGTGCATCAAGATAATGCAGATAATCATAAAATAAACAGTGAACAGTACATTATGTGCAGTAAAGAGAAAGAAAACTCTTGTGCAATATCAGAATTTTATGTCTCTTAGATTCTTCATACTGTGGTTCGTAAATTCCTTTTAGCCTTGATTAAAATATTTGGATACTGAGGCGGTTGGTCAAAGTGAGAAGAATTGTAAAAGGATGTTTCAGTGCCATCTAGTGGGTTTATCATGTTAATAAAAAAAGTTCCCTCGTTTATGACAATTTTTATTTTATAATCAAAAAACAATTTTTGCTTCTGCTCTATGTTTCCTTTTTCTTCAGATTTGTACATAATGATATTGGACACATTACCATTAAAATATTTGTGTTTATTGCTTTGAAGGCCAATCTGTTTCTATGCAAAAATAAATACCATGCAGGCTGGGAGTATACCGAGCTATATTTTGTACAGGGAGGAGGCATCATACTCTGGATCCAAGACCAATAATCACTCTAGTGAGGCAATCCTCCATCCTTTGGAAAGAAACAGCTTCAGCTTGAAGATGTCAAGAGCGGGGATGTAACAGACCTGTTCTGCTGACTAACTGGCATCTTCATATTATTTAACTGAGAATTTGAATGAGTTTGCTGTAGATTCTCACCCTTGTTTTTCCTTTTTTTTTTTTTTTTCTTTTGAGGTAAAAAAGCCTTTTAATATATTTTCACTTGTTAGTACTTCTCTGCTACAATCAAGACTTACCTTTCAGAGTTCTTTTTGATATGCTTAACAAATTGCATTCATTCTGTCCTTCACAGTAAGGCTTTTTTTCTCCCCCAGCATTCAGATAATCTTTGTGGCTTTCTTTTTACACCTTCTCCATTTCTTCCACTGTCAGAAACACTTGACACCTGACTTGTAAGCAATATTCTAGTACTGGCTTCATCAGTGCTTATATAAACAAAAAATCACCTCCCTACTCCTACACACTGCCTTCCTGAATAGATTTACAAAATCACGTTAATCCTGTTTGCCTCACACATCACATTAGAAGTGTGTGTTTACTCTGTTGTTCAAGATGATTAATAAGCACTTTTCAAAGTTGCTGTTTTCAAGGATACCATCCTCCCCTCCATAGCTATAAATTTGATTTTTTTTCCAGACATACAGCTCAGTATGTGAATATATTAAAACAGAGCTAATTGCATGGGTTCATTCAGTTTACCAAACTATTCATGTTACTCTGTGCAACTTCAGCATCAACATCTGTCATGCTGTCAACCTCTGTGTCATCTGCATATTTTATCTGTGATGATTTTGTATCAGAATCAGGTTATACATACGACTAGCATCACTTTCCTTTGAGCACTCATCTTTGGGAGACAGAGTTTTAAACAGCCTCACTGGAGGATTATTTCTCATGGGCATTATTTTTCTAACCCATCAGTTTCAAACTGTAGGTGCTGCAGAGGCAGATATTTAAATGAACAGTAGCTTGTTGTGCTTGCTGAATGTCCTCTAGTAGTTAAAGCATACGGTATCAGCACAGTATGGTAACATCTGTAATCTCTCAAATACCTAAATCAAGCCTATTAATTGTATTCCTATAGTTTAAATCTTTGTCACCAAAATCATCTGCCCTTCTCCACTGTTTTAGCTGGATCATATCAGGTAAGCTACAAGTCCTTTTTAAATGCTCATAAGTTATTCACAGCTTTTATGCCTCTGCAGTTTCCTCAGCACTCCAAATTTCATCTCCAAAGCTGTTGGTGTACACGAACTGCCTCAGCCAAATGTGCTTTCTTTATGGACTTTCAGGTGTTTATAATGCAGATTTGATCATTCCAGGCAGATGCTAAACTTTCCTTCTTACATATTAATTAATTCAGAGTAATTTATGCATTAGGACATTTTGTTCCAAACACAAGAGAGTGAAAGAATGCCCTTTTTACATCCTTCTAAATAGATGTAATACAAATCTCTCTGAGGAGTCCACTTGAAACGTGTGCTTGGGAGCACAGCCCAACATCTCAAAGAAAATGCACCTGGAGCTCTATGGCCATCAGTCACAAACTTTCAATTCTTTAAAGCTCTCAGGGTTACTCTGTAGGCACACCTGCCTGCTATGGAAGCATGATGAAGAAAGCAAAATCAGAGCTACCACACTATAGAAAGAGCCACTGTTGTATGGTGGGCAAACTGTGACACCACAGCTGATGCTTCCCTTAGAAGCACTCTGTCTGAAAAAGGAAGATATGTCTTCTAGTGATATACTTGCAATACTACTGCTTGCAATTATTAAATAAACTGATTTACATTCTGCCCATATTTGAGTCCCTTCCAGTCTTGCTAAACCCTGATTATCCATCAAGCACCAGTTTGTCCCTTTAAGCCTTAAAGCTTTGAACACTTTGCTTTATATGTGGGCAAG
Organism: Muscicapa striata striata; assembly: GCA_030060385.1. Classification (NCBI taxonomy): domain Eukaryota; kingdom Metazoa; phylum Chordata; class Aves; order Passeriformes; family Muscicapidae; genus Muscicapa; species Muscicapa striata. Next base: position 435,912 of record JAREIS010000023.1, on the reverse strand, counting down.
ATCCCTTTGCCCAAATCACACTGGAATTCAAAAGCAGTGAATTTTCTCAGCTATTTATGTGCTTATATAGGAAGATTGATCCATCTGGTCTCTATAGGTGTGACTTTCAAATGAAAGGGACACAAAAAACAGGAGGTCTGAAAAAAAGACTTGCTTATTGAATTAAAGTGTATGTAGTTCCCTCAGAGTTTAGTTAGTCCATAACCAGAACTACTATGAATAGATTTTTTTTCTTTATATAAAATAAGTATATATTTTATTTTTGAGCAAGGACAAATACAGCTAGTATTACAGAAAGCATTTTTCAGAAAGTTCTGCTGAACACTATGTTAATTCTCTATATATTTTTCCTATTGGGAGAGCATTAAGGTAAGGCTGGGGAATTGAACATAAATAAAAAATATCAACTCGTATAGCTTCTTTTAAAAAAATTATAATATCCAACTGTGACTGTAAAATAATTCATTAAGACAAATGAGGATTTGAATATAAAGAAAACTCGAACACCTAAGTCCCTTGTAAATGGACAAGGGATTTGTGTGCTCTTTTTTATTAGTGTTATTATTAGTGTTTTAGGTATTATTACATAGCCATAGCAAGGAGCAACATTACATTTTGCCCTTAAGAATTTTGTTTAAATAATTCCTGTATAATTTGAGAATGTCTATTGGAAATGCCTTTTTAAAAATATATTGTTTCATGAAAGAGGTAGAATAGCATCAAAGTAATTGCTACACATTAGGAATTAGCAACATTAGCTGGGTAATCCATATTGCTCTTTGTTAAAACCAGAATGTTAATTCTTGTGAACTTAGAGATTTACTGGGGTTTTACATACCACAGCACATGAGATCAAGACAATGTACCCTCCTTTTCCAAATCACACTTCAAATATTAACAAGGTGTTTGTACAAAGCAACCACTGTTCATTCATATAAACCCACAGCTGCATAATTCAGTAGGGGTGTAGGCGTGTACTATTGTGCTACAGAATGATTGCTATCTTAAAATTGCTATATACATGAAAGAAAATAGGCAGATAAAGCATGGAAGTCAGGGCACTATTTACAGAGGACTTGCAGGAAGAAAACCCATCGTGTTCTATGTCTGTTTCTTTCATTAATATGGAGTTAATGTTACAGTCAATAAATACCTCAGATAGATTAATTATTCAGAGGAGCTTTTAAATAAGAAAGGCAGCAAGCAGAATAATGCTGCTGCATTGGAACAGGAATTGCACTAGGTGGTAGTGTGAACTTGCTCCTCATGAGAAAGTGGTCCAGGATTAACAGTGATGGTTGTGATGCTCCTTAAAAAAAAATCTACCACTTTCTGCAACCGGGCATACTTTTCCTAGGGGATGTTACTAAGCTGAATGGGGTAGCAAATACCAAGAAATGGGGAGATTTTTCAGAATGAACTTGCAAAAAATCCCCACAACTTCACCTTGTCACATATTCATGCCTGTACTTCTATAACCAAACACATATCATATATCTTACTGCTTCCTTAGTACTTAAAAGTACACAAAAAGGATACTAAAACCACAGGCTCTATTCTTTTTTTCAAACTCTTAATCATTTTTTCACTCCTTCAGAAAGACTTCCTCAATCTTAATTTTTTTACTTTGATCACTTATTCTAGGGATTTTTTTCCTGTTTGTTTACCTTGTCTACCTGTATCCTCAGCACCATCTTTCAGGTGCTCATGTTAGCAGGTTTTTCCAACTTGTCTGCTAGAGAGCATCACCAGAAAGAAAACACTAGATTTTGAAAATTTACATGATCACCAAAATGGCCCAAATTTTACCTCTGTGATGATGGCTCAGTTCCAGGACCCCCTTACAGCATTTCCCTTGGAGGCTCAGAGGCTTTATAGCTAAAATGCTCCATTAGAGCTCACTGCAAGCCTCATATTTATTTATGGCAGCTGTAAGTGAGCAGGTGCCTCATGGCACAAATCACAGAAGAGCTAAAAATCCCATTTCAGCCCCAGCAGGAAGAGCAAGAGGCTGATGGAGGCAGGACCAAGGATCACCTGAATGAGGCTCCAGCTGCCCTGGGAAGAGCTGAGGGCACTGTTGTGATACCCAACACAGGAACCCAAGTTCAGGAATGTTTTGCAGGTGATGTGTAGGAAGGAGAGAGGAGATGAGAGCAGCTGGGCTCCAGTTCTAGGAGCAGGAAGGGCTGAGGAGGAGGAGGATGTACATCCACCACAGGAGAGGTGCACAAACAGAGCAATGCTGGCATTGTTGGCTCAGCAGGGATTGGGGCGGTGCAAAGAGCACAACAAAGTTGTGAAACTAAATAAAGAGTTCTGTTAATTCACTTCCCTGAGGCAACCAGCCATTAAAAAATAAAAAAGCATCAATAAAAAACCAAACCACTTCACTTTCACTGGAGGATATTTAGAAGTATCAGCTGTTATCCATCTCTCTGTAACACTCAGAAATGTGACTGTAACTCTGGCTGCTGGCTCTAACCATGCCAGTGAAAACACTAATTTAATCAGTGTATATTCTTTCTATTTTATAACACAAAATAGCACAAATAAAGAAATAATAATAAAGTGTAGTGTGTATAATCATTCTCAAGTCTCCAGAGAAACTACCTCCACTACTAGATTACTTTAAAAAGTAACAAATTTAAATTACTGTTAAATTCTTTTAATTCAGTTGTCTCCAACTCTACTTCAATGCAACTATTTGAACTAAATGGTCAATTTTATATTTCTCAGAAGATATTCAAGAAAATATAGGACATCAGACATAATTCAAATACCTTACTACTTCATGTCTGGTTTATTCCTGTGGAATTGAATGCGTATGAATAGAAATTTTAACACTTTTTGAGAATTCAAATAACATAAATTGTAGCTCTCTACCTGACAGAAAATACTGGAATATGCCAGCTGTGTGAATACACTTTTATGATCTCAAATGCACTGATACACCCTTATATCCTAAACTCTAATAACAACATGCAGCTGACATTGTAGATATATGGTTGCATGCAAATACTGCCATCCACTCACCAATACTCCCACATTTTATTTCATTCATGGTGCTTCAGTAGAATGTGAATTCCACTGAACAGAAGATGTTTTCAAGCAGTATCTGATTCACCACAGGAAAAGTGGTTTCTCACTGTGATTTCTGCAAGGAAATAATTCATCATGTTTTTATTCACTCATGGAGAGCAGGAAGATGCAGCTCAGCTAATATAAGAAAATTCAACCAGCTCTAACATTTGACATATAGAACACAGGTACAAACTAGAATAAATCTCACAGAAGGAGTGTCATGAAGCAGTAAATATGAAAGGACAAAAGCATCAGAATGTCATTTCTGCTTCCTTTAAATCCTTCTACGGGATGCTGCAGCATGGTTTTACCCAAAGAATCCCACAAACTCGTGACAGCTCTGGGGAGCAGCAATGACTGCTGTCAGCTGTCTCAGACTGCTTGGTTCATCACTGTCAGCCTCTGCTTCCTCCAGCCCTTCCTCATTTCAGGGTTGTCCCCTTTTGTCTCTGTACCTCTGGCCTCTGGGTGTTCTGTGATGCAACTGGCAGTAAAGGTGATGGAAACGCTCTGGTAGAGTTAAAAGGTGCATGCAAAACTGCCCTCAATTTCATTACACTCTCTGTTAATTTCTGAGCTTTATTCTTCTGCATAAAATGTCTACAGATGGTTGTTGATCCCGTTCTGAGTAATAAAATGCTTGCACTGTTCTACAGTGCAACTACAACTGTAATCATACTTATTAGCTTCATAGGACATTCCAAGCACATTTCAGACCCAGATATAAAGTTCAATTCACAAGAGTTTCTTTCTCTGATTAATACATGCCTGTTATAATCTTTTGTCATTTCTAAACCATCATGGAGTGTTGCAGTACTTCAAGCCCTTAGATACTGTTTTGAGATTAATATCTGATAATAAAAATTACTTGGAATTTATTTTAAGTGATATTTTGAAGTCTTTTCCCTTTAGGCAGGTGGTGAATTAATCTGACAGTGCCAGGGGTAATAAAATGATACTTCTGGCTGCCACAGCATCTCACAGACTGAGCCCATGGAGTGCCATTGTGTCTCAGGTGTGGATCTCTGAGGTAATGCAAACTCCAGAGGGAAGAACTGCTCACTTAGTTGTTCTTGCTTTAATTTAAGATTAGCTGCCAGTATCTTGACATGATTCCTGTACAGTGCCTGGCATTTTGCATTCCTGGTTCATGCAAGCTTTCCTAGGAGCACCAGTAATGTCAATTGGTTGGAAAAGTAGAACATACTCTCTGTGCTACCATCTTACACACTTCAGTTATCCTACCCTGAAACATCTTCAGATGCTTTTTGATCTGAATATAAGAAATAAGACCAAGATTGCTCTACACCAAAGCAAGAGTGTTTTCAAGTTATCTCTTGATCTACTGTACAACAGGAAATGCAACCAGAAAAGTGATGTTCCTAGGAATTTACTTTCAATTCTACTGATAAAATGCCTGCATGTATCAGTCTAATGGGATTAACTAATGAGACAAGCTGATAATTAATGTGTTGTTTAGAGGCTATGCTATTTTAAGGCAGTAATGAACAGCCCAGCAATGCAATGCAGGCTGGTTTTTTTTTAGTTTGGGTTGAAGGACTGGGGAGGGGTGGTGCCCCAGACAGCTCCCTGTCCCAGCTGACTGCTGTGTGAAGGGGTGGTGCAGGTTGGGTCTCACCCCTTGTACAATGAGAGCATTGTCAGGGCTCAGACCCCAGCCTGAGAACCAGAAAATGTTTCTTCCTGGGGCTGATGGAGTAGATGAATCACCAGACATAATTAGGGACCAATGTGTCTCTGCAAATCAACTGGAATTAGGGGTCGACAGAGATTCTGGTACTTACACATCCACCTGGCTGATTGTGGCAGGACACTTCAACTATTCAGGGAGCCCTCTAATAAAATGAGACCCTGACTCTTCTTACAAAGTAATCATTTTTTGAGATATGATATCGTTCCTTATCAATTCTCTAGATGTATGCATTGAAGTTTAAGATATACAACATTTATGGCACAGAAAGACAGAACTCAAGGATTGTTCCCTCTCCCAGTTCAGGAACTGAAATGGCCACTCCCCTGCTGCTCACTGTCCTGTATTTTTTCTTTGTGAATAGGGTGGGGGGAATGATTAATTAATTAAAGAAATAAGTTTATCTTATAATGGGATTCCAAATATGTCACGACTTTTTGGCCTTTGTGAATGACAATCTTGCAAGTGCTCCTCACAGATGGGGAGGGCTGTAATTGCTTCTGTTTGAGACCCAGAGCTCCCTGTAATCAGCATTTACACAATGGAGAGGAGGATTGTGCAAATCTTGAAAACACATACCTAATTCACTCTCTGTCTATGGATTCCATGCTTGTCTGAAGACAATTCTCTCTTCTATCACTTGAATTACTTAATTTCAATGGCATTAAAAAGTGTGTCTAGTAAATATCTTACTTGTGTGTCACACAGAGTGCAGCAAGCAAGTTAAAAGGCACCCATGTACATAGTGCATAAGAAGTAATGATTTAGATTATGAAATTTCTGCTCTCTGAAGAGTACTGCTGCAGGATAAGAGAAAAATTTCAATATGAAATCTTTCTGGGATAAATGGAGAAATGCAGAGAAAAAAATTAGAGGCAAAACCAAGGAATCCTGAAACAACTTTCTTACTGTATTTAAGACTTCATGCCAGTGAATGTACTTCCAATTATTATAAAAACAGTGTCATATTAAAAGGACCATAAAGGCCTTTATCTTCCATATTGCCTTAACTCTGTGTTAAAAATTGCAAGGTGAATAAAGAAAAAGTATTAGCTTATGCCACCTGGTAAATTTTCTATTTTAAAGCAAATAGAGAACTATTACTTAAAGATAGAGACATCAAATACATGAAGAATAATCCCTTTGATGCATGTTTTCAAGACTGGCAGGAAGTTTTTCAGAGCAAAAAAAAGAGCTGGCTTTCTCAGAACCCATGAAACTGCCAGTGATGAGAATGGCCTTTGATTTCTTGTCCAAGTGCTGCATCTTCTTGGGGCAGGCTCTGATGTCCAGATCAGATCTGGAAGCAGTGGAGCAAGCTGTCTGCAGACCCCTTACTTTTTATTACCTCTGATGCAGGCTCTGACTGCTTTTCATATAACCAGTAGCCCCCAGGATTTTGGCAACCCTGGCTCCCAAAGCCTGGCTAACAGCATGTTCTCATCCCAAATCAGTGTTCAAAGCTCCCTTGCCATTTGACAGCCCAGGTGTTATTTGTCTCTCACCTCTGTTAACTGTCAATAATTCTAGCTTTGTTAATTAGTTGTTTTTCATTACTCTCAAGAAAATTTAACTGTAGTCTGGTAGTAACAGAAAGCAGATTATAGTTGTTGAAGACACTTACACACATTGTGCATAACTAGTATTGTAAATTCCCAGATTAATCAGTATTTCCACCCTTGCACATACCAGCATTGCTCAAATCACTTCATGGTGAGCAGCTCCACAGCATGTCACATTGCTGTTACAATGCACTTTAGGAGGGTGATGAAATAGCCACTTCTTTTCGTAAGATATAAGTGTTGAATAATCCCAAAACAGGCACAGCTCCTTCAAAAATCAAGGCCTGCATGCTGCAATCACCTACAAGTGATGTGTTCCCAAACCACCCACCCAGTTTTTGGATGCAGGAAATCAGCACAGAAGCCAGCCCCAAAGCTTTTCACTCTCCAGATGTTCCCCCTTAGCATTTAGTGCCTGTCCAGTTACAGATCACTGAAATATCACTGAAATCTGACTTTTTCAGACATTTGCATGCACTCAGATTCACACCTTGAAACAGCTACATAACCCTAAAATCAATAGTACAGAGCAGCCTTGTACCCTTACTTGTTGAAAACAATGACAACCACTTCAGATCACTTAAGAAGAGGCTGGGTTGGACTCACATTGTGAAATACTCCAGTTAAACTTATTAAGTCTAATCAGTGTGGTAATGTTGAGTGCTGTGCTGCTTGCAACATCCCACTCCCACATTCCTTAGGCTTAAATGACTTCATGCTTTACAGCCCTGCCTCATAACTCTCATTTAGGGAAGACTTTTTAAAAGCTTTCCCTGTTCTTCATAATTTTTTTCATCAATTTTTTTTTAAAAAAGCTGTGTTTCTTAACTTCAATGCCAAAAGGCTTAAAATCTAGTAATTTTGAATGTGATACTGATTTAACTGGCTTGCAAAATAAGTGGATGTCATCCCGTAGCTTTCTCATTACTTTATTTACAGAAAGATGCTATAAACTATTCATCAGTCTATCCTGTATTAGCTGGCCTCTCTCAAAGGAGTTTTGCAAGACCTTCCAAAAATAGCAGAGGGTGAAGGTAGTACTTCATTAAAACCAGCCTACTGGATTTAATTCCAGTAGTGACCAACAAATCCATAAAATTCTGATAGTATTCTCAAAGTATACTAAGAACCAAGTTGCCTGAAGAAACAAAAGTACTCAAAAGCAAAATAAAGAATCCTTCTTGTTTACAGTTAGTCTTGTTGCTCTCAGCAAATATGGTAAAAGAATATTCTCTGCCTTTTGTTCAGAAAGTGGCAAAGCCAGTGAGAGGCACCAAACAGACTTTGGAAACCATCCCTGTGCTGCTTCTCCTTGTGTCAGCACTTCCAGGAGTTCCTCTAAAATCTTTAAATCACAGCTCCAAACCCAAACCTCCTTGCCAGACACGGCACGAATGAGGCACAAACACAAACCTGTGGTCACAGGTGGAGAGGATACCACAAAACAACACAAATCTTTTATGAAAGCATTGCATTGCCACACAAGTAGTTAAGAACATATTTACAGTGGCACAGACATAACAGTGCCCTGATGGAAACTTCCTGTGTTAGACTGAAGGTAGAGGGAATGTGATGGAACAGAACCAGTATCTGCAAAATTAAACAATTAAACCCACAAACACCAGGCCCCATATCACATCAAAGGTGTGGTATGGAACCATCTGGGGTTTCTGTTATGTGTTTCTATTTAATAGTGGCTAACAGCTTGCATAAATTAGTATAATTTCTTATTTTCATCTTTTGCACCACAATTTACTAATTTACATCCCAAAAAATTAGATCAATGCACATAGTGCCCATAAACCTTAAAATACCTTGCTGAGGGAGATTTAAAATTTTCTGTTTATGTCATATTACTTAGGTCCCTATTTTGTACTTTTAAATTCAATATTGTCCTCAGAATATACACTGAGCACCAGTGTTTTATCACAAAAAATGATGACCAGCTAATTCACCTGGAATTCTTTTTGATGAAAACTAAGGCATAACTGCAGGAATAAATATATTTTCTTTATTATGATACAAACTTCAGATCTTACCCGGTGTAATGAGAAAAAGTCTTGGGCTTACATGAAAGTTAAAAGTAAGTCATGCAACAACTGTTAGCTTAGATGGTATTAAAATACAAAATAAATGGAACTTAACATTTGGTACTCTTTCTTTAGCTAAGAAGTATTTTATTCTATGAGTCACTCCATTGGGATTGGCATCAATAAAATATTAGAAGCTGGATCATAATAAAGGCACAGCAGATATAAAGAATAACAATCCCTAAATATCTTTTTCAGCAGCCAAGCAGACTGGAAAGACTAAAAAAATACTTGTTGGTATTTAAGATTTTTTTTATTCATATCTGTTAAAACTGATATGTTGGAAGAGGTGACTTTTACATTACTATTACTATCTATGATATTCACACATTTTTCATACACCCAAAACTGAATTATACACCCTGCAATGTGCATGGATAGGCAGGTCCCTGCCCAGAAAATTTCTCTAGATCAAGACTTACCAGTGGTGCAATTAAAACTAAAAGAAAAGAAAAAAATAAAAAATAAACAGCTCTGAACAATAACTTTCCTGAATTATCCCTATTAGGCCATTTTTTAATTGTAGGATATTATATGCACTGTACCTCATCACGTAAGATGATTACAATGTTGAAAAAGAAAAGAGATTTTATGAGAAAATACACAAAGCTGTGTTTTAGCTGCAGAAAGAATCTTCTTCCACATTTGGCCACTTCATCCCTCATGAAAACACATTCACAACACATGTCCACCTTGTCCATCCTGATGAAATAAACAATCATTTTCCCATGTTGGCATATAATAGAAAAACAGAAGTCAGCCAAGAGCAGAGATGAAGATATGAACGTCATCTATGAAAAGAAGGGGGTCATGGAGAAGGCAAACACAAAATGCCTTGTTCATTTCCTTCCAGCCTAGTAATAGGGGGCATGAAATGAAGCTGGCACTGCACAGCAGAGGAAAAGGAAAGGAGGTGATTCTCCTCACAGCTGCACATTGCAAAGTGCTTGGTACAGGATGCTGGGTGTGCTAGAGCTGTGCATCAGTTCAGGGCCAGCTTGGACAAGCTCATGGGTGGGAAATTCTCAGGCACTTCCAAGGGATGGAGAGTCAGCATTTTGCTGCTTGCTGTTTCCTACCCAGGTCCCAGATAATAGTGCAGCAGTTAACCCCATTAAAGTGCAAAGATTTCTAGAAGCCAACACAGAAGTGCTGACGTCTGACAACACTGCTGAGCTATGAGCTTTCCTGGTATTAGCAAACTAGCATAGAAAAACCATTCCATGCCTGTCAGCTGGAGTAAATCCTCTGACAAATTTGTTCCAAATACGAGGATACCTTGCTCTCCCAGTAACCTTGTCTTAAACACTGGAGGAGAGCTGTGATGTCCCAGTGGCTGCTGAAAGGCAGCAAGAACATCACTAAATAATCACTTCATGTGTTCTGAGAAAAGCCTGGGTAAATTAGGCTTCATTTGATGCTCAATATTGGCTGGAATTGATCTGTAAAAATTGCATAGCACACATTTACACCTAGGATGTGAGACAGCAATGTCATCATCTTAGAAAAAATCAAAAACCCTTTAATATTTTGTTGTTTAAATTTTAACTTGACAAAGTCCCTGAATCCTGTAAGTGATCTGAAATCTGCATCACCAGATTGCAGTTGAAGTCCATGGTGCAGCAGAGGGTTCAGGTATGGTTTGGAACTCTAATAGCAGATTTGAGAAAGGCTTCTTAATGTATTGAGTTATTCACATTTCTTGAGTTCCCCTGAGAAGATAGGCACCAAAATACGCTGCATAGGTAAAATATGTGAATTCAAATTAATTTTATTGAATCAACTAGATTCATTTAAAAGTTTGAGCAACATGTTTGTGCAGTAAACTTTCCTTCTGAAGTGTGAAGAAATGGTGAGGATAGAATGAAATGAGAGTTTGGTCCAATATTATAGATAACATAATTAAATCAGTAGGTAAGATCAGATATTAATTTTCTGTGGGGTCCTTAAATTCTAACGAATTAGCCTCTCTGTCTATGAATTCTTGATGATGTAGAAAACAAGCATTAAGTACTTTCAAATGTAATGCTTTATCAGAGATCTGATATCACACATCACAGTTCTGAGTTCTATTAACCATCACTGAACCCAGTTTTGTCCGGGATGACCGAGGAAACTTAGAAGCAGATTTTTTTGTGTCAGCATCTTTTAAACATTTCTTCATTTTTATTTACTTAACTTCTGTGGGTAACTGGTTAACTGATCAATTTGAAACCCAAATACAGACTTTAATTATGTGAGCAGAGGATAACTCAATGTTAATGTGACAAATTCAACACTTTACTGGACTAACTTTGTCTTGAAGAGATTAATAGGAACTCCCTGAACTCCATACTAACTTTGATTCTTAGTTTTCTGTTAGGGACTCAGAGTTTGGAATATATATTTTCTCCTATGATATACAGCTTGTATTTAAAAAAAGGAAAACCTTGCAAATGCTTTTGTATCTAGTATTTGTAAGAATCACTTTAACCCAGTTCATATTTGTGTGTGCAAGATATGAAATAACTCATCAGTCAGTGGAAAGGATTATACCAAAAGGGAGTCTCCCCTGCCTGTACAAAACCCTTGTCTTAGGAGGTGTCAGTAGCCACCCTTATACTTAAAGGGTTTAACACTAAAATGTGGAGATGCAGGTTTCTCATTTGTGTCTACACAGAATTACAGAATCATTTAGGTTGGAGAAGCCCCACACACACCGACAGGAACAAAGATTTCTAGGAAAGTCTGATCAGAAACTTGAACGTAATAGTATAACAACAATATAGTACTATGTGAAATGACATCATTATCAAAACACTAAAAAATAAAATTACTGCAATTAATACAATTTAATTATAAAGGTTCATGGTGATTGAATGTGGTGACAATCTGCCCCAGGAACTATTCTCCTCTCTTTAAAAGCATTTCTGTCACCTTTTCAAAGAAAAGTCAGGTAATTCATCCAGTAGCAAAATTAGAGATAAGAGATCTACAAGATGAACAAATAACAAGTGACAGATGAAGCAATTTCAATTTTTAATCATTTTTCATACTTCTTTTTGAATTATCTCAAGTAACAGTTTGAACCTTGCCAACATGTGCTAGCTCATCCCAAAATCTTGTTTGTGTCTTCATGTTGCAACAGTAGACTTAAGATATCAAACACAAATTTGAAAATTTTGCCTAAGACTGGAAGCTATTTAAGACAGGGATCAGTTCCAGGAAGGATAGTTTTGCTTCTAAAACTGTGGAGTGGAATGCAAGGGATGGGGTGATGATGTCAGTGTGATGTCGAGTGACAATGTCAACTCAGCATCGCACCGAGATGAGCACCACTGATCCTCAAAGGCCCTGTGCTTGTTCAGTGCTTACATCACACTTCCCAGCAATTTTTAGCTTGAAAAATAATAGCAAATGGAGGACAATAACAGCCTGTTTGAAACTTTGCATTAAGTGGGTGGAGTCACACAGCAACTGGTCGGACCTGGTTGCTGTTATCTCGGATGAAGGCTGACAGAAGGAGATCTCTTCTGGCATTACCCAACACAGCCACAGCTGCAGCTGGGAATCCAAGCACTGTGGAGCAGCAGAGGGTGAGCATCCCTCTGCCACGTGCCCTTGGAGGGCAGGCACAGAGCTGCCCTGCTTCTCTCCAGGCTCCTCAAAGAGCTTTTGCAAGGTTTGCCACAAGCAACGGAGAGGCTGACGCTGAGAACTTGCTCTGAGCCTTGCCAAGGTAAAATGGGATGCACTGGAGCCAAGAACATCTCAGGAACTGAAATTAGGATCATGATGGTGAGGGGTAGGGTATTTGGTGAGTGGCTGGAGGAGAGGAGATGGAAGCAGGGCGTGCTTGAGCCTGCACTTGGTTTCACAGAGATGAACTCCTTGCTCCTAACAGTGTATTGTGGACTTCAGGGGACTGGGAAGACTGGTCAGGAAGAGGATGCAGGCTCTGCCTGTGCAGCACTGCTTGGATGATCTGGGCATGACATTAAATTTTTTAAGAATTACCTATTTTCCTTTCAAGATAAGTTGCTTGTGGTAGTAGTGAGACTGTACTGAAAAGACTTTCCCTGTTTCACCTTGGAGTAAACGATGGATTCCATTTACCCCTGTGCTTACCTATCAGCTGGTGATTAACTGATCAGGCAGATGAGGGCTGATAAGCATGCATGGCTGATAGCAACGATCAAAATGAGTTTTCAAGACCATCTGTGTGATTAATAAGCACAAAATAAGTTTGTTCTTGGGGTGTTTTTAAATGCAATCATTGATGGCAGTTCTGTGAGTAACTTTTCTATGAAATCCTAGGACAAGCTTCAAACTGTAATATGTTGTTGCAAATCCTGTAAGAATTTCATTTGCATGCCCATAAACTGCAGCTCTACAGATTAAAAAAAGAAGTTTCTGTTTGTCAAGGACAGGAAGATGATCTTTAAGGATTCCTAAAGGATAGCCTGATTATGCAAAATCTCCATGGCAAACAGAAATAATCCCAAAGCCATTTTCTTGAAACCTTACTATTTTTGAGGACGAGTTGGTTTTTTGGATCTCAGTAAATGACTGAAGTACTGAGTTTCAAGGGGTTTTAACGAGTTAAGGGAACCCTTAGGTGAATTCCAGATTCTAATTTTAAGTATGTTTGAATTGTGTTCTTATTCACTTCAGATGCTTGCAGTATGGATCACTACTCTTTTTCTGCTCAATGCAGCCAGAGGTGAGACATATAATGAATAAAACCTATAATGAGTAAAAATTATGTGCAGGTTACACCAGGATATCTATATTCTAGAAAAATCCTGTTAACTGGAATGGATTTAACATAATTCTTCATTAGGACGACTGAGTCATGTTGTGTCTTTCCCACATTTAACTCATTACTTTTTAATTCTGCAAAGGTTCTTGCAGCTAGCAAAGAGATTGGGAATCAGAAAGATATTTTTATATTAAATTGATACTGAAATTCTTCCAGAACCTTTTTCCCCTATTCACCCTCAATTCACTCATGGTAGCTACTGCCCTGGTAATGAGAGCCTAGGCACCCACTCTTCCCAGAGCTATGCAGAGAACAAGAAAATAGTCTTGGTCCAAAACACCTCTTTAATGACAGGAAAGAACAGAATTTTTAATAGCAATAAAAATGGGATTTCACAACTGTTGTGCTACAACAGTGTGGAAGGATGACAATTAATGGCAACACCTGCATGTCATATTTGCACCATTACTGTATTAAAGGCACAATAGAAATTGTGAAACCACTCCTTCAGACACAGACCACACTTCCTGAGGCTGTGCTTTGCTCTAAGCATCCACTCAAATTCCATTTTATTGCTTCTACTAAAATCTTATGGTGATAAAAAAAGGGGGAGATGTTTAATGTTTGTTGTGGAGCAACCAGAAGTATGTATTTTAATGCATTAGTTTATTTTTGCTCCTTCATGAACTGTTGCACAAGAAATAACAATTTAGATAATCCCTGGAGTTTAGGACTGATTTAAAGGACTACTCTGTGCTGACAGCAAAAGCTGGTTTCTTCACTGGGTCAAGATTTTCCCTTTTTCCCTTTTCCAAGGGCTGTGTTAACAGATGTTTGACCAAACACATCCTGAGTTCTCCAGGCTGTGCTCCAGGGTCTGTTTGCAGCAGGAAGCTCTCCTGAAGTTCAAGTCCTTGCTACAAGCACCTGAGCACAGCTGAAAAATGCCCAGAAGTACCATCCTAATCCAAATCAGGCTTGTTTGGCTTTCCTGGTGTAAACCCTGTCCTGCCAGCTTTGTGTACAGAACCTGTGTCATTCCCAGAACACTGATATCTTCCTCTTTGTGCACCCCAGGAAGGGAAGTTTGCTACAAAAGGCTTGGATGCTTTTCAGACAGCCCCCCATGGGCTGGGATCCCAGGGAGACAACTGGCAGGCTTGCCCAGCTCTCCAGATGCTGTGAACACAAATTTCCTTCTTTACACCAGAGATAACAGGGTGAAATACCAAGTAAGAAAATGCTTTGTTTTTAAATACTGACAGTGTACAATACATTCAATAAATTGTAGGGACAGGTTTTTTTCTCACATATTTTTTCTCATAAGACCCCTGGGAGAACTTCCAATTCTATATTAGACACATGATAATTTTCCTCCATCTTTTTTTCCTTTTTCCTCATTTCAGCTCTCTGAGGAGCCAGGTATATTTACAACATATTAGTCACAGCCCTCTAACACAAGTTATTACAGGCAAAAGGCTCCAGAATTAAGAGGTTTTATATAAATGGCAGTCACAATCAGCAGAGGTGTTTATTAAGCCACTTCAGAACAAGTCCAACTCCTCCAGCTGAGAGGGCCTATGAGGTTTTAACAAATCAGTCTTTCACTGAAGCTGAGATGTCTGCTAATTAGTGCATGGCATCTCCCTTTTAAGTAAACAAAACCATAACCAAAAAAAAAAAAAGTAAGAGCTAGTACTCGGAATTTCTTCTAAAGGAAATAATGTCTTCTTTCTCAACACACACCAAAATACCTACAGCCTCTGTAAGCCTGGTGGGCTTTCCCATAAAATATTAATGAAGCACTGAAGGTCTTATCATCAAAGGAAAAAAAGAAAGAAAAACAGATATAGTTTCAAAGTCAACCACAAAATACCTTTCAGAAGATGCTATCTTTGCATTGCTATGGCCAAGTTTGATAAAATCTTGTACTTACATGGTATGTTGTACCAGTATATCACAAAGCATTGTGCAAAAGGTGCCAGTATCATTAGTTCAATTATCCTGAGAAAGTGAAGCATTTGTTGAAGTGATTAATTGATTTCCCCTTGAAAGGCAGTTTAGGAATGAGAAATAAGACCCATCTCTTCCATGTCTGGAGCCATGCCTTAACCACTGGGGTACTCTGCCCTTTGTCAAAATGTACAGTGGGATGGAACAGTCACACCCTTGTTGTGTTTGTTGGTTGTTTGGTTTTTCTGGCACAGAGAATTTCAGCTACAAATCCTTCAACCATAAAAGCTTCGAATTTCCGAGCACACAGGAAAACTCGTTTCATTATCCACGGCCACCTTGTCGGAGCAGATCTCCCCTGGATAACAAGCATGTGCAGGGTAGGTACAACTACTGTTTGACAGTCATTTTGCTTGAATTTGAAAGGCTAAATATCCACATCTGGCTTAAAATTCCCATGCAGAATTTACACCTCTGTTCTCTTGTTAATTCAGGAGATATTTAAGGAACACAAAAGTCAGAATGAAGCCCAGTTCCACATGACTACTGTCTTGTTCCTGGCTATGAGCATAGTGCACTTCAGCCTTCTACTGAATGCCCCTTTGCTGCATTCACCTCCACAGGGAAAGCTATAATAAATTGATTTTTCAATTCCTTGCCAATAATAAAGGGGGGAAAGAGTGAGTTTTCTCACCTCAGCAAAAGGTCACAATAAACGTGTCAGTTTGAGTGACACATTTGATCTAATAGAGCCAAAAGGCTTTGTTCAGCAGATTGGTTTCATTCTACTCTGGCACATTTCAAAAATGAAATTGTTTCAGAATGAAAAACAAAATCCGAAAGTTCTGTTGGCAGAAGTGTCTAAATAGAATATTTCATAATGTATGAACCTCACAGCTGAACAATTCAAGCACAGATTTGAGTATCCTTTTAGGTGATCCAAGCATAAAGAATTTGAAGAATAAAGCTTGGACTTATTTTGGTAGCAGGGGTACTGTCATTAAGAGAAGTTGGTACCTTAGAGCCAACCAAGGCATCTAGAATGGAAAAAAGAGCTGATGGAAGTTCGTGAGTGTCCTTTAATCAGTGGTTCCACTCTGCCTCCTTGTGTTGATCTACAGCCTCAGTAGGAATTACTAAAGATGTGTCATCACCGGTCACACAAACAAACCAAAATATAGTTTACACATGCCCTGCTTCAATTGTAATTAGTGCCTGTTTCCTTATTCCCTGTTGTTTTGCTGTTCTCCACCAGTTCATGTTCCACTCTGAAGATGTGAACTGCATTTTGACAGACTGGAGGGGCGGCTCCAGTGGTCTGTACACGGACGCCGTCAACAACGTCCGCATCGTGGGGGCCGAGCTGGAGTACCTGGTGAACTTCCTGGAGGTAAAGAACACCCCTGGAATGTGCACAGCCCACCTGGTAAAGGCTGTGCTCAGAGTGGCACCTTTAGTTTGATTCAATAGAGCCAGGAAGAACAAGTAGTACCCAGTAAAGCAGGTCCAAATGTTATAAAAGGGCTCTAATCCCACACAAATGAAACTACCTGATTTAGTGTCGTGATTGATTTTGAAAAATTAGCATGATTTTGAGCAGTTCAAAAGGTTTGAAAGTCTGAAATGAGAAATTAAATCCCCTAGATTTAGTGTATCAGGATAAGATGGTGAATAGCCATCAACACCCTGAAAATGAAGAAGGGTGGTGGAACTGCTTCTCTTTAGGTAGAGATCCCATCACCCAGAACTCGGTTTCTACCAGGACACTCCATTGCCCAGTGATCTGGCACTGCATGGGGACATGCTGCAGTGTCACTGGCTTCTATACCCACACTGGTTTTTTCTCCTTTCCATAAACCTTCACAGAAAGACTATGGCTACTCTCCTGCCAACATCCATCTCATTGGCCATAGCCTTGGAGCGCACGTTGCAGGGGAGGCAGGGAGGAGGAAACCTGGCATTGGAAGAATAACAGGTACTGCAGCCATTTCAGCTGATAAAACTTTGTATTTTCACACAAGAGAACTGAAGAATCACTGCTGCTTTATAAACATACAATATACAATGCAATGTGCTAGTTTGTCAAGTGTTCAGCCAGCATGGTGGCACACAAGTCATGACACAGTCAAACATTAGCTTTCTTTTAAAAAGTCACTATTTTCTGCTTTCCTTCTCTCCCAGTCAGTTCTCTTCTCTGCATAGACATTGCTTTGTCTGAGCCATATACACAGTGAGCAGTCACACCAGCAATTCAGGGAAACAAGTACCAGAGCTGTTTTTCTTTATCTCTGAAGAGACCTCACTGACACTGAAGTGGAAGGATACCAAGATATTCTGCAAATAAAAATTAACTCCTTGCCAAATAAAAATTCATAAATAACTCTACATGCTCAGAGTAACTTATGAAGATTTCAAATTTTTCAATAAAATGACAGAAAAACCCCCAACAAACCAAACCTCTTCTTTATATTATTGTTCCCAAAAGTTAGCCAAGCAGCCACCAGCATTTTACTGTGCTGCAATGCCTTCAGTAAAGGAGTAAAGGCAGAAATGTAATCATATATAGAATTCACAACCTGCATGTGATGATACACCTATAGTATTATTTACTCAATCAGATGTGTCTCTATTCATTTAGGTTTGGATCCAGCTGGGCCCCTTTTCCAGTACACACCCACAATGGTTAGGCTGGATCCTTCAGATGCAAAATTTGTTGATATAATTCATACTCATGCTGGTCATCTTTTCTTTGACTTTGGTAAGTTTTCATTTAAAGGCTTCCATTGGCACACAGTTGGCTACAGAACACCTGAGAGTGGTCTGCCAGGATCCCTTGTGCATTTCAGCTCCAGGGATTCTTCAGCCCTGTGGCCACCTGGATTTTTACCCAAATGGTGGGAGGAAGATGCCAGGATGCAACCAGCTTCGTGTACCTCCTGCAACTCAGGATATCAATGACCTGATGAGAGGTAAATATATTTTAAAGAAGTAATATGTCTTTATAAGTTACAGTTAGAAACAAAGGCTAGGATAAGGTAAGACCTTTCTACAGCTCAGATTTGGAATAGGGAGACAATGCTCAAAAATGGAACATTTAACGCCACCTCTGAAATACCCTCCAATTTTCTTTTGTACTAACCAAGGCAAATTCTAGATGAAAACTTAAAGCATGCAGAATTGTGCATCACAAGGTTTCTAAGCCTGCCACTGTGCTCAGTGGGAATTCCTCACATGAAGGACTGGTAAAATTTCCTTCATGGATAATCCAAATATAAGTTTTTTAAAATCTGAGCTCTTCCTCTCCCTAGGAAAATATCGCTCCCAATTATTACTGGGATTCATCCATGCCACCAAGCTTTAGTCTCTTCAAAGGGAACAGCCCAAGGTTAAAAATATAAAAGATGATAAAATGACTGCTCCATTAGTAGTTCTTCAAAGAAAGCTGGGCAGTTAATCAGAATTACCCTGGGATCCAGTACAATAGATCCACAAAATCCTGTCTTTTGGTCCTAACCTACAGAAATGAGAACATCTGTTAGTCACAGCTAAACATTTTGAAATCCCTACCACTAGTTAAATAATTTGCTTTCAAAAATGCTCTCCCTTACAACTGGTTGAGGACTTTGTAACAAAGAGAACTGAAAGCTGGCTGTGCTCAAAGTCACTTGGAACAAAAACACTTTCAAATTGGAATGCATAGAAATGTCTGTATTTAAATAAATAAATTTAAAAAAAATTAAAGAATTTCCAGAGACATTTCACAAAGCTCTTTGCAATGTTTTGTCATGGAGGAGAAACTCAGCTCTATTGAACACGAGCAGATGGAGATGGTTGTTCAAGCAGCTCTTAAAAACAGAGACAGCCTTAACTTCCTCCTCTTGGTTAAACCTTATTTTGTTTAGTAACCTCTCTTGTGTGCTAATGTTTACATTTATGAAGTGTTTTTATGTACAAAGTGCTTTAGAAATAATATTTAGTGACTTTTTCCCTACAGTTTTTGATGCAGTAGAAAGACTATAAGTGTTAAGTGAATTTGCCACTAACATAAATTGAGCTAGCTGTAAGAGATGAGGGTTTAAAAGCACAAACTCTTCTGAATTAAAGAAGGAGCTACAAAGAAAACATACTCAGGAAGCCTTGATGATGCAGATTATTTTCAAGAAAAACAGACAAGTACTTTTCAGAGAGATTTTAGTGTGGGGTTTCTTTTCTTTCCTTATGGAAAGAACAATATGTCAACTGGTCAACACCAACTGGTCAACACCAACTGGTCTATCTTTAAGATGCATAAATATTGCCATTAGGGGAAATTTTGATTTCACTACAAACTATGCTAGCTTGCAACTACCTCAGTGCCTCCCAGACTTACCCCACCATGCACTGAAGTGGAAGAGAGCCCATTTTTATACAAACAACCTAACTTTAGTATATTGTGTTTTGATATAGGAGAGACCTTGGAATCAAGGAAGACAACATTTGCTATAAGGGACGTGTAAATATAACCCAAATGGCACTTTCTTCTTTCTTTACTGGCTGCTTATAAATTTCAGTCTGATGGGGAAAAGTACTTGTTTCAAAGAGTTCTGACAAAATCAAGGGTACACTGCCAATTATTCTGCTTTTCAGAGGATTTCACAGAATTGCTATCAAATGACTGCAGATTTTCTAGCACTTAAAAACACCAAAAGCCACTGAATTTAAAATAATTGCTAAAATTACCTTTAATTCTAGAAATTAGTGGAAACTGTGATTTTACAGAATACCATGTTGTGATAACTGTAAGAAAAGGAAAACTACTTCATTGTAACTACTGTATGCTTTAAAAAAACTGTAGCTATGAAATATTCCAGTCTTTGAAATGTCAGAGGGGAATACTCCCAAATGCTTCTTGTTTCACCTTGGTGCATCTCCACCTGTGTCAAAAACTTCCTCTTTCCAACAGAAAAAAATATATATGTAGGCATAAGTACATTGTCTTACTACAAAACCAAATAATTCACACTTTAATTTTTTTTCAATCATTGCTCTTTCTTTTACCTGAGACATCACTATATGTGCAAGTGCTTTTGAGGAAAATAGACCCCAAAATGTTTATTTGGCATGGACTTTATGTTAATGTATTGCTTTAATCACTTTTTACCTGTTGGATTTTTTGTTGGTTTTTTTTCCCCAGCATACAGATCTTTTGGGTGTGGACATAAAAGAAGTCTCAGGTATTATGCTGAGAGCATCATCACTCCAAATGGATTTGTTGGGTATCAGTGTGACACATACCAAGAGTTTGTGTTGGTAAGGACTAGGTCTGGATTCATCTGAGGGCCTGTAGCTCTGCCCTTCTTCTTTTATTAATTTCTGGGACAACCTCTACACTTGGGATCGGTGGGATATGGGCACAGAGGACATTCAGAGCCACTGACTTCCTTTATTCAGACCATTCCCAAACCCAAGCAGCTTCACAATAGAGAAGTGATGATGATAATTTTGTTTTGTTTTCATCAAATGCACAAATAGCCAAAGGTCCACAAATACCAGTTTGACCAGAACCCCCCACATATCAAAACTGAACTACCTAAATACAGTAATGCTATTTTTTCTGACTGCAATTAATCTGCTTTCATGCTTATCTTTTTTTACCTTTTTTAAATGGAGGTC
The DNA here is from genome assembly GCA_030060385.1 of Muscicapa striata striata. Classification (NCBI taxonomy): domain Eukaryota; kingdom Metazoa; phylum Chordata; class Aves; order Passeriformes; family Muscicapidae; genus Muscicapa; species Muscicapa striata. Next base: position 415,119 of record JAREIS010000023.1, on the reverse strand, counting down.
AAGGTCTTGATCTGATTGTCTGATCTATGAAGGTAGATTAAATTAATTAAGGCTCTGCATGAGAATAAAGGATAAAGAGCTGGCAGAACAAATCCCAAATCAAAAGGCCAACCTTCAGTATTCTTAAACATAAACATTTTTACCATATGAGTGAGATATCCAGCCAGACCCCCTTGGAAACGTGGTTTTCCAACCTATAACCAGCAGGAAACCTTCCACTGGACCCTATGAAAGGTGAATATTACCTGGATTTTACAGTTCAGGTAGCAAGGCACAACATTCTTTATGGTATTTATTTATTTATGGTCTCTACAAGACCACAAGGAATTTGACCAGATTTCCAACCTGTTTCTCTATGATTTTCAACAAGATTAAATAATCTGACTGACCACCCCACCTCCCTTTTCAACCACAATGATAAATACTGAAGATATTATCTGAACCAAGAAGCAAAAGCCTAAAAAAACCCCAACCAACCAAAAAAAAAAAAAAAAAAAAAAAAACAGACAAAAAAAACCCCACCAAAAACAACATAATAAAATAGATATAAAATACTTTCCTAAAATAATTTCCTAAAATTTAAGAAGTGAGATTAAAATAGATGTTATCTTATAACACACTTTTTCCCCCAGGGAGACTGCTTTCCATGTCCAGAGGGTGGATGCCCACTGATGGGTCATTATGCTGATAAGTTTTTACATAAAACTGAAAAAGAACAGCAAAAGGTTTATTTGAACACAGGGCCCTCCCCTCCATATGCTCGTAAGTGCTCATTTTGGGGTGTATTCTAAAGTGGCAATGAATTAATGTGAAAAAGGACTTTACACTTCTGCAGAGCTGCTGCAGTTAATGAGTTACACTCAATAAAACATCTAGAATTTTAGGTGTTAGAAACATGCAGTAGCAGCATTATTTGGGAAAGCTGAGATAATTGTAAAAACAAATCAAAGATGCTCAGCTTTGGGTTAAACTTGATTATTACATGATGGCTTCAAAAATTCTATAAAGGTAAAATTGGGAGGAATTTTATGCTGGAAGTGCATAATTTCAAATTTTAAAATGTTGCATTGTTTTTATTGGCAAAAGTTTATAAAACTGGAGCATTTCAGGATATTTTTGTCAAGCTCATCAAGTCAAAATGGCAGAGAGCAATAAGAAATACAGTTTTAGTTGTGATTAATGTAAAAACAGCCACAGGACTGGGAAATAGGAAAATTAATGAATGAACTGTAATTTATCACAGCTGTTTTTTGCTTATAAGTGCATTTGTGCAATCATTTTCTCTCTCTTGGAGACACTGAAACATGTAAGAAATTTAACCCTTAGGAGAGAAATCTTACAACTGTAATCCATTTCATTTTGCTTTCCAAGGCTGGCGAAAAGAAATACATGTCAAAGTATGTGCAACAGAAACCATGAAGGGAAATATAGATGTAGCCTTGACTGGAACTAATGGGTTCAGGAAAAATATACCATTGACAAGTAAGTTTTCAATGTGGCTGTTGAAAACGTGTCTCTGTCACTGTTATCACATGGAATGTACACACAGCTGTTTTTACATGTGTCAGCTCTTTCTGTGTGGTCTGTGATTTACTCTGGTAATAAAAGCAGCTGATAAGTGATTGAAGTTCTCTGTGCTGCACACTGTGGTAAAAATCTTTTTGCTGGTCCCTCTTTCATTCTCTGCATATTCTTTTGTTTTCTGAGGTTGATGTTAGCATAGCAAAGTGGGCAAGAGCTCTGTGGCTGCTGCTGGACTCAAACATGATTTGGTGATGTCTGAGAAGACAAAGGATCTAATTATCTCCTCCTCTGGGGAATATGTGAATAAGAAAGTTGCAGCTTCCCCATGAACTATGCTGGAATATGGGATTCCTGTCCACTCAGCCTGGCCTTTTCCAGTAAATGTGGATTTAAATCTCAACAAACAGATGCTGGTCAGCAATCCAGCTTCAATATTACAAAACCAACCTCCTGTGTGTTTGAACACAGCCCCACTGCTGGTCTGTACCAGGAGTACTTGGTTATAAACACAATATAAAATATGCAATGTATTACTACACTACAGCAATAAACCCACAGATAATTTCAATGCTAATGTCACATTTCAATCTGTGTTCTGTTAGAGTGAACAGTGATAGCACAGAAGGGCACAAATGTAAACTATAATTTTCAATTTCCTTCATGGCTGACAGCAACCAGAAACACTGAGAGAACTTTTTGAGTTGGATTTATTTGAAGATAGATCTTATTTTTCAAAAGTAATGTATAGAATAAATCATGGCAGTACTTTCAAAGGCTGTGCTAACTGATACGTGTTTTCATCCTGAAAGGCACAGGAATTTTAGCAAATCTTTTTAAAAGTTCATAAAATTCTAACATAGTATTCAAAGCCCCAGTTCTCATAGCACATCTTAGCTCATTTTCCTCCTTGCCTATTGTAAGTTTTCTTTTCCCCCTCATTGTGTAGAACACTGAGCATCACTTCTGTGCTTTTCTTTTGGCAGGGGAACTTTCAAATCAGGCAACACATACTTGAACTACATTGATACAGAAATTTCTGGGAACATTTCAAAGTTGAATTTCTCTGGAAAAAGCATGCAGGTCATGTAGAGAGAGGCTGCATGGGAGCTGAAGAAGTCAGAATAATATCTGGGGAAAATGGAAATATGTAAGTATATAACATAATGATGTAAAGGTAGAAGTTTTTCTCCTAAATTGCAGTTTCATGTGCCCAGCTCTCCATTAGCACACAGCACACAGAAACAGCTCTGCAGAGTTCAGCACTGCACCTGCCTGGGCAGGGTATTTCAGGGTATTTCATGCTGAAATGCTGAGCTGATGGGCCTGGCAGCCACAGGCACCTGCAGGACATTAGATACACTTTTGGAACATAACCTCTCATTTAGTTTTAACCAAAATTAATCCAGTTTATGCAACCACCTCACTCTGTCATGTAAACCAAAGTGTGGTAAGTGGGAAAAATGGAGGGAGCAATTAATTTCAAAGCACTCCTGTCCCAAATGAAAATACTAAGGGAACCTGACCAAAAAGACAACCACATCCTGTAAGATAATAATTAGTCATGAACTAGTAAGTCTTCAAGAAAAAAAAAGAAAATTGATAACCCACACTCTATGTTCTCAGTCTACTGGAACTTACACTTTGGCCTAACAGGGTTTATATTGATTATGTTGGCTAGCTGCTACAGAAATGTCCCATTTCATGACAAATATTTCCTTACACTGTCCCTCCCTTCCCAGGTCTGTGTTCTGTGGGTGTGGAACAGTGCAGTCCAGCAGCTGGCAAGCCCTGGCTCTTTGCTGAGAGTTGGAAATGCCTGGAGCACTGCAGCAACCCTCAGCAGCTGGAGGAGGACACTGCAGGCAGCAGCAAAGGGTTAATGAGCCTCCCTCAACAGACTTTGAGAAATTTTCCCAGCTCTCTATAAAAGCTCCACTTCCAAGTTAGTGCTGTCACCTTTTCTCCATGCAGGGCAGCTACACTCCTGTGAGCTATGGTTACTATGACAGAAAACACATCTGTTACTAACAACCAGCTGGGACTCTTTTCTGTACCTGAAACAGGCATCTTCTGTATCAAAACTGTATTGTACTACTGAGGAACTTGAATTTTCTGGCAGCCTTCAATAAGAAACTATTCTCTCTTCAACAGTGAAGCTGAATTTTCCACCTCTCCTTCACCTTTGTGACAATGCTGAAGTCAGACTTGAGCTACATCATTGAGCCACTCCAAATTTGTCAGCTTTTTAATTGTACTGGTTAGCAAAACCAGACCACTAAGATTTATAAGCTAAGGTTCCTTTGTTTCAACACAAGTTACCCACAAAAATAATTTCATTTTCTAATTACCAGATGTTGTCTAAGGCATGCAACTGATTTTTGCATCTGATGATGCAAAAAGGTTTATCATTTGGGTGCAGAAATTATGTATATCAATCAAATTGGGCAATGTTGTGTCCCATCCTGGCAACCAGCTATTCCAGAATGCTTCCAGTGAGGTTCACCAAAAGGTGTTGGTGTGTTACACAAAGCTGACTGTGGCTGATGAACAGGTGTGTTTCAAATTATGCAGCAATACTTTTGAGATGTCAGAACCCTGTCACCTGCTGTGAAGTTTGCCAAAGGAGCTTGCTCAGGATATTTGATAAATCAGTCACCCTTCATTTATCATTTCATCTCCCACCAGCAGGGTGGGACCACAAACCACCCAGAGCAGGAAATTCATCCTTCTTTACCCCTTAAGGAAACTTCTTGGCAAGATGCTCTCCTTAAGCAAGAAGAAGGGCATCTTCTTGCCTCTCCTGTGCTTCCCTGGAGATATAAAAAAACCCAGGTACTACTACAGAGTTTGGAAATATCTATAACTGGTAATTACAGCATCTTGAACATCCTCCATAAACCATGCATGGCTCTCTGCCCCAGAGTTGCACAAATTAAGGAGACTCTGTTATTTTGCCTTTCTTACAGTCAGGAACTGAAGCAAAATAAATGTAAATATTTTCCTCAGGATCACAAAAACCTTGCAGCAGGGGCAGGAACTGGGTTTTATGGCACGAACAGGAGTGTGATCAGTGCCATGTAAGGCATCACTCCTCACAGGAAGGAAACAAAGTCCTGTTGGACTCAGGATTTCTTTAAAGCCCATCCTCTCCTGCCTCCACACTTGTGCCCCTTTTGCAATTCTAAAAACTGATTTCATGTTTTATGATAATAAATCATATTCTTTCAGAAATACAAGTTTCATTTTGTTTAATTTTAAGCTATAGTTTTCAACAGCATTCTGACAAAACGTGACAGTTCATTTAAGCTGCTGACTTGTGCTACAAGTATAGTACAGCTGATTAGACCACTCAAAAATATGCATTTTCTCACACAACTTGTTCTGCTAAAACTAGAACATTGCATTAATTTCTTCCCCTTGTGTTGTTCTGTTTTCATTCCTGTAATATGCTATTTCTTGAGTTAATTTTGATTCTTTGGTATTGTAGATATCAACACTGCCCTTCTTTGCTAATATATATTTTAGACAGAACAAGAGAGATTTATTTTTATGAGATAAAGGTGAAAAAACCCACACTGACAGCAGTTGTGTGTAGCTGGTGGCAAATAATCTTCCTCCTTGTTTCTTTCTGTATATAAAATTTAAAATTCTTCCTAGTATAAAATCTTTAGATACTATCTCTTCATATTAATGGTGCTAGTCCAAATAATGCAAGGGTTTTATATTTCATGAAACAATCTGCCTTTGACAAAGATCTGGACAGGCAATTCTTTCATATCTTTAAAACAAGATTAAACCATCTTTTCAGAACAATTTAAATTGAATCTTTAAAATGTCAAGTGAGACACACCACTCGATATGTTTGCCTGCCATGTGGAAAGGTAGTGCTTTTTAAAATCAAACGTGCCTCATTTCTCCAGGGATTTAAAGGATATATTATGATTTACATTCTATCTTTTACATTATTTAAATATTGTGCCAAATATAAGTGCTTCAGAATTACAATACAAATTTAAGTTTATACTCCTTAAGCACGTGTTCACTACAAAAATTATGCCAAAGGTAAATTGATAAGAAAGTCATTATGAAGCTTTCAGCCTCAGTCACTTTGCTCTCTTATGGCATTTTTTCAGCCATGGGGTAAGGTAAAACAACTACAAACAAATCTCTTAAGCCTTTTATGGAAAAAGGGACAGCAATAATTAGCAATCCAAAATATGAACTATCTGGTCCACTTACAGTATCTTTATGTGCTTTATAAGTGACAGAAAAATAATTTTAGAAGGAAACACATTTGTCATAAAGGCATATGTGAAGGTGTGCTAAAGAGAAAACAAAGGCCATTTTTGTCAGAATTCTCTGATAACAAAAATAAAATACTCTACTGCATAGCACATACTCTACTGCATAGCACAACAGTTTCTTTTCTTTCCAAAACCACAGCCTATCAAAATGCCCCTTGTAAATGTTTGTGGCCCAGAACTAAAATAACAACAGTAATTAAAATTAACTAAATAAGATTAATAAACAGAGATCTCACAGTTCAGATTGTACTGCTCTTTTTCTACTTTTGATTCTATCTTAACCTGTGACTAGTCAGATTTTTTTCTTTCTTTCTGCTGTAATCCACTACAATACATTGATAAAATCCTTGCAAAATAACCAGAAATTTGCAGGAATAAGCTTTCCAAGATCGTCTTGTCTTTAATCTTTGGTTTGTTTTTTTTTTTTTTTTCCCCTCCCCCTACAACAGGAAGAATTTCCAATTCTAAAATATCTGTCTGTTATATGGAATATTAAAAAAACCCACAAAAAACAAAAAAACCTTTGAAAGGTAATTTTGCTGAGACTTTAGTGCAGTCAGGGTATTTTGTGAAGCCCCTGGGTCTAGCACTTGTTTGACAGGCTGCTGAGACAAAAGCAAAACCAAAAAATATTTCCAACTTTTATTTCAGTTATTCTTCCATAACCGAAGCTGACTGGAGTTGGAGTTGCCACTAAACAACTGACCTATCAGTAAATCCATCTGGGTGGAGTCTCTACAAAATTTGGGGCTCTCTCATTCTCCTTCTGTCATAACACAGTATCAGGGACTTTGTAATTTCAAGTAGTCTCCAAGCTGCTTTAAGTTCCTCTGTTTTTCCAGCAATTAGGGAGCAGAAGTTGATAGCATGCCCAAATCTATTCCTGTGGCATATTTCCAGGACAAAACAGAGCCAATAACCTTTATCTTGAAATCTCAAGGATATAAAACTTCCAGAAAGAGCATGCCTCATCAGCAGCCCTTGCACAAGCAGAGCACGCCCATGTTGCTGTGCTGGGGAACACAAACCTCTCCCAGCTGCCACAAGGGTCTTGCAACACAGGAAGCATAAGCAATATGTGAAAATACAGGCTGGCAGTGGTGTCATCCCAGAGTTTTTTTCCTTTTTTTGTGGCCCTAGGAAAGCTTGGGGCCAAATGTTGATGACCAGAGCTCTAGAGGATTAGCTTTGTTCTGAGCCACTGGGATGTAGGTGACCTTCTCAGAGCCATGCTTTTATCAAAATACATATTCAAGATTTGCATCTGCCTTTCAATTTCCAAGGCAAATCTATAGTTATTCCCTTTTCTAAATTATAGTTACTCCCTATCTCAGCTGGTATGTTCAAATAAGTTCAATACTTAGCATTAATAGGAGGTAAAGCTTCAGAATAAAGAACTTCATTCTCTTCCCTTTAATTCTGCCCATTAATTGTAAAGAAAATCTGGCTGTCCCTAAGGACTCCCCTCTGCCTTGGGTTACTTTCATCACCTGCTCTAAAACTTCTTTTTCTAGTGCTATTTGCTTCAAATATCATGCTTCATAAATCTCCAGCTCAAAAGAAACAATAGTTAATATTAGCTTTGCTTGCTTTGAGTGATTTAATTAACATCCAGCATGCATTATGGAAAATAATAAATATTTATAATTTCCAAAACATTCCTTCAGTTGCTGCTGTGTGATACTGGGAAGTATATACTAAGGTAAATTGAGTTTGTCTCTATTCAATTTAAAATTAGTTCACTTGACCAGAAAGAAAACACTGGAATTAAACAATAGAAATATGAAGCAAATCTTTTATTCCTGGCTCTGCCACTCAGATACTGCAGGTAAGAGTCTCCAGTGAGCTGAGTGGTCTTTGTCTATACATATTAGCAATTCTCTAGAGGGTGGAATACACAAAGCTACTTCCAGATGACCTCCACCCAAGCTAAGAAATTCATTAACCATCTTCAATTTAAAATTGAAATGAGAGCAAAAAATAAATGTTGCTTTTACAGTTTTATACACTTATCCTTCTATGAAAGCCTTGGTAATTTATATATTGCTGCACTTGAAGCAGTTTCTGAGGTTCTTTTGGAGAACAAACACTCAGTGAGTGTTTTGATCCTCTTTTTCCTACCTGAGTGCCACTGCTACCAAAAAGGATTTATGTCCTTGATAATTCTCAGGCTGACATTTATAAAACCACTGGATGTGTTCACTTGCACATTGTTGTTAGAGGCAGCTGCAAAAGCCAGACTTTTCTTCCTGCCCACTAAAATCTGTTTTCCTCTTGAGACATAGAAACAGGCCCAGAAAAATTGACCATTCCTAAAAGGAGCTGCACCTCAAAAGCCTATAACATGGGTCAGAAATTACTTTTGCTGTTAATCCTGGTTTGTTGTACTGGCCTACATTAATTTAATCCCACCGCTGTGTATTCCCTCTGAAATGCACAGACAGTGAAACTCAGTGGCACTGTTTCAGCACTCACACACAAAAACTAACTGTGGGAAGAACAGTAAAATATCTGAGCACATCCACAAATCCTGATCCTCTAAAAAAATGTTTCAAATATGTTTCATCACCCACCAAGATGTCCATCAGATTCTGCAGGTGTCTCACCATAAATAGAGGCACCAGTGTCAGTGGCTGCTCTGCATTTAACTTTGCCAGAATCTGGACACGAGGCACATGAGGGCACATGACATTTCTTATCCCTTTTCCTTGGCTCCCCAACCTCATTCCTCCCCAGACCTAATGAGCTGCATTGTTCTGAGGAGATTTGTGTCCCATAACTGCTGCCACATCTCCATCTTCCAGTCAATGAAGGTAGACTCGACTGTCAAGAATTTCTTATTAGCTGGATCTCTTCTGACTTATCTGAAATTACACAAACATTGTCAGTGTAAGCAGGAATTCAATATGAGATGCTATCCCTCACTGGCCAGTGCTTCCTGCACATTCCTCACAGATTTCTTTCTAATGATTATTTTCATCTGTGGCACCACCTTGCACCACTCTACCAAGAACCAGACCCAGACATTCCTGTTGGTGTCATGTGCCACAAGCAGTGAAAGACACTCTTAGCTCAGTTTTTACAGTGCCTTGCAGGCTGTTTGCCTTACATACAATTCAGTATATGGAGAAGCTTTTTTTCTTCTTTTTTTTCTTTTTTTTTTTTTTTTTTTTTTTTTTGGTGTAATTCCTGAAATATCTTCTTTCAGGCAATGCACATATCTCAGGACCACAAATTGGCTCCTTATGTGAACCACAGCTCCAGCCCAAGTTACTTCCTGCCCTCGGGCACTTGCACCACTCCTTGATTCAGGGTGACTGTGGCTCCTGCAGAGGTGCCAGAGCAGGTGATTCTGGCAGCACCCATCCTGCAGACAGCACTGCAGGGACTGGGACCTTGCTCAGGAGCTGAAAGAACTGGGCCCTGACGAGGCTGTGACTCACAGTCCCCAGAGCACAGAGGAGAATCTGGGATTTACGTGATGGACAAGTCATGAAAAGATGAATGACACGGTTATCAGCACCTTATCCCTCTCCTGAAACAATTTTGAATGAAAGTGCCTGTGGTTCTCTGATCTAGGTGGATCACAATAACATCAGTTTACAGCAGTTATATTCAGAGCATGCCAGCTGGTAAGAGAGCTTGATACAGAGACACTTAATGTGTAAATCCCACGTGGCCTAAGAGGATAGAGATTAGAAAAAATGGTAGTGGGTAGAGAGATCTTGACTAACTTCACTAGTACAAGCTCAGATATTTATATTGACCCTAAGCTATTCCTTTCTTTTAAGAGAAGCTAGTCTTTCCTTGATTATAAATAAATAAATATATATATAAAGAGGTTTGATTGTATGAAAATGCACAAGGGCTTGCTTTGACAAGCATGTCCACCAGACAGCTACAAAAAAAGCTGGTAACTGCTGGTGGGGGACACAGAGCAGGGCAATAAATCTCCTGCTCTGAACTCCCCACAGTGGAAGATCAGTCTTTACCTTTAACAGGAGCTCACAATAACCAGATAACTCAGGAGAGCATTCTGTGCTGGCTGGGATGAATTCCACACACAAAACTCCTCTGGGGGGTGCTCAAACAGCTTTTCTTCAAACAAACAAAACTTCAGGAGGGGAAAACATTGATGAATTATGTACAATGAGAGACAAGAAAAGGCAACATCTGTTACAGCAGCATGGAGGGGATCATTCTCTCCAAGGCTCTCACTCACCCACACCAAGCCTATAATTAGACACCATGTGGGCAGGTCTGCACCTACTGTGGGACTGATTCCAAGTGAAAAAGGCCAGCAGGGACCAGGATCTGACAGGGAGCTGGCTGAGCAGAGCCTGCAAAGGCACCAACCCCTCCTGCATTCAGAGTGGTAAGTGCTGAAAATTTGGTGGGGTTTGGGGAAGTGTCTGTACAAGCTGCAGCTCGGGATTCCAAGGAGTCCTGAGCTTAAAAAAAGCCAGGCTGAGTGGTATGGTGTGAGAGAACATGAAAAAGCAAACAGCAGCACTCAGAGAGGGACCCTGGGCAGCAGCTATGAGGCTTAGAACTTTTCAATTCCAGGAAATCCCAGTAGGGGATGAGAATTTCTGAGTTGTGACAATTCAGTGCAGCAAGGAAAACAGGGTGGGTTCAGTGGGGCTAAGGTAATTTGAGGCTGAATATATCCCTGTTTTTAAAGGAAGAACAAAATGACAGTATTTGCAGGTGGTATCTGGACTTCTTTCATTTTTAAGGGAAAATGTATTAAAACAAATAACAGCAGAAATCAAAAAGGAGGATAAAACAGGCTACATATTTAAGCATTTTTAGGAGCACTGAAAATTTAAAGGGAGAATGGAAATGGGGAAGAATTATGGAGCTGTTTTGTGGAAGAATGTGAAAATGAGACTTTGGTAGACTACTGGGCACTTGAACTAGTAATCAACAAGGGCTACTCTGCACTTCAGAAATGACAAAAGGCCAACGCTGTTGGTCTTGGAGTTGAGTAAGTTTCAAAGCAGCCTAATCATGGGGATGAACAGTGGAGGTCACCCAGGGAAGACAGACAAGGGGCCAGGTGGTGGCTGCAAGTCAGCTGAAGGCTCCCTGGTTACTCAGGATTGGCACAGCCACTTCCCAAAACTGAATCACATTTGTTGTTGGTTTGATTTTTTTTAGGATGCTTGTAAATCAGATTAAATGATCCTAATTGTCTCTCTAAACTTGAATGTATGAATACCACGTAAGGTCAAGGTGAGAACCCTATTATTTAGGAAATCTGAGCAAATACTGCACAGGAGGAAGCCAAAGACTTGTTATTAAATATGTTTTCTTCACTGTTATCCTACAATTTCTGTAGGTTGTTGACCAGTTCTGAGCAACTGACCTAAAGCCTAAATCTTACTGCTCCCTCCAACACAACTACTAACCTTTTATTGGAGCTCTTCCCACATTAAATGCCTCAAGAAAATAATTTGCATCACTATTCTGAGTCATTCAGGTCAATGTCCTAGTCCATAGTTTCAGATTCAGTTTAAGAGATCAACTGGCACTCAGAAAAATCTACTACCCAGATCAGACAATGTGTGAGCCCTGCCTTCCATGGTTATTGCTTTGTATTGGGTGGTTTGGAGGAAGAAATTTTGCAAAAGTTTCTGCACATCTTTGATCTGCTATGAAATTGATTTCTCTGATAATAAATTTGTGGGTGCCAGAGCTATGCAATTAAGGCCAGTCTCCTCCTGCAGAACTTCACTGAATCTAAAAGCTGGTGAGCAAGCAGGAAAGGAGGCTGACCAATGCCAAGATGATTTTTATCTGTTATTTTATTTGATACTGCTCATTTGTATTGAAGCAGTGTCAAAGAGCCTTCATCCAGAATTGGGACCCTGCATTGGGCTGCTCATGGGGAAGAGCTGGAGATGAGATTAAGTCTTTAACAATTATGCCAATTACTCTGCTGCCTGAGTTATCACACCACAACACCAGCATTTTCCTCAGTACTCTGCACAGCAGTTTTGAGTATTTGATAGATATTCGATAGTCTGCTCAAGTGTGTGCCTGAGCCACTGCTTGTGGGCTGTGCCTAGGAAAAATGGTGTTTGTGTGCTTGTATAGAGTGGGCTGAAAAACAAAATTACATTCCAATAAACAATTAAAAATCAGATATTTACATACATAATAAAGAATAAATATGTACATGATCCCCATGATGAGGCCTAAAGATACTATTGTAATTCTTTTTCATTTTCTTTCTGTTACCATTTCAAGTAATGTTCAATACTTGGGTGTGCAATTAGTTCTCTAAATGCCTCACCCTCAAAGCCATGCAAGAATTTGGTGATAGAACAAGAAATTTAACTTACAACTCCTCTATCCAAAGCTTATATGTTAAACTCTGGATTGGTTCTCCTCCCTTGTACTGATTTACAATTTTAACTGACCGTTGAGCCAAACTGCTGAAAAATAAGTAAGACTTAAATAAAATGTGGAAACTTCAAAAATATTCTCTGTTTAAGGACAGTACCAGGGCAGAGAATATAGGAAGTAGGTTGGAGTAGTACAAGAAAAAAATTGAAAAAAAAGAAGTAAAAAAAATTAAAAAAAAATTTTAAAAAATCAGAAAGACCTGAAAGAAGGTAGAGGGTAAAAAACTTAAACTTCAGTATTGAAGGGGGTAAAGTAGATGTGAAAATTGGAAAGTATTATTCTCCTAACTGTATGTGTGGAAACAGAATAACAAGTTCCTTGACACTTCAAAAGTTACAACTAACACATTAGCTAGACTTTAAAGGTTTTTTCAGTTACAGCTTCCTCAAATGTTCACCTCATTTCTGCAAACATGATATGCAGTGTGACAGCATTTAATTCCCCAAACACCAAAAGACAATCTTACATCCAAAAACTGTACTTTGTTTTACTACACTTTAGCCTAGATGTCAGTATTTTTTCAGTCTGAGCTCATGTCCAGCTATGCCAGTGATGAAAGCTAAAACCTTCATCAGTGATGATCCAGCATGAGCACTGAGTAAAAAAATCCCTGAAGCTAAAAAGCTCAAAAACATGATCACACCTTGATCATGGTAAGATATATGATATGATAATGATAGGATATATGATAAGATGTTATATGTTATGACATGATGGTTCACAGTGGTAAGAACTGTATTTATAAATCCAGGAGCTGCCTTCTAGTTCTTCCAACTAAAGCATGAAATGCAATAATTACTCAATTTTTAATCTACTTAATCCATGCGTTTAATTTTAATCTGCTTAGCTGTTGTAGTACTGTGTGTATATAATTTTACTTTCTTAATTAAAATATTGAGTGGCAGAGATCTTCCTAAAATCCAACTATCATGTGACTTAAAATGTTGATCTTATAAGACTAAGTCAGTTAGTTTGTCATGTCATGTAACTGAATTCAATTACACAACTTAATCTTTTAACAGTTTTTCACAATTTTTCTTTCATGAGTGAGTGGAGAAACTCCCCTGTGGAGAGTTTATTTATTCTGCCTCAGGCTGATATTGGACTGAAATCCTACAGATCTGAAATTGCTCAGGTCATTCATCCTAGTTTTTTACCTAATATCATGTAAATTTTCTTCAAATTATGTATCTGGACTTTTCTTACAAAACAATAACTTCTGAAAAATTGACAAAACTTTTTTTGATAGTTTCTTTTTTTTAATGAATCTCAGCTATGAGTTACTGAAGTCCAGTGATTTTTGAATTTCCAGTTCCATCAGCTATTCTATATCAGATCTAAAATTATTGTCTGAACAAAAATTCACTGTTTCAGAGAATCACAGAGAATTCTTTCTTCTCCCTGCTGTGAATTTCACCTGGTTTTGGTAAAGATAGACAAAAAATCATTGTGTCTTCTTAATTCTTTCATGCATCAAATATTTTTCCTTCATTCCAATGTACATAAATTTTTCATGTTGACATTGTTATTTTCCCTATGAAATTTGTGTAACTTTTAGTCATTAATTCCCAGTTACCAATGTTGTCCTTTTTTGCCCCAGTTTTCTTCTAATTTCTTCCATTTTACCAAGTTACCCATATATTTTTAATTTCTTTTCTATTACTTTTTTCCAGAATAAAACTCTCCAATTTTCATTAAAGAAAACAGCAGCCATTTTTGTGTCCTGCTACTGCTCACCAGAAAAAGAGATAACAAGAGTTATAAGAAAATGGTGAGTAAAATTCTTAGCAATTCAATACATAACAAGCATTGTTTAAAATGTTAAAAAAAACCATCTCTTTATGGCAGTGAAATTATTGGCTTAAAATGAGAACTCCTGAGATTTGGCCTTGCTTCTCTGTGTTTCTGCTTGTGTGCATGTCCTAAGGAAGGTGTGTGGGTACATGTGTGGGACTTAAAAATACACTGCAGACAGTCATTATGCAGACTTTCTTACATGTCCCCAACCCTCCACTGTGGCCCATGAGTCACTGCTTGAGCAATGGTGTCCTGAAGGTGACTTGATGTCCTTGTGAGGAACAGCCACTGCTCCAGTGTGGCTTTTATATATTAGGATGGCAATCTGGGAGTGTTTGGTTTTTTGTTTTTTTTTTTTTTTCCTCTAGGCTGAACACCAATTTAAGAATATTTAGTGCAGGTTTTGCATGTTTTCTGTGCATTGAGATGTTACCTGAGCATTGAGCCAGCAGCACTGGGTAGGCTGAGATCACATTCACAAACAAGTCCTTCCAGTTCCTCTTGTTCAGCTCTACGCCTCCTAAATGCCCAGTGAAAGAATTTTCAAATTGCATGCTGCCTGAACTCTTTTTACAGAGTTTTTGTAGCCTCTTTGCAATCTTTTTGTCATCAAAAGAGACTGATACAGAAATAATCCCCACTAAAAATTGTCTTCCACCCAAACTACAACTCTCTAAACTACAGAATGTATCAAATTTCACAAATGATAAAATTTCTGCTACTCATTTTGTTTCCCTGGCCACATGTTAATTTCTATTTTCAAAGGAAGATCCTTTGAAGGAACTTACTGATCACTTTTATTTGGCAGCCATCTCCTACATCTCCCTAAATCATTACTTGCCTTTCACATTTTAGGTCTGAAAAGAAATTCTGCTCTCCTTCCTGCTGCAGTGTTCCTGTCACGGGCTGTACATGTCCCAGGTGTGGGGGCTGTCCATTAAATATTAAGAAATCCCATGGAGCTCTCCAGTTCATGTGATGAGCCACAGCAGCTGGGATTTTCCTGCACTGTCATCAGGCTCTCATCACAGTGATGGGCACCTTGACAGGCATTCCAGCTGAATGGAGCTGCTCCTTTTGGAAAACTGTTGGGATCTCTCTGTTCCTACCCTTCAACAGCTGCTTAGAGTGACTCATGATCCTTTTCTCTCCTGTTTTACTGCCAGACTTCCTCTCTGCTTCCCACTCTCCTTGAGCAGATAGTTTTCCTCTCTGGTAACTACATCAATGGATAAATTAGGCTTGGGATCAGAACTGTTTTTCTGAGGAAATTTCATTATTCCTCTCAGCTCTGCACTTTTTGGCTCCTGCTCTCTGCTGAGATATTCATCCTCACTCCTCTGCCCTAACACACAAACAAAACAAGGTATTACCAAACAGGGACTTCAGAGTTTATTAGAGAGTGCTCTGACCTATCCCATTTGGCTTTGTTAGGAAACCATGTCATTACAGCCAAGTAATCCCACTTCCATGGAAAACAAGCACAGGGCTGGATCAACACGTGTCACACAAGCTTCAAGGACAGATTCTGTAAAATTCCCAATTGTTTCTTCTTTTTTTCTGAAAGCATTTTGTAGTGTAAAAGACCTTTGGAGTCTTGTGTTTCTGGTTTTCTCACATCTGGAAATATATCCCTTGGAGAGTGCTATGCACATAGTGAGATAATAACTACTGAATTTCCAACTTTTCTTAATATTTCTAACGAGCTATCCCAGTGGCTAGGGGTAGCAACTAAAATTTTTGGTTTAAAAGAAAAGCAGTATGTTGGAAATGGGAGGTGGATGCCATAGGAGACACCTAAAAGAAGAGGAAATTGAGAACAGTTGAATGAGGCAAATGAGAGGGGAGGAGGTGAAATTAAGGAAAGTGTAGAGGAAAAGAATCTGATCAAAGTTTTTCTTGCAGTGAGGGACCTAAGCTGCCAGGTGTGCAGACTTCAACAAGTTTATTTGCACCACTGATCTTGTGGTACCACATCTCTCACCTACCCCATCACAGCTGGAAAAAAAAATCAGGCTCTGCTGGACTCCATCAGCAATGCAGGCAGCATTGTCTGTGCAAGAAGTGCAGTGAGCAGCAAAACTGAGTGGTGGGGAAGGATCCTTCCCACATCCTGCTGGGAACACTCCCCAAGCAGCCCAGGATGCTGCTGGCTGTGGGGCACATGGTTTTATGGTCATTTGGGATCTGCCAGGACCCCCAGGCCTCTTTCTGGATGGGTCCCCTCTGTGCACAGAGCAGTTTGTGGAGTTATTCCTCTTTAGGTGCAGGTCTTTGCACTTCTCTTTGTATTACACTCTTTTTAAAAGGACAAAACACTCTAAATAAGATGCTTAACCTGTGTATTCAATTTGCTTTAGGTGGCTGGAATGTGGATTGTTGCATTTTATCTCCTTGGCAGAGTAGCAGGTGAGAAATTCTATCTTTAAACACTGCCACTAGAAAGTGAATTCAGATGAAGTGGTACATAGCAGATGATGACTGTTATTTTCCTTTAAATTGAAATTATAGTATGATTTGTAGGTCATTGTAGGGCAATGCCTATTACAGTGCATGGAACTAATGCTAAAAGGCTCTGCTCTGTTTAAAATTTATTTTTAAGAGCACAAGAGACAAAACTCTGTGCTGAAAATCAACAGAAAAATTCAGTGTCCCGTGTCCTACCTCTATCAAGGCAATGCAAGATCTGTCTTTACATTGCTGCTCTATACAAAGAACTGACCAGCAAAAGGGTGCTCAACACACCAGTGCTAAAACATAAAAGTTGAGTGTAAGCACAAGATCCATTTGATCTAGAAAAAACTACTATATGGAAGGAAATACTCATATCATTCTTTGTCTGATGTTAACTTCATTCCCATAACAGACACACAATGCTTTGGAATATAAGGTATGCAGTAGCAATTCTAACTAGCATTTCTTACTAGGCTGTTTTTTAAAAAGGAACTGAACTAATCCTTTACAAGCCTAGAAAGTGGTGTCAAAACACTGTTTGGGTCTTGGCTTATCCTCCTTTACTTGGTTTATTAAGCTCTACTTGTGCTCCCACTTCAGGCAATAAACATAAAGGACACATAAATGACCTTCAAAATTAGTTTCAAAATCAATCATAAAATTAAATCCTTAGTTTTTTGCTCTTCAAACTGCTTTAGTCTCAAATACATCATCAAGCAAGAGAATCATACATATCAACAAGTTGTTTTTCTACTCTAGGTAAAGAAGTTTGCTACCCCAGGCTTGGCTGTTTTACAGATGACCCACCCTGGTCTGGGGTACCAGGGAGGCTTCTGACAGGTTTGCCTGATCCTCCAGAAGAGATGAACATCAGCTTCTCTCTCTACACCAGAGAAACAGGAAATAACTCACAGGTGACATTGATTTTTAATATCAAAAGCTGACTGAACCTAAAAATGTTTGTTAACCTGCTACAAAGTGTGTGTCAGTGACCATAGGCAAACAAGTCAGAATCAGAAGACAGTTTGAAGGAACACTGATGAATATACTTTGGGCTAAAACACCAAAAAAAAGGTGTTATAAATGAACTGTAGGGCACAGGAAGTTTTCTGGTATTTTCTTGAAGGTTTAAGATCTAGGTTATGGCAGACTAGCTTCAGCATGTATTTCAGTCTCTGAGGAAGGCTGAAGCACACAGGATACAGCAGCAGGTTGCTCAGCACTTCTGTTGTTGATAAAATAAACCAAGATACAGCTTCCAGTACTTCCCATTAAACTTCACCATATCTATGATCTAGGACACAGCCCTTCCACACCCAAACTCCAAACAGCCCCTGTGATTGTCTGAAAACAATACAGACACAGAGCATTCTCAAGGAAAAAGAGATAATTAAGTAGCTTGCAGCAATGTATGAAGATCAGCTTCACCCTTGCTTCATGCAGCCCTAGCATGAAAGTTCCTCCAGCCTTTCTGGAGTGGCTAATGAGAAAACCAGGCTGCAGCTTAGGAGCAGAGCAGCACACTGAAGCCAAAGGTCAGGTCAGAAAAGGGACAAGGTGGAGCAGGAACCGTGGAGCTGCAGAAACTCATCACCTGAGGCCAAGAGACACCCTGTGACAATGTGGCATTTTTACATTGCTTCATATTCTGCAAAGGGGGATTCTTCATGCAGAATGGATGGGAGCAGCAGAAACCACAAGGGCACAATTTCTGTGCAAACCATAGTGGAACTGAGAAAGATGGGATTTTTTGGTCCCTGAGTTCTAAAACCCATAGACTTTGTCCTGTCAGAGTCCCTTCAGTCCTGAGGGTATGATCTAGCTTTATTTAAATGTTCAAAAGTGGGAACAGATAAAACCTTTTTTTTTTTTTTTTAATCTATAGGTGATCTCAGCAATAAACTCCTCGACCATCCCAAAGTCACATTTTTCCTCACGCAGAAAAACCTCCTTCATCATTCATGGATTTGGCAGCACTGGAAAAACAGGCTGGGTGGTGGAAATGTGCTTGGTATGAGACAGAATCCTCTGGCTCCCATCAGCTCTGTTGGTATCCTTTAGGCACTAATGTCCACTGTGCATTTCACAGTTCATTAGGCAGCAGAAGGTACAAACCAAAATTAAATGTCACACACCCCAAAGTGCTCCTACTCAGAAGATGCAGCACAGCCAAGGCCACTTGGCTGATATGGCTTTTCTCTAAAGTTTCCATTCACAAACCCTGCAGATCAGATCAAAGCAATGACTGTACAGAGCTGTCCCCATGGGTTAGACTCCAATTCTCTCTGCTCCCAGGGGCAGCTGAGCCTTCCTCCAGTCCAGGGGCCCTCCTGACTTGGAAAGCTCCAATTTCAGTCTATAAATACTACCCTGGCTCACTGCTGTTCAGTTCTTAGAGACAAACAAAAACCAACCCAAACAACAAAACACAAACAAACAAACATAAGAACACCACCAAACATTTTAGCTTTTTTTAAATTATTATTACAGAGATCAGTGGAAAAAACACATTTCAAATCTGAAATGTGGAAGCTCCCACAAAACCAGCAGTGCACCTTGGCAGACAAGCAAGATCTGCTCTACTTGCTGATGCTTCTGTGCTGGCAGGGAAAGGCCAAGCTGGGAAAAGACACCACTGGACACTAAGTCATAAATCAGCAGCACTACTTCTGTTCGCAAATCTATGAAAACTTCTAATCTGAAATATTAAATTTCCTTTTTCTTTTCCCATTTGAAAAGAAACAGCAATTCTTTTTTACTCTCTACACTACAAACTTATGGTCTCCACAGGAGAGGAGTGAGTCCAGGATGCATTATTGTTTCACTTCTGTTTTCCTTGTCATTCACCTTTAGCTGTTTTTTCATGGATTAATTTTTGTTACCACCTCTTGTTTGTTCTATCTCAAACCTTAAGTGAACCTTTCTTCTCTCCTCCAAATTTTTTAAAGTCTGACATGGCTTTCACAGTTTTAAACCCAATTGGTAAATAAGACTATTTCTTACACAATTCAGTTAAACCACCAACATCCCTCAAAGAAAGTCACAATACTACTTAGAACCTACTGTGCAGTTGTATGGCATTTCAGAAGTATTTCAAATGCAGAAATGGTGTATAAAATATTTTTATTACAGTTTTCATAATTGATATTTTTTTGAGGAATGCTTGTTATATTCTGTCTTGTAAGAGGACGTGTTTCACTGTGGTACAGGCTACCATGAAGAGTTCCATTTAGTAAAGAATGAAAAACTTCATTATTATGTTACTTTTTAATCCTTATTCCAGTTTAAGTTGAATCTCTGATTGTTTTTTTGTCTCTTGTTTCATGTGTTCCCACATCAGCTGTTGCTGGAAGTGGAAAACATCAACTGCATTGCTGTGGATTGGAAGGAGGGAGCAAAAGGCACCTATGTGAGTGCAGTGAACAACATCCGTGTGCTGGGGGCTGAGGTTGCTTATTTCATCACAGCTCTGCAGGTAAAGGAGCCTCCTCTGGCACCTGAGATTGCTCAGGGCATCTATGGGGTCATGGCACTGTGCTTTGGGTCTGAACCTTGTCCAGGACAGTCAGGGTTGGGGTTAGGGCTGTGAAGTGGAGATCCAGCTAATTATACTAATTACCAGCCCTGTGAGGACCTCTCCCAGCCACACAGGACACCAATGAAGCTGAGGCTGAGATGTGCCTGTTAATTAGAGACCAGTAGATGGCAACATCTCCATATGGTGTTACAGGCAAGCCAGCATTCCACGGAATTGAGGCATCCCAGGAGATGCCCAGCATTACACACCCGTGCCAGGAGTGCACTAATATCTCAGCTTAGCACCACCAAAAGCAGCAGTAGCTGCCTTACTCGATAATTCCATGTTTTCTGTCCAGCTGCCTCCTGGCTGTGAGCCCCTGCTCCCAAAGGTGGCTGCTCACATTTACACACAGTGCAGAGTTTGTGCTGCATTTCCCACTGATTCCAGAAAGACTCACGAGTACTTGGAGCAGCTGGAAATTAGAATCTTGCCTGGGACTGGACTTCACCCTGTTCATCTTAAAGTGCAGCAGAAAGAAAGTCAGAGCCCATGAGACAAAGTGCCAATCTTGCAAGAACCTGAGGCTCAAAGATCACTTTACCAAGGTCTGCTGGGCTACAATCTACTATTCCTTCCTAGGGAAACCATGTGTAGCCTCACACATTTGGCTTCTAGATCTTTCTCCTCCATGTATAAATATCAGGTCATTTGAAGATGTGTTCAGTTTCTTATTTACTGTCTCTGTTACTGCATCATGTGCAGTCTAGGGCACCCTTTCTTCCCTTACAAAAATGCATAAGAAAAATGCTTAGACTTCCTTTTCTTTTTCCTAATTTAAATATTTCTGTAGTTTCATTGTCAGAAATGTTCAGCTGCATAGTAAATGGAAGCGCTGCAGTGAAATGTTTTCAGAGGAATCTGCCATCTAACACTGAAGGCAGACAGGGCCATTCTCCAGACCTGCTTTAGTTTTGGTACACACATTACTAAACTTAATGTAAAAAACTCAGCAACTAGCAACCTTATTGATTTTGGTTGCTACAAAACTCAGTGAATGTGTCCCCTCTGTCTCCCTTTCCACCTTCAATGCAAGTGCAATATCTCAGCAGTGCAGGCCTTGTACAGGTGAGACCTGGCAAAGAAAAGAATGGATGTCACCCCACCTGAGCCTGGCAGTGAAAATCTTATTCATTATATGATCACATATTCTAAAAAGATATGGAGAATAGATATGTGGCCAAAAAAAAAATTAAATAAATAAATAAATAAATAAAAATTTTAAAAGGCTGTCAAGTAGAATAAATAAAGAAAAAAATAAGATCATTTTTATGGAAGATGTTAGGCATTGATCCAAATGGGAAAGATGGTCCACATTTTGTCACACAGGATGATGGAATACAGCAAGCATAATCCAACACTACAAAGGTGAACCCTTCATCACTATGCATGTAAAATTCCAGATGGGATCATTTTTCTGTCAATTCCTAGTACAATTTAAACAGCAATTAACTCGAGGAACTCCCCTCTGTTTGCCATGCAGAAAGTCTGCCTAGATGTTCCCAGAGGCCCATAATGTCAGCCCTTCTCTTTGCTTGTTATTCAAAGCCTGTGTTCTTATCTCCTACCACCACCACCACCACTTTAATGATCAGAAAATGTTCGGGTACTCCCCTTACGAAATCCATTTAATTGGCCACAGCCTGGGAGCTCACACTGCGGGAGAGGCGGGACGGAGGGTCCGAGGCATCAGACGGATCACAGGTGGGTGAGCTACCAGCCTGGGCTTGAAGGAAAAAAACTTGCTGCACACTGGTCTGTAGGCTGGAATTAAATTACTGGCAGTGCTGGAGATACCTGTCATGAGAGCAGATGAAATGTATGCTTCTCAGAAGCAGGGTAATTATTACATGGTCTTTCTCTGTTTAGGTGAAGTGCTCTTTAGTGGAAGGACAAGCATAGCAAACATGTTTGTAACATTACCAGCATTCACTGGGGTTCATCAAGCCCCACACAAAGACAAAGCAACAGGAACCCTTAGGTTAGGAGTCCAGTCCAGTAATAAGCCCATGGTTAATAAATACCTCCTTCCTAGTAATATAATATGTCATTATATAACCTACTGAAAGAATATTTACCTTCTCTTGGAATAAGTTTTCAGAAAGGCTCACAAAACCATAATATTCATGTATTTTTTTATAGTTTAGCTTGAAATTCACATCATATTGGACTTGCCTTTTGCAAAACTAAATATCTAATTTCATGAGTTGGCAAAAGATATATTAATGTGTGCAACACTTCTCTCTCCCTCAACCAATAAATGTGGGTGTGTTTTTAGGTTTAGACCCTGCTGGGCCCTATTTTGAGGGCACTCCTCCTGAGGTGAGGCTGGACCCTACAGATGCAAACTTTGTTGATGTTATACACAGCAATGCTGCTCACTTTCCTGCAGCAGGTAAGTGCAGCTGTGCCAGTGGGTGCCTGCAGGATGGGCATGGCACCAAGGCACTGACTCTTTCCCATGCATCTCCCAGGGTTTGGGATGTACAACACCACTGGGCACCTGGACTTTTACCCAAACGGAGGAACTGTGATGCCTGGATGTGCTGATTTAATTCCAGAGATGAAACAAAGTGATTTTGAAGCCATCATTGCAGGTAAACATCCAATTCCAACATGTGTAGTTTTTTGGTTTTGTTCAGTTCTGAAACATGAACTGTGAAAATTGCCCACTGTTTGGGAGAAAACAGGAAAACAAAATTGCTTTTTTGCCTGTTTACTCCTAAGTTAGAAAGGAAGTAAGAAATAACAAATGCTGGAACAGAACAGTGGTCCACAGAGAACTCTGCAGGGAAAGGAAGTGTCATACATGCCTAAGCTTTGCTTCTGTAATTTGAAATTGGATGCAAACCCCAAAAATGCAGGAAGCAGAGAGCCTGCAGGTCCAACACCCCCAGCAGGAGATTTTCAGGCTGAGGAAAGCCAAATCAGCAGCATGACAGCACCACCTCTGGTTTCTTCCACATGCTGTAAAGGGCATCCCACACTTTTAAGGCTTGAATTAGGTAAAAGTGTTTCCAGGGACTGTACATGCCTCACCTGTGAACCTGAGGCTTCTCTCTTTTCAGAGATTTTGGATGGTTTGGTGGATGCTCTATGCAGCCCTTAAAACTGTAATGAGTGTTATCTTGCTGTGACATCTCATCATATATCTATATATACATATATGTATGTGTATATATATGCATATATGAATGTCTTCTTAAAAGGGACTATTACATCACAGCAGACCAATGCATCTCACTTGAAATCTTAGGGTAATGGTCCACCATCCTTCAGATGAAAACACAAAAACCAGCAATTTCTCCTGCAATTAGAAACTCAGACTAAAAAGAAATCATTCCAGGCCCATGCTGCTGTTCTGCTCTGTGCCTGAGCTGTTTCCATGGAGAGACAAGTGCAGCTCTTGCAGAGGATAACAGGAGATTATTTCACCAAAGCTCATAAACTTTTTTCCCAACAGATGCTACACTCTTTGGGGGGTGCCACCACTCACGCAGCCACGAGTTTTATTTTGCAAGCATCCTCTATCCCACTGGATACCTGGCATATCCCTGTGACTCCTATGAAGAGTTTAAGAAGGTAAGTGTTTCAGCCCAGGAAGGGGTGAGGTGTAAAGAAAACATTCCAGGTCTCTGGAGCAGACACCACTGGGATGCTGGTGCTGGGGCCCCATGGTGTGGCTGGGTAGGAGCAGCACAGCACACAGCAGTTCAGCTGTTCCACTCTGGAAAAGGGATCCTGAAGCATAAATGATGTCACCAAAAGAGTGGGGACAAAAATGAAAGCTCGTGGAATTCTCACCCCAAACCCTAATGCAAAGGGAACATAAGTTAGATAGATCTATCCTGCTAATTCCTACATTTAGAGCCTCCAGAATCCTTGACTGCTCTCTAATTTACATTGGGCCCTGATTAGAGCATGTAAATACATGCACTTATGAATGATGCTCCTTTCATTTTCCCCAATTTGTGAATGCAGCCAAGTTCCCCTTGAGTTTTACTCCAGGAGAGTAAAACTGGCCTATATTTTGCACTAGAATCTAACTGAAAAATATTTGAACTAACATGTTTCAGGCTATTACCATACACAGGCATCAAATCTGCTCATTCTGCACCCTCTTGGGTGCAGGAACCATTATCTAAAATAAGTTTATCAGGTTTTGGTGTTAAGTTATGAAAACACACATTACTGCCACAGCTTTGCAAGATCAGAACAACATCTGGAGCCTTAATTTCGTAAGGGCTAGCATGAAAAATAATACTCCTCATTAACTGATGCTTTTATTTTCCCTAGGGAGCCTGTTTCCCATGTCCACAGGAGGGGTGTCCAATGATGGGGCACTATGCTGACAGATTCCCAGAAAAATTGAAGAGGGTAGACCAAAAATATTTTTTAAATACAGCAGCAGATGAGCCTTTTGCCAGTAAGTGGAGAAGGTTTGTTACAATTGTTCAGAAGTTTGAAAAGTGTCTTGATGTGATTTACAGCCATGCACCTGTGCTGCTTCTATAAATGATGCTAATAGCTCTGAAAGAAAATGATACATTACTTGTGTAATGTAGCATTCAAGCTCACCAGTGATAATCTGGATTTTTTTTTTTTTTTAATGCAGCTTGGAGACAAAAAGTATTTATCAAATTGTCTGGTGTAAAGAAAACAAGGGGAGATATAAACTTGGTTTACTATGACACACAGGGGAACTCAAAAGAATATGAAGTTGCCAGGTAAGTTAAATTAACATTTTTCCACAGTATTGAATGCTGATAACATTAATCTACATACTTTCCACATATTTAAGCAGTGTTAACAGTCATCCTGCATTGCAAATATTCTGTTTAACATCAGATAGGAAAGAAGTTATTACTTAACTAAGAACCATGAGGGCAGATAGATGGCTATAAAAAGAAATGGAAGGTGTTTCCATTTCCATGAGCTCTGTGTTTCTGAACTCCAGGTGAGTGATCCCTGCAAACTCAGCACACAAGGGCTCTGGGGACAGCCCAGTCTCACTCTTGTCATCTCCCCATGGCCTCCTGCCACATCCTCTCCTCATTCAGAGCCCTGTGCTCTTGCAAAGAACAGCAAAAATGCAAATTTCTATTGTAGAAAAGGGGAAAACCTGAAAATACATAGAGAATGTGATTTATTGCAGTGATCTCTGAACTGCTAAACTTAGGGGTGCTGTTTTTCCCTCTACTCACAGTGGAGACCTCTCTCAAGATGATGTTTACACACAGTATCTTGATGTTGAAATCAACCCCAAAAATACTACAAAAATTGAATTTCTCTGGAATAAAGCCATATTCTCTCTGCTCTGGGCAAGGCTGGGAGCAGAAAGAGTCAATATAATACATGGAGCAGATGGACATAGGTAAGTGTATCCCATTTAGAGGTCAGAAGGCAAGTGGAAAAACCCTGAGAGAAAAGATGGAGAAATGGTCTTAAATTGGACAGATGGTTTGTAATCAACAATGTGAATTTCAATAAGGAAAAGGCAAGGCAGTGCAGCTTTGACAGAAAAAAAAAAAAAAAATCAGATGTTTGACTATGCACCAGGGAATAACTGTCTGGAAAAGAATACAGCAATGCTTAATTTGAAATGTTTAGCTTTTCCACAGCAAAACAATTACAAACCAAGATAAAGCATATTAAACCTCAGATTTTACAGCTGGTCCCCAAAGAAGGAAATTCACCTTTTTACTGTTAGTAGCAGATGCTAATAGTCTTTGCAGCAGGCTGTAAGGAAGCCTTCAGTGGGATTATGGGTTGGACTAACAGCCCTCAAGGTGAACCCTTTTATTTTTCATTGGGCAAAAAGAGATAAATCTTGATTCAAGCATTTTTCTTCTTCCCAGGTCAACTTTCTGTGGCCGTGGAACTGTGGCATATGGAGATCCTCAGTTACTCAGACCTTGCTAGAGGTCCCCAAGGTCTGTGCATGGCAGCTGAGTAAACCCCCAGCCATGTGCATGGAAATCTTGGCACAGAGCATGATTAAAGCAAATTTAAAAAACAAAAATATTGCTCCCTTTGGTTTTTTTCCCAGTTCTTTGCAAACACACTTGTCAATGCTTTTTTGTGTTTGAGCCACGTTTATTGGGCTTGTAACTGTGGAGCAATCAGAAACCACACATGCTAAAATCCATTTAAAACACTGCACAGCCTCCCTCTACCTGTCCCTCCAGGCAAGAACTGAGTCCCACCACACTGCTAGGTAGAAAATCTGGGATATTATCAAACACTCTCAAGGCAATAGGTATCCTCAGAACACCCCTGCAGGTCTGGAGCACCTCCAGAGGCAGGAGCAGCACAAGGCCAGGTTATTCCTGCAGCAGGTGAGCACAGCCCTCTGTACCTGCACCTGCTTGGAAAATGCAGATAAGGCAAACCTCGAGTGCTCCCACTTTGGAAGGAACCAAACCCTGAATCCAGCTCCTGGATACTGTTTAGTTTCAGACACAAACATTTGTAGTGGCCACTGACAATCCTGAAGGGAAACTCTGAGTAAGCAGGCTTTACAAAACCTGGGACTGACCATTTCACATAAAAAATGACATTACTGCTCTGCAAAGCATGGCATGAGTGAGCCTCCTGCAGCTGTAAGAGACCAAGGCAGTGCATATTTTTTCAAGAATAAAACCCAAACTCTGAGCTACTGAAGAGGAAGGAAGAGTTAATAATTTATTTACTCCCGTTTCCCCATTTGATAAATGAGGTGCAAGCACTTGGGCAGATAAACTTCTAAAAAGAAATAGGGGTAGAAATACCATGAGAACACATGTATGACTATAGACTTCTGAATTTTTTTTTTTTTTTTAAGAAAATGCCCAACCCTGTTTTATCCTTGACTAAACACAAGTGTGTAAAAAATTAAAAGCATATATAAACACAAGTCGGAGGTTCAGCCAGAGAGACCTGCAGTTCTGAGTCCTGCAAGTCTCCTGGGGAATTAACATATGGCAAGGAAAACATGAACAATGCTGGGAAGCTCCACAGTGTCCCAAGAGAGAGCCACAGCATCCTGCAACACCAGAAATCCAGTCCTCTCCTCTGCCTGCTTCCTATTCCAGACCACACCTTCTTCAGGATTGGAGAAACATAGCTGTGCCTTAATTTATCACTTTTTTTTAAAATCAAAACCCATCCTTCTTCCAAAGCCCCCAGCTGTGAGCCACAAGGACCAGAGCATCTCCTCCAGGCACAGAGCAGCCTGCATCCATCCCAGCCTTCCCAAAGGAGAAGCAAGCAGCTGAAATCCAACTGATCATGGCCTAAGGAATTGTCCATTTATTCTGTCTGACCTGTATTATTACAATATTGAATAAGAGCAGCAGACTAACAGATAAAATCCTAACTCAAATCCTTTCCACCAGCTCTTAAATTAAATGGGAAATACTGTTCAAAAAGTTATTTTGAACAAGTGTTAAATCTTGTCAGTGCACTGGGGCATGTACTGATTCCAGTGATACAAACCTATTTACAAACCAAAACCCTACTTCAACTAAAGACACTGAGCTCTGAATCAGTATCAAAGGTGGTATCTTAATAAAAAGAAAACCTAGCTGTTTAAAGAAATGAACTCCATTAGCACCAATGACATCAGTGGAACACCTGGTATCCATTTGGTCATTCCCAGGGGTGGAGGTCAGGGAACATCAGCTCTGCAAACATGTAAGGCCATAAAGCACAGCCAAGCTGACTCAGCTTTCTAAGGGGAGTCAGCTCAGGTCTCATTTCTTCTTGAGTTCACTCAGAGCCTTCTCCCAGAGACAAACAGGTCTGAGGAGTTGCCAGACCTAGTCTTGTGCATTTGCACAAGCTGCTTTTCACCTTTTAGTTGATGCTTCTACTAGAACAACCTACAGAGCTTTGTAGCATTCCAGCCATACCCCAATGTCTGGAGGAATTCTGTATGTTATTTTTTATATATTTCCAGTGTTTTTGCTCTCAGTTCATCACTCAGAACTTGTCAAAGCTTGGGTTCCATGGGTAGTATAGAAAGGATCCAGGGATTACACAGCTGTCCTTCTACAACCACTTATTTCAGCAAGGAAATTAAAGGGTTACCAGGAGAAGGTCAGACTCTTTCATTATGAAAAGAATATATCAACACAACTAAGAGTTTTCCAAAATGGATTAGCCTTCATGAAAAACTCAGAAAACACAGGAGCATTTCACATCTGAAGTCACTTGATACAGGGTGAAGAATGGGACTTAAAAATGATCTGGTTCCCTACTAACTCTCCCAGTAGATCTCCTACACCCCAACAATACAACACCAAAAATAAAAGCCTTCCCAGCCAAGACAAGACACACAGATCCATATAATTCTCTTCCATGGGCCACTCCTGATGAGTTGCTGCCTGGGAATTACCAGCCTCTAGAGCTCCAATCCTACTGTGGGATCCAGCTCACCAATTCAAGAAATCTATGCCAATGGATTTTGGAGCTACCAGAGAAACCACCCCTTAAAGTAATTTTCCAGCTTATTTATAAACCATAATCTGAAACAAATATTCCTATCTTTCTAGGAACATTTTCAAGGATAAAGCAGACTATAAAAAATGCCTGCAAAATTTGCACATTAAGGCCAGGAGCTTCAAGGCTGCATTGTAAGTAGTTCAGGTCTGGGGGTTTTTCCTTGTATCTTGTCAGATTTGTGGCTTCTTACAGCACAGGAGTGTGAAGGGGAATGGCAGCTCATGTTCTCCAGTCCTCATGCTAATTCTAAAGCAGCTCCTACACATCTGATTAGAAGCACAGCCTCAACAGGAAAAAAAGTCACCCTGGATTCAAGTGATGCTTTTGTATATTTATTGCCCCCCAATCTCTCCTGGAGCAAACAAGCACAGAGCTGACTCACACCTGGCTGGCACACACAGCACTCAGGGATACATCCTGCACAAACAACAGGCACTGCTCACCTTGAGAAAATTCAGCACCAGGGGGCTGAGTGTGCTTGCTGAACGAGTGGGTTAGCAAATCCTAGCTGCTTCTTTTTCTACTGTTCCAGATGCTTGGAATTTGGATTCTTGCCCTGTTTCTGCTCAGTGCAGCAGAAGGTAAGCATATGGGGTTAGTGTTTGTACTGCTTTTCTATGCTGCTGTATTTTCCACCTATTTTCTAGGTATTATTCTACACCCTAGTGCCTTAAAACTTACTAATTGAGCTGAATGTGGTTCATTTTTCCATATGGGAATGGTGAGATGAGAGTGTGCATGTTGTCTTTCTTCTCCACTCTGGGAATTCTGCCCCAGGAATAAGCAAGAAAAGCTGATGTGTGTGTTTCTTATCTCAGAACAAAGCTACTGCTCTACTAAATAGGAAATTATTTCTTGTACTCTTATTAGTGATGGAAATAGAAAAAAAAAGCCAGGGCCAGGAGGCAGTCTAATGAGGGCATAGCTTTGTATTTAGCAGAAGGCACTGGCTTGTGTAGTATGAGACTTCTCATGTGCAGTCAGCTGTTCAGCACAGTCTCAATTTATTGCTAATTATCTGCAATATTTTGGCTTGGCATTAGGAGAAACTCATCAGCTGTGTCTGCCTTGGGCAAAGCAGCAGCTGGGGAGGATACCCAAGGTATGGCACAGGATACCCAGAGGAACTCCTCTGGAGACTTTGCTGATGAGCAATAGGGTGGCTTCTCTTGGGGCAAATGGAGCCTCTCAACATCTGGGAAAGGGCAACTGCTGGTGTTTGCTTTCTGTAAAGTCTGGGATTTTCTAGGGGGAAAAAAGATCCCCAGAGAAGCCATGCTATGAGTTCTGGCTGCTCCATTTCTCTCCTCATTCACATGTTATTGTTTTGGTCTGCCTGCTGCAGGGGAAGAAGTTTGCTTTGAGAGGCTTGGGTGCTTCACAGATGATGTGCCATGGTCTGGGACCACAGAAAGGCCAGTCTACAAATTACCCTGGAAACCAGAGAGCATAGACACTCACTTCCTCCTGTACACTAGAGAAAACACTGATGACTTTCAAGTAAGAACCTCTGTGGTTTAAACATTAGTGAATCACATGCAAAAATTGTTAATAAACACAGACTTCGGCTGTGCTCCTGAAAAGTGTAGAAAAGTGTTAAAAATTGGCCAAACCTCTCCTTTATTCAAAAGATCACCTCTTCCAGCTCCTTAGCAGGGTCCCCACTGAGAACCACTAGGAAACTGAGCACTTTGGAGTAATTTTTTTCTACAGATAAAATCAAAACATGCTGAAGTCTTGTCTACTCCAAGATAGACATCAAAGCTTGCTTTCCATGGAAATACAGATAAGCCTTCATGTGCACTCTTGCAGATGAGTTCAACATTGCATAACTTTTAAACACCTGCACAGATAAGCACAGTTCAGGTCTTTGCAATTTTGAAAACTTATTTACAGGTTGCAGATTTAAAGGTCTATTAAGTTCTTAATGCTAATTTAATTATTTTAAAATCTACATTAATGTAGGAGGTGTCTGCTATTGATAAGTTGACAATCAAGGCCTCAAATTTTAATGCAAGCAGGAAGACCAGGTTTATTGTACATGGATTTGTAGACAATGGAGAAGAAAACTGGCTGTCAGACATGTGCAAGGTAGGTACCAAAGAGACACCCTTGGTTTGCATTTATAAACACATTCATATGAATTGTCTGCTTTCTCTATTTCTAACCAATTTTTCTCATGGTATTTGTAGTGATAAGAAAGCAAAAAAATAGTTCACATTTTCAGATTGTTACCAAATGGAATATGTAGCTTTGCACCTAGAGGAAATAATGAAGTAAAATGCAGCTTTTCTCTTCAGTGAAGTGAGTGACAAGAACATTTGACTCAGTAAGTGCCCTTTTTCTTGACAAAAAGAACACAAACCCTGGAGCAAGATATTGGCTATGGTCGGGGTGATTCCAGAAATAACTGCAGACTCATGGCTCCTGCATCCTATTTCTCCAGCCCAGAGAAGGTTTCTCTTGTGGAAGCTCTATCAGGAAGGTTTGGGCTGCCACGTGGGCTGGCCATTACCAGAAGCAATAAAAAGACATAAAAATGTACATCTAAAAGGGACCTCAAGGGGAGCATTTCAAACAAAGCTTTCCATCTAGGACTTGCTATGAGCACTGAATATAGTAAAGCACTTTCCTTTATTGATTTTTGTGCTAATTCCACAAATTATTTCTTAACCCTGTCCCTATGCAATTCCAGCTTGTGGTTTTCTCAAGTCCTCTAAACATGCTTTTAATTGCAGCTGGAGCTAAGGAAAGCCCCTAGTCATGCAGCACAGAGCAAAATATCAATTGAGGGCATTTTCAGGATAAGGTTTTTCAACCATTAACACAACTACCATTTTTTAAAATAATGTATTCCTATTTTACTTATTAGAACACTATAAGGTACAATGGGAAACTAAAATCAAGGTATTTTGCATTTATTGCATCCTTATTGCCTGCTTCTTTTTGATGCTAGATCAAAAGAAAAGAAAAATGATGGATGATTGTTGGATTTGGCAGTTAATAATTTGTTTAAAGCACCAAAATCAGATTGGTGTTTTTACAATATTCTGTCTTACATTTTGCACTTTTAAAATAGAGGTTTGTTTCCTGGAACTTCACAATCAATGAGATAGCTCACAGTTTTTTAAGCTTAAATCCACTTGATCAATTTTTCAGAATGTAGAGGCATGAGATTAAATCCTTAAATTCATCTATTACAGCAGCCTCTGTTTTACCACAATACTCTAGTTTATATTTAGAAACAAATTGGTCTCAGTGAATCTTTTCAATAAAGAGTGGAGAAAAAGGGATTGTGAATACATTGATCCTCTTATGTGTATCTGTTACTTGCTTTCCTTCCCATTAAGGAATAATCCTATCTGTATATTGATTTTTAGCTCTTCTAGCATGGTCACAGACACTTTTATTGCCTTTTTTCTTTTTGCCAGTTGTTGCCATATATTTAAACTGCTAAAACAAAATATTTTTAGCCAAACAATCCAGCTCAATGGAGAACAGTAAAACTGCTGATTCTGTGGCAAAGTCTCTGCCTGTATATACATATTTCCAAATAAAGCCATAAATCCAAAATGAACACCAATAGTTTATACATCATCTTACAAAACACAGTCTCTTTCTCAAAAGTCTGCATCAGAAAATCACACTTGGCTTTTACTATCAAAAATATTCTAATTGAATTTGAGTTACAATAGTTCCTTTAAATCACTGAAGTGAATAGGTGCATGACCAGAGCTCTTATTTAGTGTTACATACCAAGTTTAGTTGAAAATAAGAATTGAAAGTTTCATTATTTACATTGTTTTTCTTTCTGTAAAAAAACCTGCTCTGGGTATTTGAAATGGTTACTGCATTTCATATCACCCTCTTTCAGCATTGTTTGATCACACAAACCCCTCTGAGCACACATTCAAATCATTCTCATCCAAGTCCACTCAAGATTTAGTAGTTGAGCCAGACTAACCAACTTGACCTGATCCCATACTGTATTTACCATGGCTTTTACCTTTGTTTCACAAAACAGAAAATGCTCACTGTGGAAGATGTGAACTGCATCTGTGTGAACTGGAAGAGAGGTGCCCTGTGTCAGTACACCCAGGCATCCAACAACGTCCGTGTTGTGGGCGCTGAAATCGCTTATTTTATAAATGTGCTCATGGTAAGTCTGCTGTTTCTAAAGCTATAGCTGTAGCACTGAATTGAAAGAAATACAGCTCTGGAACTTTCACAAATGTGGATGTAACCAGCAGAAAATATTGTCCTCTACTCCACTAGCAGTTGTACTGAAAACAAACATCTTTTTTTAAAGGAGTGTATTGTGTGATAGCAACAGGGCTTGCTATCAAGCAGGAGATTCTACAAGACATTCTCATAGCACAGCCAAAGAGTTACTCTGTAGGTGTTAACAAATGCAGTGTAAAGCTTTAAATATGCAGAAATAGTGGAAATGGCAAACTTCTTTTTCATGGAGACAGAACCTACCAAAATCTGCCAAAGAGCTCACAAGAAAATCATCTGGCAGCACTGGCTGGGGACCCACCAGCTGCCCCAGGGAAAGCTGTGGTGGACAAACCTACAGGAGATGCCCCCTTTTGCAGCCAGCTTCACACTTAAATATGAAGTGAAGCTTGGTCTGAAGCCTCTCAGTCTAATTACTTTCAACACACATTGTCCATAAAAGAGCTATAAATAACAAAAACCAGAGAGTGTGCTGGGTCTAACAGTGCTCTGACCCAGCTTTCACTGTCCACATCTGCACTGCAGCTACTAAATTCCTGCCCAAAAAGGCTGAAGGCATCTCTCATCCCATGCCCTCCCCGAGCTCTGCCTGCTGCCTAACCTGCCAGGTGTAACTAAGAGCTCCTGCCCTGCCTATTCTTGCAAGCCAGACAAGCATCCTGTGAATCTGGAAGGATACAGAGCCTGTCAGGACTCCTGCCAGAGCTGTCTGGAGTTACAGCAACCTCCAAACCAGGGCAGCAGTGAATAGGGAGATTTGGAAAATCTGTGTTGGACAGAATTGGCAAAGAGATGCTGAAATCCTATAGGAGTTCCTGAGTCAGCAGGAAAATTAAAAGTGGTTCTCCAGCCCCTTTAAAGTCTTCCCTGCCACTGATGCAAACAGAGCTAGCTGTGTTTGTTGCTGTTTTGCCAGGAGGAATATGGATACTCCCCAGCTGATGTGCACATCATTGGCCACAGCCTGGGAGCACACGCTGCTGGCGAGGCCGGCCGGAGGCGCCCGGGCATTGGCAGAATAACTGGTAACTTACAATTACCAAAATTATATCAAACATAATTATTAATCTATTATTTATTAATAATAAATAATAATAATCATCAGTGACTGCAGCCACACTCACACCAAAGCCACCAAACAAAACCCTGCTGTTCACTTTCCCTTGTGATTCCATCTGTGGGCTGCACTGTAGTCAGGGGCAATTGGAATATTCTATAAAGCAGCCTTTTCACACTGCACCCCAAGGTGAAGGGCTGTGCTAAGTAGGGGAAAAGAGTGTGATAATTATTTTGCTTGCACAAGTGTTACACAGCAAAGGGATTGATTTTTTTTTAACGTGTTCAGCACTTCCAGGGGTTAAAGCTGAGAGTTTGATCTCCTTGTTCATCACATTGGCAATGCCAAGGGCATTGTGCATTAAGCAGAGTGGCCTTTCATGCATAAAAGACAATTTCAGACATTATTAACAAAACCCTTTTCAATTGTTATTTTTCCTCTGGGATTTCAGGCTTGGTAAAACTTGGACTAATAGTCTACAAAATTCAGTTTAAAAGCAAACCCAAAGTATGCTGCCTAGGGACAAGAAGAGATACAAGTATAAGGCAGCAAAATCCTGTGCAATTTGCAAGATTTTACAAGCACCTGAAATTGCTGCGGCAATTTGGGAAGCAAATTGATTCATTTTCTGCTAGGTTCAAAAGCAAAGCTCATTGCTTCAAAACTAGATGTTTTTCCCAAAATCTGACTGGACCTATCAGCACAAACTCCTCTGAGTACTCTCAAGGGACTCTAGGAACCACACAGATGGCTCAATTACTTGGGAGGCAGACACAGTAACCTCAGTTTATGCAATGTTATTAAAGTTCAAATTTAAAAAAAAAAAAGTTAATGCCAAGTGTTGGCATGCAGTATTGGTGCAAGTATGTAAAGCAGTAAAATTTAATAGGCTTCCCACAGGTGACTTCCTGGGAGAAAAGCCCATATCCTCATTTTATTAATGCCTATATTACTTAGGTATAAGGAACCATAGGCAACTATATATGTGATATTCATTATATACAATCAAGCAGTGATATGTAAAATTATTCTACACCTTCATCTCTTTATTTATACATGACACTACTCTTTTTCTCTCAGGACTGGACCCTGCACAACCTTATTTTCAAGGCACTCCAACTGAAGTCAGACTGGATAAATCTGATGCAGATTTTGTTGACATTATCCACACAGACTCAGCTCCCACAATCCCCAACTTAGGTGAGTATGCAGCTCTACTGTACTGATTATTTATTATTTACTGTACTGGATTATTTATGCCCTGTGGCACTTGAGTGTTCTGATTGTTCACCGAGGCTGTTGTGCTGTGGCAGGACAGAACAAATTCACTTTAGTCACCAACAGCTCCTGTCCTAAAACACTGTGCACAGGCAAACCTGAAGCCAGCAGCTACAGGTGTGAGACAGCATTAATTTAAAACATACTTACCCCTGTTTCAAATGCTGCAGGTTTTGGCATGAGCCCAGCTATAGGACATATTGACTTTTATCCAAACGGAGGAGAGCAGATGCCCGGGTGTGGGAAGAACCCTGTTTCACAGATTGTAGATCTCGATGGCATCTGGGAAGGTAAGTGTGCTGCTTGCATTACAGATTCACGGGAAAGCCACCCCTCAACGTGTAGCCACTTATCTTTCCTTAATTCAGGTGTTTTACATTAGCTGTTGGTGTATCACCAGCAATGGCAGCTGCAGGCTGCAGTGAAACTGCTAAAATGCTCAAACACACCACTTTTCCAGAGCTTATTAAAAAATAAACAAGGCAAAGCGTTTGCCTCTGGAAAATGTGTTTCCTCTGAAGGATCTAATATCAGAAACAAAAGTTGCTGGAACTGTGCCAAAAGTACTGAAGAGTCTTTAAGAGCACATGGCATTTTGTGTCTAATTGCCCAGCAGCAGCACTGGTGGCACTGAGCAAAGATGTTCACAGCTACTCCTGGGAGAGTGTCTTCAGCTGAAATCCCTCAGAGATAGAGCAATTAATCCGATTCCTTGTTAAATTACAGATTACAATCAGAGCTGCATTGAAGTGATGTCATTGTGTCTATTTTTAGGCAGCTAAAAAAAGATTGGCACGAAGTTGCTCAATTACACCGTTCTTTGTTGTTTCACATGGTTCTAATAAAATCTTGAAGTGTCAGAGGATTCCTATGTATCTTTCTAAAATTAAATTGCACGTAAAAAATAAATAAAAAAAACCCCGAAGATTTCCTCTGTGGAGATTTTACAGCACATTATCTGAGCTCTTTCTTACACTACTGCAAACACTTTAAACTCTGGGAATCCATTAACTGGTTTGTGAAAGCTAGCTAGCCTTTTACTCCAGGTTTTATTCAATGCAGCTGGAGGCATTGCTTTTTCATTCTCCCTCCCCTTTTTTTTTTTTTTTTATATAGTAAACTTGTTATCAATAATGGGGAATTAAAGCACAAAGAAATAACTGCATAGTATATGGTCTTCTTTTTAACCTAAAGTCAGGAAAATACAGGCAACACAAAGGAAAATAATATATTCATTATTTTAATTTTAAGAGTCTCCCCTTCTTAAGCACCCCCCAAATAATAATAATTTTGTTTCGAAGCCCTCAGCTGGAGCAAATCAGCACTGCCCTAGGAAGTTCACTATTAAATACTTTTCATTTGGTTTTCTTTTGTTATGATAATGAAACTGTTGCCTACAAAAGACCTGCTTCAGGCAGCTCTGGTTCCTATTGTTAAACTCGGTCAGATTGCCTGAATAAGTGTTTTTTGAGGGGCAGGGGCTGGGCTGAGCTGCACAGTCGGTCTGCACAAAGCATTTCAAGTTTGCATTTTATACCTGTTGAGCCAGTGACATTCCTTAGGGCCTGAGTGCATCAGGAGCAAGTAAGGCTCCAACCTTATGTTTGATACTCCAGGATTTGCAGTGAGGCTTTAGAGGAGGAATGATGCATGGCAATGGCATGGGATTCTTTCCTTGAGTGGGGAGAGAAAATGAGAATTAACCTGGGGGCATCTTTCCATAGGAACTCGGGACTTTGTGGCTTGCAATCACCTGAGGAGTTACAAGTATTATTCTGACAGTATTGTGTACCCTGATGGATTTTTAGGCTACCCTTGTGCTTCATATGATATGTTTCAATCAGTAAGTATTTCTCAAAGCTTTGGGATGGACCCTATTGAAAACATTATTAAAAATTTATCCTTTGACTAATTTTTTTTTTTTTTTCTTTTCCTTGGCTGGCTGGGTAATGTTATTAATAGATATATTTGTTTTCACTAGGGAAACTGTTTCCCATGCCCAGAAGAGGGATGCCCAAATATGGGTCACTATGCAGACAAATTCAAGGACAAATATAAAAAAGATTTTGTGAAACTTTACCTGAATACTGGAGAGGCCAGGGATTTTCCTCGTGAGTTCTGAATGCTTCCAGTTGCTACATACATTTTGTAAAAGTTTTATTTTCCTGTTTGACAGTTAACTGTAACAGATGAACAGATCTCATCACAGTGCAAGGTCTCTTCTGTTCTTCATGCTTTTTCCTCTTCTGCTCTACACTAATGCCAGTCTGGGACCCTACAGTACAAGAAATTTGCTGACAAACTCTAAAGTCTAGTGGATGTTACTGAGATGTTTACTGGACTGCAAGGCCCAAGGAGAAGGAAGGAGAGACAGAAGCTGCAGTAAAGGAGTTTCTTATTAAATAGCATGAAAATTGCAGTCACAATGGCAGTGGTTAAATGCAGGAAGAGGGGCCCAGGAAGCAGGGAAATCTCCATCATTGGAGATGCCAAAAACTCCATTTGACAAAGGCCAAGAAGAAGCTGGTTTCAGAACTGGATGGACAGGATGACCTCCTTTACACCCTCAGTTATCCTAAACACCAGCTCTCACAACACACTGCTTAGTTTGCCCTTGTAAGCACAAATCAGAATCTCCTTGAGCTCCTTTTGCTAATTGCACACTAAAAGGAAGTTCCCACCCACAAAAATTATTTTCCTGGAGCTCCAGAATTTTTTTTTTGTGCAAAATGCTGTGATCTATATCATATTTACTATGATATGGACTTGTTTTTCCATTTTTTCCTCTCCCAGAAAGTAACACAAATGTCTTCCATTTCTCATGTTGATCTCATTAGGATATAACAACAGATTTGACTCACTGGTGTTTTCTGTCTTCTGCTCTCAACTATACTGTACAGACAGGAAAACAAACAAAAAAGCCAACCTAGAATTTGATATTTTGGGGACTGTTTCTCCCTGGGTACAGTCTAAGTCACTGTATTTCTTCTGTATAGTTTGGAGGTACAAAGTAACCGTGACCCTCTCTGGAAAGAGCAAAGTAAAAGGATATGTAAATGTTGCCCTGTATGGCAGTGATGGGAACACAAAGCAGTACCAGATCACCAAGTAAGTTAAAAATTCAATAGAAAAGAAACTTTTCTTCTAGAACTCTTAATTTGTATTTGTAATTAATAGTTCTGTTTAATTTGATCTTATGAAGAAACAAAAAGGCAGCATATCAGTCCAACCTGTCTTTGCTGCCTCTGAAAAACAGTGATTTGGGATGAATTACATCAGAAATCTGGCATTAATGGTGCTACCATATAATAGCATAAATATTGTCTCTGCTATATTTTTATTCTCTTGCCACCATAGCAGAGGCTTGGACAAGACTGGTAATTAAAAGCTGCCATGCCTCACATCCATAAAATGCTGTTTTTCCCAGGGGTACCCTCAAACCAACCAACACTTACACAGCCTATATTGATGCAGAAGTTAATGTAGGAGAAGTTACCAAGGTTAAATTTCTTTGGAACAACAACTGGATAAACCCAACTTTTCCTAAACTGGGAGCTGCAACTATCACAGTAGAAGCTGGAAAAACCAGAAAAGAGTAAGTATATCCATTATGAAAATCTTGTATGTTACTGGAGAAGATAGTTGACAAAATTATAAGTGGACTGGAAGCCTTTTCACAAGAAAAGCTATTTAAGGCATTAAAAGGAAAAGATTCTCAAGGAAACCTTTTCTTTCCTTCCTTTCAAGACACTGTTCATCTACAGTTCTATTCACTACTACTTCATCCCTTTGCCTTAAATAACCTCAAAGATAAACTGAAAATCTCTCCAGGCTTTAGAAGAGTAAACTTTCTGTATAACCCTTTGGGTGAGAAAAATTAATGCTGGCTTGGATTGTTAGCATCCTTCTATTGTCCACAAAACCAGATTATTTGTGGGTCTGATTCACTGTCAGCTGGAACAGGCCAAGTGTTCCATTGGTGTTGGTGACCCCTAAGGTCATGATTGACTTAAGAGGATGGTGATAACAAACCCACCCTTCCAATGAGGAGCACTAACACTTGGAGCATGCACTGAAATATATATATAAAAATATATAAAACTGAGGGAAAGAGGCTAAAATTGATTTCTCTAGACTTTGTGAAGTATGGCTTGGATGTTCAGATTATAGAAGGAGGATTTACTGATCCAGTTTTACTAATTTTCCTGGACTTTTCAGCATGAATGCCTTCATTTTCTTGATCAGTTATTATATCCACATCATGAGTTAAAATCTAGGACAGGAGATACCTGTTTTCAAACACACAGTTAAAATTCTATCACTTAAAAGACAACGTGGGAGATGGAAGTAGTTCCAAGCAAAGTGAAATAATTACAGCCAAGCAGCACTTGAACTCACCTTAAAGCAGAGGTCCTAAGTCTGGTTGTAATTTCCAGTCACTCAAACACTTTGCTGACAAAATGCATTTCTGTAGATAAGAAATCACCCTTTCTACTGACTTGTGGCCTTTGCACAAGTAGTTGTGGCCAGCTCTACAGAGATGGTAGCACAAAATCTGGGGAAAACCCCAAAACTGCAGTATTAAAGTAAGGTGGGCAATGAAGCAGGATGAACACAGTCTATCAATGCTTTCCCAAGCAGTAATTTTTCAAATTTAGAGCTCAGAGTTTGTTCTGTTCAGCTGTCTCAAATGACAAATCAGGTTGTGTTAACATCAAAATGAATCCACTGGTACAATTTCAACAGCTGCTGACAGCTCAAGGTGCTTTGATTTGCTTTCTCCCCAGGTACCGTTTCTGTGGCTCTGGGACTGTGAGGGAGGATGTTCTGCAGACCCTGACTGCCTGCTGACACACCTTTGGATCCCCAAATCCTTCCTACCAATAAAGGCTACTCATACATAAACCCCTGGGTCTGCAGCTGTAATGCTGAGGGTGTGTGTTGTTTGGGGTGGGTTTTTGCTGGCTGGGGAGGCAGAGGTTAGGTCTGTGGATACCTCTCTATTGACAGAATTTTTAGAGCTTTAGGAGTGAAGGTGCCAAAAGCCATTGAAGAATTCAGCCTGTTTCAAAATCATTTCAAAGAGGAAAGGGAGCAGGTAACAGAAACAAATTCATTTCTGTTCCCATGTAATCCTGTCTCAGGTCCTTCATGTTCTCTGAAAACAGGGTTTTGTCTCCTCTGCTGCCAGAGGAAGCTCATCCTCACTGATAAAACCTCACAGACCTGCTGGGGATCAGCTGCTCCACTCATCTACTGCTCCTGGGGACCTTCTCTCAGTTTCCCCTGAGGTTCCCCAGACTGGGAACTCTGCCCTTTCTGCCTCTCTGGGTGACCTTTCCTCACCCAGAACACCCTGTCCTGAAGGACATCAACCCCCCAGCAAGGCTTTAGATTCTGTGCAGTGGTGGAGGTGAAAAGGAATTTATTTTATGTTGGAGCACTACTTTTCTAGTATAGAAAAAAAAAAAAAAAAAAGAGTGTTTTTTTAATATTTTTTTTTTTTAATTGAGTGCATTCTGCTAGCCTAACAGGGTGATGGGAAGGAGATAGGGGATGTAAATAATAGACAAAGAACCATCAGTACTGAAGATTAGCAACCCATGGGCATGCTCTGGGCTGAAGTTAGTTCTTTATATAAAAGCCAAAGCATTCCTTGCTTTAACACAACTGAAGAGAATATCCTCCAGCAATTTCAGTTTTAGTCAGAGACATGCAGCCTTGCTTTTATGTTTAAAAACCTTCTAAATTGCACTTCTGCTTCTTGCCCAGATTAAAAGGTGCTATTTGATTTAGATCAGATGTATGGAAGAAGTTCTGTATTTTAGGAGTATTAAAACTGGCACAGGTTGCCCTGAGAGGTGGTTGGTGCCCCATCTCTGAAAATATTCCACTCCAGGCTGGTTGAATTTGCTGAATTCTTGGAGTATTCCCCCTGCTCCTTTCCTTCTCCCCCTGCTCCATTCCTTCTCTCCCTGTGCAGCTCCTCAGGCAGCAGCAAGTGCAGCAGGCACACAGCAGAATTCTCTTTGTGTGTTTTCCTCCCAGCCTATGCTGTCCAGAAGGACACTTAAAAGCTGACATTTATTTTGTCTCCAGTTTTTCCCAAACATGGTCAGTCTTAGAGTGGTAGAATAATGGAGTCATTTCAGTTCTTTGTCCTGCATCAGGCTCTGGTAAGCCCAGCTCTGGGTTGCTCCTGCAAAGCTTTCCTTGGCTTTCCATGGCCAGAGTTGGCCACAGGAAGAGAGGTTTTCACACTTCATCCAGTCCTTGGAGGAGCACAAACCCTCTCCAGGAAGATAAAAAGTTGTGGGTTTATGAACAGCCATAGATGGGGGAGCTGGTGTCTGATGCTGGGTTTTCATCCCTTTGGCATCTCCTGCTTCCTTCTGCCTTCCCTGTTTGTCTCTCCTAGGATTTGGTGTCCTGATCTCAGTGCCTCCTGCTGAGGAAACCTCACCAGGGTTATTAACTTCCTAACACTGCAGAAGAGTTTCTCCTTTGTCTATTGTTCCATTGCCTTGGAATAAGCAGATTCTTGCCTCCACTATTGTTTTGACAGTTATGATATTCTCAGCATTATCCTTTGCCATAGCCACTTCAGCAGCCCATGTAATTTTAACAAACACCTAACAGAATCAAGACGTTAAAGTTGACAATAGCATAATAAAAAATCTCCTTTTAATAATGAACTGGAGCTGCCGTCATCCTGTTTTAGCAGAGTAAAATCTCTCCCCCACTCCCGAACACTTTACAAAGCTATTACACAAAATGCAATGTTAAATGAACAACAAATTACTTTCCCTTTAGCTAGCTTTTAATGCTAATGGTGCTATTTATTCCTGACCTTTTGAAATATTAGATTTTTTAAATGACAACATAAAAAGAATTCTTGTTTGAAAACGCGAGCGACTTTAAACCACATGTTATTACTTGTAAGTATAGCATGCACATGCATCATTCATTTCAGTGTCCCATTTAGGGCTAATTGGTATATATTTCAGTTGACATATATTGTTCTCCTGCAAACGTGTCAAATTCCTTAACGATGGCAGTGACAAAAG
The DNA here is from genome assembly GCA_030060385.1 of Muscicapa striata striata. Lineage (NCBI taxonomy): Eukaryota > Metazoa > Chordata > Aves > Passeriformes > Muscicapidae > Muscicapa > Muscicapa striata. The sequence goes on along the minus strand of JAREIS010000023.1, from coordinate 372,924 downwards.
CAGAACGCTTGAGATATATAAATTATGCACTTTACCATATAATCATTCTTATCTATTGGGAATGGTATTTGTGACAAACCATGCTCAAAAATACACAGCAAATTGATTTTTATTTTTTTTTATAACTTTAATATCACACCATTCACGGCAAGTCTTTGATTGCATCCTTAAATGTAGAAATGTTTTGATTTTTATCTGCATCGTTTTGAGGCTTTTGAAAAGCTCACTTTATTTATTAAAGGAAGAGCAGCACAGCGAGGATCTTAAAATGTATCTTTTGTTATCAGCATAAGAAAAAAAAAGAGCTGTAATTGTGGATATAGAGCGAGTAATTTGGTGAAAAACGCTTTGTGCTATAGTTTAGGTTTTATAATTCCTGCCAGAAATTGCTATTATTTTGTTGGTGGGCAGCATTGCAAGAAGAATTTTAAATATTTTAAATATGGGAACAATTTGGGCCACGAATTTCCATTACATTTTAGAACACCATGGGCAATGCATTTCCCCCTTTATTACAAATCGTCTTGGAATTAGAGAAAGAAAATCAAAAAAATTGAAGATTTCGTGTGACTAATTATTACTGCAATATAGCAGTGCTCATTGTTGTCTTTAGACAATGCTGTCCACAGTCATTACTTTGCTCCATAAATCAGTAGCATAATGAGGTTCTAAAAAATATTGGAGTGTATCTTAATTTGGCATGGATGAATTCTCCTTCCCGAATCTCTGGAGGGTTTTTTTAATCTAGTTTGTCATGTAAGAGCTTTCATCACCTAGCCCCAGCTGACAGTGCTATGGCTGTGTATTTATTTCCATACCTTCCTGGAATGTGTCCTCAGAGGTTGCAAATAGGAATTTTATGATGTTATGCCTTGAAGGCTGTTTTTTCTTGATTTAAGTGTCATTCCCAAACTGTTCTGCCCCACCCTGATCCGTCAGAAATACATATCGTGTGTGGTTGTACTCAAGTGTGGAAAAACAAGGTTAAATTTGTTAACATCTTGTTGCTGGTATAAACTGGGAGCAGTTTTCTTTGACAGATGAGATATTCACTGGAAAAAAACCCACGGATTTTTGCTAAAGAAATAATATAATATGTTCAGATACCTTTTTTTTTTTCTTAAATGTGAAGGCAAGAAAAAAGTAAGATGTATCCCCATTCCTAACTGGGTCAGCAGAGGGCAGTGGAAGAAAGGAGAGGTTGATGTGATGCTCCACAGCTCCAAATCAAAAAATACTAATAGTGCCCTGTGTGACACTTACTTCAAAACCGTGTTTGCAGACAAACAGAAAAAAGATGCAAAGTACTCTAAATTAGTCTAAATGTTGTGCTCAATTACACAGTAACAACTGGGTGGCTACTGCACTTGCTATCACTTTGATGACCTATATTTTGTGAGACCCAAAGACAAAAGTTGCATTCAAGTCCCTCTTTGTGCTCTGGCCCATGGAATTATTGTTGAGTGTTTATCCTATGAAAAATACTACCTTTAATCTCATTAAGTAGATAATGTTTCACATCTAACCAATTAGGGTGGTAAAGGGGAAAAAAAGCGATCTAAACTCACAGTAATGCATTTGTTCAGATAATAATTCACATTATTGTAATTTGGCATATTTAATGTCTCAATTCCCCATGAAAAATAACAGCAATGAACATTACTGGTGGCTTGGGTGCCTCAGCTTGGGGTGTGCAGTTTCAGAGGATGGATTCTCTGGGAGTCCTGATTATCCTCTTTGGAAAGTGAGTGCAGTGCTAAGTGCAGTGCCATTTCTCACTCAGAGGTCCTTCATGGAGGAGGAATATATACAGTCATCACCTTAATTATATGGATGAAAGCACAGGATAAGCTTGTCCTGCCTGAGGTGATGGAAGAGCAGGACCAGCCCTTCCTTCTCCCAACACAAAGCACTACAGACTACAGAAACTACCACAGGAGCTGCTTAAAAATAAATTAAACTGAGTTTAGACTAACCTTTTCTGTATTGTCTTTAATTCTTTAAAAACACCAGCCTTCTCTCTTTTGATGAGGAGGGGAGTGTGCAAGGGTTCTCCACCACCCCCAGCTCTCACCAAGGTGCTCTCTGTCCCTTGGGGGATCCCATGGCCTGACCTCACATCTCTTCCCAGCCTTTCTCATCTCCCCCTGGCTTGCAGTTTGGAAATCAGTGCATGTGACAATTTTACAGACTGCTTTAAAGGGTGTGTTTGCCCCTCTGCACCCTCCCTCTGCCATCACCCACCTCCAAATCCCCACCTCCCACAGACAGGGAAGGCTTGGCAAAGGAGGCTTCTCCCCTTCATTAAGGACAGACTGCAGATCCTCGAGCCTTTGCCTTAATTCCAAAAGGAGCCAAAATACCTTTGCTGGGTCATGAAAATCAGCCTCTCATTCCCTCCCACAGAACCTGAATTAGGAAGCCTCTCCTGGTGCTGTGACAGAGGGGACATTGCTCATGTGCAGGGTCTGAAGGGATGGCAACACAGCAGCAGGAAGCAGCACATTTCTATTGCATAGGACCCTCATAAGGTAATAAAAACTTTTTTTTTTTTTAACCAGGGAGAAATGTTAAAAGTGGAGAGCAGAGTGACTGCACCAAAGAATAATTCTCCTTTTGACCCCCAGAGAAAGAGGTGCCTAATGAAAGTATATGATCACGGACAGTGTGAAGATAACTGTCTGATCAGATAATGGAATTGTTTTCAGTGATAAGAATGAATCCATTACTAATGCAAATAACTATAATAATTATAATTTGCAATACAGTAAAAATCACCTAGTCTACCTCCTCCTCTGACAGGAGACTGTATAATAAATTATAGGCTGAGAAAAAAAAATCAAAGGGATAAAGGTTAAAAGATTAAAAAAAAATCTGAAACTTAAATGCTTAACAGGGAAGTCAAGACCTGAAAGCAGAAATTGGTGCTATTAAATAAAGCAATTGTGAAGAATGAGATATTATGGAATTGATTAACAAACCAGAAACCAAGCATTTCCTCGTATCACTACCTCTTGTCACAGATTTCAATAATTCTGAAAGAACAAAAAATTAAGAGTTGGCGTATAACAAGGAAATTAATTATTTAAATGTAGGTGAATATGCTAATGGGAAGATGAATATAACTTCACACACAAAAAGCCCCCAGAAGGTTCAATAAATTTGAAGAGTCTCTCCAGTTGCTTTTGCTTTGCTTTAGTATCCAAAACTGATCCAGCTGTTCAGGTGTTTCCAACCAGGACTGCTCATCTACAGGACAGATATTTTAGGATTTTTCTGGGCACACCAAATTGCTCATACCAATCCCACAATTTTCTCTGTGAGGCATTTTGGGCATGGAGACTGTAAATAATGCTTTATTTCAGCTTTGGAGGAGTAGAACAGAGCAGATGAAACAAATTTGCTTTCTCCACTGGTTAAGCAGAGAGGAAATAATGATGCACAAGGTTTATCACTCACTGTTGGAATCAAACCATTCATAGTTTTAGGTGATAGAGCTTTGGGAATCTCCCAAGAGATCATGTGATTCTTCCCCAGCCATCAATTTGAGTAAAATAGCTATTAAATAACCCAGTCTAAAGCACTGTCTCCATCCAGATCTTCATTTTCCAAAGGTCAGGATGTCCCGTAACAGCCACAGAGAAAAGCAGAGATTTTAATGGTGGGGTAAGTAAGGGAGACTTAGACACCCAGAGGTGATGACATCTAGTCAGAAGTAGGGGTCACTACCAGATTAAATTAATCTTTAACTCAGAGTGGAACCCAATTTTGTGTGCTTGGAGTATTTTCCTGCATTTTAAATTCAGAGTAAAAAGTTCAGTGTACCCTGCCAAAACCTCAAGTCATTCACAAAGTCAGAGATTTCTCACCCTCTTTGAAATTTTTCATTGCAGCACTTTTCATGCTGCTGAAAAGCTCAACACACTTCAGGCCAGCAAAGCACAAGTAGTTTATCAGAACCTCCACAGTACAGGAGTTCAAGGAAAATGTTTTCATGATGCAAATTGCAAAAGCAAAGTGAGTGGAAAACTTCAGTCTGCTTCACAAGCAGGAGTTGTGGTTACCTCCTAAGTGCCATTTATCCAGAACACACCCAGCCCATATAACATTAACTCCTAAGGTTTAAACACATACCTTTGAGCTTAAACACAAGAAGGCCTTTAATCAATGTTTGTGACAGACAAAACCACACCAAATCAAATCCCCACATCCCATTGCATTGTTGATGCTTCACCAGGGCTGTTTTGGAGAGGGGTGCTCCCAACACGAGCCCTTCACGTGTGTTCACACAGAACAACTTCAGCATCAGTTTCCAAATCTCCTGCCAGAAATAAGATGCTTATCTGCTAGAAACCAGCATCCACTGCCTAATCCTTAAAGCTCCCAACAGAGCCATAAAAAAGATCACAGGTCTTCAAAACATGGTTGGAGGACCTGGGATTTAATTAGATAATTAGATTCAGGGCATGCATGAAACTGGTCTTCAGATATGTCAAAAGCTGTCAGGGCAGGAATGAGATTAATTTTTCCCATGTTCTCTAGGGGTAGGACAACCCCAGAGAGTCAAAGCTGACATTATGTAAGACTTCAGACAGATGAGGACAGTGAAACAAACACACTGCCCAAGCAGATGACACCATTGCAGCATCAGAAGTTTAAAAATAACAGAAGCTGGGAGTAGTTTAGGAAGAACTAATATTGTTTTGCAGCAGCAGGTGATATATGATTGATGCCTGAAGTCCTTTCCAGCTATGGGCATCTCCTCTGATGCTCTGACAGAGCTGTAGTTGCACTCAGCAAAAACACTGGATGGATCTGAGCAGGGAAGAGAAAAAAACTGAATTATATGTTACTTGACTCTGAAGGGGAGAAATTAAAATTGCCTCAGTGGGATATGACCAGTGGAGTTTGTCACACCCCCTCAGTCCTGTAACATCCTTGCTAAGTGTGTGGTATTTCTGATCTCCACTCTCTTGTGTTTCACCCATAAGAACCAAAAGAACTCCAACATTAATTGAAGTTTTGGAACATCCTCAGTGATGTTACCTGATTCTTCAGCTGCCTTACACAATTATCAGGCTGAAACATAGACCTTGTTTCCTGAGTAGACAAATCTATTCTCCCCACTGTGCAAGGAATTTTTCATGGACAAGGCTGTGTGTTCACAACACCCTGCAGGCAGTACTGCAATCCAGACCTCTGCCAACACAAAGAGCAGAGGGAGAAAATCATCTGAAGGAGGATGCTGGAATGTTGCTTGTGGGAAAAAAAAAAGACATCTATATACAACTCCTGCATACATCATGCAGAATCAGCACCTTCTCTGCTGGATTCTGCTCTACTTAGAGCTCATTTCATTCAACTCCACTCATTTTGAGGAGTCAGTAGCCATCTAGGCAAAGTGTTGGTGGAGGACACAGGCTGAGAAAACAGATCCATGATTGCCACAAGATGAGAAAGAAGCCTTCTGCAGTGCTTTAGGTGCAGCTGTGTGTTGCCCAGTGCTCGCCTGCAGGGTGAGAGGCACCAGGGCAGCACCGGGGCTGCTCTTTGCACTGCAGAGGAAGAGGATGTGCTCAGCCTGGGCTCTGCTCTTATCAGCTGATGGCAGACGGAATTCCTGCTAGAGGTGCAGAGATTGCTCCTCAAAGGGAAGGAAATACTCCTTGTTGCCCTTAGGAAAGGGAGAGCCACCTTTCTAACTCCTTACATTGCTGCAGCTCAGCAAACCCTGGCAGTCACAGCTCTCTATCTCACCACTCTCTGACTGAAACCATCTCTGACCTTGTAGCTGCTGGAGCACTCCAGTGCCTCTGTTCCAGCACATCCAGGTCCTGCTCACACATTCTCCAGCCAATTCCTTTTTCCTTACACTCTGGCATCGTCCTCCTTGATGTCTTGGCTCCACTGCAGCACACAATATTCCCAGAGTAAGCTTGGATTTATTTTTCATTTCTCCATGCCTGTGTCAGCTCACCTGTGGACACTGATAGAAGGATCATAGTGGCTGTAATCTACCAAGTTCTTAAATTATATTTTTTTTCCCATTGCTTGGTAATGAACACCATGGCCTCATTCAGTAACTTCTGCTCTGGGCACAAAGCCAGAGCTCCTGGGATATGGCATCTAGTAAACTTTCCCTATTATTACAATCCCTGAAAAATTAGAAAATAGGTACTACTTTAAAATCATAGCCAGCATCTAATCAATTGTACATTAACTAAAGACAATTTCTTGGTTTGCAGAAAAATGCAGTTAACTGACTCAATATATAGCATAAGGATGGCACAAGACAGTTTTTGCTGTAAGAAATTGATCTTTGCATCTGTGAACTGCACAGGCTGTGGTGGAAACTTCTTCCTTTTTTGAATATTCACGTCCCAGTCTCTAACTTGAAGGAAAAAAGCACAATACCTTATTGTGACTCTGCATTGATTCCACCACAAAAATGTTTTTGATTGTTAGAACACATCAAGGTATGAATGAGAACTAACAAAACAGAATTTATTCCTAAAAAAAGTACAAGACTGGCAAAAACCAGGCCTGAATTCCAGCCAGACAAAGCATTTGCACTTCTCACAAATTTACCCAGGCTGCATCTCTTGAAAACCAAGCAGTTCTTGCACTGACTAAAGGAGCTCTGAATCCATTGTCCCTAAGACAAAGAGTTGGACACTGCTGTCAGGGAGGCCCTTTTACAAGTTGTTTTATTCCATAGCTATTCACACGAACACAACATCTGCAAATTTCAGTAAGGACTCACATGATTTTGCAGAACCAACAACTTACACAAAATCCCTTCTATCAAGATGAGGCTGTAGCTTTAAATATAAACACACTGCTGTGAGAAAGCCTTAAGATTTAGAAAAGTCCAGTGTAAGGACCAAATTCTGAATGCAAACACATGAAACTCCCCTGGAATCTTCAGCAGCGTGGTAGAACACCAAAAGCAAAATTTGGTTCTTAATGTGTCCCTGAAGACTGTAATTATATTTCCCATTGTACTAGTAACATTAATTGAATGTTTAGCTGAAATCAAGTTCATTACAAGTTAAATACAGTACCTAGCCTATTAGGATGGTGTTTATAATTATAGTCATAAAGCACTTGTAAAACACCTTCATTGCAGCAAATGGGTGGAAATTGGGTGTAGTGGCTGCTGAAGCATCTCAATTCACTCTCTGCATCTTTGCAGCATTGTGGACCAAGGTCACCTGTGCCACTGAATCACCTCCAGAGCTTGTGCCAACACTGCTGAATTTCAGAGGGACACAGCCTATAGCTGTTAGCAGAAAAATGTAATACTGCACAAACTGCTGTGCAAGGGTTTTTTCAGTGCAGCTGGACCTTACTGAACACCCCTAGATATATAGAGAGGTACATTCTCATGTTAATAGACCTAATTGTTGGCCAGCTCATTGTCCTGATAATGCATTTTTAACAATAAAACAGCTTTCAATAATACAGGACCTAAGAGATTACAGTTATCTTTGCTATATCAGATTTTGTATTTAATTTCCTGGCTCTCTGAGAGCTTCATTACAGAAAATACCTGATCTACTTTTGGTATTGCCCAAAGTCCTTCTGCCTGTACTCCAACAAACACCTTACCCAGAAAGCTACACCAGTTTTGCTGGGAGCTGAGTCATGAGGAGCAGTGAAGCTCCACCTTGGGCACTTCTGGTGAACTGAAGCTGTACAGACACTTGGTGCCACTTCTTCTCAGTTACACACATGAAGGAGCACCCAAATTCAAGCATAACCACTCAGCCTGTCTCACTTTCATAGCAAATTAGGTTTCTTTTTATACCCATTTTCATAACAACAGTAGCACCCAAAAAGAGAAATTGGTTTTAAGGTATTTTATTTGACATGATTGAAGACACAAGAACACTCAAGATACAATCCAGACAAGTTGTGAACAGCTCCAAGTATCAGTGAAATCTGAATTTATCTTGCACAGAGGTGAACAAGACCACAATGGTTGGTTTCATAATATAGTTTAAGACTATTTCAAGCAGGTGAGTACTGTGACATTATGCCCAACAACTTTTATACTATTCATCCGCTTAAGCCACTTCATATCATAAATATGCAGCTTATCTTGGCTATTAAATCTCTGCAATATATAATTAGCCTTCTCATAATAATGCATTAAAACTCCTGTATATGAATATTGGTATACTCATACCAATGCAAACTCTCCTAACCACCACTGCACATTTATCATATTCTAGCACAATTAATCACTCCATCACAAATAGCTGCTAAACTTCAGCCTAGAGTTCAGTAACTTGAACCCAAACTTGCAAATTGCTGCTAAGAGCAAAACTCCTGCCAAGGCCTTCTGCTTCCCCTATGGATAGCTGGCCTTGTTGTCTCTTCAACATTAAGTTGCACAATGTCATCTGAAACCCCTACCAAAAAAATGCTCTGCAGGGGAATGTCCTGCAAAATATCACAACTACAATTCTAAAAATGCCTCATTTCCTAGTAAATTTCATATTAATTTTACAGCCTAACATCCTTTCTTGAAATGGGCACCCACATGCCTCTCACAATGTAACTGGGTTATAGTCTACAGACCACAGCATAATATTCTACTTAACAATTCTAATTCCTTAGAGAGACAAGCTACTTTTCCATTCTGAAGGAGGGCAACAAGGACAGCTGGGACTTTGTTCAGTAGTTCAGTGCTCTGCAAAGATAACCTTGATAGTGTTCTCATCAGACTGAAGGAGGAAGTGCAAAAAATACGTAAACCACGTTTTACAGTCACAGGGATTTCAGCAACAGGCCCCTGCTTGGATCCAGATGGGATCTTACAAAAGGTGAATCAGAAGGGGCAGAGGATGGCTGCTGTGCAGGGACCTGTGCTTCAGAAGAGCTGCAGAAAACACCTGTAGCTTTCCCTGCAGACAGGCTGGAAACAGCACAAAAATCAAAGATCAAGACCTGATCTTGCAGGTCACCTCCTCTTCACAGGGGAGACAGGGGGTGGCAGCCACTTATTAGACCAAATCCTGTGTTAAGGCCACTGAAAACAAATCTGTGCAGAACTGGACAGATTCAGCTCAACATAGCATGCAAGACAGCAAAGCCTATTTTTCTATAATTTTTTTTTTTTTTTTTTGGCAGGAGGAAGTGGTTGACAGAGACTGTGTCTTACCTGCAGCTACAATACAAGAGTGTTGCCTGGCTTTGGAAGGTAGTTTTTCATTTGTTGTTGTTGTTTTTTAAACTAGAGAAGATCCTTATTAAAAACCCAAAACCCAGAAAAGAAGCTGTATTCCCAGATTTTACAATCTGATTTTTGGTTTTACAGGAGGATTCATCCATTATTATGAAGAATTGCTGGAGATGGAATGGTCACCATCTGAAACAAAGAAATGAAAACTCCAGCAACAGACTTGCATTTGTGTGATGTGCTCAGCTGGTATGACTTGCATTGCAGGAAGAATGTTGTATTCTCTGACACACCAACATTTCTTTCCTATTATTATAAGATTGGCCTTTTACATTTCATATCTTACCATCTTTAAAAGCCTATAATTACAGAAGCTGATTGAGAAACTGTGTTATTTAAAATTAACAGCTGAATGAAATCAACAGAGGCAAAGTGCATTTTTATACAAGAAAATAGCACTGTAGAAAGAAAGAGTCTGTACAATATTTAAATATTGTATATACATAAAATTATATTGTTCATAACTCATCTTAAAGTTTCTCTTGTTTGTAAACCATGGAAAGCAACACACACAAAAAAATTCCCAGTATTTAGCTTTTAAAGCATTTAGCAGGCAGCAGGAAATCGACTGCTAGCAAGCACACTTTGTAATTATAGAAAGTATCCAGCAGGATACTGTGACTAGCATTCTTCATAGTCCTTTATTTATTTATTTATTTTAAAGCTGAATGCAGAACACATTTCCCATTCAACCAGGGAATTCTGCAGGAGACACAGAAAACTCAATGACAAAATGCAGTGGATCAGTTCTGCAGCTCTCTACTGTGGCAAACCTCCAAGATAAACACAGAAAGTTTAAGTGCAGGATTGGAACATAAATTAATGAAATAACTGATAAAGCTTTTATCTCCCAAAAGTGTTAGTAATGGATTTAACTCATGCTCAACTTTTTAAAAAAGAAGGTTTAGGTTAATAATTAATGTTGCACAGTTTTGAAAATGTAATGAATTTCAGCAGGTAATCAGGCAGCTCTGTAGAAATGCTCTGAAAAGTGTCAGCATTTTAGAGTGATTCTACAGGTTGATACCAGTCTGCTAATTTGGAGTGGAATTAGGATTTGAATCTGAAGTTGTCAGTTCATGGCAGATACAGAATGTAGGTTTCAGAAGTTTTCCTCCTGTAGCATTTTGCAAAATAAAAACTATTCCAGTTGCAAAGTATTCTAGTTGCAAAAACATTTGTCAGATGAGGATGATTAAGGAAACATTTCCACAAAGTTGTTATTTGGAAAACAAGATGCTACCATGGCCATCAGTGCAATTCTCCTGTGTGAAGAGCTCTGTGCTCACTGCCAGGTAAGGAATGCTTTATTTATCACTATTTTTAGTTTCATTCTATTGGCTTCTGCCTTCCACTTCATTGGCCATTCAACTCAGCAATATATTTTACTGAATTAAAATGTTTGCTACAAAAATATATTATGGTACTTTTGATCTAAATGTTTTGTCTCTTCTGAACTGTTTAAATGTTTCTGGACAGTCATCATCTAGCTGTGCTTCCAAATCTTAACACAGGAATGAACAAAAAAAAGAAATATGATCACTTGGGGAAGTGCTGGATAAAGCAGATGGGTCAGAGGGATGTTGACAGGCTGGAGAAATGTGCAGACAGGAACCTCATAAAGCTCAGCAAAGGCAAGTGCAAAGTCCTGAGGCTGGGCAGGAATACCCCCTGGCCCAGGAGAAGCTGTGGCCCGTGTGTGGAAGCACTGGGAGCACAGCAGCACCTCGGGGCTGCAGCAGACACGGCGTGAGGCTGAGCCACAGCCAGCACTGCACCCCTGCCATGCAGAATGCCAGCACTGGCAACAGCACTGTCAGCAGGGCTGGCAAAGTCACCATTCCCCCGATCCAGCCCTGCTGAGCCCATGTCTGAGTGCCAGGCCCAGCTCTGTGCTTCCCAGGACAAGAGACACGGACACACAGCTCTGAGACCAGCAAAGGGTCACGGAGGGGAGGAAGGGACTGGGGGATCTTCCACGTGAGGAGAGGCTGTGAGAGCTGGGGCTGCTGGACTCAAGGGGGCTCAGGGGATGCTAGGAATGTGTACAAATGCCTGGGAACAGGCAGGAGAGAGGATGGAGCCAGAGTTCTCAGAGGTATACAGTGAAGGAGCAAGGAAGAGGCAATGCGTACAAATTTAAAACCAAGAAATTCCTTTTAAACGTAAGAAAAAAACTTTTGCAGTGAGGGTTGTCAAATAAGTTGCCAGGAGCTTAGGGATCCTCATTCTGGAGACAATAAAAATTGGAAAAAGCAACTTGTTCTGACTGATACAGCTTAGAACGGAGAGGTTTTATCAGACAGTCAATGGATGTCCCCTTCAAGCTTCACTACTGAGATTCTGTGGTTTTGGATGGAGACTAATAAAAAAGTTTAGAAGACCCAAAAGCCAAATAGGTTTGCTCTTAATATTATTTTCTGAAGTACAATGAGGGTAATACTAGCTAATTAATCTGACAGCTTGTTCTGAGAGCTTCAACAACAAAGGCCTTGTTTTCAAACTGGAGCAACCAACAACAGGCCCCCAAAACACAAACCTATTTCCTAAATATAATTTTAAGGATTTCTGGGAATTTTCTTTACTCAGAATTTAAATAACTTAGATCCTATTTCTTTGAGTCATTGATTTTCAGCACTTTAAATTCTGAAAGCACAAGGCAAAATCAAAATAATACAATAAAACTACTAATTTGTTCCCATTGCCAGAGGATGGTGCTGTTTAAACAGATATCCCACACAGATACACCCCTACAACAGCCACGTGGATTAGTGAGTTTTTCTCAGGAGGAAGAGGAAGAAGAACAAGGCAAATAGATTACAACTTGGTATTTTTTTAACTAACCTTCAGGACCCAACAATAATCAGTGTTTACTTTATAAGGGTAGATCTTTAAGCATGCTTGAGTAACTTGGTTATTTTTATTACCTCTGGAACTTTTGCTCCCAAAACTTTTTAAAGGTCTTTCAAAATTCAGTCCTTGGTCACCAAAGGACACAAACACAACACACCCCACCTTCCTAGCTGTTCTCATAGCCTGCTGAAATTCAAGGTGATGACATGACAGACGAAAAGTCAAAAAACGGAACACCGGAAGATCAGTCTCACAAACAGGCTGTGGTGGGGGTAAAGGGCTGTTAGTAATTTAAGAAATCAATACCAACTTTGACACTTTTAGAGGTCGCAACATCAACAGCCATGGCTTTGATTTCAGTGTCCCCAAACTGCATGAGCGTTTTGATCTCGCGCCGGTTGGGCACGGAGGCGTCAGTCCCCGTCAGATCCAAGCGCAGGGTGCCGCACTTCTTCACGCCGGGCTCGGTGATGAAGCTGACGCTGTCTTGCTCCGAGCTGTAGATATTGATCACTATTACTAACTGAGAAGGCTTGGCAGGCGTGTAGCTGCGTGTCACAGTCTCTCCCAGGGCTACGGACTGGTCGGCTGAGATGAATTTGTCGAAGACGTCGGTGCACCAGCGCGTGCCGTCCTTGACCAGCAGCTTCTCGGCGGGGTGCTTGCCCTCCACGAAGCGGTTCAGCACCCCGACGCCGTAGGTGAGAGGGGAGCGCCGCACCTTGATGACAGCAGGGTCGAGGCCAAAGAGAACAGCTCCCTTGAGGATGGTCAGACCCACATCCTGGGGGATGATGACCCGGCACCTGGAGCCAAAAGCGCTCTGCACGGCTTGCTGCAGCAAGGGGGATTCGGCAAAGCCGCCCACCAAGAACAGGAACTTCACATTGGTCACCTCTGGCTTGTCAAACACTTCACCTGAACAGAAACAGAGACCATCCAATCACATCCACTTTAACAAGGCAATGCAAGTGAAAATACCAGTGTCTAAGTGCACATGATCTAAAACTGCCACATCTGTGCCCACACTGCCACCCTCAGCATGCACCAGTCCCACTTCTGTTATCTCCAGTGTATTTCACTATGAGTTCACTCACCTCAAAGCATACAACATTTCTGAAGTGCACCAGTCCCACTTCTGTTATCTCCAGTATATTTCACTATGAATTCAACATTTTTGAAGTGGCATTTAAAACCAACCGTTTATTGCATTCCAGATAAATCACTCAATTTCAAATTCGCTTATTATTTCTTAACCACAATAAATACCATCTGTGAAATAATCCCTCTTTACATTTTTACAGATTTTCCTTCTTAGCTTAAGCCCACATCTACTTTCAAGAAAACCATGCAGCTCAGTTGTAGGCTCACTTTTAGTTCAAACAAGTCACCTGTCACAGCTGCTGCAGTCCTAGGTCTCCCTCTCTGCTCACATATAAGCTGCTCTATACTTGCTGTCTTTGCAAGTTCTGAAATCTAGCTAATAATCTCTCACATATGATGAGCAAATATATTTATTGCTGGATATTTATTCCAAACAGTGCTTTGTAATGTGTAGAAAGCAACACTTTTCTCACTAGAAGCATTATACTCTACTTGATGCAGATTTCATCTTCCACTAGGAAGACCTTAAATATTAACTTTCCCAATAAGCACATGTCACTTTCCATTACTGGACAAATAAATTCATTGCTGCTTAAGCCATGCCTGGAAGTACTTTTACCATGATGCATCATTTACTATTTGTGCTTTAGAGATGTGATTTGGGTGGTCATGAACAAATGTGACCTTCCACAAGGGAAGAACGAATTGGAGGTCTTAATAGCTGGAATAGTCAGAAATTAGTTACAACTCTGGCATAATTTAGTTGTTGCCTGAACCAGGGAAAAAGAAATGCAGGATCTGGGTTTCTCAGTGGCTCTGAATGTTTGCAGCCCAGGGAGCAGAGTAATTGAAGCTTATGCAGTAAGAGAATTGAATCCCACAGTACCCAGCATTAGATCAAGGCAGGATTATGTGCCCAGGACACATCCCTTACTTTTATTATTTTCCTAGCTGATTTGTAGAGAGCTGCAAGTTTCAGAACTGAACTCCCTGTCTACAGCTGGTGCATACCAGGAGGGCTGTTACTGGGTTGAAATGGTTGAGCAAAGCCTCAGTTTCAGCTCAGCCAGGAAGTGGAATCACACACAGATACGTACTCAGGTGCTGAACGATCTGGTCAATCGTAGGTTTGAAAAGAGCATTCATTGCATCTGGGCTCATCCTCAGCATTCCCTGGGAGGACCACTTCACAAAGTCCACACTGCAAAGGAACAGTGAGAAAGAATATTACAGCATTGCAGCTGAGCTGCAAAACAACCACCATTAAACAAATCAATTCATGAGTTTATAGAATCTGTGTGCATTTTCTTTGGAACACAGTGCCCCATCTCACCCTAGTCCCATACCAACTGCAGTTATGTAAAACTTCAAGGGAGAATTACTATTTTGCCTTGTCTAATTGTTGTTTTCTTTGCCTGATTGCCTTCTGCAGCATTAGCAGTGCTCAACTGCTCTCTGAAACAGCTGGCAGTCAATGCAGTGCTCGCTCATCTGAAGCAGCACTGATTCATCCCCAGAAGGGCAACATTTAGATTCTAGCAGTGGCAGGCCAAAGCCACTGGAAACACACAAGGAAAACAGGCAAGTTGTGAAGGCTCAGGAGGCAGAAGAAAGAATGGCATTTTTAATGAGGCATAACATTTATTAAGTGAATACAGGCCTTATGCTGTTCTATCACTGATACACATCTGGATAGCTCAGTAGTCTCCCTTTCATTCATGCACATTATATGTCAACCTTTACTCTTTCTATCCTGTTATCCAATTAATTTCATTTCATTTGAAGGAGAAGCATTTAGCATTTCCTCTAAGATTCACCATTAAGACTACTAACAAAAAGGAGACGGCCTTGTGAGGGGGAGTACTTCCAGAAATTTTTAATAATTTCAGAACCTCAGTCTCATTTAGAAAGTTATTTTAACTGGATTCCAAGTCATTTAAGCTTACACTATATTTACCAATAACTTCTGAAAGAGATGTAGGAGTTCCAGCCTGCATACTACATTCAACACTGGCTAGTTTAAAAAATTAAGGGACAGGTAGTAAATATCAAATCTTCCCCTCCCAGGTCCCCCACCTTCTGCCCCAGATTTAGAAATTCTCTTGCTCATTCTCTTTTACACCATAAAATTCCAAGTTTTCTGTAATATGTAACTTCAAAAGATGCAAAATGTCCCATTTCTACCTTCTGCTCACTTCCTATTATACAGCAAGCCACGATTTTGTCATTTAGGGTGACTTCTTGACACTGAAAATCACAAATTAAAATCTCTGGAGTGGATTATGACTTCCTGCCTATCAAGCAAATTATCAAACTTGTAAAATACTGTAAGAAGCAAAAGCCTGCCATCACTTCAAAAGCTGAATGTTCTCCCCTTACAGAGCTTTATGCAGCAGTGTATGTTTTCTCCAGTGATCTGATACTGTTAGTAACTTCCCTCAAGCCATGAACATATTTACACATCTCACAATCTTCGAGGTTTTCCGGGATCCAGGCCACTAAAAATTAAGGCTCTAGGCAACAAATTCTGTGTTTGATCTGACATTCCCAATTAACACACAGGAGACTCACAATATACAGTCAAAGGAAGCGATGCAGTGGTGGCCTAACAGGAATCATAGAAAGCAATACGTGAAAAGTGCAAGTTTTGTACAGAAAAGCTTTAGCAAGAGATCAATCAGAACTTTTCATTCTAGAAATTGCACCAGAGGCAACCCCATTTTCTCATCCTTACACTACACTTTTACACTATTACCTTTCAGTCCTAAGGCAATTAGGATATTTTAATTATTTGTCTTTGCTACCAGTAGTTAATCCTGCATCCATGTGGTTTCAATTGCCTACTCACTTGCTTTTCCTCAGGGCATGTTCTACACTGTGACCTCGGAACTTCTTGTAGTAGTCAATGAAGGAGAAGGGCAGGGTGATGTTCAGGGGGTTGGTCCTGTCGGGAGCTGCCGCTCGCTTGCGGGACTCGAAGGCGATCATCAGATCCACCCAGGCTGCAGGGCGCTTGATCTTGAACTGCTCAATGAAATCCTCCCCAAAGATTTTACACAGCAGCTTTTCGAACTCATAGTCCACACCTAGAGAACCATATGGCCCACCTGTAGCACAGACAAAAAAACACAGCTTTAATATTCTGGATATTCTTTCTTATTCTGATGACATTTCAATTTGACCATGTACACAGCAGAACAACATTCTCAGGACTGTCAGGGGAGAAGGTCCACAAAAAAGGATCTTCCCCAAATGTAACAGTTGGTCTGATACACAGCATGATCTTTGTCTCACCTTTGCCTCACTGTTATCCCTGTATCATCATAACCACCGTAACACTACCACTATAAATGAGTGATTCAGCCCATCACCAGCTGGGTTATACTAATTTTGAGTGCTCATCTCATTTCAGGAAGAGCTGTCAGTAAAATGCAATAAAGACATACACTTCCTTCACTGACAAGCCAAAACATTACATAAATATATAACACACAATTACATAAAGCAAGCAGTGGAAGTGACAGTACCTGTTGCTTTGTAGAGCTCCTTCAGATGTCCTTCAGGGAGCCTGATCTGATGGACAGTCATATCCACCGTGCCTCCTCCGCTGTCAACCACGATGTACCGATCACCTGGAACGCCAAGGGGAGAGCCAGGGGCATTCACACCACTGTGAGCACACAGCTCACTGCAAAAGAGCTCCTGAGGGCACCAGGGGAGATAATGGGCTACAGACAGCCAGCAGTGGCCATGCTGAAGACTTGATGTTTGCCAGTAATTACAGCACAATGATTGATAACAAATATGAGAGTCAGATGTCAGAAGCTATTGATGCAGCACAGCTGAAAAGTGGGACTGTTCATGCTGCTGATGTACATCCCAGTGGGCTACCAAATATTATACCATATTTACAATGCCTGTTCTGAGGAAAATATTCTAGTTGCATGGCTTTCCACCATCTCATTAATAAATCTTATTAAGCTAGAGCATACAGAATTGCAATTCAGCACTTGTAACTAAGAGCAGAACATGAACTTGTGTTTTTTTTTCCTTTTCCCCTTTATAACCACGGTGAGAACAATGCAGTGCACAGCACCTTTGTGGGAAGACAATATCTGCCTGCAATACACAACCAGTGAGAGCCAAGTTTGTTCAGGAAAGGACAGTACCTTCCTCCAGCTCAGACCAGATCTCTCCTATGACATTTTCCACCATGAAGGTCCGACTCTGCCGGTTCCGGCGAACGTGTTCCTTCCCTAGAGATTGACAGGAAAAAAAGTTACTGAGCATAAAAAAGTATGAAGAAATAAAATTTAAAACTGCAGGGAACAAGTGCAAGCAGGCTGACAGATCTTCTTTATGTATCACTTCTAAACAAAACAAATGTACAAAAATAATTGCATTTGGACCAGGAATGTTAGAATGTCATTCCTGGAAAGAAGGAAAAATGGTTTATAGCCACCCCGATCTTCCTTGATATTGTTATATATACTTATGCGTATTTTAATCTATACTAATTACCTAAAAATAATGCAAACTAATAATATATAGCAATAATCTAATAAGAAAGCCCATAAGCAGGTCTGACTTGCAGTTTTTTAGTACACTCTGGCTGGCAAAGTGTGTGCTGGCAGCAGAGTGGGGGGCTGGCAGCCAGCTGTGCTCACAGCAGCCAGCTGTGCTCACAGCAGCCAGCTGTGCTCACAGCAGCCTCCACCAGCAGGTGGCAGCCCCAGCCCACTCCCAGCCAAGCCCCACACCACCTGCATGGGAGAACACCCCCACATTTCCAAAAAGCCACTGCTCATTTTGAGTGCTCAGGCAAACACACCTCCCTAACCTCTCAGGATGTCAGTGTACCCCAAAACCTGCAGCCAGAAGCACTGCTGCCCAGATTAGTAACTTCCTAAGGACACAGTGATCACCAGGGCTGATCTCCACAATATTTAAAATGTACTCCCATTAAAAATTAAGTGTCAAGTTGTTAACTTACAAGACTTAACTGCTACTTAGACATTTAAAAGATGCAGAACAGTCTGTCAAGAGAAAGCAGAGTATTGAGAACCTCTCTTATTTATGCTTCTAAATCAACCTCTATAATGAACAAGAATATCTACATTCCTTGTGTTATCATCACTCACCTCCAAAGGCACTTCATAAAACACTACAAGAGAGGCAGCCTGTCATGAGTGGAAATTTTTTCTGAAAATACCAGCATGTAAATCACAGAATCCACTTTGCTTCCTATTTCTATAGTGCCTGTCATCAGAAAATAGAGCATCAGCTCCACTTGCTGCTGCACCTTCCCCAAAAAGACCCCACGATGCAGGGAAGTTGCCCCAGCCTCAGTGCCCTGACTTGGCAGCACAGGGAGAGCTCAGATGAAGCATTCCATGAGAGAACAAGCACCAGGTCCTAGCAAGGGCCTGTCAAGCCCACAGAAATCAATAGCAATCCTTTCATTCCCTCCTGTGGGCTACAAGTGAACACAAGAGCCAGTCTTTAACTACAACTGAAACAAGCTTATCCTTGCTCCTATGAACACTAGAATTTTTGTTTTGACTTCACAGCAATAATATGGTCCTTGGAGTGCTTCTCTCTGTTTATATTTAAAGGGTTTTTCTCCTTAATCTGTTCTCAGCTTGTCTTGGGTGCTTGCCATGCCTTTATGAAATTTTAATTCCAACCCCAAATTAATTCACTCCAAACTTTGTTTTCATTAATTTTGACATGAAACCTTTCTCATCCTCAATAGCTTTTTACCATACAAAGTCAAGAATGAGAGTGGTACTCCCACCCAAGAAAAAGCCCATTAGCAGAAATCCATGATCTGCCAGATTCTGCCCAGCTTCAAAACCTTAACCAGATAAACTCCTTTATTATTTTCCCAGAAGCAAATCCCTGTGTTGTCTGAAAGTGAGTTCATGTAAAATCACATGGAACTGGAATAGTTCAGGGCACAAATGAGGGAGACAGGAGCCAAGGGGCCCTGAAGGGACTGAATCCTGAAAACAGATTGTGTCCTGTACTCTGCGTGGGCCTCCAAACACTGAACACATCTGACAAGGGCTGGCTAGGAGAGCCATGTATTTGTGAGAATGATGTAGTCATTCTGCCTAACTAAAAAAAATATGCTCTGGTAAATGCAGGAATAGCTCTACTAGCTTAACCTCCCACTTGCCTCTACTGTTTTCACCTAGCAAATGTGATAAGATACAGACTCTTCTGAAAAACTCCTTCTAGGATAATTGTCACACTACCATCAGTATGATGTTACAATTCACAGAGATATAGAGAAATATGCACACTATGCAGCAATCAAATCTTACTGCTTCAGGCCATTTTCCTTTTTTCCCCTCTACTTCCCTCCAGTTTCAGTAGGCTGCCAACATAAAAAAACTCTGCTGATGAAGGATCTTCTGTCAAGTGACTTACAGCAGTCCAGTCTCTGTCCCTCCCCTTCAAACAGTGACAGTAGCAACAAACCCCAGCTCAATAAATCAGAAGTGCATTATCCAGTTGCTCTTCAACATTCAGATAAATTCATTGCTACATTCCAATGCCATGTGTTCCACTGAGTGTTGGAAGTCATTAACAATATTTCATACAGATGACATCAAAAAGCATTTGACAATACTTTGGAACACCTCAGACTAATCTTTTCATTGCAGATCCAGTTATTTAGTACTGTCTCAACAATGCAGATATCAAACACATAACTGCTTCCAAAAAAATTAAATGAAAAAAAAATCCAACATGAAGTATTAATTTAAATTAAGACACAAAAATATTGTTGTGAAAATACTAGAAGGCTCCCACAACATCAAAAAAAAAGGCAAGACAAGGAAGCTACCTGCATGCTAAAATTCAAGTGTATATTAGGAAGAAATTGCTCTCTGTGAGGGTGGTGAGGGTGCCCAGAGAAGCTGTGGCTGCCCCATTCCTGGAGGTGTTCAAGGCCAGGTTGGACAGGACTTGGAGCAACCTGGTCTAGTGAAAGGTGTCCCTGCCCATGGCAGAGGGTTGGAACTAGATGATTTTCGAGTTTCTTTCAACCCAAATAATTCTGAGATGCCTGCTGGGTCAACATCTAAACAAGTCTAACTACGGTAAGCAGCAAAACACTTTATAAAAGCAAACTGATACCAGCCTCAAACATTCCAAGAGAACAAGGACAACAAGATATGGGGAGAAACCAGCCTTTGGGGACAAAGCAAACTTAGCAGGAGAACGTGAGAAGTGAAAGAACAGAAGTACCCTGTGTAAATCCAGTTCCAATAGTGTCACTCGGGCTGTAGCCATTGACAGGTGCCCTATTGCTCAGCTCTATCATCTGGTGCAGGCGCAGCTTTCGGCAGTAGATGGAGGCAGCCTCGGGCTCCAGGGCAATGATCAACTGCTCGGGGTTTTCGGGAGATGCCATTCCTGCCTGCGAGAGAGAACGGGTCACACACGTGGGCTGGGGAAACCCAGCACACCCTGCCAGCACAGGGTCACCCCTCAGAGCTCACCCCAGCAAGGAGCTGCTGCCAGGGGCTCAGCTCTGCACCTGGGAATTGTCCTGCCCACACTGTCTAGCACAACTCCACAGGCTGCAACAGGGAGCTTTGCATGCACTTACCATGCTAAGTGTCTAACCGAGCACTCGTGTACATGACAGGTGGAGAAACGAAGGAAATCATTTGGAAACCTGTAGTAATTGGCCTAAAACCTGAACTCCTAATTAACCTGTGAGTCTGCCAGCTAATAGGGGCCCCAGCCTCCTTTCAGCCTCCTTTTGCCTCTCTCTTTGCCACATTTTAAGTATGTCTTTCTTTATGTCCCAGATATTCAGTCCTTGCCAAAATGAGGTTCCTGCACTGTTTAACTGTATAGGAATATACAATACACTTTACCAGTAATGCATCTTCTGTCTTACAACCAAAGTTTTCTATTTCAAAATCAATTGTTTTAAAGTACATTCACTTTTATAACATCTTCAAAATACTCAGCATATTCAAGGAGACAAAATACAACACAGCAGATTCCCTAAAATGTAATGAGAACAAGCCTAAAAATAATACCACATTGTAAAATCAGTGTTTGCCATTCTTTCTATTTTCTTACTAGATTTTCAGCTTTCAGACACAGATATTTTCAAAAAGTCACAAGTTCTTATGTAACTACATCATTCCCAGAACTGGGCTTAAAGAAAAATATTCAAAAAACAGTTCACAAAACTCTGTTTTAATCTTTTTTTCCCCAGTACTTCTACCTACTGAATGATATCCTGTTAAAATAGACATCTTTCAACTCTTTCTGCCACCTTTTAGGTTACTTGCTATGACTTTTCAGTTAAGTGCCTGAGCACTAAAGCTTGCTAGCCAACAAATAAAACAAAGCAAACATTTTTCTGCTTCCACAGTCAGTCTTCCAGCCTTCAACTCATACACACACACACTGTGGTGTCTCCAGAGCACCCCAAAAGAAGGCAGACTCACATGGAAAGTCTGCAGACTTGGACTACAGCTACACTGTGGGCTGTGGAAATTGCTGCCTTATTGACACCTGCAGCCAGAAACTCAAAGTAAAGTTGGTTTAAAAAGCAGTACAGGATAAGACTTGGAGACACAAAACTGTCCTTCATATTTACTCATTTTATCCTCTCCAGCCTAATAAGTAAGATAAACAGATTCTTAAAGAAAGCATCTTCCTCATTGTTGGTAACAAAAAATAAAAAGGCAAAACAACAAGAAGTAAGTTCTAAAATAAGAAAGAGTTAAACTCTTAAATCATGGCTGCTCATTATTTTACAAACACACTGTGACTGGGATTATGGTCAC
The DNA here is from genome assembly GCA_030060385.1 of Muscicapa striata striata. Classification (NCBI taxonomy): domain Eukaryota; kingdom Metazoa; phylum Chordata; class Aves; order Passeriformes; family Muscicapidae; genus Muscicapa; species Muscicapa striata. The sequence goes on along the minus strand of JAREIS010000023.1, from coordinate 350,898 downwards.
TTTACAGCCTTTATTGCTGTTGGGCAAACTTTTCTGCTTCAGTTACATCCACTGGACTAAACAGCATGATCCAAAATTAGCAGAACTGTGTGGGAAGGAAAATATTGTGCAAATACTACAGAATTTCAAACCTTGCCAGCTCTGTGGCAACACATATTGAAAAAGTACTATATCAAAAAGAGTGTGACCAAACTTTCAAACTTTGGAAAATACAGATTTATAGCAGCCAGAGTAACTCTAAAATGCATAAAAAGAGTATCAATTAAGCACAGACTCTCCTGCAGGTTTAGCTAAAGCCCAGGAGCTGTACTGGGGATGAAGATGTCTGGATACAGTAGTAGGCACAAGCAGGGCTGGTTTCATGCCAGCTCACCTCAACATCACTTATCTCCAGCTGAGCTTTTCCACACAGGAAGTTTTGGTTTGTTGCACTGGAAAGAGCAACATTCCAGATATGAATCAATACTGAGGTCCCTGACAAACAGATTTGTCTAATCTGCTTAAGAATTCCAAAAATGTATGGTCTCTGCACACAAACTGTCTTTGCCTTTGGAGAGTTTTGCTAAAAGCCCAATCTTGATCTTGATGCAATTTTAAGGGCAGCACTTCCTGCACTATCCAATAAGGGCTTGGAAAAAAAATAGCTCCTGACTAACCTGCTTCAGTCTTCACTTGTATTAAATCCATTATCATGTTGTGTGAGTGCTCTGAATCTGAGCAGCATGTGGGGTTTTTTCCACTATCTAGGAATGTGGATGAATCCAAGAGTGCTCAGGCTGCTCCTTGTACTGGGCATGTGTCAGCAGCACAGACAACTCTTAGTCAGTCTAACTAACCTATGTACTAAAGACAAAATTGTATTTTAGGGAAAAATAGTTTGTTGCTAAGGATATTAAAATCCAAAGGCTACAACATAAAGCATTTGCAGAGGTGACAAGAAGTGAGTTGCACACAGGTGGAATGCACTGATATTTCCTAACTGGAGCTGGTGGTGGGGAGAAGATTGTATTAATTGCCAATCATCTGTTCTAGGGGGAATTTTACTACAAGCTCCCAAGGCTGGTCCTGCTAAAAGCAAACAGTAAACCATTAACAATAACATTTGCTTCCTCCCCTCCTCCAGCAGCAGCCTGTACCATGAACTTTTCACATTGTGAAGGCAGTGACCTGCAGAGGATGGACTCGATCTGTGTTCCCAGACCCTCCATGCACAGCAGATGCTGTTCTTGCTCCTTTTTCTCTCTAGCTATGATTTTAACATACCCAAAATATCTCCTGAGGAAAATATCCAGCAGAAATGACAGTTTTTAACAGTTCAAAGCACAGCTGATCCTAACAGAACCTCATGAAGAAAATGCTGAGGTTTTTAGTTTTTCTTACAGAGTTTGAAGGGCCAGTTACAGTGAAGAATGTGTTCTTTCACATCATAAAAAGACCATACAGAGAATCTTTTTCAGTGAAAGGTACAAGGCACCCAACACATATTTTTATAAGCAGACACATATATGTACATACACACACACATATTTATATATAAAAATATATGTAGCAATCAATATTTCATAGCTCATGTATACAGTATTTCTACTTAGACCATGAAAGAGAGCAGATTACATATATATCTATACATCTCCACACAGCACAGAGAAAATGGGGGAGGGGAGATGATTAGGAAACATGAGCACATAAATACTGCTGGGGAGGAATGGAGCAATGAGGTTGTTTTAATACAAGCTCCAAGAGGAAGACTTAGGCAGTACATCTGTCCCATCATTACGGCCAAGGGACAGATGGGAGAAAAATATTGAGCATGCAGAGAAAGAGGAGTGGAAACAGCAGGCAGTCAACATGAAGAAACAGTGATGCATTTGTTAAAATTATTAATTGCAGGCATTTGGGAATTTGCTGTATTTTACACTTTCTGCTTTCTGTCTGCCTCACTCCCTGTTCTTGCCCACTGCTGCCCAAGTACTACTGTAATAAAAACCAGGGATTCACAAGTTAACAGGCCTGAGCAGGACAGATCTAAACAATGTCTCAATATTCAACATTCTAGAGATCATTCTGGCAGTGGGACAGACACACCAATTTGCTTTTGGCCAGGGCAGCTTTTAGCAGACTTTAGAACAGTCTTGACTCCAGCCTGCTAAGGAGATTTTCTTGCTCCCATAACACTAACTAGCAGTCATCACTTATGGAACATGAAGGAAGCAGACAGCAGTTTCCCCAAGAACACCAAAATGGAAAACTCATCATGGGATTACAAAAATTCTTTGAGCACAATAAGATTCTTAAATTAATTTGCAAGATACTGCTGCATTTGTACACCTGGAAGAAGCAAAGAACACTATGAAAAAGAACTGCTCTAAAATTCAACTTTGCTCATATGCCCTAGGACTAGGATTTAATGTTTTGACAAGAGAACTCCCAGACCTCACTCCCTCCAGTAGCACAGGTCTGTGTGCTGGCGCCAGTGCACTGCTGTTCATCTGCCAAGATGCATCATAGACAGCAAACTTCAAAGTGTTTCAAAGTCTCAGGTACTGAAGATAACAACTTTACCATCCAGATGCAGGTGAATTCTCACCCTGGCCACCAGCTCTGTTTTTACAGCCAGAGAGGTGTCACCAGCAGAGAGCCAAGCTGACCACAACATATTCCTGATTCCCTGAACAGCATCAGCTGCCAACTGTTAGACTAATTCCCCACTAGCAAATATTGAGGTTTGGACTGCAGCTCACTACAGCAGTCTGAGCACTTCAGAGAACTGTTTTCACTCACTCCACATGCAGCATCACCATTACTACAGATTAAAAGATACTGCTTTTAAAACCCAGCCTCACATGCCACAACACAGAGAAAAAAATAAAAATCAACACACTTTTAGTTTTTTAGTATTGTAATGTATAAGACATTAAAGACAGCATTATAATAGAATATTCCATGTAGTCAGTCTTTTTAAGGTAGATCTAGATGAAAATTCCTGTCTCTGAATGCTGCTGTAATTAGAAGCATCAGCATTTAGCTGCAGCTCTCCACAGGCAGATAGAACACCAGTGTGTTCTTTATTTATTACACTCCAGTGACTTCAAAAGAAGTACAATGTTAGGAAATTCACCATCATTGACAAGATACCTGTTTCCTATTCCTATCCTTGCAAATTACTGAAAGCAACAGGTAAAGTTCCTTTTTTTTTTCCAGAAAGATACATCAGATATATTATTCAAGGGGAACAAAAAGCCTGACCACTGATTTGTAACACAAGGAACACGCCTTACATGGAGTGCACCTGTTGAGTTATAAAACTTATTAAAAGAATTGATTGGATAAATTCCACTTTTTTCTGCTTGATATATTTTGTAGTCATCTAAGACCTAATTCAGTACTGCTGCAGGGCTGTAGGTACTGCATTTCCAATTAATAAAGTATTTCCATATACAAAAATGTAGTATAAATAAAATAAATAGATAAATGTGAGAAAGATCCACCCCCATTACACAGCTGGAAAAACAAGACACAGAGAATAAAAGGCTTTCCTTAAGGTTGCAAAGGAACCCACAACCAAGTGGGAATTCCCTCCACAACCCCAGAACTCCAGTTCAGTGTCACAGCCAAATGCTACCCAACTAGCAAGGTTCCATTTCTGCCTGGGGCACATGGAGCACATGCAGAAGCTGCAGGAACAGCTTCATCTCAGCACCACAGCCTTGGCTCCCCAGTCTTCTCTCCCAGTTTGTCATCTCCAGCAACTGCACTACTTTAATCACTTCTGAAGCAAAGCTGCCATCCAGACAAGGGCAATGATCCATTCTTCTGGTTGGTAGGAAAAACCTTTTAAACCTGTTTTATACCACTAAAGCCCCATTTGTAAGCACCAGAGGTAAAATTTAGAAGTTGTATCCCATGAAACAGCTCTGTAAAGATGATGGGGTTCATTAGGAAACAAAGCTCTGCAGGACAACATCATTCAGCCAAAACAAGAGAAGCTGAGAATTAACATCAACATTTTTCTATTTTCCAAGATACTTATTATAATTAGTAACAACAGGAAAGGCATGATTGCAAGTTAAGCACTGTGCAGACTGCATGAAGAAAGTATTGTGAGGCTGAATCAAGGCAAGACAAAACAGCGGCTGGAAATAAAGTGCCTTGTGAAACTTCCACTGTTTAAACTAATCAGTTCATTGTGTTAAGGGATTCATGATAACACCATCCACTTAGTGCCTTGGTAAGTGAGCTCCTCTAATCCTCCTCCTTTTTCACTAGCCAGCACTTTCTCCAGTCCTGTGGCATCAGACTGGGATGTCACAAATAAACGACAGATCTAATTACAGAGGCAGAGCGTGCCAGGAAAGAAGACGAGCAACATGGGAAAAGATTCCCAGCATTTTCCCAAAGAGGCACCCGGGGGGAAGCAGGGCTGGCAAGGAGTGGGGCAAGTGGGTACCACAAAGCTGCAGGAAAAGCACAGTGCATGCACTTCTGTTGGATCTTCAGCCTGGAGAAGCCTTCAAAAAAAATTTTTGAAACTCACTACACCATCACATACCCTGATGCTTTTCCCTTAGACTTCAGAGTGATGAAAAGTGCTGCAGTACAGGAAATATCATGGGTAAATAAAATACACTGAGGTCAAACAGCCCAGTTAGTTCTGCCCACTTATCTCTTCAAAGACAGATTCTTAAAATTACTCAATAGCCACAAAGTAAACAGGATTTACAAAGATTCCTCTTAGTGAGCACAGTAAAGAGGCTGGGTTTGCCAAAGGCAGGAGGAAGAGCTGCTGGGTGCTTCCCTTCTTTCAAAAATACATACTCTGGACAGAAGAGCCTAGCTGAAAACTGAATACTGACTTTTTATTAAAAACCCAATCAACACAATGTTTGGGTGGTGGTTGATCCTCCAAAGATTTGACACCTACAGTGTCATAGAGGCACTTTTTGCTTTACAGAATCCAAGAGCATTTTGCTTCCCCTTAACATTCAATACACATATATGCATATACCTAACAGATACACATGAATACATACATTTTTAACCACAATTATTGCTGGTTGAACTAAAGTCAGACTTGTGGCACAGGCTGTCCTTCGTCCTAGTCTGATCAGGTGTCACTGGTACTTTGCATTTCACAAGTGAGAACATTGTGGATAATTACCACAGCTGCAGAATTCTGTCAGTGTCAGCTTCCCCATCTGTACAGCTCAGGGACAAGACAAAAACACTCATCTCTCTGTGAGAAAACTGCTTAAGAAAGCATAAAGGGCATCTCAGGCTATGGTAAAATAGTAGTAACTTCATTTGGCAGACAAGGAGAATACAAGCTATGGAAGATTAAAAAGCCACTAATGGAGGGGCACAAACTGGAAGCTAAGAGACCCCTTTAATAGTTTCCATTTACTCACTTTGCACAAACATAAATGATAAAATAATATGAAAGGCATAAAAGGATGAAATCTAAAGTAAAAATCAGCCTTTAAACCTTCCTAAGGATTTTGGGTTTATCCTGAGAGGACTCTTCTGGGCCTCAGACATTTTCCCCTCTACCATGAGGAAGCAGATTTTGTCACTATGTATTTACACACTGCTTCCAAAATTCCAGGACATAGGCTTGGCAGTGCTTTCTGAATTTCCAGGGCTTGCCCATACCAGAAGCCTGTATAAAGGAACTTAACCCACAGAAAATTCACAACTTCCCCCCAGTTTTTACCTGGGCTGAATCTACTGCTACTCCCACTTCAACAGGGAACTCACAAGCACCTGTGAATGGTTTTTGGGTGAAATCCTCTCACCTGCAGCCAGTCAGGATGGAAGACAACAAGGCACTTAACACTGGCACATGTACAGCTGGTTTTGGTGAACATCACTAGACAACACAGAAATTAATTCCAGTAAATAGTTATGCTACTCCTCCTTTAGTAGTTGTGCATGACCATGTATGCTGAAAGACCAAGAGGTTTAGACTGGCATTTTACTTACAGTTAAAATTAGTTTTATGGTGGAAGAAACTCTTGCAGCCAGGGAGCAGCTGCCTGCAGCTCTCTGAAGAGCAGGTCCAAAGACAGCAGACCACAGTTTTTCTCAGTCTTGCAAGGAGATAAAAGGAGGGACAAAAGCCTCATACTGCAGCTTGTGGGGTTCAAATTGGGTACGAAAACCCCTTTTTTACTGAGATGGTGATGCAGCACATGAACAGCTGCTCAGAAAGGCATCTCTGTCCTTGGAGAGTTTTAAAACTTGTCTCAATAAAACTACTGTTGACCCAGTGTTGGCAATAACCCTGCTTCAACTGGAAGGTCAGGCTAGATATCTCCAAACAACACTCCCAATTAATGCTTCTGTATGGACTGTAATCAGAACTTTTGTTCAAATGTCTTGGGATCAAAAGGAAGCATTTGTCACTGTATTTTTTTTATTTTTTTTTTAAAGCTAAAATTGTTTAGAGCACAACATCCTCAAGCAGTCCTGTAATCCTAAACATGTAATCAGCCATGAGCCATGTTAAAGTGATGCAGCATATGGAAAGCAATTGGTTCAATGCATCAGGGATGAGTTTACAACACTAATGCAATCCGCACTCAAAAAAAAATTATCTGCCTCAGTCCAGTGTCTTGTCAGAGAAGGAAATTCAATTCCTAATTAATTCATTCATTGGTTGTACAGGAAAAAATGGTCTTTGTGCTTAAAAATATGAGGAGACAAATAGCAGACATACACCTGAAACCCAACTTTTGCATTCAGCTCTGCCACAAGCTTCCTATAGAACATTTTGTAAATCACCAAGAACAAATTTTGTGAAGCAACCCACTTATGAAAAAGCATCAACTTCTGGGTACCCAAATCAATACTAAGGTTTTCAGTGGAGCTGTTGCTGGAGTTTGTGGGATTGAGGGGTGCTCAGGCTCTGAATAATCACCCTGGCTGTCTGTGCATGCACATACCTGATCATGCAACTTAGCAAGTTGCTTTGGGCCAAAGCAGAATTCATTTGCTATTTCACTTCTGTTTACTAACCTGTCAGTAAAGCTATTCCTGTGGTAAGAAATAACATGGAAGATTTCTCCCTCTTAATGGCTGCCTAGAAACTATGGCATTATCTCATTCTGAAAAGCAAGAAAACAAATGAGGCACCTGGAACCATAATGAAGCGTGACTTTTATTTTCAGCACACTTAAAATAATGAATGTGTGGAGCTGCAGTGGCTACAGCCAGAACTGCTGCATTTGTGGGGCCCCTGATTAGATGAACCAGTTTGTTACAGACAGCTAGGCTGTCTGATTGAGATAAATGCCTTTGCTAAGCACAGTCAGACTGCCTCAATTTATTTTTCTGGTGTTGCTATTACAAAGCTAAGAGTACAAATTGCTTTACCTTAGCATTTCTACGCTTCATATTTTATACATTACTTTTATTATCTATTCTTTTATTTTCAACCTGAGTTTGGAATTTCTTGGAACTGTAGAGACTGACTCTATTAATAAAATTTCTACTTCTTAGGTCTTTTGGATTTTGTATTACAATTTCCCCTTTTTAATTTATAAAACTTTTTTTTTCTTTTAGGAAGAATGGTGGAACATAAGGCAGAAAATATCTGAACTATGACCACTGGCTACCAATCATAAAGCAGCACTTTTGTTTACAATTCATGGAGAAGGTTCTGGAGTTTACCTATGCCTATTTGACAAAAAGCTTTTATTAACTCCTCAGAAAAAAGATCATTTCTTGCTACATACAGGCAAGGCAGAAGATTTCTGGGTCATCATGAGAGAGAAAAGGATTTCTTGTATTTGTGAGACATGAAAGAATACCAGTAATTGCAGCAGCCCCTACTTAGGAGATTAGATCCAGTCTATCACATTTTGGTCTCAGAAGTAATCCCAGACACAATTTTCCAAGGAGAAGAATCTTGGATCATTTTTTAGGTAAGGAATAACCACAAGAGACTGAAATCACCAACACTTTTCTTTGCACAAATTGCTTGTTTTGTTGTGCCTCTGCCCTTTCATTCCTCAAAAATTTTCTCAGGTATTGGGACCACAAACAAATCCAAATTAGCATTACTTAAGCTGAGTCACATATGACAAGCTGAAGATAAATGGAACCACAGTCCCATTTTGGTCCATTTTTCTCCAGAGTGATGTTGCTGCAGCTCCTCCCCAAGGGACTCTTGTCACTGATCACATTTGGCAGTAACTGAAGGCTTAGCTCCAAGTGGCATTACCAAGAATTTTTTGCTGCATTATATTATATTCCCCAAGGTGCAGGAGAACACTACTTGCAAGTCTGATGAGTAGCGTGCATAAGAAAAATGAAGCCATTAAATTCTCATAAAGCTTTTCAATTTTTCATGTTATAATACTCTAGAAATGCTTTTTGTACCTGGGGCAGGCACCAGCTACCACAACAGCAAAGCCTGACTCTTCCTATTTATGTCTCTTCCTAATGTCTCAGGCTTTCTCTTTTCCTTTATTTAGAAACATACTCATGGTGGGTCCTTATGGCTCAGGCTGATTTTAGTAAAAAGGCACAAGTGGCCCTGACTGAGAAAGATTTGCACTGAGAAAAATACTTGCTTGATAATTTCCCTAAGTTACATCTTGTTCTGCACCTTGGGCTTTCTGATTTTGCCTTAATATTTTCACTACAGTTCCAATTTCAGCTCATGTTTCTTTTCTCTGTAACTGAATATTGGCATCTAAGATGTCTTTTAGACCAATCTATTGACCTTTTCCATGAATTTATTGCAATCAAACACATTAGTCCTAGACCCTGTCCACACTGAGTTACATTTGTGGATTTCCATCACTTCCTAATGATTGTAGTTTACAGCCTTTCAGGCAATTTTTTATTTTTGGGCTGGTAAATGCCATCTAGCAGAGTCTTTCCACCAGGCAGAATGAAGATTCTATGTTTTGGCTATTTCTGTTGCTTTCAGGCAATTTCTAAGAACCTGAGAAATGTGTTTCAAAACTTGCTAAGACAGACACAGATTCATTTTTACAAAAAATGCTATGAAAACCTCTTGTTTTCTTGTTTAGCAAAAGGAAGAACTGCAAATGCTCCAACTTGTGCCACAAAAGTGGACAAACACAAATGTACAGAACTGGATTAGCAGATGCCTCTGCCTTCATGTGAACCTGGCTGAGGAACTCAAATGTGTGAGCAGAGATCTATTAGCACACATTTTCCACTCTGTAATTTTCACCTCTCAGTTAGTTATCAATTCCTAATTAAACACAGCTATAAGATGCAGAATCTTCCCCAACATAACTTGACAAACAATTTAATTTTCATGATTAAAAAGATCTTAATATCACAAAAGTGAAATCAGAGACTCAACAGACCCCCACAAGCTACAAATAATCAGGATGGCTGATGCATTAACACACTTCTGCCTCATGAAAAAATATTGATTCAGAAAAATAACCAGCTTCCCAATGCTGCTTACACCTTCTTATGCAGTTTATAGCAGAAGCCTGTCACACTGTCCCTACACAAATAAATTTCAGTTGCATGTGTTTTATGTATAGATGAACAGACTTATAAGGGAATAAGAGTAGCTCAGCTTCACAAATTTCAATCTGGTTAAACCTCCCAAGCCATCTTTTTAAAAAATCAAACATACTTCATGTCATGTTTTTATTAGCAAGGAATTTCTTGTGCTGTCACATTATTCTTTCACCAAGTTTGTTTATTTTTCTCCAAAGGTTTCTCCAGAGTAAAGCAGCATTGATCAATGTAATGTCATTGACCCCAGAACACAATATGTTAAATAATTCTCATTGTGCACATTCCATGACAAAACTGATGTGAAGACAGTAATAAATGCTCAGCATAGGAGCTGATTAAATAAAGCCTCTGAATTTTAGGCTCACATGCTTTATTCCTATAACTTAGACTGCCTCTCTTTTTGTTTACATGAGCTTACCATGCAAACAACTTTATTTTCTATTTCTAATTGAAAAATAAATCTACTTCAGAGCTCTAGAATGCCATTGCAAAACTCAAGAGTTCATATGAAAAAGAAACCCTCAGTATCTAAGTCTAGACCAACTGACTGATGTTTGAAAGCCCAGAGAGTATTTTGGGCAGAAAATGCACCAGCATTCCCTTTCCTTCACCCTGCCCTGAGTGCATTTGTTAGGTAATGTTTCACTTTCTGATCTTACAGCTTCTGCACTCACATATTCCTGTCCCACTCCCAACTCTTCCTTAACACTTTATTCCGAGTGGCACATTCAAAGAACTCCAGCCTGCAAATTCTGTTCTGCACTTCCTGTGCCCAAAGAATGTGAAGCAGAACAACTAGGACACAGAAACAAGAAAAGTTGATGTTACTTAATGATGTCTTATATTTTACTAGTGGGGAGAATGGCAAACATGACTATAAACCCTAAAAGTCATTGCTAAGGATGTAGAGAACACTGATGCAATGCACACTAATCCCAGCAGACGTGTTTTGGGAAAGGAAACTTTAAGCTAAGTGAGTCCTACAGATTTGACATTCTCTCCAGTTCTGACCAGACCTCAACAAGTGTCCTAGAGCTTTTGTGTCCAGAACCATCTCTGGGCACATGGGAATTAAGCATGAGGGACAAGAAAAAGCATTTGTGAACTGTAATTCAAGAATAAAGTAATTTTGATGCAGCAAAATAGTCTGTAAAGACATGCAACTCTCTACAACCTGCCAGACTTAGTTCCTCAGAAGGCCCCAGAGAGAATAAACAAATACCTGCTTCAAAGAGGTAATAACTCAGCTATAAAGATTATTCAGGATACAAAAAGCACAAAAGATGAATACAGATAGGGCAGGCAGAGTAACAGCAAGAAGCAATGAGGAGTAGTTTTCCTGTGTTGGTAGTTCAATCACAGTGAAGTTTTTGTAGGCATGAAAAAGCCCAGCATTTTCAAAAGGGTTTCAGAAAAGGAAAATGAGTGAGCAATACAGATGTTCATGTTCAAGACATGCAGCTTATGTCTGAGATGACACAGATGAGTCAAATGAGGGCTGATTCCCTTCCAAATGCAAGGCTACAGAACTCTTTTTTTTTGAGGCAATATTCTGAAGAGATACAAGCCAGGCCAGACTACAGCTGCTGAAGGCAAGGAAATGATGTTGCAGTAACCAAGATGCAAAATCACTGACAGCTTGGATGAAAGCTCAGCAGTGTGCAAAGACAGGAAAAGCTGTCATGCAGACAGAATTAGCAGGATTTTGATAGGCTGCATGGAAAGAGAGAGGAAGAACTGTGAGCTGAAGGGAACATAGATTACTCATTCAGTGAGAAAGCAGCACAGCAGCTGGAAAGGGACAATGCAGGAGCCCTTGGGCAGATGAGGAGTTCCAGGTTAGCAATGTGTTGTTTAAGGTAAAGCAGAGATAAGGGGACATCAGAGGTGCACTGAGATCATAGGTTGATCAAAAGCTGATGGGTGCTCAGTAGCAGATTTCCAGTAATTCTTACTTTACTTTATTAATTCCATTAGCTTTGCCTAGACAACTCCATAACCATCCCAGAAAGGCTGGGCTTTACACTGTGAACCTGTGACTGAAGCTGTGTTAGTATTTTAGCTCTTCTGGAGCTACCTCATTTGACACAGATTGCTCAGCACATTTCCACAGCTCATTAATATTTTCTGCAAGTTAAGTCTCAGCTCAGACTGATGGTTGTACTTCAGTGTGCCTCCTGTTACAAGGCTTCTACCACTGCCTTTTCACACTTCTCTCTGCATGATGTCCCTCATTTTCAAGATGCTTCCATCTTCCAAAGGCTAACAACAAGAGCTGCAACTTCTGACCCATCCATGAGGAACATTAGTATCCAGCAATAGGAATCTGAAAGACTGAATGGCAATTCAGAATTCTGTTTTCTGCACTTGTTCCTTCATCCCCACTGCATTGAAAAAAATTAGCCATGTGTGAAGGTCACATAAATTATTTCCCTAAACTCGAGTTTTCCTCCAGTGGATCACACACCCAGAGTTAAAAGCCTTGTCAGTCCTTGCTGTTTGTCAAGCTTGCCCATAGAAGAACACAATCACAGACACAACCACAGACACAGACACTAATTAACAACATTCCATTGTGCCACAAATGAGAAATGCCAAGAGATCTACCTGAACCCTGCCCTGCTCCTTCCACAGCTCCCACTTCACGAGCACACATGCACACAGACAGCAGGCAGACAACAATATACAGAGATAATGAATGGGTCTCTAGTGTTTCAGATTTACCTACAACCGTGTCCTTCCATCAGAACTTTAAGAGTGTTTTGCTTCTGGCACTAGCATTAGCAATCCCACAATACAGACTGTTAAGAAAAACGTTGCTCAACATTAGAGATAGTTAGAAACAGAGTTAGAAAAAGCTGGGTGCTTCCCAGGAGCACTCTGCAAATTACTCATGAACTAGAAGATATTTTACAAACTGTGCATTGCATAGCTGCTGCCAATGGGTTACGCAAGTCTCTGACCAAAAATGGAAAAACAAAAACCAAACTAAAAATGAATATCCTGATGAAAAGAAGAATATGTACATCTCATGTATTAGAGACACAAACTGAATCTGAAGTAAAGGACATGCATATGGAAAGTGCACATATCTGAGGGGCAGAAAGAGTTAAATGCAGATAAACCTCTTACTGGCGAAAATAACATTTGAATTTAATTTTATATCCAGACTATCCGGTTCACAGTCCTTTCATTCCTACTGTGGGAAAATGGGCACTGGAAAAGTAGTCCCACCAAGGAGGCTCTCCTTTCCCTCCTTGTTCCTTTTTTTTTATTTCATAACTTTAAAAGCCTGTGATGACCTAAAGAAAGTAACAAAACAAAACTGTGTCCAGTATTTTAAACTCAACTTTCCCTAGGGTCTCAAAACTGCATCTGTTCCATGTGCACTGAATTCAGCAGGAATACACTGTCCATGATGACTAAAATATCAGAGTCTGCATTGAGGGACACCAATATATAAAAGTAAATGTAAGAAAAAGGCTTTTAAGAGGTGAATACATATAACCTACAGCTTCTGCTTGGTGGAGTTAACTCCTCTTTCAAAGTTTCTAAACTGTATTTATACTTATTTTTAGTTTATACTAAATTGCCCCAAATACATTTAATAATTTAGCTTATAAACTAGGGCTTTCAAGGGGCATTTCTACATTTAGTCTGTAATATTACCTTGTAGGCAGCTTGTCTCATAAACTGCTTTGCAGGCTGCTTCCAAATAGCAGGCACTGTAATGACCCATCTTACTTCATTGTTTTCAAAGTCTGAGCCTCCTTGGTCACTGAGCTCCTAAAAAACCAAAATAAACAAAAAAAGGAAAATAGAGATTAATATAAAATGATGGGTGTCTACAGGAAAACATTCTTTTCTGCTGGCTTTGATAACAGTAACCCTCTTTTCAATTTTTTTCCTGCTACATCCATGCTACAAATCAGAATTACTTCCAATCTGCCAAGAATGCTTTACTAGGCCAAAAGGTGGGATTAAGGTTGAAGCTTTCTCAAGGAGGCCTACAGAAAAGTTTACTGCTCAAAATAAAGTAGAAAAGATAGCTTTTGCAAAAGTAGCAATTTACAGAATATTACAGCACATTTATGTACATTCTTAGCCATGGTGTGTGATTTGCTCTTAGCTTGAAGAATTCACACTTACATCTTGATTAACATTCAGAAAAATATTTGGAGTATCACTGATGAACATTTATGTTTTACAACCTGAATTTTTCTATGACTTCTCTATACACCACTTACTTTTAAATCAAATTTTTATAATGCAGTTAACAAGGGGAAGTTACAGTTAACCCCTTTAAAAAAATGACTGATTAGTCCTTCAAAACTTTGCTTAAAGCAAACATTCAAGGCTAGTTTAGTACTTTTATTGTCCTTTTTTTTCTCCTCTTAAAAAAGAGGAAAGTCTGTACTGCATTTGCAAATTAGGTGATATATTGACATGTTTTGGGCAAGGTTCCAAGTAAAATGTCATTACCATATGTCCTATCTAAACCTCCATCCAAACAGAGAAAGGTTCAGAGAGGTGGACAACAGGCCTTTAGAATGCCAAAAAAAAAAAAAAAAAAAAAAGTTTCTGTATGTGCTGAGCCAAGGTGCTGTGTTTGTTTAGCTATGCTGCAGTTCAAAAATCCCTGCTGGAAAAGTAGCACCTTTATACTGCAAGGGTACCACAGACAGACACAGTACAGTCCAAAGTAACAGCTCACTTACATGGCTTGTCTAATTAGTTCCAGGATTCACTCACAAATGCCAGGGATTTAGACATTAACATGAGGAAAAGGATGTAGCCATAAGCAGGCAGCACAGTAAATAGATGGGATTTTATCCAAAATTCATATTTGCTAAGAATATCCCCAGTGTGTGCACAGACCAAGTCTGTGACTCCACAACCAACCCCAAAAAAGTAGAGAGTTAAAAATGTCTCTGACAAGGTATTTGAGTTGTAGTGGCAGGATTGTTTCTGTGCAGCCATGAGGAACAGACTGGGATCTCAGAGAAAATAAATTAAACCCATTCAAAAAAGTAGGTTAGCTTTTAACCACAAGGCTATTTTAAACAACAGTTGCTTGGATGAATACTCTGATTTGACCCAGGAATTGCTCTGCTCACACTGACATTATAGTGGCATGTTGGAAGCCACTGTTTACTTAACTCACAATTAACTGTTTACACAGGATTTAAAATCTCAAAACCTGTTTACTGGGGCCATGTATTCCATTGGAGAGTAAGAAAAACAATCTTGTGATCCAAGAACACTGCAAGAAATGAGCACTGCAACATTTCAAATCAGAAATGGAAAATAATAAGCTTTTAAATTTTCTTGTCAAATCTACCATTCCCCCACCACCCCTTAAAAATACAGTAGGAAATACCCAAGCCAGTAAAAGGCTATTCAGAACTCTGCAGCACAGTGATGCTATTAGGGGAAATTACTTCAGGCTATTGTGAGCTCTCCAGAGTCCACAGCCTGCCCAGAGTTTCTCACCTGCCTTGCTTTGTTTACATCAAATACAACTTAGGTCAAAGCTTGGCAAGGCTAAAAATATTAAGCTCATATTAATCCTAGTCATAAATACAGAAAATCTTGATAAGGAAGCATTACCCCACCTTTAATGCTTGTTCCTTAAAGAATTGCAGAGCATAAGCAAATATCTCAAGTGCTTTGACTTTTTTGCCATTTGCAGCTGTCAGGTCTGTCTCCATGGTAAGATTCTACATGAAAGAAAGTAACTGGAAGTTATTAAAAGAAAAAGGCAAACATCAAATTAATTCCTACTGCTTGAGGACAGCGAACTCTTCATTATTCACCTGATTAGGAAAAAGTGACAAAACTATTCTGAAGAGGATTTAACTCATCACTTGAATTTCCTGGAACATGATACTTTGCTGCTTATTTTAGACTTTGTTTTTAAACACTTACCATGCCTACAGATAACTGCAGGCAGAGAAAGAAATACGGTCTAAATATTAAACAACTGCAATAGATGCATCTGTAAACAACTGCAATAAAGTTGCACATGCAAGATATTTAATCCAAGTTAAGAGTTAAAAGTACAGATTTTTAGTTTCCAACTAACAGATGAAACCAGAAAATACCTCAAAACAGAAAGTACTGGCCAATTCCCAAAGCTCTAGAACGGATTAAAGACAAAAACACAGTCAGTAAGAATAATGTCAAATTTACAGCCCAACTGGCACCTGCAGTTCTGGCAACGAATTCTGGGTGAATTTTCTTGACTCCTCTAGAGCTCAGGGTTCTTATAGTCTATTTCTCCTGACCAGAGTTATTGAACAAACAAATCTCATGCACACTCCCCACACAGGACACAAAGATCTAAGCAAAGCAGATGCTGATCTTTTAAGATCTACAGGGAAGGCTGGATACAGTTACCAAATGCAGTGAAAAACAATATGAATCATAATGCTAACTGAAGAGCTTAATTTACTCAATTTACTCTCTAAACGTAGAGATGATTCACTTCTAGTTGACAAAAATTTAGTAGTGTTCAGAGAAAAACAACTTGAGTAGCAAACACAGTTTGGGTATTACTTACACCAGTGGTATGCAGCTTCATCTTAAACTTTTCAAAATACAACCAGTGCTTCGACTCAGTGGGATCCAAGTCATGGTAGAAGTCTCTGGCTGCATAGCCAAAGCTGTGGAACTTTCTCTCTGGGGTTAGGAGGATAGTGGTTGGGGTCTTCTGATTGGAAACACCTGGATCTCCACCTTCCCATCGTCTGGCCAAAAAGGGAAACAGCTCCAGTAAGTGATGCTCAGGGTTAGAGCAGCAGGAAAAAAACAAGTGTATCATGAGAAAAAGCCACGTGGTGGCAAATTGCACAAATTGCTTTTCCCTCCAATGATAGTAATTTCAAACCTTGTAATACCAAAATCAAGTGGTTTTATTCCCACCTAAGAAAAAAGGAGTGCAATTTTCATTTCAGGTAATTCAACACATTTTTGTGGTTAGTGTATAATTCTTAAGGATATATCATACTCAGGTAAGAACACAGGTTCCCTGAAGTAAGCCATACAACTGAGGAAACAGTTTTGTACTTAAAATTTCTACCTCAGCCAACACATGTAATAAATATTGAAGAGAAAAAAAAAATCAGTAGTTATCCAAGAACACTACTAATAAAAATCCAATACGGCCTTTCCAACTGTGATTCAGACTTCATCAATGGTTACTGACAAGGGATACTTTTCCCATTTTGAATTAGGGACCTGCTTAAGTCATGTAACATTACCATGGGGAGGTTGATTAAATCCCCATTTCTGTCCCAGAATACTCTCTGAAACAAGACAAGCCAGTTCAACCAACATCTGATCATGTGCTTCATTTCCTAGACACCTGAAACTCTGAAGGCATCCATACCTGCAGGTGCTGAGCTCTCTGCACTGCACTTTCTACTCATGTGAAGTTGATGGATTTTGTGTTTCAAATGCCCAGAATGCTATATGGGTTTTATACTGTCAAAAATGAAGCAGATTTCCCCAACCTCCAAAGATCTTAAAGGCACCAAAATATTTCTGCACTGGTGAATAAAACTATCCTATCTTATCAAGATTGTGGAGGTATCTTTGGGGAATATCCATGAAAGTATTAAGGCAAAAGTAACCCAAAGCTGCTTTCACAGAACGGATAAGGAAATAAATAAGGAAATAAATAAGAACATTGAATATGGGAACACCCAGCAGCAGGAACTGAAAGGGGGCATGGCAGGACAAAAAGGTCAGACAGTGGAAAGTTGTAGAAACAGCTGTGAGCATTCCTGTCCCCTCATTTCTCCTTCACAAAAAAAAAAGGCAGAATGAAGGAAACTCACATTACTGTTCCTTCCCCCACCATATACAAGTACTTTCTGTATGAGAAACAAACATTTACCAGAAAACATTTTCTTAAAAAGGCATCAGTGGAAAATCTGTTTATGCTCTCAGACATAATCATAACACAGCTCAACCAGGAGCCAAGTTAAGATCACACAGGCAACTGCATTCATTATTAAACTACACGTCGATTGCTTTTTCTAAAGATAGCAAAACGTACTTTCAGAACGTTCTCCTGCCAAAGCCCTCATTCTGAAGCATAAAAACACGTCTGCCTTGCTCTGTGGTAGCTGTTTATGTGACATAGGAAGAATATGTAGAAAAAATAATTTCCATTTCACTCTCAGAAACAGCTGAATCCATTGAAAATTAACTGACCTCCAGACCAAGGCAGAAAACTGACATGGAAAACTGCAATCTAAGGGGTTGGTCTTTACTTGGCAAAGTAACAAGGAATGGGATCTTCTGAAGAGCTGGGATCCCTTCAGACCATTCAACTGCATGAAACAGAGCAAAATCTTTCTTTGTACAAGCAGCAGAGAATAACATGTCTGAACTTCCTTCAGTGCAGAGGACAACTCTGCCCTGAAAGCAGAAACAGCAAGATGAGGAGTGGAAAGATTTCCACATTCATCCACGTGAAAAAGTTTCCTAAATCTGCCTAGTTCTGCTGCTCAGCCCCTGAGCTATGATCAGCTAGCAAGGCCTCTGCTCCAGGTCATTTCTTCTAACCTGCTGCTAGAAATGCACTTGGTCAACTCCAAAATCTTTGAGTAGGTGTTACAGCAAACATATGGTTCCAATGTGAAGAAGCTGGGATCTCACAGCTCATGAGCAGAAAGCACTGCTATTCCACCAGATTGTAAAATCCCACACACCCGCTGCAAGCAGAGAGGAGACAGACTGATATGGGTTTTTGCCTGGAATCATTAATGATTCATTCTGAGTCACTGGTGGGAAATGCCATAAATAGGCTGTGGCTAATAACAATGCTGCTTTGTTTTTCATTATGGACAGGCACATTTTCTCTTTCCGGAACAAGCACGCTTAAGGTGCAGCTTAAATGAAGACAAATTTATGTTCAATGCTGTGGGATGAAATTTTCAAAGCCACCTGGAGAATTGGATGGTTGCTTCCTGATGAGTTTCTGATGGGAACTGGACACGGTAATTACTCAGCATGTTCTAAAGCCCCCAGCTTGTATTACTGTTCAGCCACAGAAAGGACAGTAAGGAAAGAGAAGGGGAAGCATGACTCTGCCATTTGCAATCAGAGATTTAAAAATACTCCTGTGTGATGTTTTTCTAGAGAAAAGCAGATGCAAAAGCACAGGAATTTTAACTCCTGGCTGCAACACCCTTGCCAGGTGGGGCCCTGGCCTCACTCCAGATAGGGAAGGATTTTAGTCAGTAGGACTAGGACGGCAACACTTTTGTTTGCAGTTTCCTTTCATGGTACCAATACAGGCAAAATAATGGTAATAATTAGGAAAGAAAAAAGAAAAAGGAAATGCCTATCAAAAGCATAGACCTAAACAAGCCAGAATTGCTCTAAATCCATGTGGGGGAATATTTTTACAATGCAGAATCACAGTTTAAAAACTTTCCAAAGGAACCAAGGTAGATTTCTTTCAAATGCAGACATATGAGTTAATAGGCTGATATAAAGTGGAGTATCTGAACAGAAATATAAACAACATAGACCTGTGTATAGCCACAAAGCATCTAACTGTATACTAGAAGTGAAAATAGAGACAAACGAGTCAGTGAGGAAAGAAGCACAAGGTCACAGGAAGGTTAGAGAAATGCCCTTACTCACACTTCAATCTGGCTAAAACAGACCTAAGAGGGACTTGTGCAGAGTGATGAGAATTTGATCCAGAGCTGCAGCACCACAGCCAAGGAAATGAAACACTAGGGTCATCAAAGTGCAGCTGAATGCCACCAGCAGTGTGCATATGCAGAGAAAAGTGTGTCTCCCAAAAATTACAGTCAAACAGGGAAGAGAGGGAAAGGAGAAAAACCTGAAGGTTAAAGTTGCACTGAAAAGAGACCACATTCTCCCTCCTTCCAAAGACAGACTGCAATTTGTTTCACAACCACATGCATTTTTTCATTTATTCTTCTCCATTTGTGAAATACTCCCATTCAGCTGGATGCTATCTAGTCATAGCCAAAACATCTGTAACTTCAGGTAAGTGCATACAACTCAAGAGGAGTTTTTCAGAACTGTGGAATATCTCATGTATTCCCTCCAAATGAGATGTTAGTAACCCTTTGTACAGCAGCAACTTTTCCATGTGGCTCTGGCACTGCCCTGCTCACTGAAGTGCTGAGCTCCTGGCCATGCAGTTCAGATGCCTTTACCCCAGTCTCAAGTTATGCTGCAAACAGCACTCATTGTAGCACATTCACTCTGCAAAAAGAATCTGAACCACAGCTACCTGTAACAGAACTGGGGGCAACTATCAAGAGCTGTCAGTATTACCTAAAACTGATAAAACAGTAACCAATGTTTTGCAATCAAAGTGAAGTCATTCACTGAACATTTACAAACCCACACCCAACTCCAAACATGCTGAGATGAGTGAGGCCGCTCACACATTTAAATATATGCTTAAAGAACTTTGTTCAGTCATTGCTTATAAACTTTTTTTTTTTTTTAGCACTGGCCATCACAGCAAATAAACACACACAGTCAAAACCATTACTTTGTTTGCCTCCTATTTACACAACAAGAATCATGGCACTGCTGGCACTACACTTAAACCTGGTGCTGAAACCCCGTGTGTTCACTCTTTTCCAAAGCAGGACCTTCTAAATAAACCCATCTTACCCTTTTAGAGAAAAGCAGCTTTGTTAAAAGGCAGTCTGAAATCTAAGTATCTGGAAAGGATCAACACTAAGGAGGGAAGGTGGAAAAAATGTTAGGAAGTAGAGAGGACCATGCATCACTGGTATGCTTTATTTTAATGTAAACATTCTCGAGTGCCGACGGGAAGTTACATTTACTCTGCTGAAATATTTGTAAGTTATCCTACATGTAAGCCTCATTATATACAGAGTTTGAGCCCCTTAATACCTTCTGAACTACTGAAGACTTAGCTTAATAAATACACCATTATTTTAATTGAATTTCATTATTTCATGAGTATTAATATACAAATATATATAAAAATATGACATATATTATTTGATAAGTCAGTTTCAATTGTATCTTGCCAAAATAATTCCCAGATAGAAATATCTATTTCTAAAAAAATTAAAATAATTCTTGGTGTTAAAATATTTTCCATTGCTTGAAATACCTGTTGAAAATATGAATACACTCATCCAAAAAAAAAAAAAAAAGTCCTCCCCTTTGGTTGGAAACACACAAAGTAATTTATTTAATTTCTTCCAACATCAGTGTCTCACATCATAGCTACATAACTCTGAAATCACAGTCATGCTGCCATTATTGCATAAGGAGGAAAATGTCATGTTTTGAACCACAAGTAGCACAACGTCAATTGAGATTTGGAAAATACTCTCAGCACCTGGAATCAGTGTCCCAGTGACTGACAGCAGGAGGCCTGGTAAGGAGAAGGGATTTCTCCAGGGAAGGAGAATCTAATC
Source organism: Muscicapa striata striata (assembly GCA_030060385.1). Lineage (NCBI taxonomy): Eukaryota > Metazoa > Chordata > Aves > Passeriformes > Muscicapidae > Muscicapa > Muscicapa striata. The sequence goes on along the minus strand of JAREIS010000023.1, from coordinate 329,929 downwards.
TGTAATGTGAATCCACCAGCAAAACCAGGTCCTAAGGTAAAACTCAAGTCCAAGGCACTTGAAGGACTTCCCCAGAAACAACAGTGATCCCATACAGTAAAATCTCCAGCATTTATAGGAAAAATTGAGTTGTTCTAAACACAATTTAGGCTTGCTTAGATACAGCTTCAGAGATGTTTCCCCTCATTATATCCAACTTCTTTGAGAACTTTAATTAATTACTTGCTGCCAAAAGAGAATAAGAGTAGATAAATGCGGGGTCCAACTTAAAATTTGGACCCTAAGAGCTGTCTGAGACAGCAACACAGGGTGTGTCCTTTGACTTCAGCCTTGTGCACCTTCCTGTGCTGCTCAGAGAACTAGAGATGGCTGAAATGCAGAGAAGACCTGGAAAGCAATACTTGTCCATCCTGCAAATAGCAGATATCTTTGCAATTGGATGGCAGAATACCATTCCTAAATTTACTTTCCTTTAGACAGTATTTTAAATCCCTCAGCTGCATTAGTTTGCAGCCATACACAAACCAACCATGCAGGCTGACTGCACAATCAGTAGTGTCTGCTGGGATTTAGGAGCTGCATTCAGCTACCACCTCTGCTTGGAAAAAATGCAGTATATCACACTGGACTGCAGCAAATCAGGCTTTTTGACCTTTTCTTCTCAGTGTTACAGCACAGTACCTACTTCTGCAACAGCAACGTTGTTTAGAAGAACATCTTTGGCTGAGTTTCCACACATACTTTTAATGTCTAAAATAATCTATATCTTGCTCTTATTACAATATAGCCATTTTAAATATACTTTAATAAGAATTGAATATGTTTTAAGTTATAAATAACTTTTCAAAAAGACTATAAAATATTATAACAATGGTTTGTAGGGCAAACATTTTTCAGGTCTGAGATAAGGGCATGCTGACTTAACTCTTCTCCCTGAACAATTCTGAATACTCAGATTCCTCCTTTTACTCTGTCATCCTGTAAACTCAGCAAAATAAGAGAGGGGATGTGCTCCCATTGACTACTAAAGCAAACCAGAATACAGTAAGATGCAACAAAAAGTCATAACCATGAGAAATCTGCACACTGTGGTAATGCCAGACAAATCCAGACACTCAGGCTCCTGCAGAAATTATCTATGGCTACTGCAGGCAACCCATGCTATCACAGTCACAAACTACTGCATTGCAGCCCTTACCTCATTACATGAATACATTCTGGCTCCTTGGTGAAGCTGTAGGCGTAGCCACTGGATGTTGTGCCAAAATCAATAGCCACAACAACAAGAAATAACTGTTCTACAGCATCGTCTGCATCAGAGTCCTTCTGTTAAACAGCAGAAGCAAAATAGACACAGGGACACTGGTCAGAATCATTGCAACCTGTCAGAAGTTTTGCTCTGCAAGATCTGTGTATCTCTTCAGAGAAAATGAGGACTTCCCTTAATTTGCCTTTGTGACTGAAGTTGATACCAGAAAACTGCACATTCCAATGGAACTGGAAATTCAATACATGACTCAACATATATGCTAGAGCCATTTATACATAATTTTCTCATCAAAGCCTCCTTCATACTAATTTTTTTAATATTTCTTATCTTGTACTATTAAAACTCATGGGTTTGGGGCTGGATTTTGTTGTTTTTTTCTTAAACTGATCAGCTGAAAAATATGTCCATCAATGTGATATATTTGGGACTTCCTTGGTGGTTTTAGGAGTTAACTATATCATAAGTACGAACATTAAATACTATTACCATTCAAAAATAATGGACACAAACCCACCCAAAATACAGCAATAACTTTTATATCCCTTGATATAAAGAAGAATTTATATAACACCTCCTTAGCCAGCACTACATGCTGCATTACTACTGCCTGTGCTAGAAGCTGTGGGAAGCTGCTCAGCTGTTCATCACATTATGAATTATAATCCTTCTCCTTGCCTTTCACCTGTAATCCTGCAATCCCTGAAAAGCACAGTCAAGGGCAGCATGCTCCAGACCCTTTACCAGCCTTGCTGCCCTAAATCCACCAGGGCTGTTCAGTCTGTACCCCCAGAAACACCTTGAAACAATTGTCATATTTCACAGAGGAGCTGCCCACAGTCTCACTCTATGGGCAGTGTTCCACCACAGCCCTCATAGATCTCAGTTAACTCCACACCTCCCACCTCCACCTTCCACATTTCTACTGTATCCCTACATTTTCCAAGATCACTCCATATATTTGCTACTTGAAATGAAGAAACAAAAGCAACAAGTTTTGGTCTTCAATCATAAAAGAGTTGTTTGGATTCTCCTAAAAAAGTTTGTCAGCTAGGACAGTGTCTTCCTCAAAGAGTTTAGGGAGCAAATCTAACTGAAATATGATGTAATTCATCAGCATGACAGAAGTGAAAGAGGAATTTCAAGAGCATATAGAGAAAGAAGGGAATAAGAGCCAAAAACTAAGAGAGAAAGCACTAGAAATCCTGAAGATGGGTTTTTGCACAATTCTCAACTTGAATCAGAAAGCTAAGGCAGAAGACTGACAAGGATAAAAATGTGTTCTGAACACAATCCCTTGCAATAACATGAGACAAACTGTGCATGCACTGTGTTACAAACCATACAGGTGATCTTAAAAACGGGTGGGACTTAGTTTTAATAGGAGTTTATCAACAAAATTAGCATGATGTACAAGAAATTAAAACACACTACCTATGGGACATGTTCTTGGTTCTAAAAGCTTACAGAAATGGCTCTTTTCCTTAAGAAATAAAACCAGCTAGTTCTATTTTGAGCTTCTACCTCTCTCTCTCAGAGCAGATTATTTTCTCTGAGAAGTCGGGTTTTACTGTTGAGTACCCTATATATCATTCATTTTTTCTGAAAGGAAGAAGGCTTTTCAGGAGCTGCCTAAACAAATCAATGATAAAGACAGGGACAGACCTTGGGAACCCTGAGGATCAAGAAGCCCCTGTGTTTGATATAAAAACATGCAGGAGCAAGTCTATGAGTTTAGCAAATGAAAAACATCAAAACCAGGAGCCCAAGGAAAGGAATCAGAGCTCTATCAACAACTCCAGTGTACAAAAATCTCACTTAATACTATGGATAGCATAAAGGAGATAAGCATGGAGGAAATGACAACTCTAAAGAAATTAAAGAGGCAGGAGAAGGTAATGCAAGCATGCAGTATTTGTTAAGAGTGCATTTCTTACCGCAATGTGTGATGGAGACAGTGGAGTTATTCCAGGGTCTCCCAAACTTTTGGCTGGTGATGAGTAAGCAGATGTGGAAACTGCATCTAAAAGGAAACAAACACCCATCAGTGTCAGAAGGCAGAATGAGTAAATACAACAGTTACTTTGCATACTGCTGAACTGTTTTCCAGTTGTAAAGAATCTGCTAAAACTCAAAGCAAATTCCACAGCTGCCATCCAAAACACATTTTCCCTTTAAAGCATGCTAAGACACAACTGCTGTTTTGGTTTTAAAATGTTTGTTTGACCTTCATTACTATTGCCACTCTTTTATTACACTGTCGTGTACAATCTTAAAAGTCTTCCTAAATATATTCCAAAATCATAGTTGGTACAAGCAACTTAAGCACCACATACTGGATTTAAATGTATGAATGCAGAAGCTAAACACAAGCTGTGAGATCCAAAAAGACAGACCCATCTACAAGAAGAAAAGTTGAGAGCAATTGGAGAAAGCAGAAGAGTAAGCTGCAATTTGTCCTTCCTGAGCCTTTATTCTGAAACTTTCCCAATACTGTCTCTGTTTTTCTCCTTCACTACACTCTGCACTGGAACATCTTGCAGCTGTTAATACTACTGCAGGACAGAATCCAGCTGGGAAAAAGGAAAGCATTATTAACAAGTCATCAAAGAAATATTTCTATTTCTACAATACTTAAACTTCATTTAAAGGCACAGACCAAATGAGTGACAAATACTGTAATGCACTATTTTTATTTCTCATTCTTTTGTTTACATCGTTGATGATAGAAAAGGAAATGGCTTAAAACAATTAAGCACTGATGGCTTAGATGGATTGATATATTATCTGTACTTTTATGAAGAATGCAATAGTTTATCAAAATAGAATGTAGAAAAGGTACCACACATCCTGTCCATGCTCATAACCCTCTCCTCCAAAATTTAAGCCCTGAGCACTTACTGAATTCTCTTCCACAGAATGCAAGCTATAATTAGGTGTAAAGCAGAATGATGTAACAGGCCTCTCAACATTAATATTAATAATTAAATAATAAGTAATACATGTCAGTGTATTTTTATCACTTACTTGGATGCATCACATATTTATTCATAGCCTGTAGTTCCTACACATGACTGACATTTCAGAGCATCACTCCAAGATGACACTGGAGCTGCTCTCCAAGACCTTAGAATTACATAGGGAAGGACTGTAATCAAATATGTGTTGTTTCCCAGGGAAGATTCAAAAACCCTGCAGTGGGCAAACATGAGAGAATTCACAGGAAAAAAAAAATCTTCCTCCAAATCTTAATATTGCTCTTGTAACTTCATTTATTTCTTGAAGTTATAATATGCATGTTCAGCCTGATTTTCAATAGCATTTGCAGAAGCACAGTATTTGCATTTTCTACATAAGTTCTCCAGGAATATATTAAATTACTCCTCTTGCAGTGAAGTACAAAATGTCACAGGTCAAATGTGACAAGCACAGAATCTGCTGGGTTCATTAAGATATCTTTGAAACAGATGCTGTTATCAGCCTCCTTTGTGCAATTTTTGCCTCTTAATTTTTGCACTGCAACATGGTATTTTAGAATTGAAGAACAGTATTCAACACAGAAAGAGAAAGAAAGTCACTAACAAAATGCATTCCTTGCATCTTGCTGTCATTCCTGGCTGGACCTGAACCAGGACTTCCTGAGCAGACCAGGACATTGCAACACTGACTCAACACCTTTGGAAACCAGCACCTTACCCACAGTTAGATGCTGATTGGAAGCACAAAATGGAGACATCAAACCACATGCTTTCAGTGTTGCACTCTGCCACTAATTCTTTTGGTTACCTGTTTCGGCACTCATGTTTCAGAGATGTGCTGGAGCAGGTGCAGAGGAGATCAGAGATGATCAGAGGGCTGGAGCACCTCTGCTCTGGAGACAGGCTGGGAGAGAAGGCTCCAGGGACACTCAGAGCACCTTCCAGGACCTAAAGAGGGCCTACAAAAGAGTCAGAGAGGGGCATTTTACAAGGGCATGTTATGACAGGACAAAGGGTAAGGGCTTTAAAACAAAAAAGGGTAGATTTCCATTAGACATGAGGATGAAATTCTGCACTGAGACAGTGGAGATGTACTGGCACAGGTTGCCCAGAGAAGCTGTGGCTGCCCCATCCCTGCAGGTGCTCAAAGCCAGGCTGGATGGGGCTTGGAGCAGCCTGGGACAGTGGAAAGTTTCCCTGCCCATGGCACAGGGCTGAAACAAGGTGATCTTTAAGATCCTTTCCAACCCCCCAAACTATTCTGTGTTTCTAAGATGCATTCTCCAACCTGTCTTGAGCTATCAGCATTGAAAAGTTATTTATATCTCTGTGTGCAACTCAGAAAATTCTGTGTGACAGGATACACATTTTTATATCTCAGAGAGCAGTGAATAAATATCCAGAGCAACACTGACATCCATCCAATGAAACCACTAACTTGGGTGGTGTCCTACCATGAATTGATTCAAGCTAATTAATAAATAAGACCCTTCCAAACCTATGACCATCCTGCACTGCATTCATGGCTCCTCCTGGAAATACCTGGCTAAATAAAATAATTCTACAACACATCCTGGATCTAATGCCAAAACTTCTCAACAAGGAGTGAAATGACTGTTAAAAGCAAATGAAATTAGGATGTTTGTAACATTATACTATCTACTCCATCTGAAGGTGTTAAAATATATTTGTCCATGTGGGACCTTTCATATTTTGTTGAGTTAGTGTTTTTATAGTGAAAAAAATGTGCAAGTGTAACAATTTTTACAGCTGTGTTCTGAAGAGCAGTAAATGCATGGATATTCCAGGATATTTAAAAATCCCTTATCTCTGAAGCACTGTGATTGGTTGATCTGACAGAAACAAAAGCATCTGTTCCAAGCCAGAGAATGGGAAAAGGTTTGCAAGGAACCTGATTTGCAATCACAAAACTGAAAAATTATGCCCTAGACTGTCCTGGATGGGATCAGGGTATTTGGAACAGTTCTTAAAAGCAGAATGACTTAGAATGACTTCTTATGGGTTCTGCAAAAAAAAAAAAAAACCAACAACATAATCAAGTAATATTCTACATAGCTCAAGTTCCAGCTTTACCTCCATGTTTACTAAGGATCTTTATCTCTGTCAAAGAACATGCTATGACAAAAACACAGGTAAACAGTATGCATTAAATAAACATTTAAATTCTTGCCAATTTACACACCAAATTAAATGGAGGAACCTGATTTAGAATCCAAATTAAATAAGTCTTCAAACAGACCAGTATTTAAAATAATCTTTTTCCAAATATGATGCAAACTTCTCGAATAAAAATTCTTATATTTACTTCTGATATGAATATTAACCTGGAATATGGCTTGGGTAATTTCAGTAAATGTGTATAGACTGAATTTGAACACATTAGGATTTCTGGCTTTAGTCCTAACCTAAGCAATTGGCAAAGAACACCTTGTGCACCTTTAAGGTGATCAGAAGTTGAAGGGAAAACAGAGAAGGTTCCCATTCTCAGACTTTGGAGGTTTTTTAAAAAATTCAAAGGGCCTGATTTGCAGATTCCCAAACAATTACAGAATTGGTGAAATTATGAGATCAGAAGATATTGTATTAATAATGAAATCATGTCCATTATCACATTAGCTCAAATTGCTGGTTTAGCAGATTTAATTTAAATTATTCCTTCTTTTCATCTAAACAGATGCAAGAGTTTCTTTTCTGTGGTTTCCTGCAATGCCTAATCTCTTTAGCTCTTTCTGTTTTTCAGTAAATGATCAGCAACATTGTAGATTTTGACAAAATGCAATGAAGGATTAACCTTTAAGTGTCAAAGAATGCAGACTAAAAGCAAAGTCCAGAACATTTATAAAAACTTTGCTGATGCAGTGTGGATATTTCAGTGATTGTGTGTTCAGCTGAATCTGATTTTCTGACAGATCTGGAGAGTAGGACCAAGCTCATTATTTAATTAGAAATATCAGTTAATGGCAGCTGGAAGGCCATCACTCTGTCCTGAATATTTGAGAGTCCCTTTTCAGGACTGGATAAATGAACTTTAGGGAACTACTAAAAAAGCCAGACATTGACCAATACAGCCTCAGATAATCAGTTTCAAGTCACCCTTTAAAGAAGGGTGACTGCTGGACCTCCCAGTCACAAGCCACTAAGGTGGTACTCAAACAAACAAAAAAATTCAGCAGCCACACAAAATCTTCTCTTTTCTATTAAATATTTCATCTGTATATAATTCAGCTGCATAAGGCATCAGTAAAATTTTCTGCTTCACATATTATGGAACTTGTTCATTCCCCCAGCGAAGCAGATGCCAGAGCAGTGGATTCTGTCTAACAGAAGGTTCCCTGCAATGCAGATCCATGAACAATGGATAAGCTAAATGGGCTTTTCTTCAGTTACAATTTATCAGGACAAGTCAATCAGGAACCTGGGAATCAGGGTGTGGGGCTTTGTAGCACAATGCCCAGAAATGCTGGCACACCAGGGAAGGAGGGACATCTCTGAACGTGCCTCATGTCACCAGTTCTGTGTATGGAAAATAAACACCTTTTTGAGGAAGAAGAATAAGGATTCAAGCCCCAAGTCTGCCATCAGAAACCATTTCAGGCACACTCTGCACTACTTTAGAGTGATGGCACAAAAGCAAAGGCTTCACCAGAGAAGTTGCACTTTCCAAACCTTCCCAGACCTCACTCCAATGTGACTGGATCTCTCTCCTACAGCTCTTTCACAAATCAAAGGAAAAGCAAAGGAGCATCTCTATAATATCACCTCTGTAAGAACATACCTGAACACCAGTGAGTATGTTACATCCCAATTAACACAAGTTAATCTCTATTTCTATCCTGACAGAGTGGCCACAAACCCAACACAAACTCTTCCCACAATTTTCTGAATCAACAACAGGATCAACACCACTCCCCATTTCAGATCATAGTTCCAATATTTTAATAAGTGCTTTCACAATACAGACACCAGTGGGTCCCAGCACAGCCTTTCCCAGGCTCTCCCAAACTCCCAGCTGAGAATGGCTACAGGACACCAGCCTGGCTCAAAAGGAAAGCTGCAATAACTCTTTTTGATTTGTATAATGCAAACCCACTGTTCCAAATGCCAAATCATCTGAGTGCTCAGCAATTTGTAGGCTGATGAACCAGGTGCACAGGGGAAGTTGGGATGCATTAGACCTACTAAAAATGTCACTATTGCAGCTGATCTTTGTGGCTCCAATAAATCCATGTTAACTGAGTACACCATGAACACACTGAACATTTCACAAATCAAACACTTGCACATATCTCTGGCCATTTTTCTGGAATTTCCAGCAATCCAGCATATGGTAAAAGTGACTCCTGCTATATGGGTATACACTGCTCTGCTCTCAGGCAGGTTGCTGGTAATACCAAAATCTTAGCCAAATTCTTTATCTCCCATTCAGGCACTGGATTTAAGATTTAGGAAAAAAGGAGGAAAAAAAGGAAAAGAAGGATGTATTGAACCAAACATGGGTACAGAGTAGCCATCAGGCAACAAAAGAATGGAATAAACCCATTATTTTTCATTCCAAAGATTGTAACCTTTAAGCATCAAAATAATTTTGACACAAGCAAACCTTCCTAATGATGTTTGCACAAGAAAATAAGGGTTTACCATATTGCTATTAGCTGGCAACTGCTGCACCAGTGAAGAAAACCTTATTCAGCTTTTCCTGTTGCTGAGATTTTCCTTTGCATTAAGCACAAAATGTCAGAGCTTCCAAATGTAATGTGACAACCTAGAGCATTTTACTGTAAATACAAAGATGGCCTTTTAAAACAATTACAGAATAATAAAAAAAGAGATGGAGGGAAGCAAATAAAAAAAAATCTTAAAACATTCTTATGCATAATAAAAAGATCCCATAGTTCATATCAGAAGAACCTTCTGTTTCTTCTGAAACCAATGGCACCACTGTTATGGCCATCAGTGGAATTAGAGTTCTTTGTTTTAAAATGCCAGTAGGCATCCAGCTGGTTTGCTGAAGACTGCAATACACTTCTCTCCCATGAATACAGCCATAGCTAATCTCTGATACAAATCCAAGTTTCTGGATACTCTTTCATAATATCTGGTCCCCTGAAGAACTGGAGTTCATTGCACTGATAGCAAAAGGATTTCCTAAGGGAAAAAAAAAATAATCTCCCAGTACTTTGCATAGAATTCTAAAAATAAGACATGTCTGTCATTACAACCTTGACCTTTTCCATTCATTGCTTTTATATTGTCTCCCACCAGGATTATGCTTTGACTGGAGGAATTACATTTTTACTACACTATGAATGCTTTCTAAGGTAATTGTAAGATTTTCCACTATTGTTAAGAGTATCAAAACCAACCCCAGTTTCATCCCATCACTCACTCTGTGGACAATATTCATTTTCCTGAGCCTCAGCAGCAAAGGGAGACCAAAAGACGCCACCAATTTTCTGTGAACTTAATTTGAGATGAAAGAAACACGCGAGAACTCGCAGTAACCTTCTGAAAATGTCACATGGGTTATGTTCACTTCTCCTCTGTTTGACAGGACACAGGCTAAACTACTTTCCCTGCATTTGATCTGACCTCACTAATGCTTGGTAAGGTGGACTAAAGCTGAGCAATCACACTTCCCTGCACACCAGGTCTGTAATGCCCCAGCAGGTCCTCACCAACAGCAAAGTCTGCCTTCAACTCAAACCCTTCCACCATCTGCACCGTAAGGTCTCAAATCTGGCTCCACCCTGAATGACCTGAGAGTTTTCCAGCTTCTGTGATCACTCAGCTCCCTTTTCCCTCCCATCTCCTTCCCCATCCCCTGATGTGATTCTAGTGTGCTCAAAACCTGCTCATGCTCCAGAGTTTTGGGTTAGGGAACTCACCAGCAATGCCCTGCAGTGATCCCTCTCTTCCCACATTCCAGCTCTTCCACAGCCATGCACTACTGCCAGGAGAAAACTCTAATCCTGCTTTACCTGGTGCAAAAGGCAGGCTACATGCTGTGAAAAGGTGGGTTAACAACAGATTTGGTAGCTCAGAGTGGTCAAAGACAATTCTCCCTGATCTTCCTAAATATTCCCCAATACAGTTCTGTAAGAGACACCTTCAGTGCACACTAACTGAACTCTTCCTTCAACAAGCTCTTCTTTGGACTTGCTTCCTTCACACTTCCTTGCACCATTTGCCTCTGAGCAAGAATTGTCTTCCTGTATCTCCCATCTCCTCCCTCACTGCTTCCAGGAACATGTAAGGCACAGAAAACAAAACACAAGATGTACAGAACTTAGGTCCTGTGAAAAGATACCTTCTTGGAAAAGGTTTCCTGCTGCTTCTCCTTCATCATCATGTCTGTCCTCATCTACCTCCTCCACTTTGTTCACTGCAAGGTTGTTCCCAGGACCATACTCATGAAACTGAACATTTGTGATGTTAATCTCTCAGAGAAAAACACCATTTGCAACTCAAACTGGACTGGTTCACTGCCTTTTCTCTTTAAAAAACAAGATCAAAATATTGCAGCTATAAACTGCTGTTCTACTACAAGTTTCTATTTAAAAACCACCTCAAGATGCAATTGTATCCTGAAAAGAATGCAATCCTACCCTTCTCAATCAAGATATTCAAAGGAATATTATTCAAAGAACAAGAATCACTGTTCACCTTTTCAGACTGTGCATCCAGTACACAGGAATAAGAACATTTGGTGGGCATTTGTTTACTTAGAAGGCAAAAAGGTTATTTAGTTTTCAAGCATTCCTAGATTCAAACAGTATCTCACAATGCATCAAGCTGGATGAATGTAGTGACACCTTTTTCTTAAAACATGAATTGGAAAAAAATTTTGAATATGTTTGTCTTCATTTTGACAATCTTCTGGAAGGCTTAACATGATTCACACATTTACAGAGTCTTGACAAGAAAAAACCAACCACTCTCATCAATTCACAGGAAAAAAAAAAAAAATGGATAAGCAGGGGGCAGGGTAAAAAGAAAAGCCAAACTAGAACCACCATTACTTGTAGTAGTCAGCATGAGTGATGTTGTTTATAAACCCCTTCATATTCTTCAAGGCTATTAAACCCACTTTTATTCAAAGATGGAAAAATAATAGTAACTGTGACAAAACTGCAAAAATTGGTATCACATTTGACAAGTCATTAGCAAAGTGATCTATGAAACTATAGTCTATGGCTATTGATTTAGCTTCTGAGCAACATTTCATTGCTATATCAAAAAACAGATTTTCTTTCTTTTTATTAGATGGTCTTGAAAACGCAGTTACCAGCTTAAAGGAAAGCTTAAAGAAAAAATACCTTATGAGAAAAGAAGAAATTACCTGATTAGTATTTGTAGAGTACATCACAAAATCATGCCATCACCAACCAAAATCCACTTTCAGAGGTTTTTATACCAACACCTATCAGGGCTGCATTCAAATGCCATGATGGTGCATCCACAGAGTCCACAGTGACCAGCCAGAAAACCAACTGCAAATTTCCACTGCCATGGTGACAAGCCCCTGGCACAACCTTCACAGGAGTTCCTGTGGCTAAAATCATAACAGGAGCATAGCTGAGTAAGCAAGAGAGCTCCTACAAAAGGTTGATTTTTGAATGCAGCACGTCCACAGTGACAATGCTGAAAGCTTTTGTAAATGGCATGCCCTGCCGTTCTGATTACTGCCAGTGCTCTACTCAGGTATCCATGGAAACTTGAGAAATAGATGTTAAATTTGTTGGATCTGCTTGGCACCAGGGAATGGGACTAGTTGTCAGCCAGCCCAGTCTAACCATAGGTATTTTGATCTTTAATCAAGGAGAAGGCATCAAGAGTCCTCAAATGATGATGAAATCCACCTGTGTGAAATGGTCACATTTCCCAAACAACGACAAAAGGAGGAAGCAAGGATGCACTGAAGAATTTTTATTTTAATGGTGTTATTATCACTTGAGAGAGAAAAATAACCCAATCCCTGTAATGAGGAAAGAGACACCCAAATATTCACTCTTCCAACCCCACAGGGAACAGGAAAAAAAAGAATTTTGGATACAAATACACAGAACCTTGTAGGGACAAGAGGGTATGAAGTACTCAAGACTGTAAAACCCTTTGAAAGAAACTGCTTCAACCCTAGAGACTGGTCCTGAATGGCACTGAGAACTAGGGAGGTATCCAGAAATGGACAAACTGAAGTTGTGTTCCCGGATCATTCCCTCTGGGAGAAGGAAGTAACAAAGGGAGAAAGGGAGAGTAATTTCTCTCTGCTTCCTTCCCCAAGGAAACCTGTTCAGGATGGGCAGGCTCCTGCAATAGGAACTGATTTTTTTCAGAGACAGAATGTGGACTAACTCTCTTAGATGACATGGAAATGCTATTATTGAACTACACTCACATCCACACTTTTCTGGACTCCAACTGGTAAGGATTACTAGAAATCTCTCTCAGTATTCCTCAGAAACTGCATCTGCAGAGCACAGCCTGAGAGTCTTGAGTTAAAAGCTGAAAGCAAAATCCTCTCCAGGTCTCCCATTCTTGCAAGTTTAGGTGCCCTTGGAACTGATCCATGTGCCCAGAGCCTGCAGATGTGTAACAGAGCTGCGGATCTGGGCCAGGGAGCACCCAGTGACCCACAGGGGAGTGGAGAGCAGTGAGCCAGGGCTGGGGAGCACCAACACAGCTCACAAAGCCACTCTGCTGTCCTTGACACACCCTCCTGCAGTCCTGAGTGAAGAACAAAGGCATTCTGGCTTTCAGGCCATCATATTCTGAGGAGTTTCATTTATTTATTTGCTTACTTCTTAGAACTGAATGTGTTTTCCTCTTCATTTACATGAAAACGTTTCTCAAATCCCTCTGAGACAGCCTTTGAAGGAATTTCCTGTTTTAATACTGATTACTGACACAGATCACCACTGCCATACTAATTTTAAAACACTGCAAAGTCACTGTTTTAATAGCAGTTATGGCAAAATTTTAAACTTGTATTTGTTTATTTTAAATGCATATCACTATGATTCTTAACAGCACAGCACATGGGCCAGAGCTGACACATTTTAAATAATGAGAGCTATGGAATGTTTTTCAATATCAAAAATGTGCCTGGTCACTGAGAAAAGGCAGATTGGATGTAATGACCCAGCAGCCAGGACACTTGTCACAGTGAGGAAGATAAAGCCTGCAGATCTGTCACAGGCATTTCAGATCACCAAGGCTCAGCCTTGGCAGCAGCACTCCCTCAGTGCAACACCAACATCTGTGACCTTACAGCACCAAACAGCTGCACACTCTGCAGTGGAACATCTGTGAAGCAAGTGTGCCATTTACAGCCATGGCTGATGGACTCCAGAGCTCAACCCTGAAACAGACTCCAGGTCCTCCTGACATCTCTCTCACCACTGCCAAACACCAACCTGGAGCTTCACCCATCCTTGTTTTCAACCAGCCTGGCTGTTTAAAAGAAGCGTGACAAGTGCCATAAGAAACTGAGTAATTATGTAAGAACTCATCTATGGATAGACAAAGATTTCACTAAAGCTGCATAAGGCAAATAACAACAGCTAGTTCATGCAAGGAAAATTTAAAAAAAAAGGAACAGATGCAAACTCCCCAAAAAGGTCATGTTGCTTCATACCAAATTAAGGTCATGACTGTTCTCATTCTCCTAATTGAAAGTAGCATTTTTGCATGCATTGTTTTTTATTCCTTTCACATTCTCCATTATCATTTACTGGGAGCCAACACAGCTTCTTTAAATATAAAAAAAAAAGCCAATTTGCTTCTTCACAATACCTACAGACTAAAACAGCCACAGGGAGAAGTTTCTAAAACCATAAATGGTGTGCTCTTTGAAGTCAAATACTTGTGAAATCCCATCTGACACATTGTCAAAAGGCAGAACCAATTCAGGTACAGAAAACTGACACAATGGGACACTCTTAATATTATTGTTTTAAAGTAAAAAGTATATTCTTAAGATTTTTTTTTTTTTTTTTAGAAAGGGATGGTTGCCTTGTGCATTTATAGAGAGAATGGGTCAAATCATAGTAGAGGGGAGCAAAAAGGAATTAATCCCTGGGAGCATCTTAAAAGAATAAGTAACTGGAAATTTTAAAGTACTTGACCAGATCTGTAGCTTTAAACAGAAAAATGAAAGAAATCCAGATATAATTGCAAGAGCATATATGATGTCCAGAAGGGGCCTAAAAAATTTTAACAGCATCACCATGAAAGTAGGAGAAGTTGGCCATGGCAGGTCACATCAACTCAACCAACAAAAGAAGTATTTGGCAGAAAAAAAAGCACAAGATGAGACATCAGTCAGGTTCCATGTAACCCCAACCACCAGTGACACAGTCAGAAAGCAAAACATATCCTAAACCCTGACATGTCCATGAAGAGATCAGGTCTTTTATAGCTGAGGCAGCATTCTGGTCCTGCTGCACAGAACTGGCCTCCCAGAGGCTGCTTTGACTTGAGCTGACATCCAAGGCTGCAGCATTCTCTTCCAGCTCCTGCTGACAGTTGCATTTGACAGAAACCTTGGTTACTCCCTGTGGACCAGGATAAAGCCCCTTTACTGATGCAGAAATGCATCAGCTGAAAATGCCTTTGGACAGAACAGACCTATTGGGGCCTCTCTACGGCTGACTGAAGCTTTGGGGAGACTTTGCAGGTACAGAGCAGGGCAGATCTGTTGAACACCAACTGCTGTCCCCATGGGAATGAACTAAACATTAGGGCTGAAAGCTTACATGGTGCCTATCCCAAAGGAAAACTTGTCAGCTCAACCAGAATTACCCAATTAAAAGCCAAAGGCTTTAAAAATGCCAAAAATCAGTATAATTAGAGGCTTTACATGCAATAGCTCCTGGGTATGAACAATTTCACTAACCAAGCTGCAGATACCGCAGTGCTGTGCTAAGTGAAGCTATGAAGATGATGGGCAGGCATTGCATACAGCATTCAGCTATTTTACATACAGACATTTCTTTTACGCATTGTACTGTGCTGCAAGAAGTGGCTGCAGCTTCAATACTGTCAATATAACACACACTAAATCACAGTTTATCCCTGAAGTCTTTTTTTCCTCTGAAGCCTCAGCATACCAGTGCATGGAAAGAACATAAAGATTTCTGGCATCACAAATCATTGCTTTACTAGCTGGTCTTCTGTCTTCTAACCAAATCCCTCCTGCACAGATTGTCCCCGTGTCACAAGTTACTTCATTTCAGTATTGCATTGCACCAACCTTGCAACTTGGCAGAAAACAAAACGTGATACCCTGTCATCTGAAAGACAAATGAACCTATCAGTCTATTCTTCCCTTTGTCAGGCTGCATGCTAGAAAATTGTTACAGGTTACTCCAAACCAAACAGACATTTGAGAATTCTTTTAGGAAGCACTGAGAAAACATTTAGATGTGGTGACAGCGAAGAACCCAGTAGAGCATCTTGAAGACTCAACTAGTTTCTAAGTAATGCTTTCTGGTTTAGTTTGGGGTCTTTTTAATGGACACTTTATGACTCTTTTATTTCACTTACACTCAAAATGTTCCCCAAATCCTACTATAATAAAATTTAACCTTTTAAGTTTCCCCATACATTTCTGCCAGCACCGTTGGCTCAGCTTACAGCTTCCTCAAGCCTTTGCAGCATACAGTGAGGAAGAAGGCATGGAGAGATCGAATGAAATCAGGCTGAGTCTGCATTTCCCTTGGGGTTATTCACCCATATCATTTGTATTCTAGGAACCCTCTGCCCTTCCCCAGCTCCGCTCCCACACAAGGAGAGACCACACCGTCCTGCAAAGGCTGTGTTGTTTTTACCACGCACAGTGTAACCCCAAACCCAGAGCATCCTTGGTTCAGGCAAAACACGATTCAGCCCAGCTCAAGTTTTTGCAGAATCGGACACATGAGGCCCCTTAACGTGGTAAAACAGCACCGGTGGGGGTTCCCCATCCCTACACCTCGCCGGGAGCTCCCTGGTCCCCGGGGCTGCGCCAGGATGCTCAGGCAGGCGCTCAGCCCACACAGCGCTGTCTCTCCCACCCGGCTGCCAGCTCTTTCTTTTCCGGTGCATCAGGCTTCTCGCTATACAGGGGTGCTGCCTCTGTGTCAGCAGCAGCCCCTGAGCTCCGATCCGAGCCCTCCGCCCTCTGGCCGCTGCTGGGAAAGGGTGAGACCCCGACCCGCGGGGAGAGCGGAGCCACAAAGGCCCGTCCGGCGGGGATGCCGCGCCCGCCGCAGCGCCCGGCGCCGGCCAGGGGAGCGCCCCGCCTGGCCTCGCCCCCGCCCGGCCGTGCCGCCGCATTGTTTTGTCACCTGGGTCCCCCGTGGTGCGGCACCGGCTCCCCGGGCACCGCACGCGATGGAAGAGCAGCGGCGCTGCCCGGCGGGCGGCGGTTCCGCGGGCCAAGCTCCGCACCGGGCTGAGCTCCGCACCGGGCTGCACTCCGCACCAGCCGCGCTCCGCGCCAGGTTGAACTCCGCACCGGTCCGCGCTCTGCACCCGCCCGCGCCGCAGCCGGCCCTGCCCGCGGGTCATCCCCCGAGCCGCGGCACCGCGGGGCCCGGCCCTGCCCCGCCCCGCACGCCGGCCACAGCCGGGACATTGTCTGCCGCCTCCCGCCTCCCCCTGCTCCGGACGGCGTTCCTCCGGTTCCAGATGGTTTCCTCCCACGAGCCGCGCCCGCCGGCGGCAGCGCTCCTGCATTGCGGCGAGGCCCCTCACCTGCGGCACCGCTCTCCGCCTCCGGCATGGCCCGGTGCGGTCGCGCTCGCCGGGGCACGGGCCGGCGGCGGAGCTGGGCTGCCCGCCCCGGGGAGGCTCCGCTGCTCGCTCCAGTCCCCGCCCCGCTGCGCCTTCCTGCGGCCGGTGCGGAGCGAGGGGAGAGGCTGCGCGCCCGGCCCGGCGCTGACGGGCTTCCCGCGCCGGCTGCGGGCTGGGCTGGGCTGCACCGCCCCTCCTCTCCCCTCCGCTCCCCGCCCGCTCCCGCAGCCGCACAAGGAACGCACCGGCGGGGGGGCCGCGGCCAGGGGCGGCCCGGCCCCAGATGCGGATTTCACGGCCACT
This sequence comes from Muscicapa striata striata, assembly GCA_030060385.1. Lineage (NCBI taxonomy): Eukaryota > Metazoa > Chordata > Aves > Passeriformes > Muscicapidae > Muscicapa > Muscicapa striata. The sequence continues at coordinate 312,586 of JAREIS010000023.1, read as the reverse complement.
GAAGCGGAAAGCCCTTCGCGGTGACATCCATAGAAAGAGACCCCTCTCTGCGGCCGGAGGTGACACCCCGGCTCAGCCCTGTGCGCCAGCAAAGGGTGCTGGAGTCCTGCGGAGACGGAGCGTGAGAAGGCTGCGGAGGTTAGCCCAGCTGTTCCCCGGGCTGTCAGGGGACAGTCAGAAATCATGCACTCGGGTCCTCCGACATCATGTATTACGGGGTGGCTTGCACGGCATAGTATTCTTTATATTTGAACTCTACCGCATGGTTCTGCAGTGCTGTCAGGCCAAGAACTTCGTGTTTCCAGCGATTTTTAGCTATTTGTCTCCAGGACCTGGGAGAGAGACACCCCTACTATCACTTGATCCATGATGAAGTTTAAGGGTTTTCCAAACTAAGTTAAAAGCTATTGCAAACACAAGAGAATAAAAATAGGGCTGGTATCTTCCCATGAACAATCCTGAAGCCAGAAAAGGTTTTTCCTTTTGTCCACTTGTGCTTCATGATGTAATTCTCCTTTACTTTCCAGCCTCAGCGGCCATTCACACTTTGAAAGCAGTGCCAGCATTTCACATGAAATAAGTAAGAGCATTCACTCCAGGCACAGCCTCGGTTCCTTGCTGACTCCTGGGCTCAGGAGGTCACTGATACTCATGACAGTGTAAAATCCACCCAAAGTTCTCCCAAGTGCCCTCCCCAAAGCTGTTGCTCACACAAGGTGGGATCCCTGTGAAACCCCTGAGGACCAGGGAATTTTGAAGCAAAGCCCCCGGCGCTGCAGGTGCTTACTCAGCACCTCCCTCCATTTGTTCCCTGATTTCTTGCTCTCACGGCATTTTCCCTGTAAGCTTTATTGCCTCTGCGGATCCAAGGTCTGGCACAAAAGTTAAAGCTGTAAATTTCTTCACATCTGTACACCTGACTCAAAAGCCTTCACACTCCGTACACACTTTAAAGATTGTCTCACTTTGAAATCCACTGTCTCATCCAGGAAAAACTCAGATCTCATTTCTCCTGCCTCCCAAAATCAGCTGCACAAAGGGATTTTCTGAACTGTTGAGGAGAGAGGGGAAGGAGCACGGGGATGGTGGAAGTGCTGCCCATTCTGCTGTTAACAGAGTAACCTTCTATTCTTGGGGACACTCAGGACCGTGGGGATACCTCATACAACTTCCAAAGCCAAGAACAGCGAGCAGTGGGACAGAGGGCACTGGAATTGCCTCTTCCTGCTCTTCCCTCAGCTCCAAGCCAGGCAACAAAGGGGAACATCTGGCCAAGAGTCAGCTTTAATTACCTATTCAGAGTCAGGCTGAATATTTATGCTGTCATTAGACAGCCTCGGAAATAAGAAACCAAACAACTCTAATACTTGGTTTCCTGACGAGAGACTTAAATAGCAGAAACTTTTGCTTCAGATTAAATGCACTTCAATAGCAATTAATGCTAGGCTTTAAACATCTATTGAGGTAATTAACAAAGGCAGAGGAAAAGAAAAGAAACAACCAAGAAACTTGTAAACATGTATCCAAACCACATTCATTCTGGGAAAAAACATATAGTACTCAGGCTAGTTTTTCATGACCCCTCAAGCAACAAGACAACAAACAAAAATAACATTTACTAGGTGCAGACATCTTTCCAAATGCCACAGCAGTGAGTACATTTTTCAATATCAAGCCAGGTTGCCTAAGCTACACACTCATCTGTAGGTGTTTTGAATAATGCAGAAAAATATTTGAAGGCATGTGACTGACTGCTAGTTTCAGAAATTAGACCCTTTTCCAGAGAATTAGTATGTCCTTTTAAAACCTAATGAGATGAACCACATTAAAAAAAAAAAAAAAAAAAAAAAAACCTAAAAACATTTGAAGTAAAATTAGATTCTCAATCTGAAATATAAAATTAAGAACTAAAGCCCCTTAAATTTAATTTTGTTTTATAAAGGCAAAAATCATAGAAAAATAAATTATAGAAAAATAAAAATATTGCATTTTTTTCTCTTTTCATCTCTCTCCCTCTTGGAAATGAAAAAAAAAGTACATTTCATATGAAAGAAAAACACTTTTTGAAAAGGTCTCAAGTGAGCCTGCCCTGGGGCTGAAGAGGCTTCATTTTTGTTACTCCATAGGAAGTTTGTCATTCTTATGGTCATTTTGCAAGGTTGTTTGCAAGGAATCTGTGGTTTTAAAGGTTATCTTATAAGCATAACAGAAAAGAAGTCAAAATATAGTGATCAAAATGTAAAAATGGATGGTCAAATTTTGAAAAGGATGCCACAAGTAGTCATCTGCATCCTCTGAACACCTATCCTTACAAACCTTAGCTTGTCCCCTGCACAAGAGTCAATTTTAGAGTGGTCTATAAAGAATTTCTTTCCTTCTCAGGGAACTGACATCAGCAGTCTCAGTACACTACAGGGGAGTAGCAGCAGAAAGGAAGAACCTTTTTTGACCCTGAAACATCAAAGTAGTTTTGTGTCAGACAGCCAAGGCACCCATCAGTGTTCAACTCAAGCACCAACTCAGTTGTTATGGTGTTACTCTGACTATGGAGAGAAGCACAATTTCTGCAGAAGCTTGGGGCAGTGTCTGCTGTTAATTCCAATTTGTATGTGCTTGGGAATGAACACCTCTCAAGAGCAATCCAGAAGTGATTTAATACACTGTACTCTTTGTCTGCAGCCTAGGTGATCCCCAGAAAGCTGCAGCCTCCAACCATTCCATTCATCACACAAAGGGTTCAGACACATTGGCATAAACTGACAGTACAAGAAAAATAGCTGTTGAATAGCCCTGATTTTAGCAGAGCTACCACATGCATGTTATCCATTAGCATCAATAAAAATTTCATGAGAGAACTGAGATCACCACAGTGTCCTCTCAGGGCCATTTCCACACATTGTAAGGGCTGCACAAAACTGTGTCTGGTCAGTGAAAAGAGCTATGTGCTTCTCACTCCTGAGTACAAGAGTAAGTGAGGCACTGATGGGGTAGCACTGAGAATCAGTGAGCTGGAAACACCAGGCACAGAGATCTGGAAGAAATGCAGTTATTTGAATATTGTTTTCAATGCACCTGGCACCAAGATGTACAGAATTATCACACACACAGAAACCAGTGAGCCACTGAAACCCAACACCCAGTTCAGTACTGGCACCAGGGAGAGCTGAATCTTTAAATAAACTACACCACATTTAAAACAAAAGAACAGAAAGCAGGTAAGCATGCCTTGCATCTTGGCAGCTCAAGAGCCCCTCATCAAACACTGAGTTCATCTGCTCAATTAAAATTCCTAGAGTAATGGTTTCAGACTTCAAAATTTCCTCTTATATAGTTTCTGGAGCATCACTAAACATACAGTACCTGGTCTTTGTTTGGCACCTGCATAACTGTTATTCAGTCTCCTCCTTCATTCCAACTGTTCAATTTTTCATCTTTACAGCACTTTAACCTCTCCAGTTCTGCTTATTCCTGGGATAAAAACTTAGAAATTATTTTTATTGCAGAGCCAACTGGCAATCTGTTGCCCTAGATCCAGTTTTATCTTCCCCCTCCCTAAAAACAGCCTTTTATTTTAATACTCAAGAAATCTCTATGAAGAACGAAGAACTATTCATCACTGTCACAGCCTTTCAATAAAGATTATTATTGTGCATGAAGGAACATGAAGGGTTCCTTCAAAAGGAACAGGCTATATAATTTTCACCCATCTTTTATACATTTCTCCTTCCTGTTGGAAATGTATCACTCTGGAAACACTGCTTGCAAAGAATTCTCCAGCATTTCTCAGCAGGATGGTTCAGGAAAACTGCTGGGCTGGAGACACTGAGTGTTGCACTCAAAGATCTCTGGCTCACTTATCTCAAGAGTACTTTCAAGTATGCCAGTCCTCACACTGTCTGGGTGTGACCAGCATTCCCAAAATATGAATGTTCTAGAGTCTTCTCGTGGACCCTGTGGTCTGTGGTAGCTGCTGTGTGCACAGAACTAAAAGACAAGTCCCAAAAATCTCCACCCATACTGTATGTCCTGAGCACCATTTTTTCCTTAAATTCATTGCCCTCCTCTACCTTGGATATATTAAAGCCAAAGCAAAACAAACAAACAAAAAAAAACTTCCCACACAAACCTCAATCAAGCAAACAAAATCCCAGAAGAAACAGATTTATTATATAACAACGTTGTCACCCCATCATCTATTACTCTCCAAACATGCACCCATCCATATACATTAAAAAATGCTGTTCTGTAAAGGCATTTTTAAAATATCAACCAGATTGTCTATCCATATTGGCTTGTTTCACCACTCATTTCTCATCACTCTAAAAGAAACAAAGCTCTAAATGCATCAAACAATTAACTTAGTTTTGTGAGATGGCTCCTGTGAACATGTACACTGTTTAAGGAAGTGATGAGCATGTTGGCTCCCACTGAAGTCAATAAAAGTGGCAGATGGCTCAGCAACCTCTGAAACCAAGGAACTACAGTTGGGTAGGACAAAATTCTGCAAAATCATCTGTCTACTTTATGTCTTGTTTCTCTGTTCCAGAGAAAGTTGTACCCCTCAGGAGGCAAGTTTAGGTAGCTTTGTTCACAGCCTTGCTTTGCAAACTGCTTCACTGAATGATACAGCATTAGCAAAGTTGCAGGGTTATTTAAGAAAGAGTTTTGTCCCTTAAAAACAGCCTGCAGCACCTCAAGAATACAAAATTTGCCAATGTAAAGGGGAAAGGACTCAGAAAATTATCAGACTCATCAAGTGACATGGGAGTCTGTTCTCTCACTGTGCATGTGTGACAGATAAAAATGTCATCACAGAAATACACAGAAATGTGTAAATATGAGAGCTACCAGGCTCCTTCCTAACTGCCTTCTGAAGCTTCCTGTGGGACAATTAGACACTAGAAAGAAAAGGCAGCATGCTGAAAGACAAGCAAACATGATTGACATGATACCCAAAACAAATTGAATCCAAGGGGAAAATCTGAATCTAGAATTATATGTAGTCAGCACACACTGATTGCTCATAAACAGACATTTAGGTTTTATGTAGGGACATATCAGCTTAATGGTTTTGGGGATTTTTCCCTAAGATGTTTGAGAAACTGTGTGGAGAATATCCAAAACTAATAAAAATGTCACCCAGATACTCCAGATTAGTACAGAATAAACTGAAGACGTGAGAACTGGGATGCACATAATATTTTCATCCATCTCACCCTCTGTCCAGGGGGTAGAAATGATCCCACTGAGACACAGAAGAATGAAAGAATTTTAAAAGCCAACTGCGGAAATGGAGGTGAGCAAAGCCATAGAGTAAATGAGAAATAACATCAGAAGCTGCTTGCTACTTACAGAGGAATCTGTGGCTCCACCCAAGGCTGGACAAACTGATTACTTACTGGAGTAAATCCTAAGAAATTCCATTCACCTCCAGCTTCCCTCTGATGTTTAAATGCAGCAGGGACATTTTAGATTTTGCAGGGAAATGAAAAATAAACAAAAACCCTCTGACACTCTTAACAAGTGCCTCGTAAATATTGATTTTTTTATCATACAAATATATTTTCATAGGTTTTACCACCTTTGACATTTCATATAAATGAACATCATCTCTATGAATATTATATAATTTGAATTTTTACTTCTAAGAATATTATTCAAAAATAAAAGGCTAAGCTCTTGTAACAGATGTTTTACAAAGATACGTCTTAGGAATGCTCATGAAATACAAATCTGCAGATATAAGTGATGTTGGATATTTTCAGAGCATAACTTCTTTTAAAAAAATATTTGGTGGAATAATAAATTTAGAACGTCAAATGGTACTATTTATTCAGTCATGGGCAGAAATAGCACAGTAACTCACACACAGGAAGGAAAAATAGAAATGCTCCTAGACATAGTAGAGATAGATATTTTAGCATGAATCTACTGTTTGAAGTATGTTCTTACAAAACATTTGAAAAAATTCTGATAACTAACACGTTTGTAAAAATTAAAAGGTTAAATTATAAGTCAGTCACCACTGTGAGTCATTTATTTACTCTTGGTTAAAATGTCTGAAATGAATGGTGTCATGAGCATCACCGACATTTTCTCAAAATCTTGATGTGCTACTCCTCTCTGCACATTCTCTTTTAATCCCACATAGTTCTATTTTTGGAATCTTTAATGAGGGCATACACATATAAATGGAAGTACAGAATATCCCAAATGAACCGAGGAGGTTTTCCACTCAATGTCTAATTTCTCTCACCACAGGTTGCATGAGACCTATGGTAATTTCTTTCCTCCCTAATCACTAAAGGGATGCAAATTCCATAAGATTATAGAATGATATTTATGTTTTAAAAATTCTCTGGGGAAAGACAGCAATACCATTTTTGTACAATTTCTAAGCCTGGAGTCTAGTATGCTAAAATAAAGACTATGAAGCAATAAGTTGTATTATTCCTGCAAAGATCAGGGAATGTCATGAGTAGTAGCAAGTAAGTAAAAAGTCAAATTACATAATAAATCACAATCTAACAGTAATGTAACAAACACATGACTATTTTTAAGAAAAATAGTTCATCTTAAAAGATTAGCAGCACTGAAATATCCAACATATCTAGCTTCTATAAATGAATATTGAATTAATTACAACAGCTATATAAAAAAATTGAAGCAAAAATAAGCTATTTCCTATATTTACACAAATGTAAATGAGAATACATTTTGTTCCGACTTCAGAATTCAGTAATTAAAAAGAATAAAATAAAGATAGCAGAACTCTCCTGCCTTAAAATATCCTTGTAATCAGAAACCATGATTCAAATCTTGCTTTGGTGGAGCATAAAGCTGTGAGTTGGAGAAGTCCTTTATTTTTTCATTCTTATTTAATTAAAACAAATTGCACCAACATCTTTAAACTGGCACATACAATGCAAGGAACATCCTTCCTGCTATTAAATCTGTTAGGTTTCCTTGAGGTGTTTTCAATAATGATTTATTATTTTAGTCTTCTTTTCCAGCAGAAAAGAATGTTGCTGACATTCTTGTAAGTGTTTAGCCTAAATTATTACTAAACTGCTCAGGTCTGGTAATTCAATAAACCAAGAATTTGCTCAGGAGGAAAACTTTTTTAAATTCTGTCACTTGCTTAAACTTAACTACCAGAAAAACGATGCTTTAATTTCTTGAAGAAATATAATGAAATCATATTAATTTGCTTTTTCATTGATGAAAGAAGAATGCCATAACATTAACCCCATTAGTTTCATAAAAGATCTGGGTTTTATTTCTTGGTGAAGATTACTATTTAGAAAAAGATATAGATTATTATTTTACTACTCTGTGTTTGTATGTGTGCCTTATATAGCCAGGATTTTCACTGAGTGCAAGAATACTGCAGGCCTTTTTGTACTTGAGACATGAGGGCAAACCCTGGTTACAGCTTCTTTTCTCTGGATCCAAAGTCTTTTTAAAGCAATGGAAAGTCTCCCAGTGCTTTTTTTTTATTATTTTTTTGATGTTAATAATTTTAAATCAGGTGAGGTGATAGCTGCCTTGGTGCCTGGGGGCTGTATAATAGAGGGTGTAATATATGCTGATGTTTTTAATGCAGGTATTCTATAGCTAGCACATTCTTCACCTGTACACACAGGAACTGTGTGTACATCCCCACTATGGCTGTCACAGAATTTGGATTCAGGTTTTTTAGGAAGGCTGCTACATATTAGGAATTTGGATTCAAAAAAACAGGGATAGATCATGCTGAAAAGGAGACTGAATTACTTTCAGAATCCTGCAACACCAGCAGATCTCAGGAATGACTTTTGGAAATTCAGACAGAGGAAGTGCACTGAGATTAATGTATTCACACCTCAGATGGGCTTTGTCCATCTAAGCTCTCCTGGCTTTGAAACACAGGGCAATGAAAGTAAATGTAGGGGCTTCTTTAAATCTTAACTAAGTTCTGCAAAAAGTAGCTCTCATATGGGCAGGGTGCAGGCACAATAAAAAAGCCATCACCACAGGAACCTGCATTTGGTTTGTTCAGAATGGCAGCATAACATTTCTTATAAAAAGAAATGCTTGACAGTGTTTATAAATAGTGGAATATGTGTAAAAATACTCTTCAAATCTATTTGACATCTCTTTTCCAAAGGACTGTATTTTTGGCTGAGTTGTATTTTCAATCTTTTGCCTTAAGCTTGCATATGACTGCTCTGTTATTTAGAAAGTAGTGACCTTCTTTTACTAATGTAAAGAATGGGCAATTTTAAATTGAAATATTCAAAACTCCTGCCATTAAATTATAATTTAGTGCAATGCTCAATGCAGAAGCAGTCCTCCTCCTGGAACAGCCTTCTTCCAGAGAAATGGAAAAGAAACAGTCAGAGATGACAAGTTTAAATCATACCAAATGGTTCACTAGCATAATTCTGGTGCTAGCATAAAAGGTCTTCAGATTGCATGACTTAAACAAAAATGAGTAGTAAACAAAAAAATAACTATGCAAGTACTGCTAAAGAAACAGAAGGAGCACATGGTGAGGAATTTACAGCAAGGAGTCATGGCCTGGAGAAGAATAAGCATGAGGAGATAAGAATAGTATTTTTGAAAACAAGGTCATTGCAGAAAAGGTTTCAGATTCCAGACTATGTTTATAGCCTTTGGTGTCAAGCTGCCTAAGAACAGATTCAGAAGGACTGACTTTGTTAAAGTAAATTTTCTCTGTCATCCTTTTTCTCACCCGAGGTGCTATCTGTCAAGGCCTATAAACTTCTCTGTAGATAGATTATGGTAATAAGACATGAAATAATGTATATGGCTACAGGGAAAAATAGGGTGCTTGTATCAAATACATTTTCCTGTTCACCCATGCAAGATCTGAGGGGCATTTTCTGCAGATAAATGGGCCTGGAATTATGTTAATTTAAAACTGTGTTCCCAGTTATAAACAGATCATGCAGACAATGGACATGTAAGCAGTCTGAATGTAGCCATAAATAACTCTTTATAGTTACTCTTCCCTCTTGGAACTATTCAGTACTGGATATCTAATCCATGCAAGAGCAATACACTTCACTCTCATCTCAATTTTGCACTTGAGGTAACTTAAAGAGGGCTTATAAAGTCAGTTTTTCACAGGAATCTATAACTCATTTTCAATAGCACTGCATGGGAGCTGGGAGGGTTCTGCATCCCTCAAGACTTAAGGTCGGGGCAACAATAGTTCAGAAGTGCTCACTAATTCTGAATGGTTAATTTTAGATTTTCAAAGAGCCAAACTTGCTGCTGCTTCCTCTGCGCTGCAGCTGCTGAGCATCAGAAAGAGCATTTAGAGTACTTGGATATAGCTAGATGCCTATCTTGATTTTCAAACCCACAGAGGCACCTAATCCTTTGTGAAAATCACAGGAGATAATTATAAAATTGCTTTTCAGAGTCAGCTGTAAAGTCATCTCCATTTCCAGGTCCTTTACTGGCACAAGTCTTTCCCTGTAATAGATATTTCTGTGTACTCATGCATTTGCAAGATTTTAGAGTCTGTTAGCAATTACAAGGATTTTTGCTGGAAAGAAAATTAAGTTGCCTTGAGGTAGCACTCTTAAATCTGTGACTTCCTACAGGCATTTGCAATTTTAAAGACCTTGAATAGCTGGCTGCATACAGTTATCACAGACAAAGAAGGAAGCAGTTGTACTTACATTTGAAATCTTGTGTGTTATGCGTTAATAGATTTTATTTGGATACATATCATAATTTCCTGTCAATGTGGTAAAGTTTATAGGAAAAAATTACAATCATTATTCCTATCCATCCACTGCTAAGTCTCCTCTTTATAGACTTTTCTGTTTGCAATGTTTCTTTATATGTGGCTGGCCCTTCTCATCCAGTACAGCTGAGCAGGAGCACCAGGTAAGAGTGATAGACTGGCCTCTTTCTGTGCTCCTTTTTCACCAGTCAGGGACCTCTGCTCTCATCAAGTGAGAGCATACTGTAGCATATTTCTAAGTCTGTAGGTACCTGAATTACTGCCAGCTGGCAGATGCTGATACTCCTGCATAGCTAACAAGCTACCTGCAGCTCCAGCTCCAGCTGAGACCTCAGGAACAGAAGCAGGATTTTGAAAGTGTGACCTTCTGTGTTTTCATTCTGATCCTTTTTGATGCTCTGAGCACACCTAAGCCAAAAGCTGTCCAGATGTATGTGGTGGGAGAGAGAGGTGCCTGTCAAACAAGTGTTCTGGTGTTCTAACAGGGAGACTTGAACTTTTTCTTGCTATCAAGATATGCAGGTTCAGGACCTTTCCAAATCATGCTGAGGAAATAACAGCATTCTGCAGGCATATTTACCACTTCCTTCATGTCTCCTGTTCACACACTCATGGTGTGTTTACACGATATGATTCAGATATACCCCCAATTCTAGGAAATCTCCACATGTTTAAGAATCCAAATGGAAGTGTCTGCTTGCTCCAAGACCATCTTGGTTCTCATCACAGCTCTTGATGTTGCTGTCTTGTTCAGTGAGATTTTCTTATGTATGTGGGGCTGCTCTGCCCTTCCCTGTAAATTGCTTGAGGGAATTCTGGAACTGAGGACTCAGTTTAGCTACAAGACTCATTGAAGACATGGAGAAAGGCAGTGCCAGGGACTCAAGTGTTCAAATACCTTTAAAGGTCTAGGTTGAAGCCAGCTGGATTTCTTTTTATCCCAGCAAGCAGTCTTTTAAATACCTTAATGTTAGTAATGTCACTTGTCACAATAAATAAATCACAACAAGCCTGGAAAGCACTTTAAATTTTAAATCTGTAAGGGAATGATCACCTAAACTCTCTCTAAAATACAAAATCTAATGAGAATTCAGAAGAGTTTGTTAGTGTCAATGTGAGACACCCACCCTGAATATGAAAAGAGATGCAATCATATGAATCCATTCAGGGATGAATTTCTGTTCAGTATCTTTGTTTCCAGGTAACCAACAGGTAGACTGCAACTTCAGACTTCTTTGCCTGACAGTCATCCCCACAAACCAGCAGGCATTCCACCCCCACTAAACTAAAAACCTACAAAACTCAGCTAAAAAGGCCCAAATTAAATTCTTTGCAGAGTTTCCCTGGCAGAGGTTCCTTGCTCCTTCCTACTGAAAACAATAATTTTTGCAGGAAAATCCATGAGAACAGAAAAGTATCATGCTCAATATCAAAAGCTCAAAAGCTGCACAACATGCAAGTTAAAACACATGCCCATTGGCTCAAAGTTCCCTAAATCCTTCTATCCAGCTCCCTTGAGGTTTAAAGCAGGGAAAGGATGCATGTGAGTCTCTAAGGCTGTACTCTTACTGTAACATCAAATTCTGCACTTAGAAGCCATCCATGACTTCAAAACCATGCAGGATCCAAATTCTTCAGGACTTTTGAACACTTTAATAGTTCTATTTAAATAAGGCAGTGACCACGTTCCACAGCAGCCAAAGTTTCCAATGACTGCAGTGTGTTACTCCAGATACCATGTACTCCACTAATCTCCTCAGGAGGTGATGCAGGCACAGAAAACCCTGTAAGGCCAACCTCTGAAAGGAAAGGTTGCAGACTCTTGGGCAAACAGGGATGATAAAAGCATTCCTGGCAGCTGTTGCTATCTAAGCATTCTGGAAGAGTCAAGGACATCTTCAGAATGGCACAATATCATCTTCAGAAATCCACTCCCATTATCTATTTTGTTTGTGCAGTGCTTGTTTTGCCCCTCAGCACCCTTGCATGACCCTCTTTAAAGCTAATGGATGTTAAACATACTCAAGCAAGAACAAAATGGAAATCAACTTTTGCAAAACATACATATATAATCTTTGGGTTGACAAAACCTGAATCCAGTAACATTTTTGGGTAAACATCATTTTGATTTGCCCCTCCAGACCCAAACATAGAACTAAAACCAAAATTGCCAACATACTGGCAATGAACTGAACATATGCTAAAAACTGAAAAAAAAACACACACAAAGTCAAAATTCAAGATCAACAAAATTCTGAACAAAAAATCTGAACCAATCTGACAGAGCATAAGTTTGAGACCATGCCCTTACATTTCACAAAAGCCACAATGCTCTGACCAAACCCTCTTTGTGCAAAGGCCTGAATTTTACAATAAATTGTATCCTTAGGTTACATTTTCTTCTCAGGCATAAATGAAGCAGCCTGGAGGTTTCATTCAGTGCTCTCTACAAACCTGTAAGCACTCAACCACGGACAAAAATACTCATGCCTTTTCAGTGTTATTCTCACTGTATATCTGCTTTTAGGCATCCCCATACATGGCATTAAACATGCCCAAAAAAGTGTTATGACAGGAGCACCAGAAACACAGAGCCAGGACTTTCTTAATAGCCAATGACACTGTTCCAGCTGATTAATCTATGCCCTATGATGTGACTTTTTTCTTTCAGCCAAGCTGATATGCAAGCTTAACTTTGTGGAGGAAATAAATCAAGTTCTGCTTACAATTCCAGCAGCGTTAATCTGAAGCCAGTTCACTGTTCCATTCCCAGTGTTACATTTTAGACCTACAGCACTGTGAAAGGTGATGCATATCTAGAAATCAGACACTGGTAATGCAGAAAGATTACATTTTAGATAAGCAACAATGTCCCAATACTGCACAAGGAAAACAAAAGCAAGGAAGCTTCAGGAAGAATAATTTTAATATCTTGTACATACTGTAAATTCCAAATGAAAGGTGCTGAACTCTTGTACCACCTCTGAAGAGTCAGAGTCAATGAGCAAGGAGTTCTCAAACAACTGTAGTGAACAGCTTCCAGCTGCACATCAGTGGACAAATCTGACCTTTCCTTTCCCAAACTGACCCAAAAGATCTCATGTATCTAATACATAAATATGTGCATAAACATACATCATTTAAGAACTGCATTGATTTCTCTTTGTCTTTTCATACAGAAAAGATTTTCAGAAGCAAAAGAACAGAGGAGCTCCAAATTCTCACCTTCTTTTGGAAAATCTCTGCTGAAATGTCATCATTGGAAAGTCCATACTTTTATCACATATTTGTTTTGCATATCTTGTTAACTATCCCATAGATTCAGCTTGTTGAAAATTCTTAATGTCATTTTGATGCTATGAAACACATTAGCACTGGTGTTTTCTCTGGATGGCTCCTTAAATCCTTTCCTAGTGGCCCTTCAGTTTTATTTTTCTAAAGAAGTTTACAGCTTATTCAGAATCATGCTGCTCTTTTAATCTCTTGCTGGACCTGCTGTTCTCTTTGTGATAACTATGTTATGTCTTGAGCTACATTAAGATGACTTGGAAATTGAGAAACAGGATTAAATCTTTGTTGTTAATCTTTATGACTGTAACAAAGCCTAATGGGAAATTGGAAGAGATTCAGAGAAGAGTGAAAATTATTAAGGTGCTTGGGTAGTACATGTTTAATTACCTTCAGAAGGCAGCAGCTCACTAGCATGGGTGTGACCAGTGTTACCCAACCTTTGACACAAATCCAAGGAATATGGGATCAGACTTACAGTAATGGGAGTTTTTTTACTGTTAAAAAACCTGTAATAGGATAAAAGGATGAAAATTGTTTATCCTAAATACAAGAAAGTATTTTAAAACTTTAAATCTGATGTTATGAACAGATGATGTCACCTAGGAAATAGTTTGAAGATGGAAGTGGGTGGCTGTTGTCAGCTGCCCACCCAGGCTGCAGCCTGTCCCTAAGGCACTCTCTACAAAGGCATGGCCCATGCAGCTCCAGGACTTTGTGACCTGCTGTGCTGCACAGCTGGTATCCCACTGGCTGGAAGTCAGCCCTTGTGGTCACTGGAAGGTGCTGCACATACTGGCTGCACCTGTGCAAGTTCTTCTTAATGTCTGTGTTTGCATCATTTCCTGTAAACCCACAGAGCTGGGATTTAGCTACAGCTCCTAAAAAAACACAACCTAGCTACACAACTCAGCAGAGTTTAAAGCTCATTTTGCCCACCTTGGAAAATCTCAGCCAAAATGACCAGTTTGGTTTCCTCAGAAACAGCCTCTCTAACCAATCCGTGTGACAGCTAAGATTCATCAGGCCTTAAGCTACAACACTTCTCCATTCAGAACTGCTTAGAGGAAGGGGAGGAGTCTTAATTCTGGAGGGGTTTTTGCCTCTAATCTAGGAGAACTCAACTATCAAACCACACTGTGACACTCCTTCATTACACATTGGAAGAAAGTTAAATTTCAACAAATGTGAAAGGAGGGAGGGATGGGCTGCTCCCCAGTGAAAACCCTTCCACACTTTTTGCATACCCTATTTTGCAATTGTTTTAAAACTATGCTGAGAATTATGGATAAGAACATTTTTAGGCCAAATAAATAAATGGGACAGAGCAATTTTGCAGTGTCATTCTCCCCGCTCTCTTCTTTTTGTGCTTTGAACAGCTAAGCCCATTGCAGAGAGTATTTGACTTGGCAGTTAATCACCAAGGCACAAGGTCATGTACAAAATCTTAGCTTCCAAGAAACACTCAGTTTAGCAGTTGCCACTAATTGACACCAAGAAAAGATCAGACTCCAAGCACTTAGACACTCCATTTCTCCCCATTTGTCAGTAAATTAATTGCTACCTCTATCTTCACCTCAGGAGAGGCACTGGCCTCTGAAACCAGTGCCCAACTTTTGAACGGAGTCACACACATTGACCCAGACTTTTGCAAATGGCCCTTCAAAAGCCATTCTCTGGTGCTTCTTACAAAACACATTAAAATTGTGATCTTTCTTTGCTGTCCCTAATTATAAGGCTAATCTAATTCTCACTAAATATTACAACAGTTTTAATATTGGCTCCAGCAGGAGTGGAAACATGGAGTTATATTTAGCATGCAAAGATGATCTAGTGTTCACAAGGTCATGGAGTCTGGAAGAGAGAAGAAGCTGCCACCTCCAGAAGTTACTCTCATGCTCTAGGGTTTATTGGAAAGAGGCTTCAGCTGTTTTTCAAAGAGCTTCCTTGTGGATATATTTAACCAGATCCCTGGGAAAATCCTCCTAGTGTTAAAATTAAGGTTCGATGAGTCTAAAAGACAAAAGTTTCAGTGGCCCTAGGTAAAAGTACATTTAAAAATACAACAGCAAAGTTGGTGTTCAGGCCAGTTTAGCAGTCCTTGTCTTTAGCCAACAGCGCACTGCCACCGTGTGGTTCCGGCTGTTACCGGCAACTGGTGAAACACCGGGATGTTTTCACCAGAGCTTTCCTAGTTTCAATTTCTATTATGCTAATAATGTACCAGCTTTATACTTTCAGGGTATTTATTCAAAGATTTTTTTTAATAAAACAATTAATGTGATTCCCTATTCAGGCTAGAAGAGTCAAAAATATTCAATAACATTATTCAAAATGAATTGTATTTTGTTTGCTTTACTTTAATAGTGGGCTATTTTTAATGCAGACCACTGCCATCCTTCCATTTCCTTCCATTGATCCAAAATCTGTCGTTTATTTAAATAATTACATTATTTTTTATATATGTCTTCACACATATAACTTTACTGATCTATTCAGTTGCTTCTCTAAACTGAGAAATAACAAATGGCTTTTTAGTCATTCCCTCAATCAATTTGGATGTCTTCTAACAATAACTTGCCACTCCTCTTCCAATTTATATTCGTGCCTGCTTTTACTCCATTCTAGGTGCAGAATCCAGCATTTGGGATTGTCAAATTTCATCCCATTAAAGATTGCCCAATGCTCCAATCTATCAAGATCCCTCTGCAGGGTGTCTTGTCCCTCAAGAGGGACAGCAGCACCTCCCAGTTTGGTATCTAATGTGCTCATCTGCTTACATCCAGATTGTTGATAAACATATTAAACAGAACTGGCCCTAAAATTGCGCTCTGAGGATATTCTGGTATGGTATTTTTTTGGAATTTGACTTTGACAGAGTAGGCTGTCACCAGTTGTCACTCACAACTGTTACTGCACAGTGAACAAGCAACAGCTCACTCTAAAAGGCTGGCTTTATTTTTATTCACGAGGATTGCAGCAGAACTTCCAAGGGACACTCAGTTGTTACTATCAGTTTGCTTGGAGAAGATTGCATTCAAAACTCATAGCAGGTATTTGTTATTGCATGTCCATGGAAAAAGGTCTTCCTGACTCAGTCACTACCACAATTACATGACATCCTGGAATGTATTAACAAATATTTTTCTGAGCTACAATTAATAAAAAGTCAAATTTGCTTTCCTTCTGGCACTTCTATATTCAAACATGCAAAACTCATTTATGTGCATACAGTTATGTATATATAACCATACACATTTACCTCTATATATATTGAGTTTCCTTTTTTATAGTGTAGCCCTTAGCTGCCATACTGGGAGGAGAGATACACTGGAATATCCCACAGGTTGTTCAGTATGTGATGCCATACACTGTATGACATCATTTTCCGTTCTGTTCCAGAAAAATGGAACATTTGTAAAGAAGCCTTTCCCAGACCACCCTTGCCACCTTCGCTGTTTGGATGTCTCTGCTCCCTGTGTGTGCCGCTGGACACAGCGATCCAGAGGAGGGCGTCCTGCGGCTTTGGAAAGTGCCTGTGTGTCCCTGGAGCCCGGCTCGGACCTGGCACAGACCCAGGGTGAGCAGCCCAAAATCAGCAGCTCGAGCAGCATATCGGGGCCAGGGGAGGCAGGTGAGTGCAGGAAGCCAGGACAGTGCATTCCCCGCTCCTGGGACACCGAGTGCTCGCTGTTCCCCGGGCTCTGGGGATGCTCTCCTGCATCCGGGGGATGCTCTCCTGCATCCCTGCGCTCCCCGGCATCTGGGAGCTCCCCCACCGCTGCACTCCCAACCTTTCCCTTCCTTGCTCTTCTTTGGACTTCTCCAAGCTAATCATCACACAACGACCCTTAGATTTCAAGAAGTTTTGTAGCGTGGGAGGTCTGGAGTGAAAGGTGAAGATTTAAAACCTGGTCAGTTGTCCGAGCTGCTAAACATCAATGGCTTCTCAGAATTTCAGGCTGAACTCGCTGAAAACACATATTTAATATTGAATCTGAGACACTTCCTTCCAGAAAAGAGCTCCCATATCCCTTTATGAAAAAGACGGTTCAAAATTGGACACTCAGCAGGTCGTACAATCATTAAAAACATCTCCTTTGTAAACAAATAGCAAAAGGGACATCCCAAAGATGAGCTCAGGTGGTCAGAGCATGGTGCTGATAACACCAAGGTTGGGGATTCAATCCCTGCAGGGGCCATTCACTGAGAAATTGGACTTGATGATCCTTGTGGATTGCTTCCAACTAAAAATATTTTCTGTAAAATACTATGAAATTTTGGGACAGGAATCAGCATAAAAAACTTATTAGAGGATTTGGATCTCTGAATTCCAAAGGAAATACCTGCACACTCTGCCCTCCCCAACAATTTATGAGATTTACTTTATCAATCTGATGCCTTTGCAAACCCTTAAGAATCATGAAGGAAAGAAATCCTGCCTTTGAATAAAAGTTCTCTTTTAAGTGTAACATCTTTCCTACAGTAAAAGAATATTTTTAAATAGGAGAAGCTAGACTTGTTAAAAAAGCTGCATTAACAGCTGGCAGGAGCCTTTTTGCTTAAAACAGCAAATATATTGCAAACCGTTCAGTGATGAAAATAAAACGTATAGGAATGTTATATTTAAAGAAAATTAAAATGTAGGTGAATGCTGAATTTTTTAAAGCATGATGTATTTTTAACATTAACTTCCATATAAATATATTATGCAGAAATAACTATTATAGGCATTTTTTGTATTTAAATTGTATTACTTTTCAATGATGTGATTTGGTAAGGATCTTTATTAAGTCAAAGCTAGGATAGCTTTCATGTCTTCTAATGCATTGTTGTTGTTCTACTAAGGTAATGGCAGCTTTTCCATGGACTTGAGTAAAAATTGAAGTTTACAGTTCCAGTCAGAGAGAGGGATCTTAGTTAATCTTGATGAAAGTGGTATTTTGAATTGCTAAACATAGTTTTTTGATAACTTTTGGACAAAGTAGTATCTTGAGGCATTTATCAAAAGACTAGACAATGTCATACTCTGCTGCCCTGAAAATATGCACTTTTACCTTTTCAAGGTCTTTTAAACCTGGATTTCCTGTCTTGACCTGTGAACTGTTATGATACATAGTCAAACAGTTACAACCTTTTATTTCTGTGATGTTTCATTCCATAAGACCTGCATTTCAACACTTCACATGCTGGTTCTGTGTCTGCAGCACAGTTTGTAAAATGCTCTGAGTTCCTTTCAAATGAAATATAGTGTGGATTTAAGATGGTCAAGCTGACCACTGTAACACATCAGAGAACTGGCACAGTCCCTGATGTCTGACCAATGAAAAATCCTCATTCTTTCCACAATATTCAGCAGGTCCTGCAATTTTTCTCTCAACAGGAGATAAAATGTTAGTTACAGAACCCTTAAAATTCCCTGCTGGATCTCACAGAATCTGCAAGTCCCACCCCGTGGAGAATGCCACTTTGTGGCAGTCTCTGCACATTCCCTGAAAGAGTTCAAATTCTTTACACCAATTGAACGCATTTCTGTCTCATTTGAATGGCAGAGTGAATGGAGACACTTGAGAGTTCTTGGTCACAGACATTCTAATTGATATCTTGGCTGCAGTATACTGTAATTTGTATGGAAATATGCATTTCTCTCTGGAGGCTGTCCTGCAGTGGACTAAGCACAGCCATGTCACCTAACAAGAGCACTTTATGAACCATAATTTTCTCTGTTCAAATTATATCTCTCAACTTAGGACGTGCATGAAGAACCTTTCCATCTACACACACACAGGAGAGAACCTGTCAAAACATGTAGCTTTGATAACATTGACTCAAAACCTGAACACTTAACAAGAGCTCTCTATGAAATAAAGGGAGAAGAGGCTAAAAATCATGTTCTCTTGGGCTAAACTGCTTTGCACACTATCTACAAGACAGCCTCAGCTGTGGTGTCTGTGGTTCAAATCTCATTAGATAGGCTGGTAAGTTATGCACGCAGAAACACTTCTAAGGGTTGCTCTGCCGAGAGGGGGAATTGGCAGCACACAGAGCACTTCCCTTCCCACTCCCCATGCTGTGGGATCTGGTGAATCCCCAGCTGTGCTCTAAAGCAGACCTGTCAAGTCTCATGCACTGACTCACTCTTTTGTATCACACTGTCACTGCCAGCATTGCACATTTGCACACGGCGGTACCACGGCTTCTCTCCCACTTTTGGATCCCACACAGCAGATGCAGGTGGTCAGTGTGCTCAGTGATTATCTGACCAGCTGCATCTGATGTGAGGGTCAAGGAGCAGCAGAAAGGTCACGGTCCTGGCACTGCAGCTGGGGAATGTGCTCTTTAGCAGGACCCAGTGCTGACAGGAGCCCTGCTAAGGCGTGCTCCCCTCTCAGGGCTGTGTGCTGCAGGATTTGGCTCTTTAATGACTGGACAGATGCACCTAACCCTGCACTGGAATCTGTGCCCAGCACATGGAATCTCATCTCTGAAGACCAGAGACTTAGGTGGTTTGTTTCATGGGCTAAGCTTTCCCATGAAATTTCTGCAAGAGACACAATGACACCTCAGATATCTGGCTGGTATTTCTACAAGAAACCTTTTGTTGACCTTACCTTTACCCTTGTGCTATTACTGAGCAGCTATTGGAGACACAGAAACAACAACATGAATTCTGATGTTTTAATTTTTTTTTTTTATATTTACAGAATAAAAAGGCACTAAAGAAGTACTTATGGTGAAAGTAACAGTTGTGGACTGATTTATGCCTACTTCTGAGTCTCTCTTGGTGGCAATCAAAAACTACATTTCATAAATACATGTTTGTATACAGTTACTTAAAATGAAAAAGGCAAGTTTTTCATTCCTGAGATTTTAAATGTCATCCACCCAAAAAAAGAACTGCTAACATTTTAGCTGCCCTCAGTAGAGGAGGCCAGTGACTGACATATTAAAAGCCTCAAGGCTGTAGTTATTTACAAACTTTGATTTTCTAGATTCTTCCACATGTTTAATTCTGCTCCTCCCCATAAACCTTCCCACTGTATTTCATTGACTGGCATTTTTACAATAATCTTATTTATTCCTAACATTTCTTTTTTTCTGGCCTGATTTTTCATCCCCTTCAGTACTATGCCAAGGAAGAACAAGAACTGGGAAAAATCTTTATGCAGAAAACTTCCATTTGGTCTTGTGTACCATTTATTCAACACTGATGGATGAAGCAGGTTTTTACTGATGCACATGATCCTCTGTGGTACTTCCATAAAAACAGGAATAGCACTGCCTGAATAGAGACATAATAAATAACAATTTTCCTCACAAATATAGCCCCAAAATCCAGTTAAATAAGACTGAGGAAAAAATTAGGTAGACTGTGCTTTTACATTAATTATAATCTTATGGTTTATTTGTCAGAAGAACTCCCTTTGGAAGAATCTCCACTGACAACCCCATTTTGTTTAGGGTATCGTATTTGTTGGAACAACAAATAGATACCTGCTCTTTAAGGCATCAAATCTTTCATTATACGTGAAAACCATGGTCCTCACATGTAATGAGAACATCTTTTCTTAAAGAATAATAATTTTTATTACATTTTCTGAATCTCAGTTAGTAATATGCAGTTGCATTTATTTTTAGGTACTAAACATCTTTGAGGCTAGAAAATCTTAATGCATTTTAAAAATTTCATTTCATCTAGAGGTACAAACACAAAAAAAAAAAAAAAAAAAAAAAAAAAAAAAAAAAAAAACAGGCCACCCTATCCCAAATGATCAAATGCAATTGAAATTATATTGTTATTTTGTATGGGACAGTGGATAAATCCCAAGCAGACAATCTGTTTAAAACTTTAAAACAGTAATTCATGGTAAAAGAAACTTTGAAATGGCATGTGTAAGTTTTCTATCCATCTTATAAGGTAATAAGCAGTGGCAAATCAATATAGAAAATATATAAAAACTAAGTGTCAAGTATTTCAAAGAATTTAGAGTATGTTTCAAAGACAGGTGTATTAATACCCCCCTCATCGTGTAAGAAAAGTATATCTGTACTCAGAGGAGTCATTAATTATGTTCAAACTTCAATTGCAGTCAATTGTCTACAATACTGTTCTGCAAAACTTAATGTGTATCTGCTTTCTCTAAGCATTTTCTTCTCTAGCTGTAGCATTTTCAGCTACCACTGTTGACTGCTATTTCTGATCACAATGAAATAAATATTAGCCCCTGCAGATATTATTCACCCTCCTTTTTCCTATGGTAAAATGAATCCAGATATTCAGGAGGAAAACAGCAATCAGACATCCACACAAGATCTAAATCCTCAGTTGTCAGGTTCCACCCAAGAACTTGAGCCTTCCTGTTCCCATACCTTTATCTGCCATATTTACCCCACTTGCTGCCTTTCCATGTGCTACCACCAGCCACAAGTGGGTTTGCTATTGTCTTTTCCTAATCCTAAAGAAACTGAATTCTGTCTTCAAAGTCGTTGTAAGGGTGGAGTCTGAGGCACCTCCCACAATGTAGTTTCAGTAAAATAAAGCAGAAGCAGATGGGAACTTGCTGGACATTTTTTCCGTGTGTAAAGTTGCAACCTGCAGGCAAGAAGATCTCAAGAAACCTTAAATTCTCCAGAGCCAAGCACCTCTTCTTAAAACATTCCACCAGTTCATTTATTCTGTCTTAATTTTGCTCACAGTTCTACCAATAGTTGATCGTACACATCTACTTTTATCACCAGTGGAAGAAAGAATGAGATCTACATTTCCTGTGCATTACTCAGCTTTGAGTAATGCATCCCCATGCCTCCACTTAGAAAGGAAAATATTATTGAAAAGGTTTGGCAGACAAGCCACCTTGTGGAAAAGCCAGTTTTAAATATCTGGTTGCCTTTGTGTTCCCTGCACTGCACACATTGGAACTAAGCCCAAAGGAACAGCCTCACTTCCCAGTCCTCAGCAATCTTCTCTCCCCTTCCCCCCTTCTCCCCCCAGTATTCCTAGTGAGTTAATCACTTCTTCCACCCCTGCACAAAGGGCAGCTTGTAAAAAATCTCATTATTACACTGTGCAGTACATTACAATGGTGATAAAAGGGGCATCTCTTTTTAGCCTTACCTGGTTTCTAGATTTCAATCAAGAAACTGCTTAATTTTAAGGATGACTCTTGCTACCTTCTCATTATTACATAAGATGCAGATAATACATTTCTGTCTTTATTAACTGATAATCTATGTTGTTCTGGATGTCCACTACTTTATTTACTTAGTTTCTTGAAGAAAGAATAAACAATTTAATTCCTGAAAGCTTTCTGAATTTTCCCTCCCCAATTTTTTTTTGTTTCATTCTGTTTCATTCATTATTGAATGTAAAACAGATGGTCAAGAAAAAACAAGGATGGAAGGAGTGTTGTAATGGCCAGGATTAATTAATCAAAGAAAGATGAGAATAATGTTTCCTACTGGCAGGTCTGCAACTTTGTATTTTCCTTCAGTGGATCCTTAGCAAAATCTAGAAATAAACACAAGACAAGGAAATGGAAATAATCCAGAAGCTGCTCTGTGTTTGGGATTGACTCTACTTCCTCCTATTAATCTCCTCCACTCTTTGAAAATAAAGAAAGAAAAGATACACACCCCATTATTTTATATTTATTTCCAGTTAAAAGAAGATTTGAGCCTTTTTTTTTTTTAACATTATAAAGGCTGAACACTCAACTAACCCACTGTGTTTAGGTTTCCCTGAGTGCTTCACAGAGATTTGTTAAAGATATAAAATAGCACACTAAACAATGAAAGAGCTTGTTTCCCCAACCATTTCTGTTGAAAGCTACTTTGTATTTGTTCCTATGCAACAAAAATTAAGTTTATGTGTAGGTGTTCCATGTTTTTACAAACTCTACACTCCTTAGTTGTTATAAGATTAAAACAATTTTCTCCCTCAGTAAATGCTTCCCTTGAAAACCACTGGAAGCACATAATTCATCTGTCCATTTATAGCTTCTATTTTCTTCTAGGCACTGAGAAACTACTGATTGTGATTGTTGTTTTCCCTTTTAAGAAGCTGATGTTGAACAAGTGACAGATAAGACAATTTAATGTTTTGGTGACCACACAGATCGATTTTTCATTTATTCTGAAGTTTAAGAGACAAAAAAGACAAACAACTAAGGTATGATTGTGGAGATTTTGTTTAGCAAATTATTCTTCTATACCCAGAAAATTTAACAGGCACTCTCATTAAACCTGCAGGGAGTTTTAAGGCAGCTTTAGTACTAATATTTTTCAAAAAATGCATTCAAAGATTTCTCCCCTGAACCATTTTCTTCTCTATGGAATCTATCAGAAAGGTTTGGAGATACAGTATGAGTCTTTAGGTGTGAATAATAGAAAAAGAAGGAAAAAAAGAGAAATTTATTATCACAGGCTGCAGAAGGTCTCAATAAAAAGATAAGTGAAAAAGGAACATTGTGGGTTTTCTGAATTGGACAGAGAAATGGAAAAACCATACAAATTTGGGAAAGTGTTTGTATGGAAAAGATAAGGATTAGTATCACACTTCACATGGTTTCAAACATGAAGACACTAAATGCAGCTGAAATTTGCTGTTCTGCATGAAGAAATCCTTCTGGGGAGAGCAGGGGCCTTGGGTATCTGACCTGGCTGTCCTCAAGAAGTTTAAGGATGAAGAACACCTAGGTCAAAATCTTCTTTCCATTTATTCTTCAGGAGACTAAACTTGGATGCCAGAACTGTTTATCTGTACCCAGTCCTGATGTCAGGTAAGGTGGCACTTGCAGGAATTTATGCAGTTTTCATGATATTACACAAAAATAAAAACTGAGGTGAACTAATCAACGCTGAGTAGTCAACAGAGACATTTAAATTGCTTTCAGTAATATCCTAAATAGCTTTCAGTCATATTTCACTCCACTGTTTTCAGCCTACTGGATATTTGCAAGAAATTTAAAAATTATGTCAAGGATTTGACAGTGATATCCCAAGCAATCCTAGAAATGTCCTGGAGATAGTGTGTTGTTTTATATTCACAAGTCTTACTGCCTTCACAATGTTAAACATCAGGGAATTACTAGAAAACCTTCAGAATTTTAGGTTCAGAAATCTCAGAAGTAGTCCTAGAGATAAGCCTGGTTCCGTCTATCTGCAGATAGATAGAAACAAAAAAAAAAACCCATGAAGCTACTAAAATTAGCAGAAAATTCCCATCTTTGTTGTTATGAAGCAAATTTTTCCTGCCTTCTCATTTTACTGATGGGAGATAGAATTTTACATCCCAGGGATCAATATCTGTGAGGAAAAATTTAGAATATGCACAAATATTAACTATGAGATTTTTCCATGGGTTTAACTGTTATTCAAATTATTAAAAATATTACAAATCTTAAGCCATATTAATGAACATGTTTCTATGCAAGTTTTGCAGTACAATAGAATTACATCACTATCAGTATCCTAAAAATAATCATTGGCTCTGCTAAATGCTAGATGCAGATTTTATTGCCTTATATACTACTCTTGACCACTTAATTAACTACCACAAAAGCTAATTAATTAGACATCACAGTCTCTAATCATTCTGGAATTTGCTCTATTATGTTCAGCTGGAATATCCTCTTTCCTCAACAGACCCCCTAAAGTTTAGATGAACACAATAAAGCACTATGGGATTTTTATTTTCATCTTTCCAGATACTCAAGATCAGGGTTGAATATTTAGACTGAATCCTTTTTTTAAGATTTTCCCTATTTAACACTGTCTTTATTACACTGGATATTTTTGTGAGCTTGAAAAGTTTCAACCTGTTTTGGTGTTAGTGTTCTAGCATTTTAACCTAACACTGCCAAAATAACCATTCTTAAGGAGGCAAGAACTTCATCAGCTTAACTCAATGACTGCCTACTTCTGCTCTATCACAACATGCATGTCACATGCACAGGTATTTTATCAAGTGACTATCAATTAAACTCCAAAGCTGCACCTCCATGATTCTAAACTGTTTTGTCAACAAGATGCAGCCACTCAGTAAAGTCAGCCAGTGTATCGTGGTGGAATGAAAGTACCAATGAGAAACAAGCTGATAAATTGGTTTGACTAATCATTAAAACCCATCCAGTATAATCGTTTTAGCTGATCTCGTTTAAGTCATTCCGTGGAGCTGCCAAGAGAGTTCAGGGACAGGTCGATCTTCTATTCGCATCATGCCAGGATCAGGCAGATAAAATCCGATCAGTTACCTGACCATTCTTGCATTTGTATGTAATTATTCCCTGTTGTTTTAAAGCTTCCATCTGGAGGAAAGAAATCTGTTCTGCTCCTGACCTTTTCAGACCTCATGTCACTGTATTTTGCTTTAACAGATGGATTCTACTGATCTGATATGAAAATAGAAATAAAAGATTGAAAACATGAAAAGGGCGGAAAAATATAGAATCATTAAAGCCCTGATTCACTGCTAAGTGCAGGTCAGTGGGTGAATCTTCACTGGATTCATGGGTCATTGGTCAGGCCTCAGAGCTTGTTCCCTAAACTGCAAAAGAATTAAAGAGACTCTATTAAGAAGGTGACTGGCACTACCTTCCTCTGAGTGGGAGAGAGCAGGAAGGACTGCTAGCACACACTGTATCCCCAAGGTCATCACTACTCCTAACACACAGCTCCAGTCTGAAGTGCCAGTTCTGAACAACACTCAGATCTACCTTGTGGCAGCGAGAGCAATTGCTCTGAGCACAGCAGATTTCTGCACAGCAGCGGAATTCTTCCTGCCTGTGCATGTCTTTTCATCAATTTCTTCAATTTCTTATTCAATTTCACTGAATGCAACAGAAGAGTATTTGTTGTCTCCAGAGTGAAATGTTTTTTGAGTTGTCTCTTGGATCAGAGATAAGGGCAAATAAAATATATAAATAAATAAATAAATAAATAAAATTTTAAGGAAGTGTTTAACGTCATTAATAAGAAGGGATGCAACTGTTTCCTATTTTAGTCTTCCTGTTTAAAAAAAACCCTACACAACCTATCATTAGAATATGGCTACAACTACCAAGTGATATAATTTCCTTTATTGTTTCCTGCCCTTAATACTGTTGAGCATTATTAACCAGTTGTCTGTTATTATCCAACTGCTGCTTTTTACTGCAGCAGTGGTTTCATTCCACAGAGGCCAAAGCAATTCCTGCATGTAGTGACTTTTATGTAAATGGCAAATGGTTAAATTCATCAGCTTAAATTTAGGAGTAACAAGTCTTGGTTGCAAGTTCTGCAAACCAGACACTTTCTGGAAATTATATTTGCCTAACATTAAAGAAATCCAATAAATTATTTCACCCTTCATCAGTCTAATGCTTTGTGCCATTTCTGGGTAAACCAGTTTGGAAATCTTGACTTACATTTACAGTGGTCAGCAATGTGTTTATGTTTTAAGGATTATTTTCTCAGTTAACATAAACTAGAATAACTCAGCTGAATTCAAAGTGCTACTGACTAACTAAGTGAAGATTTATGTTTTAAAAAGCCAATTCAGTAAGTTTGTGATTCAATTGTCAAGATTCCTAAAACTGGCCAACTGTTCCAAAGCATGTGGCCACATATGAAGACAGTCAGTGTGCAACTAAGAAACAGGTGAGGTCAAAGGAAAACTTTATTTTATTCTATTTTTTATTATTTTTAAGAAGCTATTTTTTCTACAGTAGCGATGAAATAAAATTTTAAACATGTTCTAGACTTTTGATTGTGACTGCAGAAGCATTTTAAGTGTTACTCAGTGTGTTTATTTAATATACATTAATAATAAGGAATAATTTTGCAACAAAGAAGTAGGAGGAATATTATTTTTGCAAGGATCTACATTTATTCCCTTTCCATATCTGGACTGCCCAGTGCCTGGCTTCTGGAACCTGTGCTGTTTCTGCACCAGTGCCTAAGGTTTATTTGGGGAGGGGAGGGAGAAAGGCTGCTAATGATCTCCCAGAGATAAATGAAATTGCTGATTTAGCCAAGCTCATTCTTGACCTTGACACAAGATGGGACAGGCAAAGGGAAGAGCTCAAAATAGAGCAAGTGTAAGAAAAGAAGATCAAACGAATGCTCAGGTCTGGCCAAGATCCCCCCTACATTCAGCTAACACCTGGCTGAGTTAGAAAACATGACCAGCCCAACCTTCCTGTAGGAGCCGATTGAAGCTGTCAGCTCCCGGCTTGTCACCCACTGCATCAGGAGGCCCCTGGGCTGCCACAAGAGCCCTAATTAGGCAGAAATGGCACTTCGGCAACTGACCCGCCAGGACCTTTGGCAAAGCATTTAACATCATTAGTTAACATTTTTATTAAAAAAAGTGTGAATGTAAATGAACAGCCAATGCATTTCAATAGGGTTTGTCGGTGGCATTGCACTCCCCCCCACTCTCCCAACCACACACACACTTTTTTGCATGAATAGTTCACTTGTTTTCTCTAAAGGGGGATGGGGAGGTAGAGACTGTTTTTCAAAGGGAACAAGACATGTTCAAAGCAGAAGCAAGGTCTTAAACAATCAGACACAAACTCTTGCCTTTTGGGAAGCGTGTTGGGAAGTGAACAAACAGCTAAATGCAATCCTACCTGCAACATGCCTAAGGGGATGTCTGAAAGGGAAAGCAGGCAAAACTCACACCCGAGCACAGAGATACAAAATCACACGTTCATCTGATTCATTGTGTTCTTGTTCTTTTCTGTTACATCCAAGAATAGGTGCCTAATCCAGTAAGCCTGCAACCCTTTGCCACAGCTATCAAACACTACAGCAGTGTAAAAGAATGAACATCTAAGAACATACTGTCCTCCTCTTTCTTTGTAATTTCTTTATTCATTGAACATTACCTTTGACAGAAGATTACCAAAAAATACCACTCAAGCATATTAGCAACCTAGCCTAATTAAGTCCTCACTAGCAGCAGTTTATCAGTGAAAAGTTTTTTATTCATATGGAATAGTATGCAGCCTTTAGGCAGTTTATTAGCACTCCATTTTTTTCTCCAGGTGATTTAACTGAAGAGTTTCCATAATATATCAATACCTGCCCAAAATCCTGGGACAGATTTTGGAAATAAGAGACATGAAAATTAAATTATTGCCAATATACTTCCTAATAAAGAACTGGACAGGACTTGGAAATGTGTACTGCTCTGTGATATTTTATGTCTGCTTCCTATGAACATTCCCCAATTCACGTAACTTTTCTTTTCTTTGAACCCATTATCTCCTTCTTCCTCCAATGGAAGCTACAAAATTCAGCCCGAGGGATGATTCCTTAGGCCAGATAAAGACCATATAACTCCAGATTTTGGAATTTTCTATCTCGGTCTATAGCAGCCATATGTTACCAGCAACACTTTTTTTCCACCAAAGAAAAGATTTTTTCATTTGTTATGAAATCATTCCATTACATTCTAGCTTCCATTCCATTACATTCTAGCTACATGGCCTATCACTTATGCTTTCTAAATAGAGTACAAATATAAGAAGAGATTAAAATAGATCTCCCACAATTTGGGACTGGGGTACTGAAAATATTGGTTCAAAACCCCAACTCATTAGACTTGCTCTGAAGCCCATAGAAGTTTATCCTTTTTCTCAGAACCACATTTTTTAGAAATGAAATAATAATATTATCATTTTATCACACACTGACCTACCCAGAGATTTCAGTCCCTCACTGTTTTAAAGTCATGCACATGCTATATCAGGAAAAAAAAACAAACCCAAAACTTGGCTATGCATCTCTCCTGGTCTGGGCTGGGATAGAGCTCATTTTCTTCCTAGTAGCTGGCACAGTGCTGTGGTTTGGATTTAGCATGAGAATAATGCTGATAATACACTGACGTGTTTAGTTGTTGCTAAGTGGTTACTCTAAGTCAAGGACTTTCAGTTTCCCATGCTCTGCCAGTGAGGGGGTGATCAAGAAGTTGTGAGGAAGCACAGCCAGGATATGACCTCAACTTGCCAAAGGGATGTTCCACACCATGGAACAGGAGAGAGCTGGCCAGGAGCCACTGACCAGTGGCTGCAGGAGGATGGGCTGGGTATGGGTCAGTGAAAGGCAAGCAATTGCATTGTGTATCACTTATTTCACTTTTGTAAATGCTCTGGGATTTATAGATTATGTCATGTAAATTCTTACTCTCTTTGTGTGTGTATCTATGTTTGCATTCTCTTTTTAAACAAGTGTGTGTAGCCTTTGAAACCACATGGAATTCTAGATATACATTTATAAACCACAATACTAAGTTTAGAAATCCATGTAAGAAGCCTGGCTTGATCTTTTGACTCAACTGTTGACAGCAGGTGAGCAGGTAATTTTGGCAGCATTGAAATAATTTTTACCAGTGAATTAATAAAACCAAAATCCATATCTTTCTTTCTAGAACAGAAATAAGATGAGATAGATATTTAAGAAATTTATTTGCTAATGATACTCATCTGGTGACTTGTCTATCCCAATGATGCAGGTTTTTGGCTTGAAAACATTTATTAGGGGAAAAAAAAAAAAAAAGAAAGAAAATCCTTGGGAATTGCCTAAAAAGCAGAACCATATAAGGCTCAGAAAATTGGTAAGGAGTCTATATGTGACCTCTTTTCCCATCACATGACTATTTTCCAGTCTAGTTCTTCAGTATGGGTTCTCCTCTCCCGCTGGGAACTCGAGGGGTGGGTGAAGGGAGAGAGAGGTGACAGGTTATTGAAAAGCCACTGCTCCCTGCCTAGTTTTGGCACATTTTCTGCAGGTGCCCTGCACTATAGCCACAATAGGCTCTGGAAGAGAGGATTCAGACCTGTCAACAGCTACAGGAGGCAACTGCACAGCTTTGTCTTACAGGCTAACTTCATTGTCTGCTGTTCTGAACCCTGCAGCACAGGCACCCGTTAATGAGATGAGCCCCTTTTCCCTCCATTTGTTCCTCCCTCTGCTTCTCTCGCCTTTCTGTAATGATTTAACTTGATCGCATTGGTTGCTTTCTAGTGGGGATTGCTCCAACAATCAGATAAGATAATTGCCTGTAGAATACTGCTCAGCAACAACTATTACTTCCTTTGCTGAAAATGTCAGAGCAATTGAAAGCTCTTAGTGAAGTTCAAGAACAACGAGGCAAAGAAGAGGCAGCTCCTATATAGGTACCTATCTGTGTGTATTTAGCAAGTTTGCAGTGGCCAGCTCTCCAGGCCAGCTTACTTTATGAGCAACATTTTGAGCATGCTTTATATTTTCATGACTTTTAAAACAATCTAAACAATGTAAACATACACACCAAGTATTTCTCACATTAGTTTAGCTTTGGAAGACAATATTATAGAACTGCCTGATTTGCATTTCCCCAAATTTCTCTTCCATTTTTAGAGACCAAACTAATGCAATTTCTTTTTAATCCTAAAATTTAATCTTAAAATATTGTATCCATACAAACATTCCTGAGGTGAAGTGACAGCTGATAGAAAAGTGACATACCAAGAGAAGGTAATTTAAATATTGCACTCCAAATGTAAGTACAATTAAAATACCAGAAATAGTGTGGGCCACTATTTAATTCACTCCTTCACCTGAAACACACTGTCACTAGCAAAAACCACATGATGTTACACCCTGATGAACAATTCCAGAGCACACCCACAGGCATAATGCTTTTTATCACCAAAGTATACAGGCTCTAGAGATTTTATATGACATCAGGATCTCCATTTATTTGACTGACAGGGCAAATAAGCAAGGAAAAAAAACACCCATGCAAAAATTTACCTAGAGCACAATTGAAAATACTGCACAAAACCTCATCCTTTATCCTTTTCCTTTTCCATTTTTCCTATACTGCATATGCACTGTCAACAACAATATACTATCACATAGCCATACCCATCAATTTTTTTTACTGTGAATTTCATAAAGAATAAATAGCTTTTGAAAGCTTCTTGGAGTTCTGTGAAAAGAGTAGAGAGCTGAATCAGCAGCTGGATCATGATAGGCTATTCAAATGCTGAGTTGCTGAGGAACCAACATAGGGAAATTCCTTATTCTTTGGAGAGGAACTCCAATATAGGCAACTGTATGACAGGGGTTTTTTTGTAGCATCACAGGATTACAGCACCCAAACCAGTGACTGATATCTGGAGAGATACAGGCCCCAGTCTTGCAATATTATTCAACCAAACTTACACTAGTTTAACTACATAGTGAACCAAGATGTGCAACTTATTTCTACATTGGATGTTTCAGAAACTGAAGACTATTTTAGAGCCAATTTCATGGTGACATTTTGCTACATAAAGCTACATACAGTAGGACTCGCTCCTCAAAAATCTGAATTAACCATAGTGTGGGTATCCAATTAAACTAAGCACTGATTTCTGAAGTCCATTTTATGACTTATTCTGAATTACTTAGAAGATTTTGCTGGATGATAAGTTTTGCAGCAGTGAAGTAAAAGGATTCTGTAGACATATGAAATATAATTTCCTCTTATTCTTTTCATGAGTATAGTTAGAAAACTTGATCATTGCAAGAGGAACAACTGTTTTAAAAAATAGTGCCATAACTTGTTTGTCAAAATCAAAGCTGAAATTCTACCTAATACTTCAACATGAAAAACCATCATACAGGAAACTGAGAGTAACTGATCTCTCTTTGTGTCTGAAGCTTAGGCTAGCAGTCTGACTCTGCAGCCCTTGAAAAAAACTCACACTTCTGGAGAAAAGCTGGAAGTGGTAATTGCTACTGATGCTTGTCCTGAAACAACTTGGCCTTTGAATGAACTCCCATTATAGGGCAGACTAGTGCAGGAGCTTCACAAACACTTCATGACAGTCCTGAAAAAATGACCCTTTATAAGCAGGAAACACAAAAGGAAAGCTCTGCTATCTTCTGACAAGGAGCCAGGGAATTTAAGATGTTCCTGTGCTCTTTTTTTTGATTCTTATCCTCATAGAATATGGATAGAATTAAAACAAAATTGAGAGCCATGCTGTTTATTAAGATGTTTTTCAGCAAGCAGGCAGTAATCCATCTCAGATTTAAGCCTAAAAGCCTTTCAACTTGTAGATCACATGCTTGATATACACATGAGCTGAGGAGTAGATGATCAAATAGCCCTGTGTGGATTTAAGCTTGTAAGTGCCAGGATACCATTTAACTTTGAAAACAGAGCAATAGTAAGCACTTCTCAAAATAATTTCATTGTGTCACCTACTTATATACAGAATATTCTAGACTGTGTGTGATAGATTGCCTCTCTCCCCGTGCATGAAGAAGGTAACTGAGAATTAAGAAACCATCAGAGTCAAAAAACGTGAAGGTTTTACACTCTGACAAAGACAACTGTGTACATTTGGTACTACTATTGGCTTAATCACTAAACATCAGCAATTGTCAAAAAATACATCCTCTTTCTTTGCTGAGGAATGTGGTGAATCTTATGATGGATATTTGGGCCCATTAGGTGTAGTGATTGTTTTCTGATTGAAGCCTGGTGAGTTTTATACACAGTCCTTCTCATTGCTTTAGGTGCATTTCACAAAACATACAAATGCAAATTGACTATCTTCCTGTTCTACAGAGTCTTCTGTCAAAAACCTCATTTTCTCACTCCTCTCCTCATGTTGTTTCATTAGGTATTTGTAAGAAATGGAGATTAGAAAGCAGCAGATCTGTATAAAGTTAAAGGCACATTCCTATCAGTACAACAGACAGCAAGTAGATAATATTTTCAGTAGAAAACAAGCACATTTGCTATTAAATAATACATCCTGACAGAAATCTGACACTGAATTCTATTCTTCAGCACAATTCCAGTTACACTCCAGTGAACCATAACTTTTCTTGCACTAATATAATGAAATACACCATATCAATACACCATAACCAAACAGTGTTGTGCAATTCCATCAGTGCAATTAATGCAAGAAAGAGAAGGACTTACTGGAGTGGGTCCTGTGCAGGGCACAGAGGTGATGAAAGGGCTGCAGTGTCTTTCATGATGGGAGAAGCTGAGGCAGCTGGAACTCTTCAGTGGGGGAAAGAGAAGGCTCAGGGGGATCTCATCAATGTGTATAAATACTTGATGGCAGCAAATGAAGAGGAGGAAGCCAGACTCCTCTCAGTAGATCCTGCTGGCAAAACAAGAAGCTATAGGCACAAATTTAAAAATAGCACATTCAGTGTAAGGCAAGAACATAATTTTTGCCATGAGTGCAGTCAAACACTGGAGCAGGTGGCCCAGAGAGGTTATGGAGTCTCCCTCTGGGGACACTCCAAACCTGACTGCACATGGGCCTGGGCAACCTGCTGGAGTGGACCTTGGCTGAGCAGGTGAGATGGAGTAGATGATCTCAAAAAGACTCTTCCAACCTAAATGATTGTGAGTCTGCAATTTACATCACAGGACAGCTTCAGGAAAGAAATATCAAGTTTTGTGAAAATTCATTTGAAAGCTCTAGGAATCTGAAATGCTGTGTTAATATTAAACAGCATTTTCTTCTAAAAGTCATCTCTATTTATTTCCTAGAGTTTTCAATTGTTCAGTTGAACCAAAAATATTTTCCAAAACCAAGCCACATTCAGAAGTAGAATATTTCTGCATTGGTCCATATGTGTTTGAATTTTGAAGCATTTTTATCAGTGTCTGAAGATAATTAATGCAGGTTTTGTGTTAGAAACATTCACTATCTCTATGTTTGTATCAGCCACTGCTTAGTTTTAGAAAACAGAGATATTTGAAATCTGAACTAATCCCTTCTGTGCAAAAGCACCATGCCTGGTTATTGCTCCAAGAGTCACATCTCTTCCAAAACACTACAAACCCACCAGACTGACCTCATGGTCATGGAACTCTTTAATTTCCAGCCTTCCTGTCAGAAATGCTATGCATTTACAAGTGTCATCGATTTTCAATGGAAGTCAAAGGTGCACAGGCTCACTCAAAATCTTCTGCTTTGAGACAAGCCACACAACGAGCTTCTAATGGGATTCTCTCAGTTAAAAAAATTTATAAAAACAGTATTTCATGGATGAGTACACCCTCAAACACTAATGCCAGTCAATAGATTCTTTTCCTACAAAATAAGGTATATTTCATTGCATAAGCTGTATGTCATTCAAACATATGTCTGATTGTCTTATAAGGAACTGTTAATATTATGTATTCTTCAGAAGTCAGACTTTGAAAAGCTTTGCAGTTTACAATCACATCTCACTTCAAAAATGTGCATAGAGTATGTATGATCATTATTTCCTTTTCTTTCTTTTTTTTTTTTTTTAATTAACTAAATGAGTCTTGAAGTGAAGAAAACAATTAAAGATAACAACAGAAATAGGGGAACACAGGGAATTTTGCCTCCACAGCTCACACAGCATTTCCCTAGCCCCAGGGGAACTATTTAAAACTTGTTTGTAGTAAGAAAGGGGACAAAAATGGTTATAAATGTAATATGACTTTCATAAAAGGTCTGAAAATTTTGCACACTTGTGTAAAAATACCAAAACAGGAGGTAAGTTTTTTGAAAACAAACAAACAAACAAACAAACATGGTTTTGAATTAAAGAAAACTAAATTAGTGAAACGGAAGAAATGAAGTCAGTTATAAATTCATATGATCTTATGGGCTTATCACAAAATGATAGCCAAGCTTTTGCTTCAGATGGTGCAATAGTGCTTGTGACATCCACTTTGAACTGCAATTTAGTTATGTGTCAAGCAGGAGAGTCCATTATTCACTGCATCAGTGCTGGGGAAAGAAGGTTAAAAGTTCAAGACATGCCCCAAGTGATTAAGGTTGTAAAAATCAGGAGATATACCATGGGGAAAAAATGCCACTGTTATTTTTCTTCCATACTCAGTTTGTTCCCCCCAAAAATGTGTTTAAGAAAAAAAAACCAAAAAACCCAAAAAAACTAACAAAAAAAAATTAAAAAACAAAACAATAACAGGATTCAGGAATACCACTATTCCCTACAGTAATGTACAAATTACGTTTTTGTTTGAACTCCTTAAACTGGTCTGCTACCAGCTTAACTTTACCTAGACAGAAACATAAAGGCTTCTCTTCCATAAGTTACAGGACTTGAGACCTCAGTTAACCCTTTCTCACTCACTGTGATTCTCTTCAGCTATTACATACTTTAATTAACTCAGATTTCAAACTTTATGTTTCATGTACCACACAGATCACCAGTTCATCTGCACTACTCAGGCTTCACTTCTCAGTCACGTAAACCTTTTGCTCTGCTGATCAGTAACATAACCTACAAATTGCTTCCCACCACCCCAAAAGTTTCTGCATTTGGAACTGCAAGTGCTGCTTCTCCATTACTTGAGCAAATTAAATTTCTAACTCAATATAAAAAGAAGAAGATGCAAAACCTGAAAGGTGAAGCTAGAAACATTTCAATTTTAAAAATATCTTCTGCAAAATTCTTCATAGTGAGAGCAATGAATGGAAAGTATTACCAAAAAAGAAGGTACTTTAGTGCTCAGAACCTTTGAAAAGGTTTGAAGTAATTCTTTCCAGGAAGAGTAATTCGATTGTAATAAATTTTCTGTCTGCCATTTTCTAAGTCTCTGTTTATCTCTGAGCTTGATTGCACATTTGTATAAATTGTATTATGTACTATAAATATGTTACAGCCATGTTGCCGCATTCTCTTTGAAATTAAGTCAACACCTCATATGCAGTAGCTGATGTATTAGCACACATTTTCAGGTAAAGGAAAATACTGAACATGAATTTCACAAAGCCTAATAACATTCAGACTCCATATATATTTGTAAGTATGTTAACATTTCAGAGTAGCACATTGACAATGCAGACAAAAATCCCTGTAATCCATCACATTAGGGTCCTTGAACTACATAGGATTTATTAATGCCCTAAAGTTCACAACAGTTACTTCAAAATGCACACACAAAGAAATCCTGTAGCAAACCCTTGATATCCAAGACTAAACCTAGCATTCATCAAAAACCTGTGCATTACATTAAAAAACCTACACACTACAAAACCCATCTATGTCCCACAAACCTTCTGTAAAGTCAAAACTCAGCTCAAAAGCTTGTCTTTAAATACTGTGTGTTCCAAATCACCTTTGGAGTTAGAATGATAAATCAAAGCCTGTAAGCTCTCACCCTGCAGTTCAGCAGGCTCCTTTGGACAGGGCCAGGCTCACCCTTGCTCAGCAGGAGCTGCACAGACCCACAGGAAGGATCCTCAAAGTTTAGGAAGAAATTAGTACTAAAGCCCACTCAGCTTGAAATAACCATTGGAGCGGAGAACGACTACTCAAGGCAAATGAGCTCTCATATGAGTACTTGGGAAATTAAAATAATAGTGCTGGGGGAGCTGGGGGAAGTCTTAAATAATTATTAGAAATTTCCAAATATGCGGTATATATATATTACTTAAATTCTTGCAAGTTTTTATCTAGACTAAAAATCTAATCTAAATGTTTTTGGCCATGTCCAAGGACAGAATCTTTTGTTTAATCTTATACATAAAGTTATATTTAGTTTTTATACTGGAGTTGTTTTTTTTTTTTTAGGGGATATAGAATATTAAGTATTAAAAGAAACCCTACAGAAGCATTTTAAATATGAAAAGAAAAATCATTAAAAAGCCTTTTTAAAAAAAATTAAAATGCCTTAAAAACAGTAATATATCTGTGGAAGTGAATTTCTATCCCCAAGCTAAAAAGACAATCCTGATTTTATTGGAAATGTCATGCAGTTTTAATGTACTGAGAACTGACTTCAAAGAAGCCCTTGTCAGTGGAATGAGCACACATTACTCCTCTGTGAAATCCTACAATACAGATGGCAGCGAGACCATGATCTTAATTGATTTAAGGGTAAAGTTTATATCTTTAAAGAAGCATTTTAGAACAGCAAAAAGCAAACTCTTCATGCGACCCTTAAGCATGCAGCATTATACTTTGGTTTAGAGCATGCCTGATTAGCACCACGTATTTGTATCCAAAGGAGATGCACTCAACACAGTATCATAAACAAGGAAAAGCTGATTGTAACTTGTTTCCCGGCACAAGAGTTAGGCCCAAGGTGAGAAAAACTCTGTATAGTAGCTCTCAAAAGAAACATGACCCATTTCTCTCTGAAACCAAAATAAGAAGCAACCTAGAAGATTTGGGGCAAAATCTGTTGAGAAGACATCAAAATATGATGTAATTCCTAGGAATATCATGATTGAAGTTATACAGATGGGTTTTTGATATGTGTTGATATAAGTGAAGTATCTTCACTGTTTAAAAACAAACAAACAAAAAAGAATTACTACAGTGTGTTGTTTGTAGTCAATCATTTTTCAAAGGCCAGATTTACACCAATCACAGCCTTTTCCACACTGGGTTTGTTCCTTGGCTCTTGCTACATATACTTTGATTAGAGAGTTTTTAATTACACTTTAGCCTGTTAGCACCATGGGGCCAATAAAACTAAGAGAAATAGAACTAAATTCTTTTCATTCAACACAACTGGTAACTAAACACCAATTAATTACACCCACACAAGCCTAATGAAGATAATGGGGTTGCAGAGAGTTCACGGATGGTATGAAGTGGCTTGTGGTATCCTAACCTTAATCAGTTAACTACTTTGTAATAGGGAGGATCATAGGATAAGCCACCCTCTTTCTACATGCTTACAATTACTATTACTGTTAATGGAAATTACGTGGCCATACAGATAATTCATGTAACATTCACTTGATCAGGAAACAAAAGTGATAAATACTTGAGGGGACTCCCCACAGTTTATTGAAAACCAGAGTGCAGGGTTATTAAATGAGTATGATTCTGCTTCATCTCGTTGCTTTACTTAAGGCAAACCTGACGGATTTCTTGTTTTCCAAGGAGAGGGCATCTGCAGCATCTCTGGGAAAACTGTGCCAATGCCTCACCAGCCTCACAGTAAAGAATTTCTTCCTAATATTTAATCCATATCTGTTTCAGTTAAAGGCCATTGCCCTTTCTTCTATTGCTACATACTCTTGTAAAAAGTCTCCATCACTCTTGTAGGAGGCTCTTTTAGGTACTGGCAGGGCTCTAAAGTTCCTCTGGAGTTGTCTCTTCTCTAGGCTAATGCCAACACTCTCAACCTGTCTTCATAGCAGAGCTTCTACAACCCTCTGAGGATCTCAGCTGCTTCCCTCATGTACCAACTATGTCACTCCTTTGCTCTCTCAGTCCTTGACTTTTCCTTTGACTTGGGTGGTGTAGCTGCAGCACTTGCCAGTGAACAAAGGCACAATAGTCATGGAGTGTATCAGCTTTCTTCATAACCCTAGGCAATCAGCTTCCCACTTCCTTCCAGAAAAGTCTGACATTTTCCCTAGTCTCCCTTTTATCTTCAGCATGTTCCTTCATTATTTTGTTCAGAGCCTGCGAAAGGGCAGAAGCTGAGAAACTGATATAGAGGCACTTAAACAAATCAGAAGGCACAGCTCTCACACACTGGGTGGTATTACCCAGCATATGATCATGCTCAGTGACCAGCACACCAGCACCATTTACCCCCAGAAGGCTGTTTCTCCAGGAATATTTAATTAAACTGGAGCTTTTTGGGGCAAGCCTGTGCATGTGACAAATACGTGGCACTATTTGCCACTGCCAGCCAGGCCTGTGACTGCACAAGCCCCTCCTGAAGCAGTTATGTGCCCAAAGGAGTGGCCACCACCACATCAACTCCTCCCAAAGTAAGGAAATCTAATGAGGCATTCACTGCCCACTGTCCTTAAAGAACAGCGAGTGTCAGTTTAGAAACTTTTTCAGAGGAAACAGCTTTTTAAAAAGAGGGTTTAAATCTCTGGAGAGGTACCTAGTGTTTCTAAAGCATGTGAAACGAAAAGAAAACGATTCCTTGGGGATTTTTCTTCATTATCACCCCACCTGGAGAAGTGAGCACACAATGAGCAAAGGTCCACACATATTGATTTTAAAGCTGGGGAAATGTGCGGCTAACAGCTTTTAAGTATCTCCATTTTCAGTTACTTCAACAAAATTACCGGTGAACAGTGTAAGAAAGTGAAAGTTTTTGTAGGAAATTGCGGGCTAAAAGTGATCATTTAGGTCGCGAAATGTTTCTTTTCATTGAAAGTGGAGGGCTTTCAAACGCAGGAGTTACTATGGGCGTTTTGCAGCAGACATTTCCCAAACACACAGGACCGTGATAACACAGAGTTTTGTTGCTCGGTAACTTTTCAAACCGAGGAGCGGCCGGGCCGGCCTGACTGGGGAGGCCATGGCCGGGCTCTGAGGGCGGCGCGGCGCGGAGGAACCAACCCGCGCCTGACAGAACCACCGCTGCTCCCGGCCCGGGCGGGCCTGAGGGAGCAGAGCCCCGGCACCGCGGGGCAGAGCGCCCTGAGGAGCCGCTGTCCCGCCCTGAGGAGCCGCTGTCCCGCCCGGGGGCTGGCGGCCAGCGGGGGAGAGGCGGGCGCTCTGTGCCGGCGCTGCCCTCAGCGGCCCCGCGATGGAGGCGGGCGGGCGGCGGGGGCGGCTGAGGCGGGAGGCGGCCGACTATTACCGGGGGCTCCGTGTGCCGGAGCGGATGGAGGAGGCGCTGAACGAGCTGTTCCTGCGGCGCCCCGAGGATCTCTACGGGGAGCTGGTAGCGCGGGGCGCGGATGGGGCCGGAGCGGCCTCTCGTGGGGCAGAGGGGCCGTGTGGGCAGCCGGGCACTGCCGGCCCCTGAGCGAGGGGATGGCGTCTGTGTGTGACAGTTCTGTGCTTTCTCCTCCAAGGACTGCCACGGTTCTGTGTCTGTGCCCAGTGGCTGCTGCGCCAAGTACGTGTCCGCAGCAGCCGGGCTTCTTGGCCTCTGCTGTGTCTCCACATAAAAACAAAGTAGCCCGCAGATGGAGTGCTGTTAGCCCTTAATAAAACTGCTGCTCAGCAGTGCTGACTCCCGACAAGAGACCGGGTGCTGTTCGCACTGCAGCTGCTCATGAAAGGCAAATGGGCCCCAGTGGAAGGGTCAAGAATCAGACTGATTTTATCTGTTCCCAGATTCAAATATTCAAATATTATTGACAGTAGTCATAATGAAACCTCAATTAGTGGCGATACTGGAACTGCCAATACTAGAATAGTGAACAGCTCTCAAAAAAAATTAAAAAATAAAAAAAAATATTTCTGGTATGGTGTTTGATGGGACAGTGGCTGTGGAATTGAAATATTTAATTCCATCTTACACTGTTGCCCGTCTCCAAGTGTTTTGCCATCATCAGTGGAAGGGACTGGAACTGGTAACACCTTTCCTTGCTTTGATAGTTGGCACACTCTTCTTTGTAGCTATTAGTGTTTTGTAGTTTTCCTGTTTGGTGAACTGTGGTTTGGTGACTCCCCGGTACCAGATTAAATAATGAAACTTACTAGTTTCATTATAAGGAAGTTTCACTAGTTTCATTACTAGTTTTATTATAAGGAAGTATGTAGAAACCTCAGGTAAAATTGCAATCCTTTTTCTAAACCAATATTGGTGTTCATTAACTACAAACAGAGACCCAAACGAGTTGAATTATGATAGTTCATCAGGTCCATTAAAGACCATGTTGGAAGAAGAATGGAAACTCTGCCTACCAGAAGTCATGATTTCCACCTTTCTCACAGGGCTCAAAGCTTGCTGGAACATATAAATCATAGACTGATAGAATATGCTGAGTTGGAGGAGACCTGTAATGGCTTTTTTCAGTGGTGGATTTGATGTAATAATGGAATAAAACCTCATTGCCTGGAAATTGACTTTTAATTGAGTTCTTTCTCTTTCATTTAAGGCTAACTACTTTTCTAAATTTTCAAAACCTCCAGTAATATGCAAGTTAGTTGGAAAAAAACTTTTTGATGGAGTTGGTCGGCCAACATTAGAAGTGGAAATATACTGCACCGTTAGAAACTATGAGAAGGTATGAGCTGCTTCTTCTTGTTTTATTTATTTTACTGGGACAGTATCTGGGAGAGGTACTATTCTTCTCACATCCCAAGGAACATTTTGTTTTCCATCTTTGTGACAAGATACAAGTCCCTGTGACTCAACAGTTGAGTGTTGTAACTTGGGGAAAAAAAAGGTATAGTGAAAAGTTAGACAGTTGACAACAGCTATGTTAGTTAGCTATTGTTAGACAGTGGCAGCAGCTATGAAAGCTTTATTTTCCAGGAATTAGACAATATTTTGTGAGTAGGATCTGATAGTGTATATTATTTTTTTTCTGCCTTAATGATCATGTAGATTTTCCTTACACCCCATAGTAACCTTTTACGTTCACTTTTATTTCACCTTTTTCTTTAATTTTCAGATCTTTATATTTCTTCTTGTGTGACACTTTCAGAAATATACAGTACAGGTGAAAAACAGTATAGATAGAGGCACTTCTTTTACACTGAGCTAATAGGTTGATGTGGGTGACAGTAAAGTCAAAGATACCCATTTAGCACCTGCAATGCAGAATTGGTGGCTCATCTCTTCCCCAGCCTGAAATATTCCAAGTTTCATTTTTGCAGGTCTAGCTCTTGTGGAGTAATTATTTCTGCTTACCCTTAGTTAAGTTCTGGTATTACATGTAACCTCATAGATATTCACAGGATGTAAAGTTAATACTGTTAGTGCAGGCAACTGTGGGAAAGCTGTAAATTATGTCTTCCTTAAGTGAATTTTCTTAATATCATTTGGTCTTCATCAGTACAGAAAGATATATTTGAATTACCTAAGACAAAAGTAACTGATCATGAGGGATGGCATTAAGCAGGAATGCTGATGAGTTGTGGTATGACAGGCTACCAACAGCTGCAATAAAAGGTGCCCTAATGACTGTATGGTTCTTAAAATAACTCCCTTTATTCTGATAGCATAATATAAGGCAGATCTGTCAAAGGAGTTTGGCCTGTGAAGTTATAATTTTAGGTCAAAAAACCTGAATAATGTCTGCAATTACCGAAGTAGGAGAGACTAAAAAGAAGTCAGGATGAGATAACACAAGTGGAACAAATAGATTTGGAGAGATGTACTTGTAGAGTTGGTAAAGGAGATACTTCTTAATCTTTCAAATTACATTTCCAAGTTAGAAATTAAGTAGTGTTTTAAACTTTTTACATTGTTTTGGGGTGGTTTGTGTGTTTGTTTTGCAGAGGATTTGTTCCACTGTAATGGCTGCTCATTCTCAAATACCTGAAAACGCTTTGCCTGAAACAATTGAAGCTAATGAGAAAGAAAGATATGACTCTGTTCATACTGCTGTGGAATGGGTTAATGAATCACTGAACACAATGTTAAGACACTTGGATCCTACTGACCAGTGTCAAGCTGATAAGATGCTTGGGTAGGTCTTGCATATCATGAAAATTACTGCATTTGAATATTTGAAATATTCACCATTAATTTATATTGTAATAAAAAACATGTAGAATATTCAATGTTTTCTACTTTTTAAAAAATATTTTTAGGATATAATGTCTGTCTCAGACCTATTTCAGTACATGATTGCCTGCTTTTCATAATTATGATATAAAAAGTGTGCTGGTTTGGGCTGCAACACTGAACACAGGCTGTAGCAAACAGACCTAATTGCCTTCCACATGAACTGGATTTGGGAAAACCTTGATAAAAGGAATAAGGACTCACTTGGAAAGTGAGTCTAAATAAGATTTTAATGCATTGTTTATATTACTTTATATATCTCACATACTCAGTTTGCCTGAATTGGCTTTCTGTGACCCATGGGTGAAGATTTCACTTCATGCATGTAATCGAAATTCAGCCACCTCTGAGTTTGCAGGCACACAATAACCAGTGTACAACTCACCTACTGTCTTAACCTAGGCCAGGCTGATGGATGTCATGATGTTATGACAGGATCTGTTACTACCCATGCAAAGCAAATAAATCCTTCATGCTCAGACTGTCTGCTCAGAGCTGACTTTCAAACCAGAGTGATTTACAAAGCATGTACTAAGGTTTGTGATACTTGCTTGTGGTCCTTTTTGTTTAATCAGTGCTGCAGATGACTACCAAAAAAGAATGATATGATAAATTTATGGACTTGTCCAGCTTCACACAGGGAATCTATGGCAGAAGCTCAAATACAAGCACTCAATCTACCTCCTAGCATGTTCTTTAGCCTGTGTCACATCTGTCTACTTGTCACATGTCTAGCACTATTTTGATCTGGTAGTTTTTATGCCTCTTCCCTCAGTGAATACTTTGCAAACAAGGTAGAAGAAAAAAAGGAAATTGAAAGACAAGAAAAAGAAAAGCAGGAAGAAGCAGCAGCAAAAGCCACTCCTGCCAGTTCTTTGTGGCGTCCAGCCTCAACACCTAAGCAAAAGAAGGCAGCAAGACCAGGTTTTACTTTATTTAATATTTTCTGCAATGCAGATATTGATAAAGGTCCTAAAAGACACCTTGTCTCATGTTCAAAGGGTTTGGTTACTCTTTCCTGACCTTTTTGATCACAGCAATTTCTGCAGCAAAATGAGGGAGGGAAAAATACAGTTTCCTCATCATTCACATGCATTGGTTGAACAGAGTTTCTGCCTTTGTTTTACAATTGGTTTAGACAGGAGGTTATTATTCTTCAGAGTGAGGAATAAGAATAGAGGAGGATGCAAATGAAGAATAAAAACGAAAATGATAAGGAAAGAAAAGGAAATCACAGAACTGAGTGGTAAAAAGGAAAGAGAATTAAGATAGAAGCTGCAAACAATTGAAAGGGGAAGGAAAATTTCCTTCTAACACTGAGAAAAGGAGGAAATACTGAGAAAAGCAAAAAAGAAAGAAGAGGGTGAGACAGAAGTGAAGGGTAGTATAGAGTAGAAGGAGGTAAGCAAACATCCTACTAGAGGAAAAAGGGAAAAATGGTGTGAGACTAGAAAAACAAGGTAAGCATACATGGCCAAAAGCAAACAATCCAAAGGAAAAAAGCATCCTATGTTATCTCCATCTATAGATTAAACTCAGGCAGAAAGTTGTCATTTGTAGGA
Organism: Muscicapa striata striata; assembly: GCA_030060385.1. Taxonomy (NCBI): domain Eukaryota; kingdom Metazoa; phylum Chordata; class Aves; order Passeriformes; family Muscicapidae; genus Muscicapa; species Muscicapa striata. Next base: position 268,524 of record JAREIS010000023.1, on the reverse strand, counting down.
AGGGCAGAAAATTAGTTGCAACTATCATATACTGTTAGTAAAAAACCTCCCACTCCTTATGTTGGCTGTGTGCACAGTAAATTCACCTGTGACCTGAAATTTAACTTTTGCAGTTGTCAGGTTCATCCAGATACCATTGTGGTATATTTGATACTTCAGTCAAGCTTCTGCTGAGACATCTATTGGGTGTTTTCACTAATTGTGACATTAACTGTAATGTTATTGTTAGACTCAGTGCCTGACTGTTTGGAGCCAATATCAAACAGTCCCAAATGCAGTGGTTCTTGGGAATCAGATCACTTACTGCAGCTTCAGCAGGTGCTCCCTGTAAGTGTTCATGTGAGCACTATAGGCAATAAATGTGATAGTGGGAACTGCTTGGTTTAAAGCATTTGGGACAAAGTTATTGTATCTGAAAGGGAAATAAATTCTTATGAAAATTTAATGTGTAATATTTAAAAGACCTGTTTTCTCTTTGGGAATTCCAATTGTAATAGGCCTGATTTTTTTTTCAAGTCATTATTATAAGAAATCAAGTATTTGTACTCCCAGTTGTAATCTCCCATTTTTAATGCAAAATCTGAGCATTTAAGGAGCACAATAAAGAAGACTGAAAACATGCTTTTGAAAGGAACCTGAAAAATTATATAATGTAATTGGATTCAAACACAGATAAATAAAAATACATATTTCATTATGTATGGCTGAAAGATCTCCAAAAGAAACAAGCTTGAAATGCATTTGCAACCAGAGTGAGGACAGATACTCTGCTTACTTGTAAGGTCATTCTGTATAAAAAAGCTGACAAAATTAAGTTAAAAAATAAATTACTGGTTTTTAGTACACTGAGTACACATTGAAATGACAATGCCATATTTACTCACATAACTCTGATCCACAAGCATGTATTCTGAACCAAGAAAATACTTAGCTACTGCTCTCTGTTGTAGCAACAAAGGTGTCAGTGGAAGTGCTATCCATCCCACCTGCAGAGCCTGCTGAGCCAGTGCTGGGTGGCAGCCTGGCCATTGGGGGAGCATCACTTGCCATAGCAAAGGCTGGGGCCACCATTAGCCGTGTCCCATTGTATCTATATACTGCACTGCTGAAACACCATCAGGTACTTGTGGCTTTTGTAATTTTATTTTGTTCCAGTTAGCATAATTATTGCAGCCAGTTGTGACAGTGTTACTAAATTTGCATCAGAGAATACACCCTTAACACCATTGCCTGTGTTTTCAGTTTTTGCAGTTTTTGAACCCTGTACCATAACTAAAATATATAAGAAATTATTGTGATTTTTGCATTTTTATTTTCACCTGGCACTCCCAATTACAGAAATCACCTAAAGAAATTACTCTACCACTCCCAATGGTTACTCTGTTGAACTGTGAAAAAAATTCACCTACAAAACTGAAATTAGTCAAAGAAGTTATGGTTATCCCACCAGCTGAGTTATCACTCAAACAGGTACTCTTTCCTTTTATTTTATAAATGTATTCTATAGACATCCTACTAACTACATATGTACATAACTATATAGGTCTTTTCAATATAGTCCTTACAAACTATATTTTTCATTCTTTGTTAGCTTACAAGCCCAAAGTTTTAACAGATGTTAGTGCAGAATTCTAACACTAATAACATTAAATTAAGTAAAAAGTTGATTTAAAAGAGGAACCATGAAGATGTAAGTTAAAAATGGATGTTTGCATAGAGGAAAAAATTAGTACATTGAAGAAGATGTCAAGAAATTGTGTTACACAATTATAGATTTTGCATTAGTAGATTATAAATATTACCAGTTGTTTGATATAGCATACAAAACAACAAAACCCACAAAAATTCACTGGAAAGCATAACATATTTAGAAATAAGTTGCTTTAAAATGAAATTGTGACACTAGAAGGGAATACAAAGAGCAAGAAGGATGGGTGAGACAGATGGGATCACCCCTCTCTCTTTTTGTTTAGCCATGTGTTGCACTAAAGAATGTATCTGCACAAGATGCCTCCATTAGGGCTGTGATTTCTACTTTGTGTGCTGGTGACCTGAACAAATAGCTGAGCTCGATTGTCTTTTTTTTTTTTTTTTTTTTTGCTTTCCCCTTAACTTTTCCGGATTGTCCCCCAGAGCTGTTAACAAGGTCACTAATTCTGCCCCATTCAAAGCCAGGATGGCTCCCAGTGATGCCCGTGGGAGAGGAGAAAGGGGTTTGCTGCCGTGCAGAACACGAAGCTGTTGGTCCTGTGGTGTTGCCAGCTGTGACTGACTTCTGCCCCCTTCAGTATTCCTTCACTGGCACAGTTTGAGAAAATCTGAAATGTCCTTTACCAAGTTTGCACTTGACATTTACTAGCTCAGCTGAAAAGGAAAAAGAACCTTGTATTAAAAGCAATGAATTCATTTAATTGGAGTGTTCCCTAATGTTTAAATTCAAGACAGTGATTTTTTTTCCCTGCTTCTTGGAAGTATTCTGAAGGTAAATGTACTCAGTCATGTCAGAGTTTAGGAAGACTTAGGTAGAGTCACAATTGGGAATAGGTATTACCACCTTCCCACTTCTCAGATATATAAGCAGACACAGATATTTTTTACTTGTTAGATACCTGAAGGGCTACTTTTGGGGAGGAGACTGCTTTCCTTGACATCCCATAATCAAATATTCCTGCTCATTCCACTGCTACTAACCCTTTATGGTTGGACACTTGACTGTATTTAGTGAATGGAGAGATTGTGTTAAGGAACCTCTAGTGGTTTGGGCTTTTAAGATTTTATATTAAAATTTTCATTTAGAGTAAGTGTTATCTCTCTTCTGATTTAAGCTGCTGAAATGAATTCATAAAACTTCCTTTTGAAGATTACTGTTGTTTAATTTCAGGGGATAAAAAGAGTTCTGGATATTCAGAAAGAAATAATAAGACTGTTGGTGTCTTCAGGCAAAAAGGTACAATAAAAATGTGTTCTTATAGTATGATGTACTTCATTTGATCTTTTTACTGCCATTGTCCTTTTAAATATCTGCATGGCACACTTAGCCTGTTACAGGCTTGTGACACAGAACAGAGGATGTGTTTCTCTGACAGATGAATAGAACATTAGCCATTTGGTGAAACTAAATTAGAAAATTTAGAACAAAAAATTGTTCTAAGCATAAGACTTCCTCTTTGCCTGAATAAATATACTGGGAGTGAATGGTGTCAGAGGGAATATACAGTATATATTGTCACCTTGCTATACATCTCACACACAATATATTTTATTCCAGGTACTACTACTGTAGCAGTAAATCAGTCTTGGTGTGTGCATGTGCTTTTTGGAAAGCAATGTTGCTGTGTGTTTCTCCAAGTACAGAGTAATACAGTAATATTCTCATTTCTGAGATCCCCTGTATTTTTGATGGGCTGGGTGAGACTTGAAAAACAAATGATGGTTGGACAGATGTCCATATAGAAATAAACATTTTAAATGGGTAACCACCACAAAATAAAACTATTAAACTATTAAATAAAGCTATTTCCTAATTGAAATATTTACAATCTCTTTTGACCAAAATTCAGACAATTCTTTTCTTTTCTTTTTTCTTTTCTTTTTTCTTTTCTTTTCTTTTCTTTTCTTTTCTTTTCTTTTCTTTTCTTTTCTTTTCTTTTCTTTTCTTTTCTTTTCTTTTCTTTTCTTTTCTTTTCTTTTCTTTTCTTTTCTTTTCTTTTCTTTTCTTTTCCTTTTCTTCTTTGTATTTTTCCATAGAATTGATTTCTATCTTCTTTCACTCCAACAGCCTGGTTCACGAGCAGAAAGTAGGAGAGGAAAAGCACAAAAAGCTCTGGTAAGAAAAGAGATTTTAACTCTAAGCCTTCAACAAGGTATTAACAACAGCAGGGGACTTAAAATGTTCTTAAGAAAGGAAGCATTAATCTACATTGCCATTTTGGAAAGGTCAAGGCAAGACTTAAATAGTCCAAATGCTCATATTTTACATAATAATTTAGATTCTTCTGACTATACCTTCCCTTCCTGGAGGACAGTAGAGGAAATAGAGAGAAATTTCTGGCATCTGGTAATTTTTCTCATGTAGAAATCCTGGTAATTTATCCAAATGAGCATTTTTGCAGGCCTGTAGCACCAGCAGAGAACTTTAGATCATGTAGATCATAAAAGTGTTACCTGTAAGACTTGTGGATGGTGCTGTTTCCTAGCCCTGAGAATATAACTCCCTTTATCCTGCTGCATTCAGCCCAGGTCCAGTCAGAGGTTACAGATAATGGCAGATACAAACTAGCAGCTAAAGGGCAGCACTCACAATATTGCACAGGACATTATTTTATATGGCTCAAATGATCTTTTTTATCCCTTCAAAACCAGTAGTTTGTTGATGAGTTTTCCAAATAGTGGGACGGAAATGCCTTGCAGGTTTTGCTCTTCATTCTGAGATGATTTAAATATTATCAGGTGAGAATCGTTACTGTTGTGAAGAATAAAAAAGAATTACTGTTTTGTTGTTACTTAAACAACAAGAAACTCATCATCATTATGATGCTGGCCAATATTTTCCTTGTGTGTAGTTTGCATATTAGTACCACAATATGTACTACAAACATAAGGTAGAATATTTCTGTAAGATATACATAAGGAAACAATGCATTAGTTTCTCTGAAAAAAAAAATCCATTTATTTCAGTAGGAGAAAACTAAAGAAGACAGTAGTAAAACTGAATTTAAAATTCATAAAAGCACCATGTTAGTTTGAACTTTTTGGGAGGGAAAAAATGGAGAAATTACCAAGTAGGTAGTGAAGAACTTCTTTAGGTTAAGGAAGTAAAAACTAGACAGAGAAAAATGTTTTTTATACAGATAAATGCTTTTTATAGAATGTAACAAGGCACAGCATATGGACATCTGGAAAACCACATGAAACTGCAGATTTAACCTCTCTCTGAAGTGCAGCAAGACTGCAGCATTTTTTGCTGTCTCTTGCTGCATGTGTATAATCCAAAATTCCTGGACTTTACAGTTAAAAATCAGTGTTTGGAAAACTTACAGAAGAACTGACCACAGAAGGAAATACATGAAATATTTGCTCAATACAACTCTGCTTGTGGCTGATGTCCACAATACTGTCCCTGAAGCAGATAACTGCATGCAGCTGGGCTGGAGGTATTTCCCTTTTGTTCCTTCCAGAAGTTTTGGATGATTCTTGAGGTTTCTTGAACAGTCCCAGAGTCAATAACAATGCTGTAGTTGAGGATTAATGAGTGAAAACTTATGGCAAAGGGTTGGTCCATAGCACCAGAGCATTTATGGCAGCCCAGTGGTTGTTAAGAGTGCCTTTAAGATAATTTTTTAAACCAGTGCTAGTCATACAAGACTGAGATCTGCATGACTACATATTTCCAAGAACTATTGCTCTCTACTCAGTAGCACTTGATAATCCCTCTTTCCTAGAGAATTGTCCTTAAAGCTGCCAAGGAGATTTCTGAGAACAAATTTATAATTTGATTACTAAATACAGACTGAAATGACAATGAAAAAAGCTCATAAATATGTATAATATGTATGTTTGTAAATAAAGTGATTATTTTTGTTTTGCTTTCAGCTACCAAGCTTAGGAGTATCACACTTAGGCTGCCTGACAATAGGATATGATAGTCTAGAACAACTGCTACACCAAATGCAAATAGCTTGCAGCAATGTAGGTCTGGAGCTAGGAAGAGACATGTACTTAGCAATAAATTGTGCTGCTCATGACTTAATGGATTATGTAAGTTATTTCTCAATTTTGATTTTTTTGGCGTTTAAAATAAATGTAGCTGTTTGTTAATGTTATTTATTATTATGTTGCAAACTCACCTACAAGCTCCTATCTCAATTTTTTAAAGATAGTGATCAAGCAAACAGAAAGAATTATCTCTGCATTTATAAATTCTGGCTGAATCTGCCTAGTTTCCATTATATTAAGCTACATCTGTTGTTTTCTTCAAACTATCCTAACATTTGCATGTATTTTTACTATAGTATGTTTATATACACATTAGTACCCATCTCATTGTGCATCAACATTAATTTTTTAATTTCAGGTTTTTAATGTTTTTATTTGACAAAATCTATTTATCTCCTAACAAAGTCTTACAGTTCTTGCACTTTATTCCTAGATAAATCAGATTTTTCTCTAAGCAGAAAAGGAAACTTGCAATTGCATTTAGTGCCTCATGAACTTTTGTGTGTTTGGGTGTTCTGTAGTGCCAAAGTTTCCATTACCAATATATTTTGTGAAAGCAGTTGCTCTCCTGGATGTGATATCTGTGTCCTATACCAGAATGTGCAAAACCACTGAATTACCACTAATTCTGTAACTTTCTGTTATTGAACTGTTAAAGGCACTAAAGCAGTGGATATCCTGTACAGTTTCACAGTGTGTCCTTTAAATTCCTCCTAGGCTGCAGTTTGGGCTTCCCAGAATGATGAGACTGGTTTTAAATTTGTTTTTTTTTAAGGGGAAAGAGGCAGGGAAAGGCAGTATCTTGGTATTGAGCACTGAGGGTGCACTCCTTGCCCCAGTGATATCTTCTTTATGAAAATGAGGAGGAAATCACCTCTTTTGGGGAAAGAGAAAAATGAGATTTTTCTCACAATAAAAATGTCAAATATTGCTAACTTTGTGCTATAACTCTGTCAAACTGGCAGCATTGCCTAGAAAATGCTGAAATAGATCTCTCTTCCTTTGGCAGTGCCCTTGTTCAGAGACTTTGGCATGAGCCCACTGGAACTGGTGTCATTTTAGGTTTTCTGTAACAATGTGCTGACACACAGAGCTCAGACAGAGTGAGGCAGATGAGTGAATGCCTCCTGACTGAAGCACACACAGCCCACTGCCTTAACAGAGATGTGTACACTCTGCTTTTCAGGGTCCTATTTTCCTCATCTTTCACGCTTTTTACTTTACTTTCTAGGAAAAAGGAAAATATGAAATACTCACTGGAACATTCAAAAGTCCTGATGAAATGGTTGCCATGTATGTGGAAATGATTGATAATTTTCCTTTTATTATTGCATTAATAGATCCCTTAAGAAAAGAGGTAAGATACCACAGTGCAGTCCTTTAAAAACTGATGGCATATCAGAGACCTTTTCTCATTTTTACGAAACATGTAAAATGCAAAGCTTCTGATTTTCAAGTTTTTAAGGACAAAAATATCTAGAAAATGCATCTAACAATTTCTTTGAATATATTTTATTGGCAATATCCAAATTTTTCAGTGCATTTTACATAATTTCTGATGGAAAATCCTAGCATGAGCAAAATAATACACACACCTTAAAGAATTACAAGAATTTGCTTTTTTATCTGATTCTACTTGCTAAACCACTGTTATTTTGGTTACATTTTTCTCTTTATATACACTATTCAAATTATAAGGTGAAATTGTAAAATTCAAGTGTACTGCAAAAATTGATGTGTAATGCATTATATTATATTAAACTGGACAAGCAAAAATTTGAACATTGTTGTATATTCAGCCAAAAAATCACTGGAATATATTACTGCTGCAGTTCTTTGTGATGGATATTTATAACCAAAGTCCTGTCACAGGTAGCATTGCTCAGCAGAATTTTTCAAGTGGCAGTAAGACACCCTGAATTTACATCTGTGATCAAAGTTAGAGGAGTTAATTAGTGTGGCCAATCAATTACAATAATAAACCACAATAATATTAAGCATGTTATCAAGCTATAGATGGGAAAAGAGATTGTATAAGCTTAAATATTCATGCTTATATGTAAGGTTAAATTTCCATGTGTTAAAAAAAATAAAAACTTAATTGCTGCAGAACTTACAATTGTAGGCTGAGATTCTGCAGCTGCACAACTTAATAAAAATTTGCTGTTGGTGTCAAATTTATCTTCTTAAAAATAAATACAGGGACTTCATGAACAAAACACAGAGACTGTGATTGAAGAGAGAAGCAAAGTGATGTTGGCTCTGTGAATCTGCCCAGTGCCTGAATCAATAATTCTAAAACTGATGAACGGCAAAATCCATCTGATTTTGTCCTTAACTGGAACTTTAAAAGTTCTTTTTTTTAATAAGTGTGTTTCATATTACCTCATTCTGGTTAGCCTTGCCTCCCTATATTGTTTCAGTCTGAATCTCTGAATTCCCATGTTCCAAAACACCAGGTTATTCCCCACTCCTGCCAGGGCTGCAAACTTCCTTGAGATTTCTTATGAAGGAAAGCATTTGCAAGATGAGAATCAGCAGGAGAATCAGCAGCCAGTGAAGTGCAGTTGGGAATAGAGTACAGAGTTAAGGGAAATGCCTCTCCTCCTCCTCCTCCTCCTCCTCTTCCTCTCCTCCTCCTCCCAAATCTCCAAGGTTTACCCATGCCACATCTTTGCCCCTGATAATTAGATCCTTAAAGATTAGTTCTGGTACCAATTCAATAATTCACTGCCAGACACCAGAGCACTTCAGTGCTTAAATTTAAGCATTGGTTCAGGTGTCAAAAACTTCATTTTCTCGTATGCACAGGCTTGAAATCCAGGAATGGCCCCTGATATTGATTGCAAAGTAGATAAGTACAAAAATCTGATCCACAGACCAAGAATAACCACTGGCAGAATTATGAAGTAGAGATTTTTTTTAATGTGAGAACTTTGCATTCTGTGGACACAAAGCAAGCAAATTAATTAATAAATTTCTTCTTTCAAATTCTTTACATATCCTTGTCCTTTATTTAGCCTGGACCATGTACCATGTGGACAATGCATTAAAATAAAGAAACAAAGACCCTGATAAAATGGAGCTTTGCTAAAAAAGAGAACATTGTATTGTGCTGTTCCCTATGGGTCCTGCCATTGAGTCTGTGTCTCCTGTTCATTATTTTATGTTCAAACAACTGTGACACTTGAAATATTAACACAAAAATGAGTCATTTGACTAAAACAATAAAAACTATTTTATGTTCCATCAAAAGGAAATAAATTTCAGGGGGGAAATCAAAATAGCAGACTCCTACACTTTATTTTAATTTAAATATTTTAACTATATTTTGTGCAAATAGTGTTGATTAATTTCAGATTCAAATTTATGTTGTCTAGCAAAATCTTAAAAGCCAAGAAAAATCCATGTGGTATGTTTTACATAGACAGACAGATTTAAAATACAGTATAAAATATATATGTTTATATGACAGGCATATTTAGGATTAAACTCAAATTATTATTTTATTTAACCTCCTCAATTAGAGTTGTCATTCAGTTTAGTTTTTTAAACTCCAGTTGTTTGCTCAATTTGTTTATGCAGGACAGAGAACAGTGGAGCAGCATCTGTTGTGCCCTTGGCTCCAAATGCTATGTGATTGCTGAGGATGCTGCCACACAAATTGACAAACTCAAAACTGAACAAAGCATAAAGATAGCAACGTGCAGTGGTGTTGTCCTAAAATACATTAACCAAACTAAGGTGTCAGACCTCATAGAACTTACTGGAATTCTGGATGGTGAGTAGAGGGGGGAAGGCTGAAACTAAACCCTGCAAGCCACACCTGTAAATATTTCATGATTTTATTTAATTATTGACATTTCTGATTTAGAAAGCATTTGTTAGAAGAAACTGAAATTCAAGTTTTGATTCACAAATCCTTGTCAAGGGGCTTAAAACAGCAGTCAAAGCTTTAACTATTGTCAGTTAATACACCGTGAATGTTTTGGACATGGGTGCCCTTTGACACTGCAAAGTGTCATGCAGTTAGATATCAGAATTAGAGAAAATAAAAGAGATGTGATCAATTCATCTCAATTTTGAATAATTTTAGCATTAATGATTTAAAAATTCAGATCCATACAAACTGTTTAAAATTGCATTTAGATAGATTATTGACTACATATTATTGAGCCTTTGTGGTAAGTATTAAGAACCTGTGCAGCTTCATATTTAAGATTTCTCTTTGTATCACTCTTTATTCATTTTTATACCCAAGGAATAGATGGACAAATTTAATATAGCTTCATTTTTTTCTTGTTCCTTAAAAACACCCAGAATCTCTGTGCCAAAGTGAGTACATAGCAGCTAAAAGATTTCATTCAGTCAAGATGGTAAATTCTTTTTCAAAGAGAAGAAAAATCATTACTATAGTGAGGAACACATATTAAAATAACACAGCCTGATCAGACAGATCAGTGAGAGACAGAGACCAGGACAGGATGTTAGATGCTCCCTTATCCATCTGAAAATAAAACAGAATGCTAATGTAGCAGACTAATGCAGTTTACATTTTTATCAGGTGGGATACACTCCTGTTTGTATTTAAGATTGGATAGCCTAAGGGTAAAAAAAAAAAAAAAAAGGAAGTCCAGACAATTTCTGTGTCAAATATATAAAATATTCTCTAATGCAGGTGTTCCCTCCTGTTATATATAGGTCAAAGACATATTACCATATTAGGAAGTCCAGATGTAGAATCTTCAGATGAGAGCCTCGTGGATCTGGTAAGTATTGAAAGCTGTTCAATTGCAGAATTGCAAAAATACTGCTTTTAACATGTACTATTTTTTAAGGAGGAAGTCTTTTTGTGCTTGAGAAAGAAACATTTTACAAAATGGGCTTTTCTAGAGGGTTGTTTTTTTTCCCCCCACAGAGAGTGGTTATTCTTTTGAGTTTAAAGAGAGCACACAGGAAATTTGCCAAAGCAGGGAGCATATTCAGAAGTGTGGATGATCCATTTGCTTGCATTAGTTTATAAAAAACCGTGAGTTACTTAAAACATTCCTGCGTAGTAACAACATTTTAGGCAAATATTCTTAACACTACTATATTGAATCTTTTGCAAATAAAATTTCGTTTCACATGCCAGCGAAAATTACTGTTTGCATCGGGCAGATCTTTCACTGAGAGGTTTTATTTCCCCGTTTTTCTCTGCGGAGAGATGAGGGTGTGAAATGAGGCTTAGGATGGCGTGTTTAATTATTGGGAATGCCTTGGCTCGCCCAAGTGAGGAGTTTCACCGCTCTCTCGTTGCAGGCTGTGGGCCTGGGTGCCAGGTTCCTCAAGTTGGGAGGTCTCTCCCGAGGAGAAAGGGTGGCCAAATACAACCGGCTGCTGGCTATAGAGGAGGAACTGGCCGCGAATGGAGCGCTGCGTACGAGCTTCTTTCTTACTTTGTTTTCAGCCTGCCATGAATACGGGCACAAAGATTGGAGGGAGAATGATTGAAACTGCACCCCAGGAGGGAAGCGGAATCAAAAGGCTATAAATAAGGGCTGACAAAAAAAACCTAGGATAGCACTTGCCACAATGTATATTGTTGTCCTAATGCATTATCTGTTTACTGAATGTTAAAATAGACCCCTTCTTGAGGAGTAGCCTACATTAAGCTTTTTTTTTTTCCAGAATTAATTGGTTGTAGTCTTGAAGCCCGCGGTGCAAAAGGAACAAAACAAAAACCCATGCATATAATGTGTCGAAAAGCTGCCAAAATGGAATTTTAGGCCAAATACCCCACCTCCCTCGAGGCCCGAAACATATATTGCTAACAAAACTTCATTTCACAGCCCTCTTTTGTATCTTACATTTCCAGCAAAATGTGTTTGGAAAGCTACAATTCCGTGGGTAAATCTTAAATAAAACCCAAGAAAACCCCAAGCTGACCATGCACATTCAGCCTTAGCTACTTATAAGCATCTGCCTGCCTGTTTCAAGATCTGCATCTTCTTTTTATACTGTACCAAGGAACTGTTAAATGCTTAACAGTTCATTAGAGCCACTTCTCACTTGCTCAGGTATCAATCAAGCCAGAATAAAGACATACAGTCTGAAGGGGAGGCAGAGGGACAAGGAGAGGAAGAAAGGAAGGGTTTGCAGGAATTGTATTATGCCTAAGAAAAGGAAACACGAAGCAGAATTAAGTCATTTTACCCTCGTTTGTAATAATTTCCAACGTTCTACACAAAGGGTAGCACCACTTGACATGCACACTACATAACAAAGATTTTAGTTGAAATTATTTTAATTGAAAATATTTTTAGCTTTTTGAAATCTCCCCCTTGCTTATAAAAAAATTTGCAAAAACAAACAGAAATTCTTATTTTTTGCTAATAAGAGAATGCACTGTTCAAAAATAAGACAGATAATTATAGAACTATGAATTTTAACTGCCTCAGCAGTATTAATGTATTCCCTCCTCAGATAGTATAGTCTAAAGAAAGGCTCTCGAGTCTGACAAATATTTAGACCTATATTTGATGAAATGAAACAGCAACAACCCCCGACACCATTAATCATTTGGCAGAAATAGGATCCAGCACCTAAATCATCAGCAGGGCAATAGTGGAGCAGGTCTGAGCTGCATACCGAGCTCCTCATTTGGCTGGGCTGGAGCTGGGAATAGCCAGGAGAGCCCGTGGCCAGGGCACTGCAGTGGCCATGGCTGCAGGTGACACTGGGCCATCAGCAGTCCCCCAGAGTGCCTGAGGGCCAGCACCGGGTCAGGAGCTGTGCCACTGCCTGTGCCACAGGAGCTGCTGCTGGGACAGCGGGAAAGGCAGTCACAGAGCTGGGAAAAAGCAGAGAACTGCTGGTGGCAGAACAGTGAACTGCTGGGTATGGGGTCAGCACTGGGACAGGGCTGGTGGAACTCTGGCAGGAGCACTAGTGCAGGGGGAAAAGAGTAAGGCAGCAAGGTGAGACGATCAGTGAAGAAAGGAATGCAGTTAATACCCCAGCTCAGGCTGCTGTGCACCATGTGCACATGCATGTGCTCCTGATCTGTAATCAGTGCTCCTTCCTTTCTAAGGAAGGACCAGACTTTTAAAGGTGTGTCAAGTCTTGTAAGCATCATGTGGCATTTTCAAAACGTCTGTGTGCACCAGAGAATATTACAACAAATCCCATTACAGCAAACATGATCTGCCTTTTTTTTTTTTTTTTTTTTTTTTTTTTTTATTTCAGGTGAAGCAAAACTTGAATTTGTTGTTTTTGCTGAAGAATCACAGCCAGAACAACTTCCTGATGTGCTTCCTGCCCCAGAACAGGATTAGTTGCCTCTCAGCCCTCAGCCAGCCCTGCAGATTCACAGCCTGCCTGCTCAGCTCCCACAGAACAGCACACTAACCTAGACTATCAACATTAACTTTAGGATAAATTTCTAAGAAAAAACATTCTACTAAGGAGCTCATATATTAACTATTCCTAAATCCATTTATTTTGAAGCAGTTCAGCCAAATATCTCTAAGAGACTTCAAATACTGGCTTCACTTTTCCCAGGGACCATTGCCTTCAGCTGAAACCAAATTAACTGAGCAGTGATTATAGTCTGAAAATACCACAAAATTCTGTGCTGCATTTCCAAATTGACAAAACAAACACTGCTGTGTTAAGTCCAAAACTAAATGTTTGTTTTGAGAAAATCAGAATCTCCCTCCATACAAAGAGCAAGCTGTTGACAAACAGTAAAAAAAACACCAAACACAAACAGAACACCACATTTTAGAAAAAAACAAAGGCCTTGACTGTTATGCTGCTCCATCCCCCCACACCCCCCTCAATGCTGCTCTGAGATCCAGCCTGCAAAGGAGATTTTGCTCCACTTGTAGCCCTCAAGACAAGTGCATCAGTGCAAACCCCAAATGATGGGCAGAGTGCTGGCATCAGTAGGAAGCCTGCTCCAGTCAGCAGCAGTGAGTAACAAGTCAATTCCACAAGGTCTGGGAAACTTGTCAGGAGTCTTTTTAATAAGCAACAATGAAAAGTTAAAGAAATAATTCATGTTCTAGGTAACAAAACAGTTTCAGTAAAAGAAATGCTTCTTGAAAAACTCTTGGGTTTTGTATAATTTGAAAATCTGAACATATAATATAGCAGCAATAATTTGAGGAAAAAATACATATATGAAATTTTGCATTTTAAGTTCAGTGTAACAGACAACTAAGAGAAAAATTAACAACCAGAACCAACTGCCCCCAAGAAATTAAAATATCAATGAGAGACAAATTTCCACAAGTTTATGAACTGTATGTTATTCAGTAATTAGATCAAGTCCAAGATTTTCATAGCAAACATGCAAAAACCACCAAAATAGATGTGAAGCCACCACACTCATTACTATCATTTTATTTTTAGGAAAAGCACCAGACAGTTGCATGCAGAGCCAAACCAACAAACTCAGAACATTCATCCTTCAATACTATCACTGTTTCAAATAATTAAATAAAAAAGAATCCAAGTGCATTCAAGTACGTGCCCACCCAATTTCAGTTACACCAATTTTTAGGTAAATCCCTGATTCCATTTGTTCATTATAAAAGAATGAGATACTGTGTTGAATTTAAAGAGACTACAATGGAATGTGAATTGGCAGTGGAGCAAATCAATGATGTTCCTATCTCACTGTTGTCATAGGAAATAAGGGCTGAGGGAAACTGGGATTTGTGTTACCAAATACAGACACCTGAAGTGTCACCTAATAAAGAAATTAATGCCACCAGTGTGTGCCAGGTTCAAAGGAAGGGCTCATTTGTTAGCACTGTGAGTTTTCAGCTGGGAGTTCTCAGAATGGTGATAATTCCCAATAACTTGCAGTTCTAGAATGAATCCCAAAGGCAGCCCATACCCACCGGAGCTTAAGGCAAGTTATTTTTGTGCAGCAGTAAAAACAGATTCCAGCTGCAGCAGTTCCAAAAGCTGCTGTGTAACACTGAAACAAAACCCAGGAGCAAGTCCAGTCCCAGCCCAGAAACCTCTGACTGGCTATCACTGCCAAAAATCTTGGTACCACAATGAGATGCTGCACTGCCTTTTTATTTCAGTCTCTGTCCCCTCTGTCTCTGTCTCTTCTGACAATCTGAGACAGAAGGGTTGTGCTTGTGCTTTTCACTTCCTCCCTGTGTGGATACAGCAGGCAGGGGACCAACAAGATCTTGGTTTAAGTGGATATGAAAACATTTTTATTAATAATTAGTATCACCCTTCATACTGAAGCTGATGAAGGTGTAATCACTTGCAGGGTCTAACCCAAACCTATCCAGCTCATGAGGGATGCAAGGGGCTTCTGGCAAGCTTTGGAACAGACCTTTAACAAGGCATCTTCTCAATAAAAGAAGAGTTAAGAAAGCCTCTTCAAATCCATTTTTATAGGTAACTGACACTATCTAAGAAATTAATAACCATACCTGCAAAATTAAAACGGGAAAGGGATTTTGAGTGACACACAGTTATTTAACACTTCAGTGCATGTAACAAAAACTGCATACAAAAGACCATTTCAATCTGTATTATTTCTGTCTGGAGTACAGACCGTGGCCCCTAGTAACACACCTAAGCAATTCACATGTCCAGATAATGATTCCCAAAAGGTACAGCCTTGCAGAGAAACAATTAACAGCTAGAACTATCTGTTTCTTTTATTTTCCCAACGTTAGTTTCTTTTTGCAGCGGCTTGCTTTCATCCTCTTTCACTTTGTTCTGGTTCAGGGTGTTTTCAGACATTTGATCCCCGCTGGTGGACACAGGATCTAAAACTACCACAGATTCTGTCTCTTTTTCACTGCTAGAAGCTTTTCTTGTCAATTCTGTGTGACTAGTTGATCTAGAAGGAAAAAGAATAAATATATAAGTACAAATGACAGATCACATATTCAGAAGAGCATAAAAACACAGAAAAGCATTTCTATTAATAGCACCATATGACCAAGACAGGTCTGCTAAGCTAATAAATAGATTTATGGATTTAACAGCTGTTATGTACAGATAGCAGTCCACAAAATGCAACAGTCACATTCCCCCTCCTGGATCATTTGTTAAGCCAGGCATGGAAGATGAGAAATGAACTCACAAGGCACTGAAAAAGAGCTTCTCCACACCTCTATCCCAGAGCCACCTGCTTGGGGGCTGCACTGCATGGCTCAGGCACAGTGTAACCAGGTGTTCCCTTGGCTGCTGCTGGTCTCACTGGGAGCAAGCACTAATAATTTCTGGAAATGCACCTACTGGCTTTGCTGAACCATCAAGGATGTTTGACCCATGCTCTGTGCTGCAGAAATGGGGTTACACCATCATTGTTTGCAGTACAGGGATTTGTGTGGATAGAAAGCCTCTGAGTGGGGAGGAAGGAAAGGTCAGAGACACCTGGCTTATTTGTCAAAGCTGGCATCAGCCTATGAATACTAAAAGCACTTGTCTGTATTCAGAAGCTTTGTACTGGTGTTGAAAACACGCAGGCAAATCCTTAGATTAGCTGGAATGCACCAGCAGAGAACATGGCAAACACTGGGAATGCTCAACCTGAGTAAGTGGCAGATTGGGGTGCTCCCACTGCCACCTTAACCCTGCTGGGTGGGCAGACAGAGAGCCTGAAAGCACAGCCTTGTGCCTCCTGCACCCTGCATTCCAGAGCCTGAGCCTTCCAAAGCCTGCCAGCCCAGAGCTTGAGCCCCTCAGAGCCTGAGCCTCCCAGAGCCTGAGCCCCTAGAGCCCACCCTTCCAGAGCCTGAACCTCCTTGAACCTGAGCCTCCCAGAGCCTGAGCCCCCGGAGCCATCAGTGCAGTGCCTGGGCTCAGAGCCAGGCAGGCTCAGGGATGGCAGCCACACCCTATTGCCCATCCTTAGGCAGAGCCTTACACACCACGATGGATGCACAGCCCACACCCCCAGAGCCCAAACTGGGTAGGTGCTGAAATCCCTCAAGCTGGAAGGTCCTACATGCTCTGTAGGCTTATCCAGAGCCTTCCCACCCCCACTTTTTCCTTTTTTTTTTTTTTTTTTTTCCCCCTAGATTTTCATGCTTATTTATAAGGAACAGTCCTCCATACTGGTAAGGTAACACTCTTGAGAGGAAAAGGCAGAATCAACTGGAGGCCAGAGAAAGAAATTCAGCTACAGGGTCCATCTGCCATGAGCTGCCCTTTATTGTGACAGCCTTTGTCCTAAAGAAAATGACAGAAGAAAGAGGTTACCCCACTCAATAATTAGAACATTGGGTGGGGACTGCACCAGCTCCCACCTGATGGGGAGAGAGTAAATGAACAGGTTAAAAACAAAAAAATAATCACAGAAACAACAGTTGCTGCACTTTCCATTTCAGAAAAAATTTACTCAGCTTGCTGCTACAGCACTGGATAGAGCAAATGAAATTCCATGTTTAAGCTTTAATTACAAGAATTGTCTCCAACATTAGAATTTTGGTATAAGTTAATTAATGCAGAAATTGGCACTAATAGATACAGTTTCAGACTCATTTGATTATCATCAGAAGCTAGTGATTTCAAAAGGAAAATAATGTTTATTTTATGCAAAAGTTGTCAATCATTCCAGAAAAATACAAGGTGGGGTATTTTGAATGTTACAGCAAATTAAACTTTTTAAAGCAGTGTAACCAGAAGGGTTATTTTAAAAAGTGCTACTTTTGAAAAGCTGATTGCCCAACACTATAAAAATGGTCAAAGCCATAAATGCCAAGTTCATTTTTATTTCACTTTGGAGGTAACTATCTTTCAAATCCCAACAGCTGGACTATTTAATACAATCTGGTGAATCAAAGTATAATTCTTCACTGGGCTCACAGTGGGGAGTCTGCATTAGTGCATGGCAGCATTCCAACAACTGATGCACAGCCAAACGCTCTGAAGTCTGTTTCATTTATAACAAAAATGGATAAAATGGCAATCATATTTACCACCTTCAAAGGACAGAAAAATGAAAGATGTCGATATAAAGTAGTTTAATGGAGAAAACCGGTGATTAAATCAGTGTTTGCAGCATAAAAATAAGAATTACTATCCGACTTTGTTGTACCAGTATTGCCTTCTTCAAATCCTTCACACTGGTGCAGCACCAGCCTGACAATGCTGCTGTTACAGCTGAGGCATTGTTAAAAATTATTAACCCTATTTATCAGTTATTCACAGCTTACTTCAACAGTCTGTCAAGAGCAGAATGTTTCAGTGTGAAGAATGAACATAATTTTGGTGCTCCTTTTCAAAAAACAGCATCTACTCATACAAATAAAGCTGGGAAAAGCAATGAGTAAAGACAGAGTTTGCCACAGCTCTGAAAAACTCAATTTTGTCCAGCCAAGGTATTTGCGTTTAGTTCTGTGCAAAGCTCTTCCCTCATTGAGACTGTTAATGCTGTTATCAATATTCTTGTTATTTGTCCAACTATATACTTAAACCAGAAATTGAGACCCTAGTTCTACTGTACTCATTCACACACAGTTGTTCACAAGTCTGCATGTATTTTTTTATGACTAAACACATCAAATCTGCACTGTGAAATATGGATATAGATGATCAATGCATTTGAGATTAATACTATGGGATATGCAATGTTCCATGCTTT
Organism: Muscicapa striata striata; assembly: GCA_030060385.1. Lineage (NCBI taxonomy): Eukaryota > Metazoa > Chordata > Aves > Passeriformes > Muscicapidae > Muscicapa > Muscicapa striata. The sequence goes on along the minus strand of JAREIS010000023.1, from coordinate 250,196 downwards.
GTTATGTAAGAGTATCAGAGCAATCTGTTCTGTTTATACAGTTACAGAACCTACAGAAGGTGTAAATACTAAAGGGTTACTGAAGTCTATGAAGTAACATTTGCTGTGACCTTTGCATAAAATTTACAGTAGGAGTACAAAAGGACAAACTAAGGATCAGATTGTCAACTGAGACTTGGATTTTCTTCCTCTGGTAATATTAGAACCTTGGCATTATTTAACCTGGGTCGCTGTTCTACTCATGAAATCATTGCGAAATCATTGTAATATTTATCCATTAGAAAACAGAATTTTATGTCAGTATTCACTGACAATAAAAGCAAAAACTGCAGATGTGTCTATTATTTCAGAATTCTTAACAAGGCAGGAGAATAAACCAGAGAAGACCACAGGCTAATACTGAGCAACAGTAAAAAACACACCAATTGCAAGGTTTGAAAGTCTGAGACGAACAAAGAATTCCATCACAGTACTACCAGTATTTGTCCACCAGTGATTACACGGAATGTAAACAGTGACACTGGTGAATTGGCCCTCTGCTCCCTACTGATAGTACCAGTGCTACCTGCAACACCAGACATCTACAAAGGAAGTCCAAGAATCCTTCTCCCTTTCAGAATGCCCCTGTTAAACCCAGCTGAGTGCAAAGGTGGTCAGCATAGCAGCCAGCAGAACAAAACTGCAGGTGCTTCTTTTGGAAAAGCTCAAAACATCAGAACTTTTACTTAAATGAAGAATTTTGGAGAGCTTCTGCCAGCACTGAGAGGGCACACAAAGAGTATGAGCTAAGAAAAATGTCTCAGAAGCTTTTAAAACAGCTAAAACTGAGGAGACCTCCAACTTCCAGAACATCCCATTGTTTTCTTCATCTGTTGTTTAAACTAAATTGCCCATGATCAAGCTGCACTGGAAAACCTTTGCAGTTCCTTCCAGCTGAGGCTGAGCTGCTCCCTGCAGAGCTGGTAGATGATTTGGGGTACGAAGATTACAGCCAGGAGAGGGAGGACAAATCCTTTAATTGTATAAAATCATCAGATTAAGACTAACCCTCTCTGTAGTGCACTCTGTCAGCAGAGGACTCTGCACCCCAGAAACACAATGTTTAAGTGCTGAAAAAAACCCACCAAAAGGCCAAAATCCCGGGGGCAGAGCCAGACACACCTTTCCCTTCTGTGCCTACACACTGCAGGGGGTCACGGGAATTCTCTTTGCTCCCAAGGAAAATAAACTGTCACCTCTTCTAAGCAGCTGTCCCAGAATTACACTCCTGCTGGGTTAAACACTGGGGAAGAGATCTGCAGAGGAAGTCACCTGCACACTGAGGTAAGGCTCCAGTTTCTCCACAGGAACACATTACTGATATCTCCCCCCTAAGCACTACCTCAGCAAAATTTCACACATTCCAAACCATCTCCTTAATGGCTTCAGACACACAAGAACCTCTTGCACTGAAGTAACACCTCACCTAGGGGTTCTAAATTTAGGTTTTCTACAGCAAGCTGTACATTAAAATCTAGGTGAAGAAAAAAGAATAAACCCAGCCCTGCATGAGACACGTGGCAATTACGAGCCATGCAGTCCTCCCCTGTGATGGGAAAGGTTTGCTCGGCTGCTGCAAACAGATTAAGAAGTCACACCTTGGCTAGATTTTGAGGAATTGCAAAAGATGAGGGAGCTGCATCCTTTAACCTGAGGTGGGAGGGAATAAGGAGAATTTCTCATGAAGGGTATCCAGTCCAGCAGGGCACTGTGTTTAGTTAGCACAGGCTCCTTTAGAGAATGGAGTGGTGCAACAGGAAGGAGAGAGTGTGGAGGGAAGCAGCCCCTGCTGCAGAGCACACAGCTCAGGGTGATTCACTGAACCAGCTCTCATGTGCTCCCCCAGGACATCCAAAAAGGCTGGATCACATGGCCTGGTTTAGCTTCACTTGTGCAATGAATCCAGGGATCCAGGATGCACTGAGGGCACTCCAGAACACAAAGCATAGCAAATGCAGACAATAGCAAGATTTGCTTCAGAAGTGCTCTGCTGATCCAAACCGAGCTGCTTCCAGGGAAGCCCAGGAAACTGCCTCATTACAGAGCCAAGCTGTCAGACCTGCTGGCCAGATGAACTCCCCTCTGCTCCTGCTTCCAAGGAGTGCTTTCACACCTCGGAGACTGGAGGATGCTGCTACCAACCTCTGCTGCAAACTGGAGCCAGGAGAGAAAAGAAAAGCAATTGCTCTGTAAGGTGGTGTGGGACCTGCAGGTTATCCCTGCTCCTCCTGCCAGCCTGGCCACACGAGAGTGGGAGAGCCCCAGCAGCTTCTCTCTCGCTGGAAATCCATCCCCAAGGATAAGTGTTCCCAGTTAAGCAGGTTTACACCAGTGACTCAGTGCAAGGAAGCCCTGCAGCACTAAGGACTTTGGCCCACCACATTTGTTTTAATGCTTTAAACAGATAAATTAAAGTGAAATGTGTCTTTCAGGATGTCACTGAATAGGCAAGCTGAGAAATAAATTGAGCTTCACATATGCTTTTATAACATATAACAACTGTGACTGTCAACACAAGATCCTTTTCACTGTCAATTCACCACGCATTCTGCGAGACCTTGGGGCCTGCAATTATTTCATTTCCTTTCTTGTAAATGCAATTTCCACTTAGTTTGTGGAATAAAGGTACACAAAAGGTGGCAGGACTTGCTTGTATTTTCTGGTTTGTTCAAAATCGCAGAGATCCACAAACTACAAACACAATTTTCAGGAACAACCTCACCTTTCTGTCAAGGGTAGGTGTTCAACAAAATGCAATGGCATTATTCACATCAAAACAACTGCTGAAAATGTCTTGATCTTTCTGATTAAATTAAAATAAAGATCATTTTTCTTCTAAGGATACTTAAATGAAATAAAAGGGGAAAATACATATGATTGAAAATGGCATTCTGCTTTGCTTTTAATTCTCTGTGGGAATTAAATACAACTGTAGAGCACAAAAGGAAATTGGGCTCTTTATCCACTCAAAAATAAATTATGAAAGTACCTGATAAGAGTGAAGTATCAGTTCATAAAAATAGATGCAAACTGAATATTCAGCTCATTTGTCATGACTTCCTCCTCTGAACAAAGCAATGGAGACCTGCTAGAATTGGTACTTGTGGTATTTTCTAACTGACAGAGAGGGAAATCAGAAGTTTAATTAGCCATAACTACAATATTTTGCCAATCTGATTTGTCTTATCTCTTTCCTTCTCTTGAAATGACAAACTGGCAAGGCAATCAAAGCAAGTGCACAGCCTAATTCCAAAAGGAACCTGGTACTGCTGGAGAACAAACAAATCTTCCAGGGAATCTGAAATAAATACTGCTGGAGTAGGTTTAGCTTTGATGCTGATTTCAATTTGCTGCTGCCCATCCAAGCAAACACAGAGCTTTTTTCTTTTTTTTTTTTTTTTTTTTAACTTGAGATTTCAAGGCAATTCAAGACTTTTACCAACACATTTTTAAGAGTAATAGGACTTTTTTCAGCTCAACAGAAATTGCCCTGAACACTAGTATACAGATCAAGATGACTCACAGGATTGTATTTTTAAAAATATTTGCTGAAACTACTTTTAATCAAGAGTTAACAATATAACTACCATCCCTTTTCAGGATATGGAAAAACCCTCAGCCTTGTTATTCTACAAAATCTCTTGAAGGTTTTTTTTTTTGACAGAGATGAATGTTTTTTGAAGAATGTTCACAGGTTTCAGAGGGAAAGAACTTCATTACAGAGAATTTAATTTCTCCTTTCACATGAGACTGCAAATTATTTGGGGAGCCAGTGGTAAACAGCTGCAGACTGTACATCTATCTTGTTAATCAAAACTGGTATTAAATCACTTTCCAAACACACCAGCTAAACACATCTAGAAATCCATATTCTACTTACTGTAAAGTAGGCTTGGAGCCTGTAGCACCCTTAGGCTGGTTGGGGACAGGACCTGAGTTGGGTACTTTGGAAGTGAATTCTGTCTCCACATCTTTATTGTTCAATGCTGCCTGTGGGGCACTGGCTCCTGAACCCAGCACAGGCAGAGACTTTGATTCTGATGTGGCCAAGATTCCAGTGGGACCTAAAATCCAAAGAAAGTTTAATGCTTCTGTTATCCAGACTGGTCTAGAAACAGCACAAGAGCAGAGCAGAACTCAAGCTAACTGGAGAAATCAAAATGGAATTTTAATGAACAGCATCTAGTGCAAGAGAGTATCAAAATGGAATTTTAATGAACAGCATCTAGTGCAAGAGAGTATCAAAATATCAAAGCACAGTGTAGAAACTGCAGACCCCTGGTCTGCAGAGTAGGTTAATTCAAATAACCGGTCTTAAATCTCATTTCTCTGGCTAGCATTACTTTCAAGAGTATTGTCACATTAGGTTCAGGCAATAACTCCAGCAATATCATCTGAGCTCCAGGCTGGAAAGAGGAATCTGAGTGTGTGCAGAAAATCCTGACAGAAGCCTCTCTAGGAGAAGATGGGATGAAAAGCAACAGGTGAGACAGAGAAGGGAGTCACTGTAGCAGAAGGTGAAGCTCTCCATAACGGCTGCAATGGGAGTGGTCTGGAAGAGAATGTAAAGCTCCAAGGGTCAATGAAGAGAGAGGAAGAGGATCCCTCTGAGGTGCAGCACTTACTGCCACTGTCCTGGTCAGTGGTCACTTTCCGGCGCCGCAGGACTCGTTCCAGCTCTGTTTCACCACTGTCTGTTTCAAGGGACTTCAAGCTTCGGGAACTGGTGGATTTATTCAGTGTTTCCTACAGCAGGAAGAAGGCATGAGAAACTCTCTGAGGGCAGATTATGCCTTGCCAAGCAGCTCATGTGCACGGAATCTTCAGAATCTTTCACACTGCAGTTCTAGAGCAGCGTGTCAGGCTCTTCCATGGGTACAGCAGGAGCATCTGGGACCTGCTCACCATCCCACCCTCACTTGGATCAATGATGTAGGGATAAACCACACTTACTACACATTAGGGGGCTGATATCAGGCTTAAGAGAGATGCCCTGGCCCTGCCACTAATGAACAAATTCTGATATTTGCAGGAAACTGCCAACCTCCTCCCTCTTAACATTTGAAGGATCTTAAGGAGCTGCTGAAGAGTTATTGTGCACATAATCAACCTCTCTTAGCAAAAAGCCAAAGACCCATCATTTACTGTTCCAGTGGGTTTTATATTTTAGCAGAGTCCTGTGTTGCTGCATCCTGGTGTATACAGGTATCTGCAGAAGTCACTATCTATCAGCTACAACTGCAGCATATTATATCTTATAATGCAGCTGATCTGCCACAGACCTCACCCTATGTCCATATACTTCAAGGCTTCTCTTTTGCACAGAATTAGATCTCAAGCTGAAATATAACAGAATATAAATAAATGCTATTACTGCCTTATATCAAGGCTAGCACATGGTATCAGTGAAGCTGCAAGTCCAGGAGCACTCTCCTTAAAGTGGGAAGAAAAGAGGCTTTAAGCAAAGCCTGAAACGTCACAAACTTGCCTACAGGCATTTAAACAGGTATTTTGTGCATACTACATGCATTTCTCAACTCACAACAATCAGTTGCTGGATCAGAATCTACCTGATTGCAAAATTTGCCCAAAATGTTTATAATGCAACTGGAAATTTGGTACCCATATACTATTTTATTCTCCCTTTGAGAATTCCCAATCTTGTTTATTGAGCCTTCCAAAACCTGTCAGACTCATACAGCACTTTTCCATACCATAAATAACATTCTGTTGATATCTTTTGCTGATAAGCACATAACTTTTGAGCAGAAATAGCCAAGGACAAAAGCAAATAGCACTGCAAGTTGAAAAGCTGAGCTATTTTCAGGAGCCCTGCAAAGAAGTTTGTAATTCTTCACTTCTGCCTAGAAGTTAAAAAAATTTCATTCAAAACTGTTTGAAATTTAACTGAGCATTAATAGTATGCTCCAGATCTGTACAAATGTACTTGTACAAAGCAACTTAAAAAAGGGAGTTACTCAAACTCTGGAATTTGCACAACATAAATGTGTTTTGTTTGTAACAATTATATGGAGGTCTACACAAAATGCATAATTAGCATAGTAACAACAAATGTTTACTCCATCACATTCCACCCCCATGTTTGTTGTCTGACTGTGCATAATCACTGCTCTAAAGAATAGACTGGAGCTGCATTTTATCCAGTTTGTCTTGCACTGCAAATGCCCTGAAAGGCTCAAAAGCAACGAGCCTGACACAGAAGTGCAGTGCCTGCAGGTTTCTCCCTGCTCTCTCTGAAGTGCACAATCAAATGTCCCCTGATGTCAGTGACACAGTGCTGAAGAAATAAAACAGCTATTAGAGAACGAAAGGACCCTGGGCAGGATAGCTCTGTCCAACCCTCACTGATCCAAACAGCACACCACATCCCACTATTCCTGTGATTATGGAATTCTGCTTAAAGCACAGTCTCAGTCTGCATTTTATTCCTTTCCTATTTACCACCACATTTAATTATGTGTCCCTCTAATTAGGGCTCAGCATTAGGGTCTGGTGACTCTCTAGACAATTTCTTCCCTTCTTCCCCTGCTTTCACATGACTGCAGAACAGCAACTTTAACACACCACTGGTGCCCCATTGGTGATTTTAAATCACAGCAGAGGCCATGGCTACACTGTGCTGTACTGTCCTGCATCCCCCAAAACACAACTGAACTGTTTTTTGTAAGGGTTTTTTAACCACAGGATGATGAGAACTATTAGCTTCACCTTCTGGCAGAATTTCACCTGACATGCCAAAGTGGCACTTCAAAAGCTTCAGGGTTACAGAAGTCAGGGAGCAAGAACTACAGCTCCTCACTGATACAATTCTAGCTCTTTTTAGCAAAAGAAGCAACCAGTTAAAAACAAGCAATGCAACACATGAGTGAAGGACACAACAGGAGCAAACCTAGCACATTGCTCTCAGCTGGACCAAACATGGCTAATGTTTTTATTTTGTGATAAGGGGTTATGTGGACAGCTATTCAGAATCCATCTTTTCTTCATATAAATGAAGACAAACCAGACTTATGGCTTTATTTAAACTTCACCTACACTAACAAGAAATCTGATGGAAAGAGACCAGTTGATGAGGACAATTCTGATGAGGACAATCTACTCTGTGTGCAGTCCAGGGGCTTTACTTTGGACTAGATACAGATACTCAGCTGCCCCTCCATCCCTACTGTGAGTATCTCTGGAAAGTTTCCAAAGAATCTATGGCAGACACAGACCACAAAATCCCCTCTAGTGGCAGGAGCACACAAACCCAGAGCAGAGTGCAAAAACAAATTCTCCTAGCAAGACCAGAACTAATCCTTAAGTCAAACCAAAGTCAAAGGTGGAATTGAGGGATTTACTCCAAAACTGCTTCTATGGCTTCAAACCAAAATGCAGAAGTTTCACAGAAGGCCCTGTCAGCTCAATGAGAAGAAAATGAAATATGAATGTTCTCTTACCAGAATCCCTTTTAGTTCTTTCATTGCACTTTCAGAGGGCTTTGGTGTTTCTGGCTGTAAACAAACACAACACACAGATGTTAAAAGCCACAAGAAATGACCCAGGACAACCTCTGTACCTGCAGACAGACCTCACACAGGGGGTGCTGCCCAGGCCTGTGGGTGTGTGACATTCCTCTGTCCCCTCCTCCCATGGGCTCAGGGCTAACATTCCATCTGTTTCCTTACTCAGATGAAGAGAAGAGCCTCAGCTCTCAGCACTGTGAATCACAGATTATAAATAAATATTATACTTTTGTGAAGGAGGTAAGCAATATTCTACAGTAGCCACATTCAGGTAAGTGTTGCATAAAACAAAAAAAAAGTGCTAATGTAGTCTATTTGTTGATCATCCCCTTTAACCACTTCAGGTGTTCCCTCTGTGCTTTTTGTTTCTTAGCAGCTGTTTGTTTACAAGCTTCTTTTCTGTGTCAAAAAAACTGGCCTTTACTTACTTACTCCTGCTTTCATTTTTTTTCTTTTGTTCTTCAGGTATATTTTGCTTTAATTCATTTTATCCAAAATCAAACAAAGGAAATGAGGGGAGGAAAATGTATTCTTCTGAATATTTAACAGAAAAGTTTCTTTTCAGTGTAAATTAGCTGAAAATACTGTACTTAGCTAAAATTATTGGTCTGGTACTTATTCCAAACCTTTGTTTTAGGCCTGCTTGACTGGTTGACTGGTCTCAGGTGAACTCCCTTTTTAATCCTGTCCATCATTTCTTCCACAGCTTGCCTCTTCAGATCTGTAACTTCTTCACCTGCTAAAGAAGTCAAAGAGCAGATCACATTTCAGACAGGAACTGCAGAGAAATGGTACAAAGTAAAAACCATGTTCTTGTTCTGGATACAGGGATCTTTGCTATCAGCTCAGCTGTCCCAAGGATAAAATGCCACTCTACACTGAGGATCCTGACTTTGCAAATGCCCAGCTGCAGAAGTTTGGACAGAAGCAGGGCCCACATCCTGAAAAACACAAAGCTCCTGAACTGCTTGGGAATTGCAAAAGCTCAGTGCTCTAGGCTGAAGCACCAGGGACTGAAGAACACAGCTCTGCTTCCACTGTGGCTCAGCAGAAATTCCCACAGCTCCACTGAGGCAGGAGAAGATGACAGTGCCCCATGACAGGGACTCCCAACCACGTCTCCCACTGCACAGGGGTTTGAGGACCTGGCTGGAACAAAACACCAACACCTCAGCCTGAACTAAACCCAGCCCTTCAAAAACACCGCATCAAGTTAAAGGGAAAAAATGAAATATCATGAAAGGAAATGGCTGCTTTTTTCAAGAGATTTGGTATCAGGAACTGCAAAATATTCAGATGACATGGGAAGCTCTGTGATGAACCTAAATAATACCTGTTAACTTATCAGCATTCTGGATAACAAAAGAAAAGACCCTTAACATACCAGAAAGGGGAGGGGGAAAGAGCACTTAAAGCAAATACCTGGAGAAACAGGGTTGATGCTATTCAAAACTGCAACCTTGTACCTTATGTAACAGGAATTTTAAAAAGACTTCTGCTCTCTCACTTGTCAGGGTACTATTGATGATTCATAGAAATGTGGTTTCTGTATTCTAAGCTGATTTAATGTCAGGCTTTAATTTCACAAACAGACTGTTTCAAATATAAAAGCTTAATTGGTGGTATGGATAGAAACCACTCATTCTAAGTCCTTAACAGGGATCAAAACAAGCCTCAAGTTTGATATAATAACTAGATCAAGAAAGAACTTTCTCCCTTTTTTAAAGTTTTTATTTTAAGAACAGTTCAACTATTAAAGAGTTTATATGTAATTGAAGAAAGGTCAGAACTGTTTACTAAAAAATAATGAAAGAATGGGGAGTAGAGAAGTTAGAGTGAATTTCATAGTATTTCCTGCAATCACTGTGACATCTCAACAAAAAGGTATAATCAAAACATCTAGGATGCTTCAAGGTAAGGAATCCTGACAAATCAAGGCACCATAATTTGCCTTGTACTGAAAGGTAAGATTGACTCTTCATCAGAGATCTGGGTACAAGGTCATCCCTCTAACTATTCTATCCATACCAACAACCTTGTTTCTCTCAGACTGGTAACCAGTTCCCAGAAATTCCCCCAGGGACCTGCCCAAGTCACTCCACTCCTCAGTTCCTCACCTGAAAATGGGAGGAGTAATGCTTTACTTCCCCCACTTCCTGCCTGTTGGCTCCATGCAACAATCCAGCCTGACTTACATACCATTAGTCTGCTAACAGCAGGGGTTTTTTTAAGAGTTATATCCTATAATTTCAGCCAGGTTCCCTTCTTTGTTTAAGTGGCAGTAAATGAGTTAAGCAATTCACTACAAACAAACTCCTGCTGTTTCAGAAGGAAGAGAGAAACAGCAAGGAAACCCTTGGTTATTTAACTGGCAATGCCTGTCTAACTAGCTCTGACTCTTCAGGCACTCACAGTCATTTGTAAATCTGTACTTAACTCCTGTTCTCAACCTACTAAGTTTCCAGCTTCCATTAACAACAATAAAATGCAATTTCAGATTTTACTTTGCATGCAGAGCCACCTTAGTGCAAGACTGTTTTGTTTTAGGTTTTCAGTGTTATTAAAGGATTAGAATTACAGTCAACTCTGAGTGGTAATTTCACAAGATATGAATTGAGGGATGAAAAGTGAAGTATTTAACAAACAAGCTCTGTGGAGAGGCTCTGGACAGAAGAAATTGCAGTGTGGAAGTTCAGAAATTTCCCTGTATTATGCTGAATATAACCTGCTCTCTGCTTAATGCTCATAGGTTTGGTCTTCTTTCTCTTCCAGGTAACCAGGTAATCTGTGGAAGCACAAAGCCCTGCACATGCTGCAGCTCAAGTAGGAAGATTAGAACTTTTCTCCACTTACACCAAGTGCTAGGTCTTCCCTTGAGATTTTTGACCTGCAGCCTCAAAGACTGTTCATACTCAATTCCCTGGGAAAAAGTAAACTGGATGCTGATAACCAGTCCAGTTGTGTGGCTATGAGGGCCACACAAACTTACTTGGGGTCTTGAGGAAGTTTGCAGTAGAATACAGAATGTTTCAGTTGCAAGGGCCCTACAGTGACTATATGGTCTGACAGCCTGACCACTTCAGGGCTGACCAAAATTTAGAGTATGTTCTTAAGGGCTCAAAAAATTACAACCACCTCTCTGGGAAGCCTGTTCTAGTGTCTGACCATTCTCACAAAAATAAATTCTTCCTTATGTCCAGTCTAGGCATTCCTTGATGCAGTTTTAAACACTGCAATGTGCTCTGTCACTGGATCCCAGGGAGAAGAGCTCAGCACCTTCCTCTCCCTATCCCTTCCTCAGGAGCTGCAGAGAGCAATAAAGTCACTCCTCAGCCTCCTTTTCTCTGAACCAGACAAACCCAGATCCCCAGCCACCCCTCATAGGAGTAGCAAAGCTACAGCACCAAAGACAGCCCTTCCCATCTTGGTGCACATATTCCTGGGCTGCAATCCCATTTCTGCTCTGCAAGGCAGAGCAATGTGCTGGGACATGGATAGCTGCAGTGGATGCTGACCATCAAAAGCATCTGAACCACCACCTTCATCCCCAGCTCCTTTCCAGCAGCCTTCCCTGCAGTACCAGGGATAACCCACATGGCTTGAGAAGGGATGAGCCTTACCTGACTCCTGCTGAGGAGGCTTCTCCTTCTTGCCCACGTTGGTGTTGGAGTGAGATCTCTTGCGAATCATTGACATGAGAGACCTTGGGGTGAAATGAAACTGCAGATTGTCATTCTGTCCTGGGACACCCACTGTCAGAATGAGCCTGAACATGACACACCACCAGCCTCCTGACACCTGATTATACAGCCTCTTACAAAAGACTCACTTAATGGTTCTTGAATGCAGATGCACTGAATTACCCCCCACAATGCCTCCCATCAAAATGCACCAGAGAAATTTATTTCTTTTTAACAGGCATTAGGCACAAATCAAAACACTCCAGATTTGAATATTTAAAGCCAGTGTCTCATTGTGACACATGACAAACAGAAGCTGTTCTGGCATAATAAACAGAAAGAAGAGCTGTAGATGTTGAAGTATTGTTCTCCAGAGGACACTTAAATATGGTGATCAGTATCTGCTTACCATTTCCAAGTTTGTAATCTTCTTGCAGTGTCAAGTAATTATCCCCTCACAATATTCACAATGTAAAAGTCCACACCAGCAAATTATTCATCTTCAAGAACAAGCACAAGCTCCTGTGCATATCTGATGTGTCAGTAAGGCAGTCACTCCCTACTGAGCCTCATTCCTAACAGAGAGAGTGACATCCCTGCCTAAAAGGTCAAAACTCTGCCCCAGAAAAATGCAGCATCCAGTGCCTATGTCCTAAAACATAGATACAGTGCATGAGGAAGTCATCTGACTTTGCTACTACAGGGCTTAAAATTAATAGTTTCACCTATTCCAAACAGTAAAGGGCACAAATTTAAACAAAAAATCCCACAACATCCCTACACAGTTAACTCATGCTATCCATCAATGAGAAAGGAGCAAGCAGGCCAAATGAGTTAATGGACATGAAAGAAGCAAAGCCCAAACACAATCTTTCTGAACATGTTTAGTTTCTAAAAACAATGCAAGATGCACAAAGGGATGAATTCTCCCCAATAATCACATCTATTCATATGTTTAGCACAGTAGTTAACAAGACTGTGGATGTAATTTCTATCACAGAAGGTTGCAAACTGTCATCAAAGTCTGTTTATTTTTAAATCAAGCAGACAACATGAAGATTAGCTGAGTTTTAAGAATTAACTAAGCACCCTTTAGTGTTTAGGTAATTTATTTGGGACTCATGCCTGATACATCAGCATAGACTGGTCATCCTCTTTTATAGTCCTTTGCAGAAATCAGGCCAAATTTTGGTAATTTTGCCCAAAACTGCAAAACTGCTTGGTGACTGGGTGCTGATTTTCCTTTTTTTTTTTTTTTTTTTTCCTTTCTCCTTTTTAACTTATGAAAGCAATTGTGGGAACTCAATGGAGTCTGCATTTTCATCATCAGTATCTGTCACAAAGGGACACACAATAATCTAACATATCCTTTGGTTCAAAGGAGTTTTCTTGGCAATAGAAAGCATTTCACAAGTCTATAATTACAGCTATCAGGTGAAGAGAAAAAAAAATAATCTCCTAAATTTGGAGGAGACAGGTATCCCTCCTCCTCCAAAGTCCCAGTCTAGACAATTTGTCAGGCTTGGCAAGGCAGACACTGCTCAGAACTGGTCAGGGTGTTCAGGCTGGGGGCAGGCGGGGCACTGAGCACGTCCTGCTGCTCAGGAGCCCCAGCCAGGTGGAGAAAGCTTTAGAGACACTCCTCCTGCTTGGATGGCAGCTGCTGTAAGGCACTGTGCTTCTGCAGAGCAGCCCTGCTGTGCCCGGGGGTGCCACTCACCGGATGGGGTTGGGAGGAGGAGGAGGAGGCAGAGGAGGGGGCGGAGGCGGCGGAGGCGGCGGGGCGGGATTTTCAGACTGCTGGATTCGCTTCTGGAGCTCATCAACTGCACACGAGCAACCAAACAAACCACAGTGAGCTCTTGGGCCCTCTCACCTCCTCTAAAAAACAACTTTGATGGTTTAAGAAAAAAACTCTACTAATTAACTAAACCACACAATTGCCACAAGTCCATTTTCTGACATTTTCTAACAAGAACAATGCGCAGGATTGCCATTAAAAAGCTGTCTCCAATCTGAGTTACTACTGAAACTGAAACTCTCCCTCACACAGGATTCTTCATATAAAAATGACAGAGCAGGCAAAACTTGATCCCATTTCTGTAACAGTCAATCTGAGGTTGCATTTGAGAATGAACTAACAAGAGATTAAATAAATCGACAATTTCAACCTCCAGACTTATCTCTGTCTTGCTGAGGGGGTGGGCTTTCCCCAGAAAAATGGTCAAAATTGGGTTGTGGCAGAATGGATTTTTTTCTCTCCTGTTTTCATGTCAGACCTAAAATGTGGAAATTACTTTTCTGCACTTGAAATGCTGTCAAATATAATTAACTGGGGAAGCACAGAAACAAAGAAAAAGTCTTGAATTTCTCCTAGTTACAAAAATCCTTTGCAATTGTTCTGTATACATTAGGTTATGCAGAAGTAAGAATATGATTTCCAAAATGGATGTGGTTCTTTGTTCTTGCAATGATGGATTCAAATTTAAATTACAGTGTTTAAAACTTGCTTTTAAATTTTAAAAGGTAAAAAAATAAAAAATTGATGAAGTGACCTGAAAGTCTAGGTATCATCTTTTGTGTCTTTCACACAGACACCCATTCCCATATATTTATCCATCTGTAAGATTCAGGGCAACCTAACTACAGGATTTTTGTTCCTTACAGGAGTTTTACAAGGTTATTCCTTCACACACATTTTGGACACAGATGTTCTGCAGCTGAAGGCAGTTACTGTATTTTGCCTAGTGAAGCAAAGGTCTGGATCACAGCTACACAAAAGTTTCTGGGGTCTCAAATGTAGATGTGCACCAACCCTCCCACACACACAACACTTAACCCCTAAAATGAAAGTTATTACACAATTTTACCTGAATGCTTTAGGTCTCTAGCTTTTTCTTCTGCATGCTGACACTTCAACTCCAGTTCCTTTTTATCATCTTCCAGAAGTTCTAGTTGCTGTTTAAGGCGACTAATCTCCTTATGCAGTGACTGATTCTCTAGCTGCTCTTCTAATTCTTTAATCTGCAGTTGGCAAACAAGAGCATTCATCACAATAAAAGGCATTTTCTGCCCCTCCCATTGGCAAATAACCCACTAGGCACAGTTCTACCTGAAAGCATCATGTTAGAGTATAGGAGTGAAGCACAAGTCCCAGAAAAAGGGAAATTTTTGAATGAGAGATGGAAAGATTCTTCTGAGAGATGTCAGAATTTTCTGCTATGACCCCAACTTGCTTCATCTCTTCTTTAAAGTATGTCTTTAGCTCCTAAGTACTTAAGCTTTAAGTTGTTCCCTTTTTCTTTTTATGTGAGTTTTTATCACATAATTAAATTTAATTTCAGAACACTTCCTTATTTGAAGCAAGAGAACATTGACATTTTTGTTCTCTTACTGCTTCCACTGACAGGCTCATTATTTAAACTCCCTTGTCTCATCTCATGCAGATGCCTCATGCAGGGGGAATTATGGAATATTTGATTCAGAGGCAGCATCCAGAGGCAGAGTAGCAGTAACTTCATAGCTCCCTAAATATATACATTGTGCTCTAGACTTCAAAGTAGCCAAAGATGCAGAGGTTTTCTACAAACTGGCAATTATTCTTCCAAAATACTCATTCACAGCATTTGAGATTGCACAGTCTTGCTGCATTGATGACAGGACAGGAATTGTTTGTCTATCCCTAGTATTGCTCTACTAACAGAGTTTTAGGAACAGGCCTCAGGGCCAAAACAAAGTTCATTTTCAGGCTTTCCTGGAAAGCAATGGTCATTTCTCCCAGTAAAGAGACTGATCTAGTCCAGTTTCAGAGAATATATTTGTTTATATCCTATCAGTTTAGAGCCTCTCACACCACTTTGCAGATTCACCTTACACTTCCCTGCTCCAGTATGTCTGGCTTTCCCCCATCCATTTGTTCAGACCACTAATGTGTACTGCCCACCTCTCACCTCATGGTCTTTCCAAAATATTCTTTTCATCTCTTCACTTAATGGAGCCTGACTCACTGCTGGTAACTGCACTTTGCTGGCACCCAGAATAAAATACTTGCCTAAAGCAGAGCCTTCAGGGTCAGGAGCCTTTGAGTTCTGTACTCATCTGAACAGTGACTCAGAAGAAGGGAATCACAACCTTCTCTGAAATTTAGTTCTTAAACTCAAAGCTCTTACAGGGGATATGAGCTCAAGTAATTCTGAATGTAATTAAGACACTGCATTCCTTAAATTCAGGAGGCTTTCAAAGACTTCCAGATGAGAAGAAATTCTGTTTTACCTTTTGCTGGTGTTGAAGCCTCTCTTCTTCTAATGTATGGGTTAGCTTAGCATTGTCATCCAAAGCCTTCAAAAGCTGTTGATCAGGAGCAGAACTTTGCAGAAGCAACTGACTCTGCCTTTTCATCTTGTTCTGTTCAATAAACATCTGCCAAAACAAGCCCACCCCAAACAAAAACAACAGTCAGGCAGGCACAGTCTAATGCTAAAATGGCAGTTGGAAAGAAAGGGAGGCATTAACATCATATTAATGTGGTAGGAATAATGAGAAAGAAGCTGAGAAGGAAAGGGAAAAGAAGGGAAAAGGAAGTTTGAGAGCAAAATTCACAAGAGCTAAGCTCACACTGAAAGGAACCAGGTGTTTGCTCAGAACCACCCAGTGCTACACCTCAATTACCCACACGTTGGCAGCATTCAGAATTTAAACACACCTCTCAATTCCATTTCCTGGAAATGGGAACAATGGGAGTCCCATTCTGGCAGCTTTGGAAAGACTAAAAGAACTCTAGGTGGAAGATAAAATATCTACAAATCCACAGGCTATCTCCTCAAACACATCTGCAAGCCTTGGCATAAAGCCACTTACTTGAAAGTTAGCTGGATATGTGAATGATGGAAATTAGTTTCTTCAGGAAACAAATTTCAGTCCATGTCTGTGTAATCAGTGTAGGCACTTGCCCTGGGAAAAGGCTTCTTAGGACAATTTCAGCCTTTTTAGATCCTTGTGTTCCTTCCTCTTCCCAAGTTATATTTTGGATATGGCAAATGAATACATTGCAGGGGGTGGGCAAAAATCAGAAGGTGCAGAGACCTGACATTGATAAAAACATCACACATGTCTCTAGGCTTCACTTAAGAGGTGCAGAAGGTGTCAGCATATGCAGTTTCCCTAAGAGATCGTCTCCTCCCAGACTACTTAGGAACTAGGAAAAAAAAAAAAAGATTGCTTCCCAACAAAAAAAATTCCTTGTGAATTTATTCTGCACCTTGACATCTCTTTCAGGCAGAGGTTTGCCCCCAGGCAACACGGGCTTCCACTCCACCAACTCAGCTGTGCCTGTTCTTGGAGCACAAACAGGGACTGGGTCATGCTGAGGTTTCACATGAGTGTGCACAGGTCAGCAGAGCCACTTCTGGCAGCAGAACAGAGAACAGCCTGAGAATGCAGGTACTCCCTCAGACTGAAAAAACACTGTTGCAGAGCTCAGCAAAAGCAAGGAGATACTTTAAGAATACAGTATTAGAAATACAAAAGTGCCATGACATCTTTTCAGATTCCCATCCTGTTTATTCACAAACGAGAATTGCAGATATGACATATGGTTTCTTCCCCTCTGGTGCCACTTCAATTCTCTGTGATTTATTTCTTTTAATACAATTAGATATTAACTCTGAGCTGGTGCTTGTGGCAAGCATTCTTTGCATGGACACTTCAGCTGAGCCTTCCCAGCAAGCAGCTCGCAGCATAGCTGTGCAGACAGACCGAGAAAACCATTGACCGTGCTGAACTTTTACCTCCCCTGGCAGCCTGCCTGACCCTGCATGCCAGGAGGAGTCAATTGATGCAGCCCTAATACCAATAAAACCTGCAGAGAACACTCCACTGGGCAAAGCTGTGCCATGGGGGCAGGCAGCAAAGGACTGGAAGCATTTGATGGAGAGGAAATGATGAACGTAGGCACTGGTGCTGTGCTTTGTTATAAAGGAAACAGGAACAAATTGCTGAGAATGCAAAGTCAAATGTGCACTGGACATCAGCTCTCTGTCCCCAAATTCTTGCCAGTCAAACCAATGTATGCTTATGTTACTTTATACTAGCAGGGCTGAGGCAAAAACAATTCAAGGCCAAGAGAATTTCAGAATCAAAGCTACTCACAACAATCCATAAAGGTTTGCCTTTGTATTGCAACTCATTCATTTAATGCTTCATATTCTTAAAAGAAACAGCATCTTTGAACATTATACTTGAGAAAGGCCTCTAAATCACTGCAAAACAACTCAATACTGTCTCAAAGTTTTCTGTGTTCCTGTTAAGTCACTCACAGAAGTTATTTAACCCTGACAGAAAACAACTTATCTCCAGAAGCTAATTTCAGCAAACATCACAGTTTTCCCACTGTGAACTTTCACATCAAAGTGAAAACCTGGATTTTTTTTTTTTTTAGCTGAAAAATTGTTTAAAGTGATCAATTCCAGATTTTTATTCACCAAGTTTCTGCCACTAAATCCAACCAGAGTTGTTCCAGCCTGAGGGAGCAGAAAGCTGCCAAAACAAGAAGAAATCAAGTAGAGCAACTTGATTTCTTCAACTTGAGCAGATACTTCACCAAGTGTAGAAAATTCATATTCACTTTGTCTCATGTTCTTCTGCAACAAAATGATAAAAATCCTTTTGAATCCTGGATGAAAACTTTTTCATTCAGAAGCTTTCACATCAAGTCCTGTATTTTCAATGAGCTTTATAAATTGCTTTCGTGATAGTGCAAATATGTTCCTGCTCATAAATATGAAAGTGTCTTCAACATCACAGAAAAAAATGCTTGATTATAAGGTAATGCTGCAATCAGACACATGGGAATCAAATTTCCACGGGGAGTCCCATTCATCTCCAAAGTTACTTACACAATTTCTCTGAGTGCCAACATATTCTAAGTGGAAGGGACAAAACCAGACAGGGCAGTTGTGTCAAGCAAGCTGGTGGTACTGATTACAAGTTTTTGGAAGGCTGCAGTGTTTGACATAGGACAAAAAAGACCCTTGCAAATTAATTTTAACTTAAAACATCAATTCCTGCTTCAGCAGGGCGGAAACCTGCCTGTCTGCACAACCCTGAATATTAATTAAAGTGACTGCTGAAAGGGCAAAACAGCTACTAACAAGATTATTTGGACTAGGTGGAATTTAACCAATTGATGGATTAGTTCCGACTTTGCCACCTACTAGACAATTATCTGCAGAGCATCCCAATCAATGCTGCAAACACAAGTCGATAATGCAGGAATCTGCTGAAAGCCACGCCTGCAGCTGAAGGCAGAGCACAAAGAAAAACAGCTTGCTTACACCTATCAGTCTAATTTTTCAAATCACCCATTGTTGTGCAAACCAGTGATGTATCTTCCTCTCCCTGAGCTTACAAAGAGAAGCTGCAAAGCACAGGAAATCTGGGAGCTGGCCACTTTCCATCAGCAGAGTTTTCACAAGAACTGGGGAGGTGGAAAGAAGGGGGTGAAAATAATAGAAGTTTTTCCCTTGACCTCAATGAGGCCATACCTCATTCTCAGCCCCTTGCTCTAGGCCCTTACCCGACAGAGCGTTCACTGCAGCTGTTTTTTGTTTACAGCAGGGCTGAAAAAGGAATTCTTCCTCATTAAAAAAGTTAGAAAGCAACTCTGTTAGTGTCAAATCCCTGGGAACACCAACCCTCGTTCAAGTAAGGTTCAGGATAAAACTGGATGCTTTCCAACCAATCCTTCTCCCAAGAGCAAAACAATGACAAAGGAAATTCTTTAATATCTATGTGTGGCTACACTTCCATCTATACATCCTTTGGGTATTTGCTATCTTGTTACAGTTTGAAGGCAGAAAAATATCCCAATACAGCAGGTGTTGTAATAATAAGGTAATAAGTGGTTGCATAAAGTAAAATAAAAATCAGTGGCACACTGTCCCTTATAAATAGAGTAACAAAAGGTAAGGAGCAAGGTAGAGTCAAACCTGGGAAGTGTCAAACACAAGGGAAGATCACTCAACTGAGCAGCTGGTCCTTTTTTCAACCCTCAGCAGCACTGCCCCAT
This sequence comes from Muscicapa striata striata, assembly GCA_030060385.1. Taxonomy (NCBI): domain Eukaryota; kingdom Metazoa; phylum Chordata; class Aves; order Passeriformes; family Muscicapidae; genus Muscicapa; species Muscicapa striata. The sequence goes on along the minus strand of JAREIS010000023.1, from coordinate 230,886 downwards.
CCCCTCCACAAACTTGTGAGGAATCAGTGAGTCACAGAGGGGTAACCCATTCACATTTGTCACAGTTTATATGAATGCCTTTTGCATTATGTGTATCCTGAAGCCTTATAGATTGTGTTCTGATCTCAAAAAAGTCCCAAGAGGCTCAGAATCAAGAAATTTGTATCTCCCCAAAAGAACAGGCTGTTTGAAGGATCTATGTGATGGGGAAGACAGAGTGATCATGTCTAATTATGGTTTGACAGGGCACTAAGTGGCTCTAAAGTTATTTTTAAAAACAACTTCAGGTATGGTTTTTAGTTTAATGGCTAATCAGGAAAAAAATATAAACTCCTTTAGCAGAGTCAAAATCTAATCTAGTTGTATTAAGTGAGCAGTGTGATCATGAAAAATGACATATGCATGTTATGGACATCCAAAAGTAACTCATAGATGATTCTTAATATTTCTGACCAATAAAGACACAATCAACAATCTAGTTGATTGTAGTTACCTGGATAATTGCCAGACAGCTTCTGAAGGGACTGTTTCTAAAGAGCGACAAGCTGCAGCATTAGTAAGTTTTGTGGCTCAAAACAAGAGGTCTAATTCAGCAAGAATGGGAGAATTGGAGTAGATGAGTTAAGCCTGTTTTTTGTCCATCATTTGCTTCTCATCCCAGAGGTGCTTGGACCATGCACTTTGAGTGTGAGCAGACTGTATTCCCATCAACAATGTGACTTCCTTAAAAACAGAGCATTATTTATTTTACCAGCCTGTTCTGTACAAAAGGGTTTCCCAAACTACAGCACTCATTCTTCACTTGTGAGGCATAACTGCACAAAATAAAAGGGGAAAGAATAATCTCTATTGCTCTTTATTTCTTCATTTCCTGCAGTTCTCTTTTTTGTCATGGTAGAAGCATAGTGATACATTCTCTAATGCTCACAGCCTTACAGCATTCAGACACTATCTAATAAATTCCAAAGTAGATCATACACCACATGAAGAAGGAGGAAACATCTTCACTTTCTTCCCCCTACAGACTAATTGCCTGAGCAAAAAGAGGTGGGGAAGGAAAGAGAAAAAGACCAGAGTTTCCTAGAGCATACATCTGGTACCATTCCCCAAGCCTCTTCCTGGGAAAAAGCTTGATGAAACATATTAGCATTACATCATGCTTCAAAAGTGGTAACATCCAAGCTCAGGAGAATTCAAGTACTAACTACTTATGTCTCTTTAATTATTAAATCCAGTTCAGTCAGCTGGACTGTGAATTAATTATCTTCAGATCCCAGCTGCAGTTCAACTATCCTCAGTAAAGCACAGAGTGTGGCACTTGCAAGCATGGAGTTGCTTCTTCAGTGCTGGTTTTGCAGTATCCACTCACAGATGTATTATGTTAATGCAAAAGTTCTCACAAAAAAAGGTCACAAATGCACCTGAGGAAGAGGTCTTTGGGAGCTCATGCCATCAAGATAACCACTGCATGTAACCTCATGAGTAGTGCAAACACCTGCTAAGAGTGACAAGGATTTTCCCCAAGCTGACAGCCACCTTTGTTTTCCAATATGGGAAGATTCAGTCCCAGAGTAAGTAAAGTCAGCTGTGCACTGACCCAGGTATAGGATGCAGGTATTTTGAGGAAAAACAAGTTAAATGCACACATTTTGTTGTGCAGTAGTTACTTAAAAGCACAAACAGCTGTTGGATGGTGTAAGCATCAAGGAGGGAAAGTCAATGAAAAGATGAACGAGTCCAGACCACGAGGCATCAATGCTCTGCATGTAAAGCTGGGGGAAGAAGAAGGAAGAGGGGGACATTCAGAGAGATGGTGTTTGTCTTCCCAAGTGGCTGCTGTACCTAATGGAGCCTGGCTTTCCCAGAGAAGGCTGAGCATCTGTCCGTTCATGGGAAGCTGCACATCAATTTCTTGTTTTGCTTTGCTTTTGGGTACAGCTTTAGCTTTACTTAGGAAACTGTCCTTATCACAACCCATGAGTTATCTCATTTTTAACTTCCAATTTTCCCCCCCATCCTATCGGGGGAAGGTGAGCAAGCAGCTGTGTGGGGCTGAGTTGCCAAGCTAGGCTTAAACCCCAACATCACTTTACAAAATATTGTTGCAAGGCAGGATGTATGTTTAATAAACCACTTATGCAAGATTATTTTGTTAAACTCACAACATTTTTGCATCGCTAAGAGTTTCCATTTGCTTCTCACATCGTGTTCTGCTTTTGGCTTGCTTTGGCTGCATGTATTGTATTTTGCTCATCTTTGTGGGAGAGTGCTTTTCAGGGCTATCTCTACATTATTGCAATGGCCTTCAAGATACTCTCTGCCTTCCTTTGTTTTCTTATAAACTGCTCCACAAACAGCTGAGAGATCTTCAAGTGTCTCTTAAAACCTGACACTAGAATTCTGGTTAAGCTTGCCAAGATTCCAGTGTTAACAACCCTGTTTTATTCAGGTAGGCACAGATTTTTCCATGCCTCCGCCCCTTACACACTCTATTTATTTAGTTCTTTTATGCAGATTCCTGTACCTTTCACAATGGATTGTGACTCACTTCAAAACCTCTCTCCTTTTCCTTCCCCCTCTCCACACCATAGCTGACAATATTTACTCAGTTTCTTTAGAACCTCTAAAGAGCATGAATTCTAATGTTTGAAGTTGGATCACTTTTGATTAATTAAATATATATTATGGTGGTGCCAGCAGCATGACTATAATTAAAGCTGTATTGTTTTTTTTTTTTTTTTTAATCAAAAGCTCTGATTTTCAAGTGCTCCCTCACTCCTATATGTGCCTGCTCCCTCCCTCTCTTGCTCCATGTCTCTCCTCTCCCCCATCTGTGCTCGCTTCTGCACACACGCTCACCTGCCCGTAATGTCTCACACCTGCACTCCCAAGTGCTCTGTTCTGTGCACAATCCTCCTCACCTGTCAGAAGGGCAGGAGGCCAAGGGCATCCCTTTGAAAAGCAGCCCCCTCCAGCCACTTCCCTGGTCCCTCCCAGGGCAGCTGTAGTGCAAACACAGAAGATGAAGCCATGCTATGGATAAAGGCAAAGGGGTGAGTCTGAATGCATGGGCTAACCACACCATAAAGGCAAATTTAAGGTGCTTCAGCCCCATGGACAGACAATGTGCCCACCACCAGAGGCACCTCCACAAGCAGTAGTTCTGTATTTTACTGAGCTAAAACACACATTTGGCTGTCTGAGACATCACAAACACGAATACAAAACACTAAGATGTGCCATTTTTCAGCTGCAGTGACAGCCACATTACTTGGAGCCTTTTTCCTTTCTGCAAGTTCTCCAAACAAATCAAGAACAAAGCACTGAACATGCAGTGTTGCCCTTTACTCAAAGCTCTTCCTTCTCCCAACACTGCACAGCTTATCACAACCAACTATTGTGGCTTTTGCAAAATCCAAGCGAAAATCCAGCAGAAATCTTGAGGTTTAAAAGAAACATTTTATAGAGACAGAGAACACAGGCAGCTAATGAAAGCAGGCAGAAAATCCCTGAACATCCTTAGCATAATCCAAACATAGCTACTGTAAGCACATCCTAGAAAACTTAGCTTTCCAAACACAGCTGTGACCTTGCAACACGATCCCGGCGACAGGAAGCTCACACAGCCTCACTCGAGCAGAAAGCTGTGCTGCTGTGGATGCACTTGGGGGCCAGAGCCTGCCTAATGTCTCAGGTCACTCAAGGGACACCATCAGTGTGAAACCAGGCTAATGATAACAGGTTTTAAAAGTAATTTTAAATACTGCTTCCCTAAACATGAAGGAGCACTGCCTTTGTTGTCACGTGGTCATGTATTTAAAAAACTGCTCTAAAAATCTTTCTGAGCAGCACAATATCATAGGAAGACAAGCAGGTACAGAAAGGGAAGAATAATGCAGGCCTGAAGTTCACTGCTGTGATTTTGTACTGATTGTAGTGATTGTGTTTGTAGTGATTCCATTTTGGATAAGAGAACTTTACAGAATGAAAACCTTCAAGTGAACAGCTATTCTGACAGTCTGCACCAAGAAGGGCCCATATTCTGAAAGAGACAACAACTAAATAATGACAAAACCCAAGAAATACTTGTTTGCAAATAATCAGCATTTCTTTGGCATTGTACATAAGTTACCTATCAGACTGTCAGTCAATTACAAAAAGTACTTTCAATATAATCTTTCAAAATGGGTCCCTCAATTGATACTGTAGTTTTGCAACACCTTTTATAGGAGTCCACATATTTTTCAGGAATAAAACCAGTCCTTCAAATTATATCACTAGAAAGACAGCTAATCCCTCCTAGGTTCCAAACACTACATATTCCTCACTGGGATGCTGTAGCAAACTAAGCCCATGATAAATTTAAAGCCTTGTCTTGAAAGGGGACATAGATAACACTGCATGAATAATTCTAAAGTGCTTCACAAATGATTGTTGAAACAGTAAGCTGTTACAGGTGAAATACAGAAATTACCTAAGTAGTATCTGGGGCTGGATGAGAGCTGGGAATTTAAATCTAAGCTGGTAAGGTTTTGCCCACTTGCAATATCCTATATTTTTCCTTGACTACTCACCTCTTGTGCAAATGACTCTGCTTTCTTCCGCAAGTTCTTCTCCAGCTCAAAGTTTTCATGAAGCTCTTCATATTCCTCTACTGCCAGCACAGATACTGTTTATAAGAATAAAACAAGATCAGAAGGAAAAGTGGAACAGATCAAAAGAAGAAGTACTGTTTGATTTACCCAGTCAAGCTGCTATTCCCTAGTACCACGAATCCCTGACTGACAGCATGACCTACTTTTACATTTCCATACACAGTCTTCTTTGCAGTATTTGTCCTAAACCTCACCACATACATGCACAATTACTAATCTTCTGAATAGAGTAATACTCCTCCTCTTCACACTTCAGATGCCAGTAACAGGCATCAAGTACCACAGACCATATTTTGCCTCTCTTTGCCTCAAAAGAGCTTTGCTGAATCTATCAGAGAGTATGTGATTCTTGAGGAATCCTTGTTTGTTTACCTGGTTTGGAGATGAACTAAGTGGTAGTTTAGACAGTGGGATACACATCTTAGCATACCTGACTATCAAAGTGATGCTAACTTAAAAAAAAAAAAAAAAACCAACCACACACACAAAAAATACCCAACAAACAAACCACATACTAAGAAAGATTTAAGATAAATTCATCAACTCTGACTGAAATGCAGTGAGTGCACAGCTCCAATACAGTGTCACATAAGCACAGGATACAGGAGGTATTGAATAGTTCTGTAGCTCCTTTCCTGTATACAAAAACATTTAATTTACTTATTTTAAACTTGCTTTAATCAAACTTTAATTTAACTCTTCTTTCTAGGAAACAGGCAAATATGAAACTAGAGGTTGTACTTTTGATAATGCTTAGAAAAAAGAAAAAATTTCAGAAAATTTGCATCTGCCATACTATCCCATCTTGAAAAGCTTCCAGCTAATGTGTTTAACCAACTGTTCTGAAATTTGGTGTTGCAAGAGCCTTCAAGTACTGCCTTTCATAGGTTTAAGAAATGCAAACACATGGAAGGGGTAAGAGAGTAAGAGATGGACACCTGGAGAAAGCTAACAGGATATGCCCTACTATACCTCAGCCAGACTCATTGTCTTTCACTTCAGGAAAATGGGAAACACTCATTTGAGTGAGGCTCAAATGAGGCTTTTTACCAAACAATTTTTAATTTCTTAAGGCTTAGTAAGCAACAAGAGGAAAGGGCAGAGTAATCCAAGGCACTAAAAACTTTTCCCTCTCCTCTAAATTTCTTTGGGATCAACTACTACTTGTGTAGGAACACTCACCTTCATTAAGCAACAGCTTTCCTTTTCTGAGCCATCTTTCCAGTAAAATAAAATTTCTGTTTTTCTTCCATAACCTGGAAATCTTATTCCTTACATTCTAGCACTCCTGCCTTTTTCTCATCGTCCTCTGAATATAAAACAAGTTGCTCCCAAGACTTGCAACATTCAAAATTAGAAGCTGCACCCCAACTAAAAGGAAGACTGGTGTAATAGTTTAGGAAAGCAAGAGATTAAGGTTCAAGCCCCATCTCTGTGAAGGACTGTGCCCCTGCCCTGGTTTGTCACTTATGCCACACAGGAAAAGGTTTCCCTATTCTCACATAACACCTGCTATTTACATTGTCACATTTTCCTGGAGTACAGAGTCTGGAACAGTGCATGGGTTCATGCAGTGCCTGCAGCAATAAGGTCACATCTGGACCACAGTCACTGTTCTGTACCCTGCTCTTGGTACTGCAGCAGAAAAGCTCTGCAGCTTCTGCAAAGGATGTAGCAAACTCTTAGAGAACCTGCTGAGACTACACACCTCTGTTACACTTCTCCAGCAGTTTTTGCTGCTTATTAACTTCCGTTGTCAAAACAGCCTTTTCTTCTTTCAACTTATTTACCTAGAAAAGTATAAAAAAAACACAACAAAACCAAGAGCATTTTAGTTAATGGCCTAAGGCATGCAGCACATACATAATGCAAGCAGTATTTTGCTGTCAGTAGCTCTGTTTCCTAGGTTTGGCTTGATGCTGGGGTTTCCAGTGGGATGGAAAGCATTTTCTACTCCACCTTACAGATGTTACAACAGATGTCACAAAAGGGTTATGAACTAAACCTCCCACAGCACATTCCAGTCACAGCTGCAAATATATGATCTTTGTAACCTTTCAGGATCAGGTGCCATAGCACCTGGTTGGAAAGTTACTTGATTGTTTGCATTTTAATATAGTCAGACTCCTATTTCTTTTTTCTGGGGTTCTGTTTATTGTCCAAGTGCTGTCAGCTGTGTCTTTCTGAATGCACAGACAGGAAGAGCCACTAAGTCCTGATTTGCATCAGTACATGGCTTATCCATTTTTCAAGCAGGAATGAAACTCTGCTGGCTTGAAAAGCCAATTTGCTGGTCTAATTATCATGACACAGCACTGCTAATGGCTAAACTTAAGGATATACTCAATGAAGTAGCACCAGTGATTAAATTACATGTCCTACAAAAGTATTTCTTACACATCTATGGGTTTAAGGAAATCCAAAAAACCCCTGCAGGCTGTGATGGATGAGGAGCTGCCAGGAAGGGGAGGTGACAATATGTAATAAGGGCATTGGAACAGATCAAACAGGTAAGGAGATGTGCCAGCTACTGTGGCAGACTGGACTGTGATGTAGAGGGTCCCTTCCAGGAACATGCCCTAAGTGATCCATCACTGGCAGGACTGGAGATTAGACAGTATTCAATTAACTTCACAACTGAGTGTTTTTAGAAGCTACACAAAGTACCAACTCCACGCTAACATGGTCTCGCTTTCCATGGTACAATACATACTTCTTCAATTACTTCTGCAAGTTTGCACCTCAGGTTTTCCAGTTCAATGGCCAAGGTCTTCTTTTCCTCATGAACAGATACAATTTGATCTCGCAGCTCTAAGTTTGAGGAAGGAAATGAAGAATATATTTTATTCGAAAAACAACAACAAAGGAAATGTCACAGCAATGCAAGTACAGCTGAGTATGAAACACCTGAACTATGTATAAAGCATCAGTTGTAATCAAGGAACATCCTCAATAATTTATGAACTTTGCATAAGTGTCAAGTAACAGATCTATAACTGGGCCACAGTTTCAGATTTACTCTGTTGAGGTAAGCTCCTTGTTCAGTCCTGCTGTCTTTATTTGCATTTTGAATGATTCATTTCCTGCTATAAGAAGGCCAATCCTGCCAGCACAGAGGGTCCTCAGTGCTGCTCTTGAGACTGTCACATCACAGAGACTCTGGTATGGAAGCAGGAGAAAGCAATTTTTAAGAAGCATCCTTTAAAACAAATTAATGCACTTCAATTCTTTTTGGATTGTGAGTTCTTGTCACAAGGGAAATAAACAAAACAACAGGCAGTTAATACTTGGGAGGTTTTCACAGAAGAAATTGTCCTGAACAGCTGCCAATTCATAGTCTTTGTAACATTATGTGAACAGAGTCAGAATATAACCTTTACTGATGGAAGAGCTAATGCTTGTAATTTTCCCCTCAGAATTTTTGTTCCTTAATTATTAAAATATGAAATAAATTAAATTCACAATGGAATAAAACATTTGATTATAATCACTTCTTAACAGGAGATCAGTTTGCATACATAATATATCAAGGTTTAGGTTAACATAAAATCACCACAAAAATCAAAATTTATTGATATATATTAGCTTTCAGTAAGTGCTCTCATTCCCCACCTGCTTCCAGTATTTCACAGCACTCCTGTTCACTGAATACCAGCCTCGAGATGAGAAAATTGTGGCTAATCAATTGCAGATGATGATGACATGCTGGATGTCATTCTGTTTGGTCTCACACCTTAAAAATGTCCATTCTACACCAGCATCCCCCCTCCCAGATACGGAGCCTTAGATTTTATTTATTACTATACACTTTCTAAAGTAAATTACAAGACCTGTTTTCCCCCAAGATTTTTGATACACATTGTACAGATTATCCATTGCACTTGATACACATTGTCCATTTTATGGATTTGTGCTCTCCAGAGAAATTAATAGGGAAAAAGTCTCACTGAAATTTATGGGACTTGGATTAATCCTGGTTTTACAATACATATATCAACCTCACTATGCAGAGAAGAAAGCATATCCACATAGCACAGAGAGCCTCAGGTTTTACATCCATATTTTTATATTCTTACAGAAAAGTGGTGGGAGGGAAGAAATCATTCCAAGAAACATCCAATACTTTCTTGAATGGTGAGAAGGCTAAAGGACTTAGAAGATCCCCAAAATACCACTTTTCATGATTTAATGAATTGTTCATCAAGACAGAAAGCAGATACATCCAAACCTTTCTTCAATATTGCTCTAATTGGACCCTGTTACCCTCCTAACAATGCTCCCATCTGATCTGCAACGTTTGCTCTCTAAATGTATTCTTGACACCTTTCTGCAATAAAGGCAGGAGGTGTTCCAAAGCCTTATTTCCCATTCAGATGGGCTGCATAGTGTGCATTACACCATTTGCTGCCTTTTCCTACAGCTAGAGGATGGAAAGCTGATTGTAGAAGGGTACTAGGACACCTTATTTCTTCAGTGGGACTGTTTCACAAGCATTTTTACAACACTCATAATTTTTTCTCAGTGATACTTTGTACCACTTCAGCTACTGCATTCAAAAAAACAATTCACAACCTCATACTGACAGCTCAAAAAAATTGTACTTAAACATCATTTGCTGCTCAAAAGTGAAAGCCTTTTTTAAAAGAAATTAAACACTTAATCTCCTGCAACAAAATCCAGATGTGAGCACTCCTAACTGCCTTTCAAAAAAACAACCAGAAATTTCTGGTGAGAAAAAAAAAAGCACAGATCTGTCTTAGCAATATATTTCCATGTTCTCCAGTTTTACTGTTTTACCCGGTACAAGAGTCACTCTTTTTTAGGCTACTTGTTTGGCAGTAGCTCTGGAACTTCATGAATGAAGTTTGTGCACAATGGAAAGCTACATAATGGAAACAGAAATGGAGAGTTCTGACTGATAAGCTCTGAAATACTGACACTGCAGTTGAAGGTGACCTTGCCCTTCTGCTTACCTTTTATTTTGTTAAGGGTTTAGGAAATTGTTCTTCTACTGATTCAGTAGCATCAAACTCTCTTAGCTGGGCAGATCTCATTTTCCTATTGCATTTACCTTCCTCTGCAGGCTGTGGATCCCCCACCATTTATGTTACACACCATGTTCTTAGTCATTCTATCATTTGTTATTCTGATCACTCCCAGAAACATGACTTGGAACAAGACCAGTCTCTGCTCCAAACCAACACTGCAGTTTTTTAGACACCTTCTGCCTTGCATGCTGCTGTAGGATCAGCAACAGTGCTCACCTTTCATTTGCTGCTGACAGTGCACAGAGTTGCATGATGCTGAGGTAGCTTCTGTATCCGTGGATGATTCATCTTCATCAATGTTAATCTCTTCAGTGATAATTTCTGGGCCCAGTTTGGCCATACAAAGCATACTAATTCTTTTCAAGGTTTTATTTTCTTTGTTCAGCTGGAAGGTGAGAAGTACAAACAGTAAGAAGCCAGTTAGTCTGTCTTTAAGGTGCTGGGCAAGAAAAACATGTCAACTGTTTGTCCTTTGTTATCAAAAGATCTATTAAACAAAGAAGACAAAAGTAACATTAGATTAAGTTCCATTCAAGATGAGATGCTTGTCCACTTTTTCCTCTAAGAGGCTTGAATTCAACATCATGCTTTATCCATGCCCTTTTTTCCTCTCTAGTACTTCTGTTTAATAAATACTGGGTAGGCTTAAATCAATCAAATCAAGTATCAGGCTGACTTAATGCTACACATGCTTTAATGCTCCTCACCTTTAAACATGTACCAGGAGTCCCAACTGAATGACCTGCAGAAGAGTTTGTGCCCTTGAAAGCTCATCTGGGTTTTCCAAATTGGATCAATTGGTTAAATAAAAAAATCTTACTTTATTCTACGCACTACTTTGCTTATAAACTACAAATCCTACCACTACTACATTCCTAGTCACAACAGAATTATCTCAAAATTCTTTTGAGTTATTACTGTAGAGTCAACACATATGAGAGCCACCTCATGAACCAATTCTTCATGGGTCAGACCACAAGTCAGATACCACTTTGGGCTGGATGCTAAAACACATGACTGGTTGGTGGATGGTACAGAAGAGATTTCACAAGGCATCTCTGTTTTGATCAAGAAAAACGGAACAGGAGTCACTGCAAATGTTCAATTCTCATCATTTATTTCACTGTTCTGCATCCAGACACCCTACAGAGCAGTCGTGAGTGCAGCACAGCCCCAGGGGTGCTCAGGTAAATGTCAGGGTGACTGCCCACCCACCAGCCTGTGCTCAGCTTTAAGAATGAAACTCGATTTTCTACTAATGCCACACCACATGCCAAAGTCAACACGAACTTCAGAAGTCAAATATGCATCTTCAAAGAAAACATACACTGTACAGTTCATCTGACCCTGAATTTTTACCTAAGCAATCTTTGATTCCCCTTATCCTCAGCCCTTCAACTATGGGAGATTTATTCAAGAATTGCTTATCTTGTTCCCAAAGAATGAAAGTGAGCAGGAGAGGAGAGTGGTGTGAGGAACCCTGCATGGTGCAGTCAGCTCACAGACAAACAGCACCACGGAGCAAGGAGAGTCTTTGAACTGCCCTTGTATGTGCATTACAGGGAAAGTGCAGAGAAGAAGACAAGTTGCATAAATGTGTTCATTTTCTTACTTATATGCTGATTGTCTATCTTATGAATTCTAATATAGTGTCATTATGCAAACAATTAAGTAAATACCTCCAGAAAGTACATTGCTAATGCATCTAAATTAAAGTGATTTCTTGCTGGTGTGATTTTTACCATATCTAAGGATGTACTTTGGGCAGGGAATGGGGAGGGAGGGAAAAAAAAAAAGAAGGGAAAAAAAAAAAAAAGGCAGTCAGCATTGCTAATGAAATTTGGTTCAAAATTGCTGTAATCCATTTTCTGATGAAGTGGCTCAGATGCATTTTACACAACCAAAAATATATAAGAGAGATAAAAACATTCTTTAATAATAATGCACTTCTGATGAGATGGAATATAGAAAATTACACACTTGCTAAATTCATCAGACTAGACGCAATCAACAGAGCAGTGGAGGTCACCTTTCCCCTGCCCTTGCTTTGCTTTCATAAACAATCACCTGAAATGTAATGCAGTGGTTGACTTTTTCCATTTGATTTAGACACTGAAATGCTCATTATTGTTTTCACACAGAGGAGTTCTAAAACTTATTTTCTATTTAACCTAAATGAATATGAAAACTAGAGATCAGGATGCTGGTCCATGAAAATAGAAACTACATTAAAATGGATTATGTTTTTTTCTTTAAAGCCAGGAATAGTATTTTGCATCTCGCATCTGGCTATTAGTTTTTTGCCACTTTCAAACTATTTCACAGCTCCACAAGACTATACAGAAACATATAAGGGTCATATATACAATCTCAAGTTTTAAATAAACAAATAGATAAACAGGTAAATAAACAGATCAGAAAAAACCAGCATCACCATAATTCTCCTCACCTTAGAAGCCAAAGCCTCAGCACTTTCACGGCATGTCTTCTCAATTTCAAGATGGTTCTGAATACAGTTCACTTCCTCAATAACCATGTGAGAAACTAAGGGAAGAGTTCAAAAATTAGTCAGGATTTTCCTGAGATTGACACATGCTTCCCATGATCAGAATAGCTTATCTTCTTTTGCCAACTTTGATTGTAAGCACTTCAAAAACAGGGAAGTACATACTTAGATAATCTCCATATAGGAACTGTCCTGAGCATTGAATATTTGGGTTGTTCCTTTAAGCAATTCTCTCAAGCCATATTTGCAGCAGCAGAGGGGAAATTGTAGAACTGAGCATAAACTTATAAAGACTAGCAGGAGCCTCCTTGACCATCCTCATTCATCATCTTTATTTCACTAACACTTGAAGAATAAGAATGACACCTTTAGGATAATCCCTTAAGATTGCCATCATGACATTTTCAGAAGACTGGAGCCTCTGTTTTTTCAAATAGCAAGATTAACTCAGATGTACTACAAAGTTTCTTTTCATTTCCTGGTCTGTTTCTTATCTCTGTGCTTGAGCAGGCCCTAAAATGAGCACCACGGTCTCACCTACCTTCACTGTTCACAACACATATTCCAACACACCCACAAAATCTTCCCTGAGACCAGGGCCAAGACTGGGCTGTCTGACTGCAGCTGGAATGCACAGCTGTGCATGTGATGGAACAGCTGGAGGAGCAAGAGACACATCTGTCCACTGCACTTAGAGAATCCCTACTACAACTGTGGGTACACATCTCTCTGTCAAAGACAGGCAAAAGAGTGACCAAAAAGTTCAGGAACAAATCCTGGTTTGTAACACAGGAGACCAAGTGAATCAGAAAGAATTTAAAAGTACAGATACATTCTGGCTTGAAATTCCACTCAGCCTCCAGCAGGACATACGTACTTTAGTAGTGTTCCAAGTCTAAGGGACAGGCTTAAGGTTGCAAAGGGGAGCGAAGCAGAAAACCCAAGAATGGTTTTCCATTTCTCAGGCTCATTGATGCAATTCCCCCTTGGCTCTTGGCACCCTCATCCAATCCTAAACAGCAGCCTGGACCCTAATTCTGCAAGTCATTGCATGGCACAAACTCCTTCTCAGCCCAGTGTCAGGATTTCAATGCACAGACAGGAACTACTCGCAGCTGAACAACACTTTGGAGCAGGAACAGGGCTGGAAAATACAGTGTAAATACAGAGGATTTTTCTAGCATTTCCTTTCCTTTTCATCAAGATAAGCTTTAAAACCTAGGGATTTTATATCACTGGGTAGAAAATCCTCCTTGTACTCTTCCAAGAGTTTTGACTAAAGAGAGAGAGATTTAAGCCCTCTTTGATATATAGAGGTCATCTTGATGACGACAAAACAAGACTTTATGATAGGAAAAAAAGGCCATTAACAAATGCTATTTATGCAGCTTTATACTTAATACCAACTGAAGTTTTCATTATGAATGTATTGCTGTTACTAGAGGAAACCAGCAACACACTGGTTTGCTGAATAGCTGCACTAAAGACACAAAATCTACAAAAAGGAAAAGGCTGGGCAGTGTGCTGGTAAATCTTGGTCTAAAAACCATATTCACATGAAGTCTTCTACCAGCAGAGCAACCAGACCTCTTTCTTTGATTGCCTTTTTATTTCCATTTCTCCTGACTATGAAGAAATTATCTGTTCCAAATTTGCCATACCAGCTGCTACATTTAATTTGGGAAAGGAGAAGTCTCAGGTAGTACATCTCCCTATTTCTTCTGTTTTTATTCTACTGAGCCCTGGGAACTTTGAGGAGTGAGATGCTTTGGGCTGGATGAGGGAGCACTGAAGATACAGAGCTGCTCCCATTTCACAGACAGGAATCTAAGGGCCTCAAGCAAGGCTAAAGTTAGGAAACAAGGATCAGGCTCTCATGGCAGAACTAGGGATTACTCTTGGTTCATTTAAACTTAATTAACCTGCAATTATGATTAACTCAGGGGAAAAAAGTCTTTCCAAATTAAATACAAAAAATATATTATTTCCTAAGTCTGTCCAAAGTTCTTATTATGTTAATATTAATATTCATAAAGAAGCACTAAGTGGCCTGAAACATCTCTAACCTTGACAGTTTTTTTCAGGGGTAATAATAATCCGCAGCAAATGCAGGCCAACCAAAAACCACTTAACTAATTAGTAGTTGCAGTCACCGAGAAAACATGAATCAACACTGTTATTACAAGTGGCACATTTGAGTGGCATCTAATTATGACTTGATGAGCACGATACTTGCATTATCAACATTACTACTGCATCCCATCAGGGACTAAAAGCCGCTGATGGCATTGACTGCGAGAAACTCCCCCTCAATGGTACTGCAGCACCCAACAATCTCCTTGGCAGGGGCACCCTCACTAAATGACATGTTAAGCATAATTACTGGTAGACATTGTAAATAAACAGGATTGGAAGTGAAAATTGTACCAAGTGCATAAGACACAATCTGACACATTGGAAGTGGCAGCCTTAATTGAGAGTTTCTTTGACTGCTCAAGATCATTTCAACTGCATTTCTCGGAGGACAGTGATTATAACTGTGGAGACAGACGGCATAATGGTATCAGCACTGCTGACAGAGCAGTGAATTAAATTGTATCTGCTGTTGTGTGAAAGCCTTGATGAGAGGTACAGATCCTTAGTGGTCTTATCATTATAACACAATGGTCATGTTGTCATCAACCTTGCTGGCTCCAATTGAAAAGAAATGATTGTGTGTTGAAGCTTTCCCCCCCACCACCACCTTCTATCTCTTGTGCTCAATAGAACCAATTTTCAGAGAGCTATGAAATCACGCAATAGGGCCTAAAATGCAGCTGCTTGGCATACAAACGGGGCCCCATTAAACTGGAATCACACACAATATGTGTTTATGCCAGGAGAACAAATAGAAGCTGAGTACAGGCCAAGTTTATTCACAGACACAAAGCCAATGTAGCTCTTCATCAATATAATTGCCTTTTATATTGTCGTTTAAATAATGGGCTCTATTATTGCTTTAAAATCCTAATATTCCTGGCATTTTATCACTATGTTTACAAGGTATGTCCTTTAAAAATGTGAAAGGAAGATAAAAGAAACCTATAAAATCTTACAACATCAAATATTACCTCAAATTTTAAGTCTTAACTACTTGACATTTTCTGCCACACTCCAGTATTCCTCATATCATAACAAAAACAAAACAGGCAGCCGTTTTTCCAGGGAAATTATACTTCTTAGAGAACATGCCTGCTTCACAGAACTGTTACCTAAGATCATTCAAGGCAGTAGACAATTCCTGTTGATTTCAGATTATTTTCCATAATTGTATCACACAAACCATTATAAAACAGAAGTGAGCAAATTCCTCTATTAACACAGTCACACAAAAGTACAGACCATGTGATTTCCTTCTCCTGCATTAACTTCATCCACATTTCTGATGCTTCACCGTGCAGTTCACTGTACTGGCACAAACCAGACATAACAGACCACAATCCCATTGTAATTGTCTCTTCTAAGGAGCTATTCCACTAGGATACTTCCACTCCCATTAGATGTGCTTTGTTGCTTCCAGACACCACACGGTTTCAATAGAACCATTACCATAAAAGTGTAAAACTGAATATTGACGTTCTCACAGCCCAGATGAGACAGAACTTGCTCTAAAAATTACCATGGGAGAGCAGTTCGTCCTTTCCTGGTGTGTCTGTGTTAAAAGCAGTATTACTCCTTCATGAAAAAAGATTGCCATTATTACTATTGTTATTGTTGTTATTATTATTAGGAATCTCAGCAACATCATCAAATCCTACTCACTTCAAGCATGCATCATTCCAAAAGTCACTTGCAGAATCCAGGTGAGATAGAGGCACATTTGTACCACTGTATTTTCACCACTTTGCACCTTGACAATGACTACTCAGAGAGTACAAATGCTGTAACAGCATTTATTCTGACTGTGGGCAAAGTCTCACTGGATTAATTCCTTAAAATCAGCTTTCAAGGAGAAACAGCAAGTGGACCTGAATCTCAGCATTCTTAATATTGCTGTAGAGTGTGCAGAACTATGTTCATAATGGTCTACATGAAGAAAATCCCACTGACATTATCAGCTTACTTTTCTGGAACTCCTCCAGCTTTTTGACAGCCTCATCTCTTTCTTGCTTGATTTTGTCACACTGTAAGAGAAGAGAAAATTGAAATGAAAGACTGATCCCAGTTATTTAATTAGCAGTCACTCACAACATGCAAAATCAACCAAGATCAACTGCAGCACAATAATGTACAGAAGCCTATCAAAGCATTTCTTTTTCCTTTCAGCCATGTAAGATCAATGGAAATTTTGCATAAAAAATTCATTACTCAGAGTATTTCCTAGCCAAACTGGATGCTGCACTTGATTTAGGTTTTGATTCAGAGCTACTAAGAAAATATTTTAAAGAGACACATTATTCAAAACTGATATAAACAGTTAGCCATGTTACACCAACAGCAGATGCAATACTTTGCACATCAAAAACAGGCTTTAAGTCTAGTTCCTTTAACACAAATAGGTTCAGGAAAGAGGCCTACATTTCTATACCCACCATGTGCAAGGAAAACCTCAAAGCCAATCACCAGGGACATGCTGTTTAATTTCATTACATCATGACCAAAGTTTCAGCTTTTTAGAGAGAAAGGCACTCATTTTCATGCTTTAAGGAGTTCCCATCATCCCAGTTCTATTAATTTTGTGGTTATTGCTAACACTACATAGGTCTGGAATTACTGATCTTATGATGGAACGGTTTCTTCAAAAAGAAAGAATAAAACAGATGTTAAATAGAGTTCTCTAAGAAAACCCATTCTGTAAACGAATGAAAGAACTCAAAGAAATGAGTAAAATTCACAAGAGACACAGTCAGTGATTAAGCACAGTGTGAAGAACACATGACCCAGGGGAAGTATGACTGGCACACAAGGTGCCTTACACACACATCCTTCCTCACATGCGGCTGGGCATGTTCACAGCAATAAATCAACCTAAGACCATGAGTTAACTTCTGGAAGAGATCTATGTGACTGAGCTCCTTATAGTGCAAGTCCAATTACAAGGATGCTGGCCACTGGAACAAAACTTGGAAAAAAAAAAAAACAACCCTGAAATGATTTTGCTCGATTTTGAGTTTTTCCACATGAGGAGCCACTTTGAGTTAGATGGGAAAGGAGCCTGCTGTTAAGCAACAAGAAGAGGGAGAGTCTGATTCAAAGGCAGTCAAATTCAAGAGAACTCTTCTATCAGCTACAGAGGACATTGGATGAGACCCAAAGCAGGATCTGCTCTCAGGCAAGGCAAGGATGCCACTGGTGTTGGCTCAGAGGAAGCTGATCTGTGGGACCAAAAGGAGCTGCATTCAACAAGCAATCTCTGTCTCACGGCACTGGGGTGATGAGGTTTCAAGGGACAGGGGCTGAGCAGGGGGACAGGTCAGTCACTAGCTGCTGTAAGGACTATGAAACAAGGCAGAGCTGCAGAAGGAGCAGAGATGTGCTGAGCAAACAGCACTGGACGAGGACTCACCATTCCCTGGGGCCCTTGTTAACAAAGAACCTGTTAGGACAATCTTGCAGAGGAGAGGTGGGGAAGGGAAATCTGTGCATGAATCCTGCTGCTCGCTGCCCTCCCTCTGTTTTCTCAGCCAAAATTTGTGTTACCTTCGTGGCAAAAGTGCAGTCTAAGAGCAGAAGGCAGTGAGAGATGCAGAAGGTGCTCCTGGCTGTTCTGCAGAGCAGCTCTGCCGCAGAAGGGGAACTGGTGTGAACTGCTGCCTCCTGGGATTTCCCAAGAAAGACACTGGAGCCACACTGACAAACTGGAGCCACACTGACATACCTCACCCACAGATTTTTCTGCACACTGCAAGCTTTCAGCCCACTGCACATTAAGTGAGCAAAAGCCTTTAAATGCTCAGTTTAAAAACCAGGAAGATAAGCATTTGAAGGATCTCATCTGTTGCTGTGGAAGCCAACAACTTTCCTACTGATGGAAAGCTTAATGTAGAGAACATAGCACACTCCCTTATCCCAACGACAGGAAAAACTCCTTTTAAAATCCTCCAGGCAGCAGGCTGTAAGGCAAAGCAGCCCTCCCTGTGCAGTGAAAGGAGAAGTTAAATGACCTATTCCACTTCACCTCGAGTGCTACTTGCAGAGAGAGCTCCATTTGGACCACGGCAAGCTGGCTATTCTCCTCATAACTGTGACATTTCTCTGCACAATCAGGGTCTCTAAGCTTGGGTCTCTGCAGAGCAATTCCTGCTCCCAGTTGAAGTTTCTCAATACCTTCCTTTTGCTGCTACTGTGCTTCAGAATGAAAGAGGAGGAAGAAAAGGAGAGCAGGAGATTGCTGCCCTTGCTGAAATGATCAATGGAAAGCACTTTGCCTTCTGTTTTGCAATCAGAGCCATGCAAGCAGAGCTGTTACAGGTCCTTCCAAAAATATCTTCTAAGAATTAGAAAAATTTGAGATTTTCTTTAACTACTTAAACTGTTTCAAATTTAAAATTTACACAAAAATAAAAAGCCTATAAACTGTTTCATAATAAAAAAATACTATCACCCTTTAAAATAAATTGACCTTACCTTTAAAACTGAAAAGTTTAAAAATCAAAGTTTAGACATATGAGATGCTCATAAATCACTCCATAGAAGTCTTAAAAGTTCATAAGCATCTTACTTTTCAGAAAAGCAATTTGAGTAATACACAATAGAATCATTAATAGACAAAAGTATCCCTATTCCTATATATTACAGGGCAAACAACATAACAATACTATAAAATCTACTGTTTGCTTTCCACATTCAAGTACATGCAACTACCGAGGAGAAACAGTTTCCATGTATTTACTAAGCTTCCCCTTTTCAGTGTTAAGGGATAGCTCCAAACTAAAGTATACCCTTGAATAAAAATTAAAAAGTTTGTAGCTCCTGGATTGCCAGTCAATTTTCTGTTTTTACCTTCAGAGTTCCAGTTTCTCTGTAAAGTAAGATCAGCATTTTTTCTATTTTATTTAATATATCTAGTATTATTAGTAGTAATCTAATATTTATACCACCATTATCTCACTTATAAAAATCCCAACAACGTAAACAGATAATACTGCAGTGCTCAATTGGCTACAGGAGTCAGTGGTAATCTTCTAGCAGTAACAATACATTGCATCTGTATTTTTAGAAATTAGCAGTCCAGTTGCCAAAATTAATTTTGTGAATAACTCCATATATTCTTCACTTTTGCAGGCGCAAGTTCAGAAGATTTGTCGATCCCACTCCTTTCAGATTTTGGCCTTCTAGGTACCCAATACACAAGGCAATACTTTAATTTCTAGTTTCTTATCTTTTCTCTACTAATTGGCTTCTTTTTTGCCAACTATTTTGCCAACATAAGCTCCTACAGATTTCAGTAAAAGGCCTTCAAAGGGCAAAAACAACAGGGAGATTGTTCAGTCCAGATATTAAGATGCAAGAAGTCCACGTAGTAGTCATATAGTCAATTAAACCATTGCTAAGCAACACAAGACCCAATTCTTTCCCATTTACAGACTGTGAAATGTATGCAGATTTAATGCTTGTTCTAAAATTGTGAGTTTGGTGCAGTGCTCAAAAGTATCCAATGACATTTGCAATACTCTACTTAGAGAAACAATGACCATGTTATCAAGGCAGAATTCCTTCCCCGTTCCCACTTGGTGACAAAACATATAATCCACTCTATCCATGTGCTTTAACAGAGCAAGCACCATGAATGATGTATCAGAGATACAGTATTACACCTACTGTTTTGGATAGCTGTCGTGCTTTTTTTTTTCCTTACTGGCAGCATGACAAAACACTGTCAAAACCAGCGTTCAGAGTCATTTCTGTCTGATTAGCAAGTAGTCAAATATTTATTCATGAACTGACTCTGAATATGTCAGAACTGCATATTAAGTTACCCACATTTGTGTGCAGCTGAACATTAGTTTTCCATTTTTGGGGGGCTGGTATGAATGTTTTGTTGGCTACATCAGTAAAAAAAGGTGACCTAAGAGATGTAATCTGCCAAAATAATTTTGGCTCTGCTGTTTCTAAAAGTATTTAAAAACACTAACGAAAAATGTCTGGGGAAATGTTGTCAGAGACTCCACCAGTGGTCTCCAAATTGGCAGTTTTGCAAGGCAGTGAGAAAGAGACACTGTGGATCAAAGATCCTGTATTTTGCTCCTGAATTTTCGTAGTTATTAGCATCCCTTTAAAGCAGCACTGCTTTGAACAAAGTAACCCATGTAAAAGTCAATTTTCTTCCTAATTAAAAAAAAAAAATGGAACAAAGAGCATAAATTTTCAAAAATTAAAATTATATCTTAAGCTAGCTGTCCATTATCCACTAAGTTCCATGTGTCTAATGGAAACTAGGACAATTTCTGCATGCACAGCTCATATTTCAGAGCCATACAAGTACAGTAGTGACTTAGAAAAATATTCCAAAAGCACACACACAAAGAGTGCTATTTAATTCCTCCAGGGCACTTTCCACACACAGTCTACAAGTCACCTACTAAAAAAATTAACTTCTCATTCTCCTGTCGACGCAATTATGTGACCACAATTGATATAGAGGAAGCCATTTGCTGACATTCACGGTGACAGACAGTGGCAGAAACTGGAACAGAAGTCATCCACAACTTCCCCAGAACCACAGGCAGATAAAGTCTGTGCTACATTTCTCCAGCAACAATTTGATCCGGAAAAGCACAAACTGAGAAACAAAGCAAGAGATGCTAAAGACCTTCAGGATTACTTTGCCCTGCTGTAACACAAGGAATAGTTTCTTCCAGTATTGGCACTGGAAGCAAATATAACCATGAACTCTGTATCAGATTTTTTTTTTTTTTTTTTTTTGTGGAAGAAATGCACTTAGAGCCTCAGACTTAACCACTTGAGTCCAAGCACTTGAACAATGAACCATGACTGCTTACACAAGCACACCAATTTGCAGGATGGAGTTTCTGGAAGGAGAAAACTTGCGTAACAACAGAAAATCCAGCCTTGAGCAGGGGTTTAACTGATTTGCTCAGCTGGGAATGTAATCCCCATGTGCTCAGGCTCGGAAGATTTTTGGGTGTTATGCAAGCATTCTGAAAAAGTTCAAAGCAGCCTCCAGATGAAACACACAGGAGTAGCTAGAGATATGCAGCTGTAGGAAAGAAGTCCTGTGAGAGAGAGGAGCAAGAAGAGCGGAATGAATGAAAGAAACAACCTCAGAATATCTTATTCCATCTCAATTTCAGGAATAAAATTTTTCATTGAAATTCCCTTTGAAGAAAAAAAAATCAAATAAAAATGTAACTCAGGGAAGTCTCCTCATTCCTTCCTTCCCAAGCTAAACAAAGCTTTGCTGAAGAAACACCAAAGCTGATATGACTTGGGTTCAGGGCAAAGCTGGGGACTGTTTTTCATGGGTGTACATATGTCCCGGCTTGGCACTCCCATCATGTGATAGAAGCCAACAGCCAGTACAGGACAAACTAAAGGAAGAGAGCAGTGCAGGGCAGGATGCTGAAATCACTCCCAGGCTGCAAATGGTTTGGAGACTGCAAGGGAAACCTGCCCAGGTGTTAAACATGCTCCTACACGCCTCCCTTTCTGCTGTCAGAGACAGCGTTCTGGCCTGGATGGAATCTTGGTCTAACTTAGTTTTATTCTCATTTTCTTCTCAGCATTTCTTCCAAACAGCAAAGACAGGGGACAGATTTCCTGTGAAGGACAGCAGAACAGGAATGCAGATACAACCAAAGAGAAAAGAACAAGGAGGTCAGAGGACAGGAGGGAATGAAGTACAACAGGCTGACCTCTGTAGAAATACATGTAATCTTTGCTGAGTCATAAGTGAACGTAAGTTTCAATTTTTTTTAACAATTAGAAAAGAGTTAAGGACAAGGTCTTCTCAATACAGCCTTGAATTAAAACATTCGTTACTAAAAATGACCCTTCCAAAATCATTTCAGAAGAAGCTGAATCAAACCTACATGTCTTGGCAGCAAACAGGGATTTGAAAACAAACAAGTTTCTTACATCTTCAGCTCACTTATACTGGAGAAAGGAGAATTCTGCTTACAATACAGTGTAGCACTGACTCCCCTGCATTCCTCCCTACCTTTAGAAATCATATTCCTACATTCTCAATGTTCAAAAGCTGAGGGAAGTTGTTCTCCTTTTTTTCTTTGCAGTAATTAAGTCCCCTGTGCCAATGAAGTCATAAGAAAACAAGACTTAGATCAAAAAGAAACAATTTAATCTGAACACGTGACTTTGTCTATGCTCCCACTGAAATCACAGGCAAACCTGGTAAAGCAGCAATCACTTAAAAATTATTTACAAGAACTTTTCAGGAGTGGGGCAGCCAGAATAGTTGTGATAGTGGCATTCATTGCTCCTTAAAACATATAGAAACAAGAAATAGTTATTATTAGTAAGTAACAGCAAAAAAGCAATCAACAATCTGCCATAGTCCACAAGGTATTCTGGCATTTAGCATTTCAGTATTAAATGAATAATTGATATATACAAACCTCTTCTTTCGTTTTCTTATTTTCTGCTCTAAGCTCTTCATATTCGCCAATAGCTACACAAGGAAAAAAAAAAGAAAAAAGTCAATATAGCAGTACCTCTTCCCAAATTAGCCCTTCATTTGATTAAATTGATAACTCTTCTGTTTGTCTACACAGACTTCTTCTGTAACATGGGTCATAAACTTCATTAATAGCTTATTAATATCTATGAACTGGACAGCCTTCTAGAATTGAAGCAATTAGGAAGTGTCTGAAAAAGATGGTAGCTCCCAAAACAATCAATTCTTGATCAATGTAGAGTTAAACAATCTTATTGATTGAGTTCAAAAATTACAAGGTGAATATACCGGTTTGCAGTGACCATTTTAAACCCACACTGACTCAGGTTACAGATCAATCCTAGAAAGAATGGTTGGTACAATATATGGGTACCTGCCTTTACTTTGTCCCTACTTCTCCTCATGTACCCAAAATTCCTACCCACCACCCATGCCCAAGAAGCAGGAAAAAACAAACAAAAATCCAACAGGTAGATGAATGAACAAGAAAGCACACTGGTGAAACAACACATTTCCTACACAGAAGCACAAAGGCTATGCCTCTTGGTCTCTGCTCCACTGCCAAGCTATTCCCTGTTCCCTTCAGGAAAATAAGGGAAGAGACTTCTACTATCCAAATATAAGAAAAGGAATGAAAACTGTACCAACAGATACAATTCAAGTTTCTCCATACTTGGAAACTGCTCATGTTTGTTCACCTTTAAGGCAAAGTCATTCTTGCCATTTGATACTTTACAAATGACTAAAAAATGTAAATACAATTTGCCCCACCCTCGACAGCTCTCTTTACAGGCTTCATGAACAGAGAACTCTGAATCATTAGCCCTGAAGGAAAAAACAACAGAATATTCTGGGCTATAGCTCTTAAAAACATATTCTCAGCCAACCCCGCTCTTTCTTACAGTAAAAGAGTAAAACCCCAAAATAGCCAATGTGAGTGAACACAGCATGCTCCTTCACAACAGTGACCTCACTTATTCACCAAGTGCTCATTCCACACCTCAGCTGGCCAGAAAGGACTGTCCTGTAAACATATCAATGTTCCTTATCAGTATTAAATTAAGTAGCTAACTTTTTATGCAGAAACTCCTTTAATTGCAATTTAGCATTTTGATTTTCAGCTGTGAACCTGTGTCTCCTGAAACTGAATTTGCTAACAAAATGTAAGCATTATCTAAATTAGATGTTTTATATATTAGGTACTCACTATGGCTGAAAAGCACTTATTACTAAAACAAGGCCATAAGGCTAAAAGTATATAATGACTATAATTCACAATGAACAACAGGAAAGACACCTTCATTTACACAGAGTGAGGTGCTGACTCTTCCAACTCTTTTTATTAAAAATTAATCAACCTCTTTTCTAAAGCTGCATATTAAAAAGCACAAATTAAAGACAAAAAACCCCCAAACTTTAAAAATGCTACATGCATATATTTTAGTATTTATACTGCAAACCAGGGTAGCCTTCAAGTCGATTTGAGAGCCATTCCATGCCAAATCAATAAGTAATGCCACTTCAGGATTTCAAATCTACTTATTTACTCCAAAAATAAGTAGAGCTGTCAAAGGAAGCAAGTGTCACTCCTCTGTTTTTGCTTCCATATCATGGACCAGGCATGTGTTTACTGGTGCAGCAAGAGAAAGAGCTGACAGTGCAGGAAGTCCTCTGCTCCAGATGAAATAAGCTATGGTAGAAGTAAACTAACACCTGGCTTTTTGGATATATTATTAGAGACAGAATTACCCCTGTCAGCACCAGAAGCTTTAACGGAATTGCTGCCACCCCATTGCTCCCTCCACTGTACATGGAATAGGAAGAACCAGGCCAAGAATGCTGTGAAAATTCTCAAGCAATGGCCTCCTACATGTACAGCATGCACTGTGAAGTGCTGTCAAAAGGATCAAAAAAAGCCAAAATGGACCAATTCTTCCCTTGTTCACCATGACAGGCTCAAAGATCCCTTCTGCTAAGCCAAATGAATCAGTATTTCAATAGGATGCAGTTAGGCACCAGCAGCACCAGACAGGTGCAAACTATTTCCAAACAGTGCCTGGGTAGCATTTTTAACACCTCCTTTGATCAAGGGGAACCTATGGGACAGCATTACACTCATCACCTCACAGCAACCCCAAATCTTAACTCACAATACACAAACCTATTACCAGGCTTAAAGCCCACTTGGGCAAACCAAGCTTTTGGTCATGTATCAGTTGCACTTGCTGAAACCTACACAGCTCAATTACCTAACAATTGTTACAACAATAAACAAATAAAAATCACCTGTGTAAGTACACAAAGATAAGTGTTAGGTACAAATACTTTAAGTCAGCTCTTGCATCTGTGTTCCCATACGACTTGATTTTACTCAAATCTGTGAAAGTGTGTACATGTAAATTTAATTAAACCCCGAATTTGCATCTTGCAGTCTTACAGCTTCCTTGAAAAAACAGGACAGGAAAACTAAACACACCACTGCCTGTTAAAGACCAACCACTCAGTTCACACCAAAAGATTTGCCTTCACAAGTTTCTAAAAAAAAAAGACAGGGTTCAACACAAGAAACTGAAGTGGGAAAAACACTTGAACTCTAATACATTCAAGCAGGATGGGTTCTGTAGGGAATGATGGTTGCTGTGTATGAAAATGTACACATAGGTACATGGGGAAAGAAAATAGAGCAGTGACTACAGAGGGGAAGACAGCAGGCAACAAGGCGTCCTCAGAAATTCCTCTGGCCATAAAAATTACCCATCTGCCACAAAGTACAATAAATTTGTCAGACCACATTAGGAGCTAGTCAATAGCACACATTTAAAAGGTACTGCTCTGAGATACTGCTGTCAGATTGGCAGTCTAGTCTGCTCCTAAGAAGATACATATGAGATGTTCCCTTATTCAAAGGTGCTGACATTATAAGAAAAAGTTTAAGAGATCAAATAGATGATGATTTAAAAAAAAAAAAAGTATACAGGGCCATACTGCTTGGGACTAGAGACTGGAAATCATCACACTTCAATTCCAATTAATTCCAGCAAACAAACACAGAGCAAAGTTAGACCTTTCGAAAATGACAAAAAAAATCAGGCAATATAAATACCTTCAGTATATGTGTGGTTAACAGCAGTTGTTACCCACTGCAATTTAACAGTGACCACAAATGTGGCTATGATGGTGGCAGTGCTGAAATGTAATTTTACCTAGTTTATAACTCCAGACACTTTGATCACTGACTCCTGTTTTCAGCTGAACAAAAAAGGGACTATTACAGAAGATGTCTCTGTCTTTAAGGGCAAGGTACCAGCAGTGCCAATAATATCAAAGATAAACGAAGCAATCTTCCAGGCAAGTAATCAACTACTGTTATGACTCAGCTGCTAGTCAAGTTTGCTGTCATTCCTCAGGTCCTACAACCAACCACTAATAACACAAAGTTTTGCCAAACTGCTTTTTTAAGTCTTACCCATAGGAATACAAGGGCCAGTTGAATAGAAGTGTGCATCACTGGAAACATCACTTAAAGTACAGTTAGGGAATGGTAATATTTATAGTGAAGCAGCTTTATTAAACCATGACATTTCAGAAAACTATTTGAGGATTAAAACTCAAACAACACTTTTAAGTCCAAAATATCAATACAGAGATCTTGTTTCTTCATGATGCTCACCTTAAACTTGGTAATGGAGCAAGCTGAAGAATGATCAGTATCAGGTATCTGAGTCTAACACACAGGACTTGGAAAATTCAGTATGGGTGAAAGATAAGAGTATCTTGCACACAGACGGCTTCAGTGTCCTTGTTGCTGCTCAGAGCTCTGCCAAACGAATTTGCCCAAGCCCTGGAGAGCTTCACAGCTGCCACTGAGAATTGAGTGGGCAGCTACAAAACACTTGCCTCAGGTTCAACCTCCTGGCCTTGGTTAGAAGCATGAGCAGCAGCTGAAATGTGACAGCAGTCAGGACAGATGCTGCTATCTGCCTTCCCCTCCACCTGTGGCACCACTTCCCAGACATTTCATTTACCTGGTGCCAGGCAAGTCTCTCAAGACTAGAAAAACACATCCTGAAAAAGAAACCAAGGCAACAGCTACTGAATGAATATTTTCTGAAACCTCTCCAAATCCATTTGCCTTTTTCAGAAATCTGACTACACATCTTAGAATGTTAGAAGTAGAAGTTAAAATGTTAGAAGTACCTGAAGCCGTACACCACTCTGAACAAAATAAATATAGGACAAGTCTGTGTACCCATAACTCCAAATATTCAGATCCAGCAGACCCTCCCACCAACTGCATTTATTTCCAAAATAATACTGGTATCTACATTTGACAAGAAAATTACAAGACTGTTTAACAGACCATTGTAAAATTATTTGAGGGAAGTTGGTAGTATCTAAGAAGGTCTTGTTACCAATAAGAATGGAGGGAACACTATCTATTCCAAATTACAATATATAAAGAGTAAGCAAATTTACTTATCTACAATAACAATATATTTTATTTTACTATTAATATAATTTATCTCATTACCTTTTCACTGCTTGAGTTTTTCACTCTAGGCACCAGACTCATCAGTTAACACAATTTTACTACTGATTTAACTATGTGTGCTCCCATATTTTTTTGCATAGTTTTGGATGTAAAACAAAAGAGTATTTTTTTTTTCCCACTGGTTAACTTTTTGCCTACATAAAACAACTTTCATTCCAGACACATAATCACAAAAGTGTATTTTAGCCTAACAACAACACACTAAATTCCTGTGTTTAAGGAGGAACATCCACCAAGAACACAGCCTTACAGGACCAGGTCTGCCAAGTACAGCTTCTATTTCAACAGCTCAGGTGGATCTGGGACAGCCAGTACTCAAATTACAGTAACTTTCCCTTGAACTAATTCCTCTAGTCCAGTAAAATTTCCTCAGACATTAAAGGATATCCAGCCCACTGGAGGAGAAGACTTTCAGAGAGCAGAACTGCTCTAAACAATTTCAACAGGCTCAGTTTTCTCTAAAGAACAACACAAACTTGTCTTTTTTGAAACTGATTATTGTCATTTTCACAAATGCTCTTTTGGAGGCAACACTACTGAAAGGAAGAACTCAGTCAGCAAGAGAACCAGACTTTGACCTTATTTTTTGGTCTCAGACTATCAAAACATACAGCTGTAAGATGATCATTTTACACCTAATGAATACTTCCAAGGCAGAATCTATTTTGTGCTGATGGTAATCGTGAATTTCCAAAGCTGAGCATACAGGAAAAACCCAAAAAGTGAAAAAGCAGGTCATGAACAGTCCATTAATATTCAAATGAAACTTGGTTAAGAAAAGCTTCTGCTACACAGCAAAAGTGATGGAGCACATTTACGGTCAGAATGAATGACAGAAAAATGGGCACTGATGAACCCCTGTAATTTCACTCTTTAACACAACTTTGTCCAATAGGTCCTTTACAAATTGCCCCTCCCTGGCTCAGGAGAGCTCAGCTCTGGGAACTACCAGATGTGAATTCCAGCGTGGCTCCTTCACACCTACACATGGAGCTGTGGCACAGGAGGCAACACGAACTGCCTGGTGCACAGGAAGATGTTCACAATTCAAACACATCTTCAAACGCTTGAACGTGCCTACATTACTACTTTTTATCTTCCTGACTAAGGCTGCAACTTTGCTAGATCAATCTGGCTCAGGGACAGACTGACCACAGAGGAGTTAAAAAACGACTTATGAGCACCCAAACTCTTTCCCATGCGCCTACTTGCAGAAAACTAAATATTACAATGTTCTAGATTCTGAGTCAAGCTATGCACCCATGAAACTAACTGAACACGGTGAAATTCCGGCCTTTTCTGCTAAAATATTGAAAGTGACTCTCACACTGGCACCAAAGCAGCCCAGGACGGAACTTCTGAAGTGCTACAGAAACCGAGAGCGCATCAGGACGAGCCCTGAGCTACCAGCGGGAACTCTGCTGGCTGACGGGGACTGGCATGGCAGGTCGGGCTGGGATCGGATCCCGCAGCACGGAGCGGGAATGGGACAACGCTGGCAGGTTAGGCAGAAACTGGCTCAGCTCCTCGGAGGGACAGCCTGACACGCCTGGAGCTGTCCGGTCCTGCGGGCTCTGAGGGGCCAGGGCTGCACCCAGGCCCATGTGCTGCTGCTGCTGCTGCGGCACCGCCGCCTCCCGCCACCGCCATCGGCCCCCGCGACGGCCGCGCTCCCTCAGCCGCTGCCAGCTGCGCTGGAAACATCACCGAGTCCAACCCATGTGCGGCCAGAGCGGGCACCTGCAGGGCGGCGAGGCAGCCGCGGCGGGCGCCCACACGGGGAAGAGCCAACACGTTCCACTCCCCTGCTTTATTTCACTAAGGCTTTTATTCTTTCCCTCTGTATGGGCAGAGCAAGGCCTGGGAGCGGGGCCGGGGACGCCCAGGCCGCGCCCGCCCTGCCGCGCCCCGTGGCCCCGCCGGGCGCGGAGCCCTCGCCCCGCGGCGGCCGCGCTCCCGCCGGCCGAGCCTGGGCCCGCGGCGGAGCGGGGAGCCGCTTTCTCCAGCGCCGGAGGCGGCGCCGCCCGCCCGTACCTTGGTCCTTAAGGCTGGCAAGGAGCTCCAGCTGCTTCTCCTCGTCGGAGCTGTTCATCCTGCCCCGCCGCCGCCGCCACGGGCCGGCGGCTGCCCCGCTGCGCTCCGCCCCAGCGAGCGCGGCTTCACCTGGCAGCGGGCGGGCGGCGGCGCCGCAGCCCCGGGGCGCGGCGGGCGCGGCGAGCGGCCCGGCCCGCTCCGCTCTGCACATGCCCAGACTCCCGCGGCGCCCCAGTGAGCATGTGCGGGTGCGGGCACGGCGGCCCCGGCCCCGGCCCCGGCAGCTCCGCCGGCGGGCAGTGCTCGAGCGGGGTCTGACTCCGGCAGCTCCGCCGGCGGGCAGTGCTCGGAGCGGGGTCTGACTCCGGCAGCTCCGCCGGGCGGACAGTGATCGGAGCGGGGTCTGACCCCGGCAGCTCCGCCGGGCGGGCAGTGCTCGGAGCGGGTCTGACCCCGGCAGCTCCGCCGGCGGGCAGTGCTCGGAGCGGGTCTGACCCCGGCAGCTCCGCCGGCGGGCAGTGCTCGAGCGGGGTCTGACCCCGGCAGCTCCGCTGGGCGGGCAGTGCTCGGAGCGGGGTCTGACCCCGGCAGCTCCGCCGGCGGGCAGTGCTCGGAGCGGGGTCTGACCCCGGCAGCTCCGCCGGGCGGGCAGTGCTCGGAGCGGGGTCCGGGTCCGGCCCCGGCCCGCCTGGCTGCGAGCGGAACCGCAGATCTCTCCGGCTGGAATAGGCTTTTGAGGTCATCGAGCCCAAACTGTGACCCAACACATCCATGTCAACCGCACCACGGCACCGAGTGCTATCGTCAGACTCTCTTTAAGCACCCCAGGGATGGTGACTCCACCACATCCCCGGGCAGCCCTTTAGACATTGGTCTAATGACCCTTTCTGTGGAAAAAGTCTTCCTAATGTCCAGCTTAAATCTCCCCTGCCTTTAGACTGTGGCCCCTTGTCCTGTCGCTGGTTTCCTGGGAGCAGAACCTGATGCCCATCTGGCTCCAACCTCTTTTCAGGGAATTTCAGAGTGAGAAATCTCTCCGGAGCATCCTCCAGGCTGAAGACCCCCAGCTCCCTCAACTTCTCCACACAGGACATGTGCTCCACACCCTCCATCAGCTTTGTTGTCCTTCCCTGTACTAATTCCAGCCCCTCAGTGCCCTTCCTGATTTGAGGGACCGAGAACTGATCATGGCACTTAAGGTGCAGCCTCACCTGTGCCGAGTACAGGGCAAGAATCACTTCCCTGTTCCTGCTGACACTATTCCTGATACAGACCACGATGCCTTCTTGCCTGTTGACCTGCACTCCCAGGCCCATTTCCACCCTTTCACTTTCCAGGCACTCTTCCCCAGTGTGTTCTGCTGCAGGGTTTGGTGTGGCCAGGTCTCTGCACTTGGCCTTGTTGAACCTGATGCTGTTGGTCTTTTCCCATTGATCCAGCCTGTCCAGGTCCTGCTGCAGACCCCAGGCAGGGTTTCCCACAGCATCAGTGCCTCTCCCAAGAGCTGGGATGAAGCCCTCCTGCTCCACTCCCCACACAGCTGCCAGTGTGTTGCTGTATTTTTAATATGCCCTTTTGCATGGCTTGCATAGCACAGCTTTCCACTGAGGATCTCTTGCCCAGAGGAGTGGTGGGGACATTAAACAGCTGTTTGAGTGCCTCGGTACAAAAAAAAGCTAAAAGGTTTAAAAAAAAAACTGGAAGGTTGCATTACTGTTTGTGAGGATCCAAGGGGAACAATTGCATGCCAGTGTCCAGTGCTTTAAGGAAACTTTGGAATAGCATTAGGGCAGAGGGTTTTGAGAGAGACCTGCTGTGTTCACCTCAGAACACACTTCTCTCTGCTATTCTCTGATGATCCCTTTCTGAAAAAGGAGGGGATCCAGTGGTAATCTCTGTATTAAAATGATTACCTTACCCAGTTTACCCCAAGGCTGAGAGTAAGTGCAATGCAGAGTTTGTTTCTGTACATTTTGCTGAGCTCCAGCAGCAGTCAGCTGAGCAGCAATCTCTGGACTGGCCTGAGCAAAGGTACAGTTCATACTCCTCCCTCCCTCCCTCCCTCCCTCCTTCTTTGGCAAACACTCTGGGCAGGCAGGTCAGAACACACAGATGTGGCAACATTATTTAGAAATACCAGAGAGTGAAAGGAAAGAGACCCTGCTACAAACAGTTGCTCAGTCCTCCTGCCTCCCCTACAGTATTCTCTAGTTTTCTCATTTTTATCTAGTAAACCTTTAAAACATGAGGAGGCTCTATATTGGTGCTTTACAGCCCTTTCTGTCCTACAGGTGGTTAATGACACGTGTAGCATCCTGGAAAGAAGCCATAAGAACCACATGAGCTGTGCTGACGTCTCAGAAGCGTGGTGTGCTCCACGTAAGGCAAAGGAGGCAAGTTCAAGTCAGCTTATTTTGGACTAGTCAGCACAAAACACCTTTCACTGTACCAAATGCAAAGTTATGAATTTGTGCTTCTAGTCATAGGCAAGGAGTGGGAAATGACCTTGGAAAACCAAGGAAGGCTCTGTAAAGGAAGTGGGAGGCAAAGTGCAAGTAATTATGTAAGTGCTGTCAGTAAGGTGCTGCAGCAAAAGAATGGGTTTATGCTGACAGCAGGACAAAAAGTTTCTTCTATAACACTGACAAGACCAAAATAAATTTTCTATATCTAGTTCTTTAAAAAATGGTACAAAAATTTTACAGAGAAATCACAAGAGAAAAAAAAAACTACATAAGGTTTGAGGAGAGTGCTTTGCAATGGGAGACCTCAAACCCTTGATCTTTTTAACTGAGCAAAAAGAAAACAAATTATTTGGTTTTGGCAATTTCAATACTTTAGGGCTTTTCAGCCTAGTGGAAAAGAGTCAACCAGAATCTGTGTCTGCAACCAAAAGCTGAATGTAAAAGCTACAAATAAAACCACACATCAATAAATGCCTCCTTTGGAAGGAACACAGAGGTCCTGTTTAGGTCCTTGGAGTTCTGGGATGACCTTGGTTTTGAATAGCCCCCACTTTAAGTCAGAGGAGTTTTGCCAGTGTTTTACTCTTTAGTGTCCTTTCCTGGGCTGCCTTGTTGGCTTCCCTTCAGCCACAGGTCTCATTCCAAGTCCCTCTTCCCACTGCCGATATCATTCCATTTCATTTCCAAACCAATTTCCTTTATGCAGTGGAATAGCAGGATTTGCAAAAGAGTCATTGTGGGGTTGCTTATCCCTACATGGTGCCAAGGCACCGGACATTTTCATCCTCCAACAATGCTCTGTCTGTTGTATGCAGCCAGAACAGGGCATAAAATCCCTTTGATATCTGCAAAGACAGCAAGTCAATTCTTCCATTATTTTATTTATTTATTCAAGTTAAAGTAGCATGTCCACATCAAAAGAATTCACTTCCATAATTTCTGTATTAGGGCTTCATAATTTTTCTTTTTGTTTTTATTCACTTACATTTACATCCAGTTGCAATATCTTGAAAAGTCAGCATTTAAAACAAGAATCTCCTTGTTTCAGACCATGTTGGTTGCAAGAATAAAATAGCTGTCACTGCAATAGTATTATTTATTTTTATTATTGTAGTAGTAGTAGTAGTAGTAGTAGTAGTAATAATAATAATAATAATAATAATAATAATAATGTATTAAGCAATTGTTGCTAATATTTTTCTAATTTAGGAAATAGCTAAAGGTTAACTCTGTTTCCAACAATCAAAGTCCTTTGGGAGGCCAAAATTCAGATGGATTCATCATACCATCATACCTCTAGATTCCACCAACTGCAATGGATGAGAATTTGTCTGGTATTCTCAATTACACAGTAGTCATCAATCATATAAAGTAAGATAATTACAGAAAATAAAAGGAAGAAAATAATACTGGAAGTTCTAACTTTGTCTTACTTTGGGATAGATCTCAGTGGGATGTTGGACACCTCCTGTTATTCTGACTAATGCTTGAACCTGATGCAAATTATCAGTTCCCAACATGTGTTCCCAAGAGTTCCCTACTCAGGCTGTTGTACCTGCTTGCATATCATTTTTTCAACTTTTTTTGTGGTCCACCTCTTGGATGAGACTTTGATGAGTAGTCAAATGATGGACTTGGCAAATTGAAAATATCACAGAATGGCAAACTGGATCACTGGTTGCAGTGATTAGTCACATAACTACTAAATTCACAGGATCTAGAGTGAAGACCTAGGAATTCATGGCATAGTAGAATGTTTGAATTTGGAAATTTCTAAAAATAAAATTTGAAACAATTACCATGTCTATGAACAATTTTGTCCTGGGACCACCTAGAGACAGTAAAGGTGAACTTTATCTATAACAAGGATTAAAAATCCTTAGGATTTTTTTTTTTCTCATAAATTAGTTATTTAGCATAACAACACTCATAACTGGGCATACAGAAGTAAAGATTTTGGTAACCTGTCAAATAGGTACCACAGTCAGGAATTTGATTTGGTTGTTTTATTTATCTATCTATCTATCTATCTATCTATCTATCTATCTATCTATCTATCTGAATATCATATGCATATTCCCATTCCTCATTTTGGGATAAAATTACTCAGACCTTTTAATGGGTACCAAGGCAGCCTTACCTTATATAAACAAACCCCCAACATCTCCAACAACAAAAAGCAAGGAAGGGAGCAGAGGTTCCCTCTGGCTGGGAGAGAAAGACTTTCCCTTTGGAAGCAGTGCAGTCCATCAGTCCCTGCTAAGCCTGAATTGACTCCTGAGGATTCATCACTCTCCTGTTGAGAAGAGCTACCTGGTGGAAAGAGCCGTGGCTGCAGGCTGGTTGTACCCTCAGGGCACAGCTACAGCCATATGTTTACTACTTTCAGAGCAGACAGATTTTATGGAAGTGGGGGGACAAGATAAAATAAACTACATAATCACTGCACAGATAAACAACTGTCAATAAATTGAAAAAAAAAAAAAAAAGGCAATAGCTATTTGAGCATCTAATTAACACCATGAATAAGACTAAGCAGCTTGTCTTGCTGGGGTAATGTATATTTTTCCATCAAACCAATCAGTGCTGAATAATGACCAGCATAATATATCAGGGTAAATATAAGCACTTCTTGTCTCCCTAGGATGGAAACTAACTAATCAGCACACATTCAAACTGGAGTATAAGTATGATTAAAGATTTAAAAAAACCTCAGATAATACAGGTTCATTTGAAAAACTTTAACCATTTGATTAGAGACACTAGCATGATCTTTGCTCATCATCTCCATCTAGGATGGTAAACATGTCTGTCTCTCTGCACAGCGAAAAGGCACAAATTGATTGGGGGTAAAGCAGAGGAAGATGAAGTATTTATTGTGGCATTTTTAAATGCTCTAATTGTACCATAATTGACAATCCTGGATATTAAATTTGCAACTGCAAAATATAACTAGGCAAATTAAATCTACTCACCCTTCCTAGCCATTCATTGTACTTTATGGATGCTCACCTTATATAATTTGACTGAAATGGTTGCCTCCTCTATCTTCAAGCACAGACAGGTGGTGGATTTCACCCACTGAGGTGTGAACATCTGCCAACACCTGCAAGGACACATATTTAGAGATAACAAATAGCTCACTAGTGAGATCTCCCATGCTTCCAGCCTGTCAAAGACAAATATGATGCATTTGAAGAGTTAGAAATTGAGTCACTTTCCAGACCCCTTTCCTGAATTGGGGGACCCTGTTTCACCAGTGTCACTGGAGAGACTGTGTGTTGCAGTGACTTTTTTGTGCTCCACTGGGGTTCTTTGCTTTGTTCTGCAGCAATTTGGATAACTGGGCTGCCAGAGCAAAGAAGAAGAGAGGTTGTATAGGAATCTTTTAACAACTAGGTGTTATGTGATGACAAATGACAATAGCAAAAAAGTCTTTATTTTTTTTTCCCTAGGAGGAAGGGATGATCTACTAAAAAAAAAAAAAAAACAACACCTTAGCCATATAGGATCAAATATCTCTGTGCTCATAATTTCATGGTGAAACATGGACATAATCTGATTTTGGTGTGTACAGATGTTTATGATGGAAGAAATCTTAGGGAAACATCTCACTGCAAGCTGATGAAGTCTCACTGAATATAAAAACTTATTCCTTGGTAAGTTATTCCTGGAGCCTGCAGTGCTATTTCATACTTTGTTCTTCACTAAACAACTAACATCATGTCAACTAAATAATAAAATCAGTTAGTTAGGAACTTAAATACATTACTATACAACAGTCAAGGTCTTTTGGTACTGATCATAAGCATCTTAGTAGACTATTCATTATGCATAGCTTTTGAATTCAATGCCACTGTTATTTTGCCTACATCTTTATTATGCTGCTTTGCAAAGTTGCCATCATAATTAATTTCTACCGAAAGGGCAAGTCATCTCACTTTTATTAAGCAATTTTGCAGCTTATGAAAAATAACCCATTGCCCTGCTTCCTCAACACACTTTCCATCTAGTATTTATGTGCAACTGGAGCCACTTTGTCTGTCTCTCTCTCCCTCTCAGTTGAACTTTGCATACAGCTCAACAGCAGTTGCTGCTTTTGTTCCTGTTACAGACTTGTCCCTTTTCTGGTGCTTGCACTACCTCTATTTTTCCACATAATTAGGGTCAGATGCTAGTTCCCTGAATTAAAAGGCATTTGGGCTCTCCTTCCAACAAGCCTTTCTACTCCCTTCTTGCAAAACAAAGCTGTCACATGCATTCTTTAGCTGGTGTTGGATTACATTACACCACTTGACCACACTTACTACACTAAGATAATTATGCCAGGTATTTTGCTGATAAAAATCACCATGATGTTATTGTGTGCTGTGGACTTTATCAGCAGAAAATTGGGCTCTTTTTAAGAATTTAGGGACAAACCTCAAAGTTGCCATAAGGATTCTCACTGGCTTAAACCAAAATTTCTGGAAGTCCTTCAACGACCCAGAGGTAAAGGGACCAAGGAGTAAGCAAATTTATTTCCATAGAAATATCACACAAACTTTCTGCCACTTGCCCAACTGTACATCATCAGGTAGCAGAGAAATATGTCCTTTGCAACTCTGGATTTTGATGATTTAGAGTGCCACAGGCCAGCTCCTACAGCTCACACAACCAGTGTTCCTGGCTGTGCTATAAACAGATGAAGAAATTATGCAATAAATCTTGAACTAGAAAGCCTGAGAAGCTTATAAAGGGCTGCTCAGAAAGGATAAAGAAACTGCTCTCATGGAATTTTACTGGTACTAAACTTGGCCTAAAGTGTTAAAATTTAAGAGAACTCCCTGCTCTTGGAGCCCATGCAGGGCAACATTTGTGTGAGGCTGAGCCATGGGTCTGCTGGAGCTGGGGTTTGCCCTGTGGCTTCTCAGCATTTATTGGCCTTTCAAAAAGCTGCAAGTTCCCATCAGAGTTTGAAACCAAGAATCACAGACAGTGAAAATGGAATACAGTGTACCCAGAAGGGATTGGTCCCACTGGGCCTTTTGGTCAACAGGACACTCCAGTGTGCCTTCTCTATTCTCACTCTGCCAGTGCTTTTGATTTGTATTGTTTTTCTACATTAAGGTTTCTTAATTAAAATAGATGACAAATCAGGCATTAGCCACATCTCTGGGCTAATCTGTCAGTCATGTGCTGGCTTAATTGCATTATTTTTAACTGACTTCCTTCACATTCCAAATATCAAGCCTATCATTACTCATATGTAAGAAATATACACTAAGTATAATAAAGTACACTAATACTATGTGGAAATACTGCTTTTATGTAAAACAAAATGGAGGGAGTATCAGAGAGGGAAGTTATTTCCTGCATTGTACAAAACTAGTGCAATGAAACAATCTAATAAATCAGAGTGTTCTCACAAGGTGACTTGTTTTGTCAGTTGAGTGCTTGAAATGCTATCTAATGTCTCTGTGGAAATGGCTGAAAGAAACAACAGATGTCTCAGATTTTTGCCTTTCATGTCTTATTAAAATCAAGAGAAGATGGAAAAGCAAACAAAGGGTTACTCATCATTTTTCTCTCCCTGGAAGAAGTTCCTATGTACACCGCCTACAAGAAGAGGCAGTGATAACTGAAAGACAAAAAGCGATTTAGATAATGAAGAACATTTATAAAAGAAAAGATTCATTAAGAACACTATTCCCAAGGATAAAAGGTGGAAAGGAGACAAATTCTGCAAGCAGCTCATGTGAATAACGTGGCAGTGCCACTGCAGCCTTCAGCAGAGCCATCTTGTGTTTTTCCCTGACCCTCGCATTCAGCCGAGGAACCCTGAATGAGAGATCTGATTTGTGCTGGGTATTTTTGACTTCACTCCCTCCTTCAGCTCTGGCCTCTGAGCCACATCACTGCTCTGCAGGGACTGAGAAGCTCTTCCCTAAGGAAGGCTCAAGT
Source organism: Muscicapa striata striata (assembly GCA_030060385.1). Classification (NCBI taxonomy): domain Eukaryota; kingdom Metazoa; phylum Chordata; class Aves; order Passeriformes; family Muscicapidae; genus Muscicapa; species Muscicapa striata. Next base: position 193,050 of record JAREIS010000023.1, on the reverse strand, counting down.
GATTTGGAGCTTCTCGCTGGATGTTTACATCAGGCTTTTCCACTGTCATCACCTGAGATATCTCCAACTCCTATTTTCATCAGCTCCCCACACTGCCTTACATGTGAAGCAGCAATGTTTGCCATTGTTGATTATCTGCTAAACACAAAGAAATATTAAAATCTGCTTCACATCACTATGGAAGCCACTTACACTTTGCACTAGAAGCCAAAGTAAACACCCAATCTCTTATTCTGTTATTTTCTCCTTTTGTTGCTGCAGGAAGATGAGTATGTAATTTGCATTGGCTATACCAAGCACCTCCTGATAAGAAGAAAATCTTATCAAGCTATCTTAGAGAAAATGCATATGCAAAATGTGACCCAAGCAGTATTTCTGAGCCCTGTTTCAGCACAGCCTGGGGAGCACACATCCAGCCACCACAGCTGGGTGTGTCACTGTGTGCTGGGTGTCACACAGCCCACCAGGGTGGCTGGAGTCCTGACATCCCCTGATGATGCCTCTCCTGCCACTCCTACACCCCCACAGGCAAAGTTCTGAATCAATCCAGGCTGTGAATGGCAGCACTTGATGAAGCTTTAGAGAAAAGATGCCAGAAAAGAGATCAGACTGTTCTGTAGTAAAAGCCACTTATAGGAGATGTGCAGAAATCCAGCCAAGATACTTGAAAAAATAGAATAATAATCCTGCTTTTGCATTCCTGAGCCAAAATATTGTAGAGGAGTACACACAGAGTAGGTTGGCTTTGATCTTAAAATTTTTACACTTCAAATAAGGAAACTGGAGAGAAAATGTTTCTTTCCTTAGTTATTTTCATTTAAGACCTGAATCCCGAGGTGTTGATACCAATGGGATGTGCTGATGTGCTAAGTGCCACTGAAAACTGACAAAAAACAGTTTTTAAACCATTCAGTGAATGATCTCATACTTAATGCCAGAGGCTTCAGGAAAATATTGGGCTGATGGGTGGTATATGCAAACTTGTCTTTAGGGAAGGCTGTCCTCAATTAGAGAGCCATAGAACAATTTTTAAAAACCTCCAAACCTGTAATAAACTAATTTTTGGACACTCCCTACAAAGATTCAGACCTTTTATTTATATACAGACGCATGAGAATCAAAACACTTCCTTACCTATTGTAAAAGTTTTTAGACTAACTGTAAAGCTGTGTCACAAACATGTCTTTACAAGGTTTACTTTTGTTTATAGAATTGCCAGAAATATAATGATGTGGACTAAAGCATTCAGTGGCAAGTTTCTGAGTAAAACCAAATTTTGGGTTTGTTTCAGTGGTTACGCTGCCACTAATTTTTGGTTCCTTAGGGAAAAAAATAATCAAATCTAAACCAAAGCAAATTATTGCTGCTTGGTTGGGAAGCTGTAGCACCTCACCACCTTGTGGCAGCTCTAAAAACCCAGCCAGGGATCCCTGTGGTGGCTGGGAAACCTCTTGGCCACACAGTTTGGTTTTGCCAAGGCAGAACACCACGAGGGATGGGGCAGGGGAGTCCTGGAGAGCACTGCCTGGGTCAGAGCAACCCAGAGATGGGCTCTGGAAAATCCATCCTGAATGATCACTCCTGCTGGAGGGAAGCTGAAGACTATCCTTACCTGCCTCCTGTCCCTCCCCTCCCTAGGTTTTAATATGCTGTAAATTAGGAAATACCTCTAGGTGATGTTATAAGACAAACCCAAAATAACTACCCTTTTGAAGATGACCTGTCAGGTGCTCCACTTTCCAAAGAAAAGATTTGGGCATGTGCACCCTAAACAAAGGTTCTAATCTTGACAATTCTTCGCTGGAGCAGGAATTTACAGCTGCAGGTGCAGGATGAAGGAAGGAAAAGGGAATGCTGTGAAGGGGGCACTTAACCCCTCTATTAGGCCAGGCTGCTGTAGCACACATTCCTGTCTCAGGACAGGATTACAGCTACAAGTCCAGGCAGCTGCATCCCCTCCAGAGAGGGGAAGATACAGGTACCTGCTGTTATTGAAATCAAGTCTCCCATGCCTATAGCACTGCTCATGTGAGACAAGAGAGTCATCCCTACAGTTTATGCAACACCACCAGCTGCAAGATGTTTCCAGACCAGCACACTTCCAACCTGAGTCCTTGCCCTAAATGAACTGACCTACAGGCACAGCAGCATTTGAAGAAACCACCCTCCCTTCCACCAAACACATCCACAGGCCTCCAAGCCACTCCAGAGGCATCAGAAGAGCCAAAACCAGGCAGTCTGTATTGAACAGCAGATCTCTTTTGGAACAAATGCTTGGCAAAAAAATGCTTTTACATTTTTGCTTCCTACGGTGCCTCAGAATGGTGTCTGTTTAACTAGCATGTGCTTATTAATCTGGTAAGGAAGGCATTCTGGTGTGGTTAGTGAAAAACACAGGCAATTGTGTTTTGCATGGGAGACAGTCCAGCTTGCCAAGCTTGTCTAAACAGTCTCTTCTGCCCTATCATTTATGAATAACTCTTTTACTTCTACAAAGGAATCTGGCTCTATTTTATGGAAGTAAGGGTCATCCTCTGACCAAATCCATTGGTAGGAGGGGTCTGAAAATGAAGGCAGCTTGCAGGAGTGAGAATTGCTGCCCATCTGGGGAGAGCTGGCACTGAGGGTCTATGAGATCTCCAGTCCTGGCTCTGGTGCAAGAGTCAGTAATGAGTCTCAGACCCATCCAGATCTGATAAAGTCCTTGGCAAGCACCAATGGTGATTTAGTCTCTGTTCTTTCTGCTGAAGAACAACAGAGTGCAGTCAAAAAACACTCTAAATTGTCCCACTCCCAAGTCATTCACACAATTTACCAGTGCTGACAGATGCTGATACCTTTCTGTCCCTTTCTAGAAGCTAGATTTATTTTTTCAACAAATAAGTCTTGACCCAGACTGGGTTGGCAACCTAAAGATGAACAGTTTGAATTTCAATTTCCTCTCTTATGCAGTCTCACCAGAACACATTCCTATGTATCCAGAGCTACTGACAGCCAGCCACACTTTCAGTAAATACAAATTTTCTGACTCTGCTGCTTCTAATGCTCTACTGTCTCTGTCTCTGACCTCAGTAATACTTTTGAAATATGTCTTAGGCTTGGGTTACAGGTTAAGAACCAACTGGATTTTGTCAAACAACAGAAAATCATCCTCCCTTCAGGAGCTCAGGAGGAAATATCTTCAAAATACCAATTGCTTTTTGGTTCTCTGATGTGTGGGAAGAAGCCAACTGTCTCAGTGGAGCTGCAGCAAGTTCAATGTTTGTGCAAATGATAAATAATGCAAGTTGGACAGAAATGTATAAAAAAGGGAGTATCAGGGGAAATATCAAGCAAACAAAAGACTAGGTCAAATCCCAGTAGGAATGAGAGTTCAATGAGATGGGCAGTATTTAGCATAGGAAATCAACCTTCTGGTGTGTACTTTGTCTCCCCCTGCCTTTCTGCCCTCCTCATTTCTTTCAGCTGCTCAGCCAATAGAAAACATTGCACTGGTCAGATATTTTCCAGGTCCCTTCAGTTCCAGTTTCCCTGTGCTCATAAAGCTCACCATCACTCTTTGGAGCTATGGGATTACACACCTGGAATTGCTCAGGTTTGTGTCATTCAGTCTGTTTGCACTGCAATGGCACCTGACCAACTCTAGCTGAACCCTGTGCTCATCATCCTAGCTGCTATAAAAACTCTTGCACACTCTGTACCTGCTAAACCTCTCCACCTTAATCCCTCCAAAAAAAACCTGGTCAGCTTCAATAGGTAATACAGAGGCTGGTGTAAAGGAATAAATACCAGTGCTGTCATTAGACTGCCTCTGTTGCTGTTTTTTCCATTTCCTTTTGCCTGTCAACAGACCTTGAGCTCATGACTCTGGCCCTTTTGTCCTTGCTTGGGCACATTCAACATGTGGGATTCATCACCCTCATAAGGGTAGCATCTGCTTTTAACTATGCAGGAATTCTATAAAGCATTGTTATCATTGGTCCAAGAGAAGAAAGCTATCAGCACAAATATCACAGATGAACTGAAAGAAGATTTTCAGGATATATAGGTCTGAAATATTTCTGACAGGTCAGCTAAAAATGCATTAAAGCAGAATATAACACTCATCAATCTCAAGAAATGCTTTTCTTTCCTTGACTTCTACCCATTGGAGCAAATCCTGAGTCTCTAAGTCAGCTTGACATACTGGGGCAGAAATGAGTGAAAAACACATGTAAAAAACATTGCAAAAGCTCTGTAATAAGCCTCAGTATCTTAACATTACTGATATATACAGCAGTCATTCTTCATAGGTTTGCTCAGCGTCCTGAGCAGCCAGGAGCCACACTCATTTTAGATTATTCTTGTTAAAGAACGTCTCTATTGACATAAACTTGGAGAGCTATATCCAGAGAAGAAAAGTCAGGTCTTACCTCCCATGGAAATAAATCAAGAGAGATGAGTGCAATGAAGGACAGTGACAGAGCCTGCTGTTGAAATACTGGTGTTATAACCAGCTCAATTGCCTTCTCACTTTGTTTTGAAGTAGGTCACAGGAGAATCTAACATTGTTTTCAAGTGGTTAGTGGACACCTTGGAGGAGCCACCAAGAAGTCAGAGCCAGCAGCAGTGGAGGAGTTGTTCTCAGCTCCTGGCCAAGCCATTGTGTGGATCAGAGAGGTTTGGGCTCCCAGCCCTCAGCCCCTGAGCTGCAGGGCTGCCTAAATGGGCTGGAGCAAAGCAGCCCCAGGAGAGGCTTTTGGGCTGGTGGAGTCTTGCTAGACTGGAGTCAGGTTTGTGGTCTGATTGTTTAAATAAAGAGCATCTTTGTGTCTGTAAACCAGCAGGGATATCTGAGTGGGAGATCTTCCTACCTGGGGACAGGGAATGTCCCAAAAATGTCTTAACTAAGACAACTGTGTCTTAGCAACTCAGAGCAGGAGATGACCCAGGTGTCTCTAGGTGGGCAGGGACACTGCAGTGCTCCATCCTCCCTTCACTCATAGACAGACCACAGTGAGGTTCTCAGTACTTCAGCTGCCCTAAACACCATTTATCCCATGCAGCTGAGTTTATTGTTATGGAATTATGGAATTATGGAACCGTGGACGCTCACAAATATGAGGACTGCATTGCCTAATTCCTCAGCCAATATTACATGAATATAGTTTAAAGTTAACTGCATTACTGATTCATACTGAAGGATGGCCTAATCCATCCCAGGGATAAATGTAGGCTCTGCATAAACTCACTTAGCTGCCAAATACAAACTGGAATATGGCTTTATTCTTATATAAATAAAATACCATCTCCTATGATGGTAAACAGGAGCTATATTTAAAGGACCTAAAGTACATGATGAACAGTCTCAACCATTTTACAAAAGGAAATGTAATAATAGAGGAAGAGAGGTGTCTTATAAAAATATTATAATGAAAATGGCATTCAGAAATCCATTAGCAAGTGGCTGTGCTTCATCACAGGAAAGTATTTCAAATGTAAGCAAGGATCTTTGCTTTTAAAATCCTTAATGAAGACGTAAAGTACTAAAAGCCATTTGGAAATCTTAAAAAATGAAAGCAAGATCGTGCAGCAAAGCTAACACCTTGGTTCATAATGGATTACAAGTTGATACTGTTGTTGTTGCATACATTACTGGAGACCACTCTTATCTGAGTGAATGAAGCTGCAAAACTCACCTACTTTTCTTCCTTGGCCTCCTTATTTCTACTAAGATTTGCCTCATTTATTGATCTCCCTGATGAGTACCATTAGCAATGGATGAAAGAAGGTCATTTATTGAAACTTCCTTTTATGAAATTAAACAAAATGCATTCAGGTGAAAACTGAATGGAAAGATAAAATAGGCACTGAAAACAGGTAAGGGGAGTACTTGTGGAGGATTGGGTTTTGAAAGATAGCTCAAAGTTTGTTTTTGGTGGGAAATTCAGTGTAATCTGTACATTGCAAAGATCCCAATGGTTTTTAATGAGAACATTAGGATTTTTAGGTGTAGAAGCTCCTAGTTGCTGTATCCTGCAGCAGTATCTAGAGATCAGAGCCTCCCAAAGAAGATGGTGAAGACACTGCTAAAGACTTCTTCAAAATGTCCTTCACTAAAAGGCCCTTTTTCCTGTAGATGTACACTTCAGACAAAACCTGTGATTTTTTTTTTATGACCACATTTTTTCCAAGTGCTCACCCCCTGTCATTTTGCTGTCAGGTTGGCTATAGCAGGGTGTGTTGTGCAGCCACTGAATGTCTCTGAGGAATGCAAGGACAGTTTATAAGGGCATAATTTCACTTCAAACAAGTCATTCAGTAGTTCATTGCTTACTCTGCCATGTCAAGGAAAAGAAAATGCCCTGGAAGTTGCAAAGCCCTGGAGTTTATCCTTTGCCAGTAAATGAATCGAAGAAAACCAAGCTGATACCTCATATTTTTTAATGTAAACCACAATTAAAGGAATCCTGGATTCTGAGGTAGGTGGTATCTAGGAAAAGGATAATTGGAATATCTTCTGCAGCAAGAACAAATGTTGTGCCTGGGCTGGTAAAGCTGGGCAGCTCTTCTCAGTGAGCTGGTACCCACTGCTGTGTTTTGAGCAGTGCATCTGTGCTGCTTAACCCATGTTTTCTGTGCCACACAGAGAGCACTGGGGATGTCCCATGGCTGGTCAGCAGGGCACGTCCCTCCACATGTGCCAGTTGTACAACAAGTTCCAACTCTCATCACTATAGTTCCAGCTACAACAAACTTACCAATTTAATGGGAGTCTTGTATTCCCTTGCAGATGCAGGGGCACAGCCTCAGCTCCTCTGGACACTCTGTGTTTGCTTTCAGGCATGCTCACCCTGCAGTACATTAATACACTGTTTGGTATGTAGACAAAAGCATCATGCAGCCAATTATTGAAAATTAACTGCTTGGCTAGGACTGAACTTCAGCACCTTTATAGTGAGTAAAAAAAACCCAAATCCCTGAATATATTTAATTGTAGAACCATCCCCAAGGTCTCACCTTTGGCTGTCATTCTGTCAGAAGTCAAAACACACCCCCAGACTCGCTGGTCACTTTCTGCTACAGGCAGCATCTGCTCCTGGTTTGCACTTTCTGAGTAGCTCTGAGAGTAGCAGCCTCCTTGCATCCTTGCAGGAAAGGTTAATATTCAACCCTAGACTGAAGGAACCTGGCCTTGAGCTCTCAATTATCTTAAATACAACCTACTACGCTTATTAAAAAAAAAAAAAAAAAAAAAGATGCTGTAAGAGCACACACCTGCATAAAGGATGAATGATTCACTTCCTTACACCTGATGTAAAAGAGAAGCCAATATCTTAAGTGTAATAAAGTTGATGAATTATGGGCTTTAAGAGGCAGATCTTGCATTGGAATAAAGAGAATGCAGCAGGCAAACACTGTGAAACTACTGTATATACACTTCACAGCTTAACAAATAATATAACAATGTATAGAGATTGATTTTATAATACCACTTAATGATTTCATGCACAGTAGCTATTATAAAGTGATGTATTGTTTATTTGTTCTGTCAATGCCCAGCAGTGCCTGGTTATTTGTCTCCCTATGCAAGAAGGGTGTTGGCAGAATCTTACCTTGAAGTCAGTGCTGGTTTCTAATGGTTGACCATTCAGAAGGTGTTACAAAGGCTGAATCTATGCTGATAAATAGAGGAAGTCCAGGAAAAAACCACTGTCCCCAGGGTTAAAAGGCTCAGCCTGGCTTATAACCTTGCTGCTCAGGGCTAGATCATCTTGATGGGCCATGTGTGCACTACACTGGAGGTGGCCCTTGGTATTTCTTATGTACACTGTGGCTTGAGACAGAAATAATTGCAGTTTTAGAGCTTCTCTTTAACTTTCAAAACACATGAAATAACATAAGGGCTGTATTGCATCTTGCTAGTTTGGTTTTTTGGGGGTTTTATTTGGTTTGGTTTGGTCTGGTTTTTTTAATAAGAATAAACTACCCAATGTGTTGGGCAGTGAGATTGAGATGTGGGTGTCACCCAGCTGTCACCCAGACCCTGCTCTTTCCTGCACTGAGATTTTAGGCACTTAGCATTACTTTGCTGACATGGGTTTTTCAAGTGGCTGCGCCTGATGATTTGGGGCCAGAAGTGACAAAGAAGCTTCTCCCTTGCAAAACCAAGGTGAGCACTAAGGGATGGCAGATTGGGAAAGCAAAGCAAAGCTCATTCTGAGCACGAGAGTCTGGACATGAATCTTTTGAATCCTTCACAGGGACTTTTCACATTGCCATGTGTTCATGCCTGGGGAGGTAGCTGCTTGTTTCTCAGGGCTCATGGGTATCAGAGCCAGTTCTCTCCTGAGCTGGGTTATGCAAAGTCCCAGTACGTGGTGAAAGTTGTGCAGCTCTCTGGGGACAGTGGCTGTGTGGTGGGACAAAGACACGGGACAGGTGTTAAGAAAACAAACATCTAAAGAATAAAATGGCTTGTGCAGACTGATACAGCGTGTGCAGGTGTGTGCTGCACCTCTGTGGGCACATGCACCACTTGGGTTCTCTCTGGTGCATTTGGTAGTTTGAGTTATACCTGTCAAACCCCAGGCCTGAACCTCCTTCCTTCTTTGGACAATCTATTTCCTTTTTCTTTGAATTTTACAAAAACCTCCCTACTAGTCCTGGACAGTGGCAGAGAGGACACTCACTGTTCCAAAGCATCTTTATTTGTATGATTTATTCTATTTCATATCAAGCTGCCTACTCTTGTGGGCACTGGCAGATCAGAGCTGTGTCTGTGCTTCTCCTGTAGTACCAGGGAATTAGGATTTCTATGTACTAGGATTTCTATTTCAGTGCCAAAAGGCTTTTAGCCATGCTGGTACCAATGGGGATATTCTGTCTTGTAGCTACTGAATTTTTGGTCTGGTATTATTGGGTCAGCAAGGAGTTTGATGTTGCATCCTCAATGGACCCTTTTTATTCTCATTATTTTTTCTGCGAGAAAATAAAGCTTTGAAACTGCTCAAATGTTGTTGGCCTTGCCTTATTGCATGTAATTTTGAAGCATTTGTTCCAGGCACACTACAATTTTTGCCATTTAGTGATTACCTTTAAATTCCACGAAGCCTTTTCTCATGTGCCCTTGTGCAGTGCTTTGGGAGATTGTCTGATGTGAAAGGCACTATTACACATTGAACTGATTATTGTTGTTTGTTGCTGTTAACACAGACAAGAAACCCTCCTGGCAGGGAAACAACTTCTTTGCTAATAAGTATTCATAATTTGTATCTCAGCAAAAGATGTAAACATATATTATCATTAAATAGGCTGTAATTTTAATTGCCTATAAATGTTATTAATTCTGATTGTGATTATTCAATAGGTAATAAAGATAAAGGCTGTCAAAATTAATTAAGTACATATTCATTAAATTCAAGGTAGCTTCAGTTTCTTTATTGCACAAATACAATTAACACTTAATCTGAATCTCAGTAAGTTACATAATCATGTGACTCAAAATAAAGGGAGGATACAACCTTGGCCTTTTACTTTTTACATGGGAAAACATTAATGATGCTGACATTGGAGACAATTAGACAGTGTCGGCCAATTGTTTTTAGTCAGCTTTCTCTCACATCTGTGGTGTCTACAAGCAAGAAGGGCCATTGTTTCTGCAGGCCTCCGTCGCGCTTTGGCTCTTTGTGCTAACCGTCAATCTCTTGCTGAATATCAAAGCTGTGAGGAAATTAGAACAGACCAGCTCTACTGCACCACACTAAAGCTTAGCAGGGTGCATCCACTATGCTACTAATTAGGCAGTGGCCAACAAAATAACCTGTCAATGTGTGCTTGCCATTTCCCACACACCTGCATTTCATACACTAATAAGCGTACAGCCGTGGAGAGAAAGGAATAACTGCTGAAGTGTGAAAAATGAACAAAATATAACAATGTTTCTCTCCCCACCTATACTACTGCCAATTACCATTTAACATTAGGTAGAATCAACATGTCGGAAGAAATACAATACAGTATCTGAAACTAAAGAGGGGGTAGGAAGGAGCAAAGCCACACATAGCGAGTGTATTAATGTTTGCTGCAGAACGTCACACTAAGTGGAATCTCTCTTTATTTGTATAAACCAGGAGGCTGAAAATGATCGTGATTAGGGTTTTTCTATTCACGTCAGCCTGGAGAGAAATCCATATTTTTGTTGCTTACCGAAAATATGTGAATAAAACCAGTGGCAAATGACTGCTCCAGTGCAGTTCTAGCAGCCTGCATCCTTCATGTGCAGCAGTGCAGCCAAGCCAGCACAGGCTGACTCAAGTTCTCATCTCCCTTTGATTTACTTTCAGCCAGTCACTTGCAAGCCTCTCTAAACCTTCTGTGCACCATCCTTCCACCTTATCATTCCTTCATTTGAAATCATATCAAACAGGATGTCAGTGCCTGCTTGCCCAGTGAATTTATTACATTTGTGCTGATATTTCCTGTTGTGAGTCTTTCCCTTACCATACCCACAGTTAGAAAACTCCTAGAAATTACTTTTCTATCTGAGTGATAAAAGTACACAGAAGTGTATTGTTATTACTGTTATGAAAGTGGGAGGAGGAATGCTTATGCAGTGATTAGAAATACTGTGTTTGAAAGCAGCTCATCCTCGAAACACAGAAATCAGTTTTATTACAAGCGCCATGGCATCGCTGCGAGCTCACACAACTCCCACTTACAAGCCCTTGTAAATTGCTAGGTTTTGTACCATAGTAATTCTCACACCATATATTTCCTTCCCTTTCCCTTTGCTTTAATGCCTGATCAGATTGCAGGAGTGATGATTTAGAAGTGATATGCACTGAAAACAAAGCAGAGCAGAAGTAAAGATATTAAGTTAGGTGAAAAGTGCCTAGGGCCAAGCTGCTAAGGCCACTACCTTTGCCAAGGGTCTGACTCAGCTGAATTCAGCACTTCAGACTTGGAGCTTTTCCTTTTCTTCCCCTCTTTGCGCAAACCAGAGGGTTATAAATGCAAATTTACTCATATGAAACACTGTAGAACTCCCTCCCCCTCCATCCTGATGCATACACTTAAATTCTCTCTTTTCTTTTTTTCTTCCATGGACATGAGCTTTGGTGGATCAGGTAAACGAAGGGCAGAACTCCCTTCAAAAACAGATTTATGGAAATATATCACTCTGGAGTAGCCATTCTACCAGGAGTCTTCAATATAAAGCTGAATTTAAAACACGAAATGAAAACCAGAAGGGCCAATGCTATGTGTAGATGAAGCTGTTTTCCTCTACAAGAAAAATCACTTCATCTCAATATGTAGGAGAAATGACTATATTGTTATGCTATCCTTGATGGAAATCATACAATAAGGGCCAATATTCAAATGGTATTTGTTAGATACTTTTGAACACCACTCTGCCTTTCATTACACTTTATCCAGGAGCAGCATTTTCAATTATAAATAAAAACTTTCTCCGCCTCTTCCCACTTGAGCTCAAGTACAGAAGGCCCCTATTTAAAATGCAGCTCCCGAGCAGGCCACCAGGCCGCCTGTTCAGCTGCCAGTGGCTTTTGTGTACAAAGATGTTAATTGGTCCTAATCCCCTCCTAGAAGCTGTTTTGGTAGCCTGACCTGGCACCCCAAAGGACACCTTGGTGTGAAAAACTAAAGGGCCCATTGAAAAGAGAGTGAAAAGCAGCACTGAGCATTCCAACACATTTTAATTTCAGGAATTAAAAAAAAAAAAAAAAAAAAGGAAAAAAAAAAAAAAAAAAAAGAAAAAGCGAGGGGAGGGGAGGGTGTAGCCAGAGGGGTGACGGCAGAGGGGGGGATGGCACACATCATCTTGCTGATTCTGAATTGGTCCTACAAAGCTTTAGTAACCATGAAGTAAGCTCTACAAACACCCTTTACACACACACACGCATCCAGAAGGAAAAAAAAAAGCCAAGATCTTCTTATATGTCAGCATCAGGTTTGGATCTTTCTTCCACTTTGTTGTTTCCAATGGCTGAACTCTGTTTTGGAGAGCTGAAGGAACCCAAACACAACCCAAAGTCTGACATCCCTTTTTCTGTCCTCCTCGAGAAGAGCTGGGTAAATCCAGACCAAAGTTAGTTTCCCTACAGATTCTGCTGGCACAAATAAGCATCTAGGACCCGGAGTAGAGAGGACATTTTTTATTAGGTACTTACAGAGCAATTGGGGTGGGGGTAGGGGCGGAGAGGGAGGACTGGAAAAGGGAAAAAAAGGCAGCTCTTATGGCAAACTTATAATCAAATGTACACAAGAAATGTTAGATACAAACACTCCCCCTCAGAAAGTTGTAAAATGCTATCTGTCCAGCACGCCATTGTGCAAAATGTACATTTACAGCTTGGGTGGTAAATTATGCTAATAGAATGCACAAACCTCAACCGTGAGGTTTTGAATTTTTTGACACAGTTCACAGATCAACTTCATAGGTCAAAGGAGTTTGCCTCCCACAGCCTGATAAAGTAGAGGGATATACAGTCTGTGTATATTATTATAATCTTGCTGAATGCAAGTTTTTGAGTAGGATATATTTGGTATATTTTCATCCCCGAATTTGCTCATAATGATTATTTTTCATTAGACACTGCTCCAGGCAAGGACAAAACACTTAGGAGACTCTTTTCATGGAAGTGTTTCAAGGTGTTGAATGCAAAACCCTGGTAATAAAAGCTTCCATAGCACACCAATGTATGCAGAAAAGAAGCTACAGTAGCAATTCTTTCCAAAGAACAACTGCTCTGATGTACTTTATTATGAGCTTTTGCAGTACAAGAGGAAAAAAAAAAAGGCATACAAAATGTTAGATTCCTTAACCAGCAGAAATTTTCTGCTCAAAGAACAGGGGCCCATGGTTAGAGTTGGAAGGTAAGACAAAGACACGATTCTTGCACAATTACTGTAAAACAAACAAACCAACCCCCTGAGCACAAAGCGCCTGAGAAATGTGGAGTATCCATTTGGAGAGAACAGCAAAAAGTGCTGCATTCTCCTGCCCATCTCCTAAAGCACTTCTGGGCATCAAAAGTTTGCAAATAACATTGTTAGCAATTTCCAGACTCATATCAAAATATAAGTATATTTTAATGCCAAATTAAGAAAAGGCAGCTATCAGAATTTAACCTTGTTCAGTTATCTTGAGGTGTCTTTTAGATTTGAGTGTTTGATTCACTGCTCTCATCATGATAAAATTACTCTGTCTCTGGCATGGTATTTTCTAGATCAGCTGCTTAAAAATGGTATGGTAAGGTGTATCTCAGAAACAAGGTGGGACCACAAAAGCACCTTAAAAATGGATGAAAATGAAGATGATCAAGCTAAAAAGAATTTTCCCTTGGAAGCTGAAAAGTTCAATGAAGGGAAATGTTAAAACTTCAATGCAGAGTAAAACGGCTGATAACATTCCTTTTCCCAGAATGTATTTTGCTTTTTGAAGTATACAGACATATTTTAATAATTTTGGATGTTTCATGGATTTATTTCGGTTTCAAATAACTTCTTTGCAATGAAAGCAAAGGCAGGAAAGAGCTCAAAGGGATGCAGGGATACAGGGTTTGGGTAAATGTTTCTATGTGCAGCCCCTAAGATATCCTGGAGGAGCTGCTCAGCAAGCACAGAGCATCTGCTGATTGAAAAGGGGGCATGTTTGAGGAGCTTTAATAAAAAAAAAATCAGAATCAGTTCTTAGACCTAGACCTGTCTGTGAGTCTGTGAGTCATCTGCAGGTGAATCATGCTCTGTCTCCTGAACTGAGCTGATTATTCACACGAGTAAGATGAGCAGGGCTTGTTTCAGGGTCATCCATCTAAGTCCTCATTACAGAACAACCCTGAAGTTGCCTGAACTGAGGCAGCAGAAGAGACTGGACAAACAAACCCAAAAAAATCCTGCTGCAAATCCCACTGTGTCTCCCCCAGCTCTGCAATCTTCTCTGTTACTGCACAGGGTCAGAGCAGAAGACAAACCTTACCTGAAAGCAAGGGCTGTGCCTGGAAACCACAGCAGCTCATTAGAAATGTAAAAAAATTACATTTATTTTCAAGGGGGTTGAAAAGCAGCTGCTCCAGAGCACTACATGGTTCTTGTTTTTCACTGGACTGCTCAGAGAAAGCTTTCAGATGAAGCCTTGCCTATGAGCTGCTGCTGGTGTGTGTGGATCTGTACCTTCACCTCAGTATTCCTGCACTTTAAAAAAAATAACAGGGAGACAAGCAGCCTCTGAAAAACACTCCTTTCTCTTTTGGGAGGTGAGTGTATGGTGAATATGTCAAACTTTTTTTTTCTCCCCATTCCAATCATTTCCCTCCACTCCCCCTCACATTTACAGCTCTAGTGGTATTTCAATCCAGTTAATGTTGTAATCCAGTGTTGTAAATGTCACAGGGGTTAATCTCCACCAAGCTTTTAAGAAAATAAATCAGCATTTTGACTGATTTGATACTTTGAAAAAGTTTCCACCCACTCCTCCTTTCTTTTCCTGATGTGGCAGGAGGGGTATTAAACTCTGGGTGAGCCTATAAGAAACTGTTGGATATTTTCTGTGATCCCTGCCAGGTGGCAGAGAACCACAAGAGTATACAACTCGTTTCTGCAGGAGATTAGTAAAATAGAAGGATTCCTAAATGAGGGCCTGATCCTGATGGGCACCCATTTGTCCCCCTTGAATTCTGTAGCAACTGGGGAAAAAAATACAAAACAAAAAATTTAAACAAAAGGGAAAAATGAAAAAGGAGAGAATGCAGTGGCATTCCTTGCCCTTGGTGCACCCATAAAATGTTGAGCTGTCTGCTGCATAACTTCCAGGAATTTCTAAATTTGCAGCTTTTGAATTTACATCCGAGGCTTTTGAGAGGCATTGGTGGAGATCACAACCACTCACACCTGTTTACATCGGCACTCAAAGGATGCTACTCACTCTAAACATCTCTCCAAACATCCCCCTGGCATAGCAGAGTAGAGCTGGGGAGGGCAGCACATTTCCAGGGTGCAACAAATGTCCTTGTTCCTCTTTTTGTGGATGTCAGCAAGCAGCAAAGCAGGCGGCCGGGAGGGAGGGGCTGTGCTGTGTGTGATGCCAGCTGCTGTGCTGGGGGAAGAAAGGCACACCAGGAGCAGGGGCCAGAGAATCAGCCAGCCCAGAGCCTCGAGGGTTCCCCCCAACCCCAGCCAGGTACGAGGAACCCCCACTGCCCCATCCCCACTGCCCCATCCCTGGTGAGGAGCCTTATGCCAGCTTTGGAGAGCAATGGCAGGGGTCAAAACAGAGGCAGCAGCACTGCAAAGTTAACCTAATCTCCTCAGAAGGATACAGAATATTTCTGCCATGATTTCATTGTCAGATATGCCCAGAAAAATGAAGCAATTAAATATTACAGGTGTTCTCTGCACACTCTGGGTATATCAATGAGATAAACTTCTGCTGTCCTGCTCCAAATGGAAAACATTGGTATCTGTGATTTAGAAATGAGGAGGTTTAACACAAAAGCTGGCACATGGCTTTCAGAGATTATCTGTCACATAATCAGGAACAGAACATAATGTTTAAAATCTCAGAAGGGTGTTGGTGGGGCTTGACCCTACACCACACAATCTGAAACCTGCTGGCCTTGAACCCAGGGCCAAGAAATCTCCCAAAGGAGGTTTTACAAAACTCCAGAATGTTTAACCTCTCACATAGGATACACATCCCCCAGCTCAGATTCAGATGATAACAGCGGTTTTGTGAATCAATTAATTCATTTTCCAAAAATCTCTATTCACTTTACCTTTTTCTGCAAAAGTCTGGCAGTATCAAAATGTGAAGTTTTTTCTAAAACTGCTTTTAAATGAAGTACCAAAAAACCCATCCTTGTTCTCTCTAAATCACCTACATGCCTAGAAAACAGTGAATACCCAGTGAATACACAATTTAAGGAAAATCAATCTACATCTGTCCCCAAAAGCACAGCAAAGGTAGCGGATGTGGCTTGGCTTCCTGTATTTGCATTTCCTTCACACAATGAGTGGATCTAGTTACATTTGTTTCACCTTTCAGCTATTTCTCCAATTTTCCTTTCTGAATGGAGGAATTTATCCCTTTTTTTTCTCCCAGAGTCAATGCTGGGGAGGGAAGCAAGGAAGTTATCAAAGGGGGGAGGGTGGGGAGAACAGCCTAGCCAGAGCTAAGGCTGTAATTACCTTAGAAACATAAAGGTCTATTCTCTCATTGCTGAAAAAGGGGAATTACACACATAACTTCCATTAACATTAATGGGGCTCACCTACATAAATCCCTGGCACATCAATGGGAGAATAGATCCTGTATAACTATAGGTACTGTTTACTCAAAGGAAGTGTGTACCAAAGCATACTGCCTAAATCAGGATAGAGTGGGTGAAAGCTCTACCTTACTCATTTCATTGTCATTTGCTCTTGAAGGGCAATTATCAAGAAATTATTAGGTAGTGGCATCTTAATATCATGCTCTCCTGCCTTTTTACTTCTTCCCTGACAAAGGCAAAAGCTGACAGAATGTAAAATATTTTCATAATGGATTTTTTCCTAGTTGTTTTTCTGGTACTCCCCCTTTTCTACAAACAGAGACACACATCACTTGTGTTTATCCCTCTCTGCTCTGTCTCTGTATGTGATTATGAAGGCTGGGCTGGTTTATAGCCAGTAACATAAAAGATAAGGACTTTATATCTCTTTCTTTTCATGGATATAGGAGAGAAAGTATTTGCCTTTCTTTTTCTTGATCTGCTGTTCAGAATGGCTATTGCATGAATGTCACTGCAGATCCTGCTTGTAGCAAGGGATTCAGTGTTCACCATTACTGTTAAACACAGTGCAACAACATCTCAGTGAGTCAGTGCAACCATAAGGAAAGAAACCTGGGAGCTCCAGCTACCTGCAATTCTTCAAATTGCTCCAGATTTTGGAATGGTAGGACAAGAATAAAGAATATTTAGAGCAATCCTGGAAGAGCAAATCACCATCTGACACTTTATGGCTGTAAAAGTTAAGCTCCAGTAATTGCTCCTGACCTTGGCAGGCTGTCTCAAGGCACTGCCAGCACCAGCATGGTGACAGGGGTGAAATGCTGAGTCCAGGCAGTCTCATTACTGAACACAATGTCCCATTCCCTGTATTCCTAAAATACTGGTCTCAAAGTACCAAATGGTTAGTTCTTATTTAAATCTTATATAATTTACTCTTGGTTGTGGGAGGTTTTTCTATTTGTTTGGGTTTTTTTTTTTTTGTTTTTAGGGGTGTTTTGGTTTGTTTGGTTTGGTTTTGTTTGTTTGTTTGTTTTTTGTAGGTTTGTTTTTATTTGTTTTTTGGTGTTTGTTTTGTTTTGTTTTTTGCTGTTTTTGTTTTTGTTTTTTTTTTTTTATATTAAGAAAGTGTAGTTCAGAAAAGCATTGATTTTTGGATGAGGCAGATCTCACCCTCACAAAGGAATTGAGTGAAAGGGAAATTTCTCCAGGCCATGCAGAGCAGGACCCCAGACCTGCCCTACCAGTGAGCTGCCTGCTCTGATCCATCCTCTCCTTCCTTGTTTGCTTTTCCCTGGTTTATAGGAGGCTCTCTGGCTGCTCAGAGGCTTTATGGGTTTGGGAGGGAATGCTTTACCCTACTGTTCCAAGGGGGATTTCTCTCTTTAAGGGGCTCTTTAGCCAGCTTGTGGTGCTCTGTATCCCCTCTGTTGCCAAAAAAAAAAAAAAATATATATATATATATAATATAGAATGAAAGCAAAATATTGTGTAGCAGAATGTAACTGAGACACATGGAGATGGTGTCTAATCAGAACCCCCAGCTTAAGGTCTGGAAGCACTGTCTCAAAGTCATCCTTTGGTCTGGGAGTTACCAGTGTCTATTCTCAATGCAAGGATAAAAGGAGGAACAGAAAATAAAATCCAGACCTATTCAGACCTGCTATATATATTAGAGACATTAAATGGGAAGATTTGTGAAGAAACACAGCTGATGTGAGTGGCATGAGTCTGCTCAACATATCATAATCAGAGAGGGAAATCATTTGTGATGGTCATGCAGCTCTTCTAGGCATCTGCAGAGATCATATCAAATCTATTTAAAATGTGAAATTTCTGGTTCTGTACGTCAAAGTCAATTATGTCCCTGGCTTTGAAGAGGGCAGGGTTTCACTCCCTATAAACACAGAAGGATAGAAGTTCTCATTGTTGGCTTCTTTGGAGCAGCTCCCTCAGTGATTCCTCATTTAATGAGGTGTGTCACTCTGGCTGTGAGGGAAAGCCAGGTTCTGCAGACCTGATTTCTATGAAGTGTGGGTGAGCCAATGTGAGTTTGCTTGAGTAGGGGCTGCAGATGTGGCCCTGTGTTTTGATAAGCTAGCCCCCAAAAAATTGCTTTATAAGCAGCAAAGGTGGGCACAGCAGGACCAGCCAGTCAGGAGCAGGGAATACCTTTGGAGAATTTGTGAAAACAGGGGAGAGATTTTAAAACCAAAAAGCCATTTTAGTTACAAACAGGTATCCTGTAAAGCTCTTAAAATTTACCTGCTCAGCACAGTATGCAACTAGGTGAAGTATAACATGTTGAGTATTCTTGGAAAAATTAACTTCCCTTTAGTACTTAGCTGCCCATTTTTATGCTGAACTTTTGCCTTTCCTGGAAGTTCCTCATATAAGCACTTGTAACCAGATTTTACCTACCTGTGCAATGATCAGGCAGGAAGAATACATGAGGCATGCTGTTTTCATCTTCTCATGTCCTAAGCATGGAAGACTTCTGCATCAGTCAAGCCTGACAATAAGCCCTGGATACAAAATAAACTAAAGTAACTAACTCAGCATCATCTAAATATACTTCCTCATAAAAAAAGCAGCAGTGCCCTGGACCACTTGGCCTTCCTGACCTGCTGTCATCTATCAAATCCTATTGATAGAAATAAACCTTGAATAAAACTGCTAACACATCTCTTCTCTGAGAATAGCTCCTGACACCATACTTATCTCTGGTGCCAGCTTGGGGCTTTTGACTCCTCCTCAAAATGCATGTTTGCACCCTGTACATGCTACTCACTTCTCCATCTTTCTTCCAAGAGAGCACAACTACCTTGATGTGGGGTTTAACTTCTGCAGGCAAAGAAATGCTGCCACATTTCAGCAATATTTGTCAGTCAACAAAGACTGTGATGCCAGTTGCTGATCTCAGCCATAATTATTGAACAATTTTTTTTTCTTTGGAAACACACAATTATCAAATTCATTGTAGACATACTGTATGCACTAACTTAATTTTAGCTTTATAATCTTATAATGGACATCAATGAATAGAGGATTAGTCAAAACCTATTAATAAAGAGATAAAAGAGGCCCTCAGATATTTTCTTTCATAAGGCACAGTAAGCTTCAAGTCCTGCTTCCAGAGCCAAGCCCAAGTACCCAGCTTGCACAGTGGGCAGCACAGTGCAAGAGGGAGAAATCACTCCTTTAAATTGTGGATTAGAAGCAAATCTACCTTGCAGGTCTGACTTTAGTATTCACTTAGCAGTAAATGCCTTGTCTCAGCATCTCTCTCCTTTGGGGTCCCTGAGAAACCCAAAAGGGGTGATAGTGTCCCAAGCCCATGAGAGTTTCTGTTTGCTTTTGCATAAAAATCTAGGCTCTGTAAGGCTGCAAGGACTGTGATGGTATGGGACTGAGGTGGGGCCAGCAAAGGGAGCAAATGGCAACCTCCATCCCCCTCTACTCCAGCCCTGAGCTTGCATTGCTAATTGCAGCAGAGCAAGGATACCCCAGCGTGCAAAATATCCAAATGTGGTCTGCTCTAAGGTGGATCAGGCAGAGCAAAGGATACTTTCTCTGCATGTGGGAACACACACTTATGTGTTTCAACCTGAGGAGGAATAAAAGCTTCAAGTGGTTCACAAGGTGATAACTTCTTGCAGTTGGCCTGATTCCATGCATCTGAAGTTGACAGAAATTTCCTGCTGCCAGCAGTGGAGGCTGGAGTGAAGTTTAGGTGAGCTGTATTTAAAGTTTATTTCAACACTCATTGGAGAATTGTTTGGAAAATGTGGACTAAGAAAAGAGAAGTAACTAGAAGGAGAGGTTACCTGAACATCATCTCTGTGCCACTGGGAGTATTTTAGCTGCCTGGCTTTTCAAAATTTGGTAAGGAGGGAGTGACACATCCTGAGAACTATCCAGTTGTAATTTCTTTTGCTGCCTGGAGAGCAGACTATCCCAAGGCTGTTCCTGCAGGGTGTGTAATTTCCTTCTCAGAACACAGAGAGGTAATGGACAATGTAACCAAAAAGAAAAACAATACTACCATTCCTCCCAGAAAACCCCAAAACCATGAGATGGTTGGGACATAATACTACCTTGGTAGTCCTATGCCTGTATTGTCAGAGGCTTTCTCAGCTGAAAAATTTCAAGGACATTCTTCAGAACACCTAAATTCACTTTTTAGCACCATTTTCAGTTTCAAAGCTCTGTCAAAGTGTTGCTGTCCTGAAAAAGGTCACAAGCACACCAGGTTTGTACTGTTACTGTTGTGATGTTGCTTTCATGTTACACCAGCTCACAGTGAGACTGGAGATAGGAATCTTAAAAACACCCTACATGGTGCCAGAGCAGATGGACTGTGCTGTTCCCCAGAGTCCAGTGGCAGTGTAACACCAAGAAGTGCTGGCTGGACCTTGAGAACTGTTGGCAGAGCTGAGGGGAGATAGCTGTCACTTTATTCTGCACACTTAACTCCTATTAGTATTAATGGAGCAGCACATAAACAGTTGAGAGCAGATCATGGCCCTCAGCCATTTATATATTTCTGCCTCATGTCTTGCATTTTATGGCATTGTTCAGTGGTGTCACCCGTAAGCTTGCAGTCATTGTGTTCCTATTTTGACATATATAGGAGTGTGCATGTGAAATTTATAATGGCAAAAAAGGAGGCATGCATTTTGAAGTGTATCTTTCAGCAAGGGAAGTGAATTTCCTTACGTAAATGCTCCTGCTGCACAACCCCCCACTCTAAGCCTTCGTGTGGCCCCCAAGAGCTGCTTTTTGTAAGCTGCTGGTGCCCTCACCATCTTGTGCAGGACTTGTTTATTTTTATTTCAGTGGCACTTAGAGCTTCCCGAGGAGTGAGGTGCATTGTGTTATGTGCTGGGCACACAGCTGAATTGGAGCGAGCACGGCTTTCTCTGTGAGTGCTCTAGAGAGAGAATAGATCATTAAGGTCACTTGTTTTCCTTACAGAGGCCAAGGCAGGATTGATTCCTACATTATATTCTATCCCTCTATGTATTTTCCCTTCCCAGTGCCAAACAGCCAAGGCACCAAGATATTACTCACTTCCCTTAAGAGAGTCTTCTGCAACCCAGATATCCTGCTCTGACAAAGTTATGCCTGCATTTTTTAAGCCCACATTTTTAAAAATTTCATTCTATTCTTTCCAGATGGGGATTGTTCATGCAGAGAAGGACTCTTGTCACAGAGGGAAATGGGAAGGAAACCGTGGCCCCTGCCAGGGCAAAGAAAGGGTTGGAGGAGGCAGCCTGAGTCAACCACAAGAAGAGTCCCACGAGCTCTTTCTACCTCCACCCACTTCCAGACACTCCTGGCCATGTTTGAGACAGCACTATTGAATCCATTCAGCACTACAGCATTGTATCTGTTCAGAGAAATGCACTTCAACAGGCCAACCACCCTTAAAACCAGCCCCATTGTTTCTCCTAAAAGCCTCATTGAAATCTGTGTATATAACTGGCTGCTGTTTTGTGAGTTAGCCATACTTGTGCATTACTGATTTGAAAATGAATGCTCCTTGGAGGGTTATTTTCCCTGAAATCCCTCTCTCAAAAAAATGTTCCTCCTACCTTCAACAATATCATTGTGGAAATTCCACCCTTTAGAAAGATGATCAATATTGCTTTGTAGATGGGATCTGATAGGAATTGATGCTGGCAAGGGCATCAGAGCAGTGATTTTAAAAATCTGTGTCTCTGTTTACTGAGGAGCAGTGCTACCTGCCTTGCCCAGCAGAGAGACACAGCCACTCACACACCTCAAAGTGCTCCATTGCATGCTGCCAGTGAAACAGTAAAAGCAGCTGGACTAGGAGCTAGGAGGAGTTATTCTACAGACTGCATTTTTCACTATCAAGGTGTCTTGAAGTATCAGATTTGTTTGAATTCTTAACAACACAAGCACAGACTGGGAGCACTGGCAGATCCAGCAAGCAAAGCCAGTGACCCCTATTCCTCCAGGTGAAGGTGCAAAGCAGGGCAGGGTGAAAAGCATGGTAGATCTCTGAAGCATCACTCACGTCTGGCTTTGGCAAAATTCTGGTTGATTTCATTAGTCACACCTAGAAACCCCTCAAAGCTATAGAAATGCATTGTCAGATGTTCTAAATGAAAACCAGCAAATACATCTGATGTCTAAATATCCAAAATAGTGTGACAGCCTTCACCCTTTTCGTGAGCCCCATATTGGTGATCAGCAATTTCTCATCTTGCTCAGAGCTTTGTTGAGGTAGGTGCCTCTTTCAAGATCCAGCTGCAGTTCCCTGCCCAGAAATGCACCAACAGTCAGGGAATCACAGACTGGTTTGGGTTGGAAGGGCTCTTTAGAGGCCATCTAGTCCAACCCCCTTGGAATAAACAGGAACACTTTCCGTTGGACCAGGTTGTTCAAAGCCTCATCCAACCTGGCCTTGAATGTTTCCAGGGGCAAGGACATCTACCATCCCTGTGGGCAACCTGTGCCACTGTTTGACCACCCTCGCTGTAAAAAATTTCATTCAGTAAATTTAAAATAATTACCCCCTGTTTTATCTCTAACAACACTATAAAAAGTCTGTCCTCACCTCTCTTTTACCCCCTTTAAGGTCAGGTGCACCTACAACCCCACTCCATTCAGCTCCTGGCTGGATGTTTTTTTTTCTGCTGTTGCTTGTGTGCAGCACTGAGGTACATGCTAAAACTGGCTTCCAGGTGCATTAAGAAAGACACATTCAGCTCAGGGTGAGGGGAAAAAAATCTCCATCTCCACTTGGAAATGAGGGGTCAAACAAAGCTGTGGCAGAGTGGACTGCTTCACAGAGTGTGGTAATGGAGTTGATGCCATGTGGATGGCAGAAAGTGTACACAATATTGGCCAGTTGTTTGATACTGCTGCTCTAAAGGCCCCAAGAATTAGACCAATTTCACACTAGAAGAGGTGCTTGTTTCTCACATTTTCTTTCACAGTTGGAGTCCTGGTCACTTGTTGATCTTCTGTCCTCATAAAATCTTTCCAGTTCATTTAAAAGTTGGCTCTCTTGTGCATTTCTTAAATTCTTTCTGAAGATCAAGGTTTGAAATGCTTCCTTACTTCTGAGTCTCCCAGGGCAAAACTGTAAAGTGAGCACCCTGACCCCAAAGGCCTTATGCTGCCAAATACAGTCAGCAAGAATTTGTGGTAAATAGGGCTGTGGGATCACACTCCAGTAT
Organism: Muscicapa striata striata; assembly: GCA_030060385.1. Taxonomy (NCBI): domain Eukaryota; kingdom Metazoa; phylum Chordata; class Aves; order Passeriformes; family Muscicapidae; genus Muscicapa; species Muscicapa striata. The sequence continues at coordinate 169,568 of JAREIS010000023.1, read as the reverse complement.
TAAGTACTGACTCAAAGGTGTCTTGTACTTGAAGGCTTCAAAATCCTTTGCTTTGTCTCCAGCCTTCTCCATTGCATCTCTGTGATACACGCTAGAAGTTCTCCACTGACAGATTTTCAAACTTCTCTTTTTAAAATTTTACTCTCCCCATAAAAAACAGGTGGTCATATAAGGCTGGTAAGTTATTTCCTTGAAGTTAAGGACATCTCTTCTTCCCCTATAATTTTAGAAAATATTACTATTGAATCCTTTCAACATGATTATTTGCAAGACAACTCATGAGAATGTGGTGCTGCCTGTGCTGTTCCCTTTCCTTCTCTCAAAGCACACTATGTGCATGAAGATGAATATTTCTTACATAACAGCACAGACCAAGTAGCATTATTATTAACATAATAATTATAAATAATATATTAATTAGCGATTGTACACAGTTCTAGCTATGGAAAAACCTGAATTCAAGTCCTGCACTCTTTTGTGCTGCAAAACTCATCAGTTCTAGAAAATTACTGCAGGAGTTCACCAGTAGATTAACTCTTTAATTAATCAAGACTGAAAGTGTTGCCTGCTAGCATTGTTGCAAGACATTTTTTGTTTGTCTCCAGTGCCAGACTACCAAGAGTTAATAGACTCAGTATTTACTCATACACTCTTGGGTAATCCCCACAATACTACCTTGAAAGTACAGAAGTCTCTTTTCCTGTTATTATGATGCAGACATATTATTTTACATAAATTCAATTGGTTTTTCTTCTTTTTTTGGTGCTTGTCACCTCTTGATTTTTACACATCAAGAACTTGCAATAAAACACCTGAGAGTTCTTTATGAAAATGTTATAAAACCCCTGATCTCGATGTTTAGATTAGTCTCTTCTTTTAAATCTTACACAATAAATTTCAGAGTAACAAAGTATAAAAGATTCAGCTTTACACCAAAGTTTGTCTCCTGGATTTGCTCTTCTGTTGGATACTCACTGTTTTAGCTTGCAAAACCTTCTCAGCCACTGATTTTTTTTGGTGTTATCTGCATATCCACACAAAGTGCCTATGGGGTGCAGGCTGTTTCAAGGGTTGCTCTTAGCAGAAGCATACTTATGTTTACATACAGCCAGATATTAAACTTCTTGGAAGCTCTCAGGTGAGCTCTGGATTTTTTTCAATATATAGTCCCACAGGTATTAGCAGGAGTATTTTATAGTGCTAATGTACTCACATGCATCTAGAGAGGGGTATATCTGCCCTCTAAACTGTGAAAACAAATGATCAGGTACAAAATTATCATTTATCTTGAGTTTAATATAAACTAGCATTACAGTTCTTTAAAGGGTTTAAACTTGTGGCTGTAGACTTTCCACTGTTTACTGTATTCTTAAGTACTGAAAAAGCTGTTTATTATTGTTATTCATATGAAAGAAGTGCTTATTGACTGGCCTAATTATGTAAATGCACAGCAGGGGAGAATTTCTACCTGCAAATCTTACAGCATAAACTAAATAAGAGTGGGAGCAGAACGGAAAGGGAAAGCAAATGAACAAAGTGGTAGAACTGGAGCTCTCTGATTACCAACCAAGGTCTGCACATTCTGTACCCACTGAATTTCTGTAATGCTGTATTTTCTCATAGAATTTTCCCAGACATGCAACCATAGTTCTGGAAAGAGCAGTGCTTTCAAATAAGGATCCTGACCAACTACAGTTCTTAGAAATATTGTTTAAGTGATGTCAAGGAAATAATCATACTTCTGTTAACTGACAAGACAAAATAGTGTTTCATGTACATTTGGATTACATGGAGGTTTTGAATCATGGTGTGCTGATTTTGGCTATGTAGACTCAATTTTCTTCACAGTAGCTGCGTGGGTGTGTTTTGGATGTGTGATGCAAACAGTGTTTGTAATTCAGGGATGTTTTTGTTACTGCTAAGCAGTGCTTGCACAGAATCAAGGTCTTTTCTGCTCCTCACCCCACCCCACAGCTGGCTGGGGGACAGCTGACCCTACTGCCCACAGGAATGTTTCCTAAAGGGTGGCATCATGCTCAGCATGCAAAGCTGCAGGAGGAAGATCACTCTGTGGTTAAAGCTGTAGGACTGAACTGAGCAGGCACACCTGCCAAATGAAGATGTGCACTGTGCTACCAAAAGGGACCTGCAGCAACCAAGTCCTTCATTTGAAACAATTTTGCCTTTCCTGAATTCTCTTCCCTGATTAAAAAAATCACGACATGGCACCTCATCCCTGACCTGTCATTTTGGGTATCAAGAGCTGCCTTAAAATTACAAACACATTTTGTGAGGCGTTCAGATCTTTCCACTCAGACTCCATCCTGGAGTGGCAGTGCTGGTGGCAGAGCTGCTGTGCAGAGGTGGGAGCGGCTCCCGGCCGTCCCGTATCCCTTTTCCCGGCGGTCCCGTGTCCCGCATCCCTTTTATCGGCGGTTCCATATCCCGTATCCCTTTTCCCGGCGGTTCCATATCCCGTATCCCTTTTCCCGGCTGTCCCATATCCCGCATCCCTTTTCCCGGCGGTCCCGCATCCCTTTTCCCGGCTGTCCCATATCCCCATATCCCCATATCCCTTTCCCCGGCGGTCCCGCATCCCTTTTCCCGGCTGTCCCATATCCCGTATCCCTTTTCCCGGCGGTCCCGCATCCCTTTTCCCGGCGGTCCCATATCCCGTATCCCTTTTCCCGGCGGTCCCGCATCCCTTTTCCCGGCGGTCCCGTGTCCCGTATCCCTTTTCCCGGCTGTCCCATATCCCGCATCCCTTTTCCCGGCGGTCCCGTGTCCCGCATCCCTGTTCCCGGAGCTCTCCATCCCGTTCCCAGCGCCGCTGTCCGCGGTGCTGAGCGGGGACAGCCCGGGCTCCAGCCCTGCCTGAAATAAAGGCTCTGCCTTCATCGGGCACATTGCGGAGACACGGGGATGTCACATCAGCCCACCCGGCTCCTGCATCGGGAGCAGGCCCCTCTCTGAGCATGAGCAGTTAAGGGATCCTAGGAATCGTATTGGTGTTTCTATTAATCCGTTTTTGCAGCATCACTGGCGCTTAGGGCACTCTTGCAGAAAAAGACCATTTGCCTGAAAATTTTATGCCTTGAGGCCTCTTTGGCTGAGCTGGTGCTCTGGAGAGTTGCATTGTATTTTTCCTCTTTGATTCATGTGTCTGATTGTCCAAAAACCACATGCAGAAATTTAGCTGGAACATTAGAATAATTGCCTTAAGTGTGGATAAAAAGATAAAGCTCACAGCTTATGTTTCATACTAATTATATCCAGAGGGATGCAAGGTTTAGCTCATGAAGAAGTTTTGAGACAATAACACCATCTTATCACAGAAACTACTCAATGGTCACAGAGCCCATAGAAGGTAAATACACAGGATCTCAAAACTCCTACTTGCAGGGAGAGATTTCTATAGACATATTCTGGGCAGCTGGATTTGAACATCTTCCAACAGAGTGAAAATATTTCTTCTTTATTTCTTTTTTATAACTGTGTTTCATAATAAATACTATTGATTTTTCGTCTTTTCCTCATTTATCCACTCTTCTCAAATAACCTTCACATCTTTGTTCTCAGCATTGAACATACTAAGAAACTTGAGATGTGCCGTAGAAGAGTTTTTTACTACATGATTAGATGGCCATTTCTTCTTTTATATACACAACTTAGCCCTTGCTTCTATGAAATCTGTGTGTGCACAGAGTACAAGGCATTTCCCTGAGGAGCACTAAATCAGGCTGCCACATTTCTACTTAGAAACTTCAGGAGCTCAAATTTGTAATGAAATACAGACTAACAGATAAACTGGAAATGCGATTTACAAGTCTGGTGTTTTCCCTGTGCAACAGACAAATTCCATGTATAGAAGTTTAAACCAATTCCTCTGGGTTTTTTCCTACTTGACTCTTCTGATAAAAGAGAAATTTTATTCTGAACACAAATGGCCTATACTAAGACTGAAGGCAGTCTCTCTATGGTGATCATCTTCTCACAAAATACCATTAAAACTCTACATGACAAAGGATCTGATTTCATCAGGTAAGGATAAGAAGCAAACCCACCAAGTTTCTTAGGATCTTAATCTTAGCAAAGGGCAACTATTCCATGTATCTCATGATATTTTCCCTATGACCACATTCAAATTACACCAGTGGAAGAAAGTATTAAATACACATACAAACATGGTTAAGCATGTGTATGTATCAATGAACTTGGTAAATAATAATAATGACAGTAAAAATATCTAAGAAAACACAAATCACAAAGAAATAATAAGCATAATCCCTTCCATTCAAAATGTTTCACTCCATGGGGCCAGTAATCCAAGACTGCTTCCATAAGGCTCTGCTGTTTTAACAGCTGTGACATGGTATAAAGTTTCCTATTTGGAGCCTGAGCACAATTAAAGTCCTCCTCAACACCTGATGTAATGGGCTCTTATTTGCTAATTCACCTCAGTAATCAGCTGATCTTGAGGATGTGCACAATGCTGTATCCAGAGAAATACAGAGATTATCTTGGAGCATGCACTCAGGATGCCTTGGATTGCCTATTTATCCCTCCTTAGCTCTTTATGGCAACAGACACTTCATTCTCCTGCCTATTTCTAATTTCCATTTAGGATTTGGTTTATGAAGTTGTTTAGAGGCCTCAAGGAGATTATGAACATCTAGTGGCAGATACCCTTCAGTGGTTTAAATTAGAAACCAGGCAAAAAAATAAGGAAAGGAAGAAAGATCAGGGCTAACAAGAGGCAATAACTGCAAACATTGAATTGGAATTGACTGTGGTGGCTGTTAAATTTTAGATCACAATTTTGCCTCAACTTTATTTCAGTACAAGCATACACTCATACCTCCTTCTGTATAGGCTTAGATGAGCATCAGCATCCCTGTTTCAGAGGAAGAGCAGAGAGAAACTCACTGACCAATGACCAACAGTGCTCTCAGAATCAGACAAATTGAGGCAAAAATGAGAATTTTTCTTCTTAGTTTTTCTTCTTAATTTTCGTGGCTTTTTAATTAAACCACGAGGACATCCTTCCATGCTTCTGTACACACACCAGGTTGTCCTTCACTTGCTTTTCTTTCTAACAGCACTTTTATAGCCAGGTGTGACCTCAGTTACCTTTTTTTCTCTTTTGTGTCCTGCCTGGCTTTCTTCCCAATATCCAATCTGAATCTCTGGAGCCATGGCTCATAACTTGCCAACTTATTGCTTGCCAGGATGAGTTTCTTCTTACTTTTTGTCCACTAAAATAAGAGGAAAAAAATAGTGGAAGGGAATTTAAAAGAACAAGAACTCCACGAGGTTTCCCTTGCAAATTTTTTGCTGGATAGATCCCTGTGCAGCTAGGCTAACAGAAAATCTTCTAATATGTAACCTTAGGAAAAAATTAAATTCATGTAAGCATTCTCTTTTTTTTTTTTTTTTTGGGACAAAATTGGAAAACCAGTTTCCCTATGGTTTTTCATGCATCTTTGGTGAGGTGCTTTTGGGTTGTTGTGGTGGTGCTTCTGCCGTCCTCCTCATCCTTGGGCTTGGTCTGTGATCTCAGAAGCTCCTGATAAACCTTGATGGAACCAGCTGAGTGGTGAAGTATCCCTTGACCACACCAATTCAGCCATGAGACACTCCCTAGTTGTACCATGAGCTCTTGCATGCTAGAGGTGGAAAGTGCCAGAAACACCAGCTTCCCAAACAAAGTGGGAAACAAGGGATAAGCATTTCTCCTCTGTAACCTTGGTAAACCACTTACCTGAACTGTGGCCTGAGTGCAGGGGCACCACTGTGAGCTGTAGCCTGGGTGGAAGGGTGCAATTGTCACACACTCTGGGAAGCCATAAAAAAAGCCCAGTAGTTGACTTGGGTTATGGTCAGGAGGGAAACTTACTGATGGGCAGAGTCAGTCATCTTGTGACCTATAAATGGTGATCCTAGGTGAGACCCTTTAAGTTCTCCTGGACTGCAGCAGCTGCACCAGCACCTCCCTCTGACTGGGGCACCTCTCAGAGCTCCAAGCCAAGCCTGTGATACTCAAAGAATTGTCTCTGACAAAAAGGCTGAGGCTGATTCTTCCCCACCTCCCCCCTATCTCAACATTCCTCAAAGTGAAACCCTGGCCTGTCGGGAAATGCAAAGGGGTTTGGTGTGAGTATTTCACTGAACCTGAGGGGAATAGGTTTGAGAGGTACCTTTTCACCCATAGAAATAGGTGTACACATCATTTTACCTGTGTGCCTGTGAACTGATTATGTGTGAATGTTACTATCTCAAATCTACGGTTAAGTCATTGTTATAATTGCAGAGACCCTTACTGAATCACTTTGTAAATGTTAAAGAATTCAATGATTAAATGCTGCTAAACCCTTTTGCACCCTTGTCTTTGCTCCCATATCCTTTACACCTTTCCTTTGCCTGCTTTTGCATTCCCAGATTCCATAAAAAAATCATTTCAAATTGCTTCTAATTTGATCTCCCTTTTTAAGCTTTAACCTGTGTAAATAGTAAATAGTAGAATGAACTTTGCCATCAAACTCTGTCAAGTTGCATTTCCACACATTCATATCAAACCCTGCTTTAGCCCATACCTTTGATGGTGTTTCTTTAAGCAGCCAAACCAGTGATCTTTGAGAGCTGTAAGAGGCTTCTACCAGGCAGATGTGCCTGGCTCTGTGACAAATTTTGTGGACCTGCCTTGTGTGGATTGAACTATTTTATTTGGCCTCTGCTACATCTAGTTCCTTGGTTTTCTGCTTCAGCTGAAACATTAAAAAAAAATTTATTTGCCCAGGCTGTGGCATCTCATCAGATGAGGCCTGTGATCCAGTTTTCTTGCATTGGCAATGACACCAAGTGCCAAGTAAAGGTTTGTATTCTGGGCAAATCCTTATACTAGTGTGATGTTTTCATTCTTGCTCACAGCAGGGAGATCAAACAGAAGAATGGGTTGCAGATAGCTGAAGAAAAAAAAAAAGCTCTGGGAATTTATTACTTTATTTTTTCCACAGTAAGAATAAGAAAAAAAATGCAGCACATCTTGGCAAACAGTTATATTACAGTCAGTTTGCAAGAACTGTGTATGAAAATAAGTTAAAATTATTTTGATTGTTCATGTAGAAAGGAGACAAAGAAAAGGTAACATGGTAAAAGAATTAAAAAGGACGTGGTTGCAGAAGGTGGGAACATCTGTTCTGCTTCTTCTAATGACAGAACTCTGAACTATTCACGTTAACAAAAAGCAGAAAACATATACAAAATAGAATAAGTTTTGTTCTGTGTGTGATTGACTGTGGAAAACTCACTCCACTAGAAAAGTTTAAGACTTAATATACAAACTAGAATCAGTCACTTACACAGAGATGAAGAGCAGCATGAACACTAACAACTATATATAGAAAGATAATAAATACTGTGCTTAAGTTGCTCAGCAATTATTAGAATCAGAAAGATGGAGAGTAAAGTAAAGCTTGTTAGAGAGTTCTGAGTGAGAAATGTTTCGTGTCAGCCCCTGCCAGGCAGCACTTTGGCCACAGCTCTGGCCCAGGGTCACAGTTTATATTGTGGCTGTTGCATAGACAGCATCACATCAATTGATTTCATTTTAGCTTCCCTGGTAATTCTGTTAAACACTTGCTGGTGGCTGTGACTTGATTCTGGTCAAGAGTTATTCTTTGGAAGTGTTTTTCTTTCCTTAAAAGAAATTAAATACTCTGAAGTTAATCAGAGACCTCGTGTGCTTTTTTACATGTCACAAGGTCATGTATCTTGGGCTGATGACAGGATTGAAAATGGAGACAAAGTGGTCAGAGGCTGCACTAATCCCTGGCATGAGGGATATGGAGGAGCAGCAAATAAAGCAGGGTCTATGTTAAGTGGGTGGGTAAATGCTTTTGAAAAAATCCCCTAAATAGACTGCTTCCTCTTTTCCCCATGTGTATGTACCTGGCTAACACTGTTTTGTGTTTTCCCTGAGTGCTCTGGAGCTGATCCGGGGAGTTTTGCCTTCCTGAGAGCCACAGGAAGAGGGATACTGCCCATGTACCTGTGAAAATATTCCTTGAGTTCAGATGAACAAATTTAAATAACCCAAGGTGCACTCTATCTTTTTAAATCCTTGCTCACTCTAAGCCCTATGTGTAACTGCTGCTAATGGAAACTTTGGGGAAGTCTGCCTGCCACAGAAATCCTTTTGTGATTTCCTTTAAAAATTCATGCCAGATACAGATTTATACTTGGTTTATTTGCTTTCCTACTAAATATTCCTGCCCCTCACACTCACACATGCTGCCTCTATATAAGCCAAATATTTCTCTGTTTGAGCTCTAATGCCCCAGTGATGGCCACAAGTAAAAATACAGCATGAAAAAATGCAGCAAAATCTTTCAGCAGCAAACAGCTTTAGGAAGGTGGCTTGTGTCCATTGCTCCAGTAGGAAAACAAGCAAGCAGTGTCTCTGGGCAGCACACAGCTTCAGAACAGTGTTAGTGTAGTTGGAAAAAAAAAAAAAAAACAACAACCAAAAACCCCACACCAAAAGAACCAACCAAAAACTAAACCAGCTTTTATTTCCAGATTCACTGTATAACTAGATGTGTGTCTGAATGCTATGACACAGGTGGTATTCCCTCTTTTTTTACAGAAATTCAGATGAACATATTTTAGTCTGTTTTGCAGAAAGGTGTTTTGGCTCTTAGGAACCCCATGCTTTCGAAATGCTGAAAATTTCAAAGGAAACAACAAATTGACTCCCTCCCTGTGGGGCTTCAAGGTTTTGGCCTGAGTCACAAGCAGAGACTGAAACAGGACTGTGATAGCCCTGCATGGGACTGGAGAGCCTCTGGCTTTTGCTCTGACCCCAGCTCAGAAACAGCCTCTCATACAGGTGTGGGACAGCTGGAATTTGAAGGAGACAAGAAAAAAAAAAAAAGGAAAATTTCCTGAAGTATTTATTTTACCTGAATGCTTAGATAAGACCCCTTCACACTTCAAGGCACATCTCTTTTTATTTCTTTTAAACATTTAAAAATAATTAATAATAATAGTAATAAGAATAAAAATTTATAGCTCTTCACGTGTCTACTAAGGGCTGCAAAGCTGTAAAATAAGGACTTCTGCTATTGTGTCAGCAATTTAGCCTGATGCTGGCTTAAACTGACTTACAAAAGGAGCACAGAGCTTACACTGACCACAGCTCCAATTCTGAGACTGCAGATCAGGCCAGCAACCAGGGAAAAAGAGCCCCATGGCACCTGTGTGAGGGACAGGAATGCTCCTGCAATCTCTGGTTAAATAGAGTAGCAGAAAAATCCTCTTTTTAGATGAGGGCACCTGAGAGAGCTCTGTCAGAACGTATTTGTGCTGCTGTTCCCATGGCTCACAATGCAGCAGCAAATTTGGGCACTGAAATGGCCCCATCTCGACTGCAGGAAGGTCCTGCAAGACAGGGCAAATTCATCACACTGCTCAGCCCCACGTTTGGCAGGGGAGCCCAGGGAGGCTTTGAGTGGGGATAATTCCCTCCTTAGCAAAGGCAGCCCAGGCCAGGGCTCCCCTCTTCTTCTGAGGCTGGGGGTGATGCTGTGCAGTCCAGGCAAGGCAGAAATTTAAAACTATCCTCTCCCTCCAGGTCTCCCTGGCAGATTTGTTTTGTCACATTCAGCTCTTTTAACAATGCTTTTCCCTCCCCTTGAAGTTTTCCAGTCTTTACCAGCAGTTCCCGTGTCACCTCTCCAAATGTCACCTGCAATCCCCTCCTTCACCCCGGCTGCCCTTCCCCAGATCATTTATACACACTTCATTAAAAATCCCAACCAAATCAGCATTTCCACAGTATCCTTCCCTCCTGGTCTGGAGCAGTGCATCTGCCCTGGCTGGGACACAGTGGAGGCCACACCAGGGGCAGGGCAAAGGCGTGGGAGAGCCACGGTGCCCAGGTGGCTTGGCCTGGGGAGCCAGGGCATTTGAAAACAGGGGTTCTACCCTGCACTGACTGCCCAGTAAAAACCCTCAGGGCTGGGCTGCCAATCAGAATGAAAGCAAAGCTGCTCAGAAAACACCTGTAAATATCTGTGCAGGTGTATTTGGATGTGCCTGTGTATCTGTGTGCTGTCACACACAGGGATGTGCCTCCACAAGTGCCTGCCTGCCACTGGCAGGAGAGGTTTGGGGGTGAGCTGGGCACTCCCTGCATGGGGTGGCAGAGCCTGGGGTGCCACCTGGCAGGCTGGGCACAGACACAAACAGGGCAGGGATGGGACCCGTGGGCACAGGGAGCACCACAAGGGCTGGGTCAGAGCAGAGCACGGGGCTGGGAATGCCCCAAACTGCCCCAGGAGGGAAATGACCCTCTAAGAAGCAGAGCCCACAGCCCCCCACTCAAAATGAAACATTACATTTAATTTAGAAAAAAAAAAAAAATCGGGAAGGTTATGTAGGGTTTGTTGCTTTTTTTTTTTTCCCCAGTGCATGTATAAATGAAGGCAATTTGGGTGCTACAAATATAAGACGAAAATACACCTAATTCCGTCATCATATAGATATAATATATTTCACTCTCACCACATAAATACAAAACATCCAAATATCCAAAACATTCAGAACAAAAGTTAGTAGCAAGGGCTCAGCGCTCGATTCATTCATTATTTTTTCGACTAGTTGCCTAGAAACTTCAGACGTAAATAATTTACAATAAAATTACTATTTTCTTTCCATCCAGCTCCTTCTGTCCAGCTCTGGTCTATAGTTAATTCTATATTCTACAGCAACCATTCCACTTTTTGTAATTTTTTTTTTCTTTTTTGGTTACAGTTTGGTGGCACGTATTTATACAGTTTGTAAACGCCATGTGTTAAAGTTCAAAGAAAGAAAAGAAACTTAAAACCAAAGTAAATAATTTTTTTCCCCCAAAGAACTACCTAAGTACAGCATCCCTTTTGTGGCAAATTCAAGTACCAAAGTTGAACAGAAAATATTCGATCCAGAATACTAAAAAGTGAAATACATATGTTTGTGGAGAAAATAGCAGTAAGAATTATGAAAAAACAAAAAAGTTTGTTACATAGATGTGTTTTAAAGTACAAAAATAACAATAAAAGATACGCTTTTTATATTTTACGTTCATTTTAAATGAAGTGTGAGCGATATGCGAGAGGGTTATTTTAGGAGGAAGGAAGGCTACAGGGTTTTTTTGTGTTTAGATGAACATTGAAATTATTTGGAAAAATCAAATAGAGCAATAAAAATTAAAATTATGATCGCAACAGATCTAGATATAAATAGATTTGCAAGTTCCATGACTTATCTGCACGCTTGTTTTTGCAGATAAGCTCCGCGGGACTGGCCCGTGGGAATTCAAATTAAAAAAAAAAAAAAAAAAAAAGAAAAGAAAAAAGAAAAAGAAAAAAGAAAAAAGGAAAGTAAAAAGGGGGGGACGTTGTGTTATCTCGAAGGAATAGACAATTTTATTCAAAATTTCTGCAGCCACTGGTTTCTGTCTCCCCTATTCGTGACTGTGCGTTCAGTCCGTTTCGGCCCTTCCCACATTCAAGATTTACCGTGAAAAAGAAAAGTTGCTGGAGAATTTCCTGACTGATGCTAAGGGCTCGGTCGGTAACCGGGGACTGTAGTGCAGCGAGTGTGGGGGCAAACGGGGGCCACAGGTGGGACCCCAAAACCTTTGTGCTTAGAAATCACTGAGTCTGGGAGACACAAAAAAATACACCCCAAAACGGGCATCACCTGGCAGCTCCATCCTCCTCTCTCCGAAACCCCGCTCGGCATTGGCTAAAGCCGATCGAGGGGCCCCGGCCGCTGACCCTCTGCTCCCTTCCCAAACGAACCAAGAGCGCGACCGCCCCTCCCGCACGGACACACGGACAGACGGACCGCGGGGCAGGGGGAGCGCACCGGGAGGCGCCCGCAGCCCCTGGCCGTGCCCCGATCCCAGCCCCGGGCCCTGCCCCTGCCCCTGCCCCGGTCCCGGTCTCGGCCGCCGCCGCGCCTCGCCCCGCGGGCACCGGGCCCACTCGGCCCGGCCCCTCCGCCCCGGCCCGCGGAGGAGCCGCGCCGCGGGGCTCGGGGCGGCGGGGAGCGGGGCGGCTGCCGGCGCCCGTCCCATAAATACCGCCACAAATAGAGACTATAAATATAAATAGGGGGAAGGTACTTAGAGTCAGTCCAGTGCTTTTTTCTCAGCGCTCTCTTTATTGTTGGTCCGGGAGTAGGGCTCGAAGGCGGACGAGCTCAGGTAGCGGGCCGACAGTTCCTGCAAGTTGCCCGCCAGCGAGCCGGCCACGGCCAGGGGCGCGGAGGAGAGGCGGCCGGCCACCGAGCCCAGCAGCGCGGGCACCGGCAGCCCGAAGAGGCCGTGGCCCGCGGCCGCCGCCCCGTGCAGCGCGGCGGGCGGGGGCGGCGCGGCCGCTCCGCTGGCGGCCGGAGGGTGCGGGGAGCCGCCGCCGCCGCCCGGAGCCGCCGCCGCGCTGCCGCTGCCCGCCGCCGCCAGGCCGGGCCCGCGCAGCGCCGAGCCCAGCGCGCCCGTGGCGCAGGGCGGAAGCAGGCCCGGCAGCCCCGGCGGGGACAGCAGCCGGCCTTGCTCCAGCAGCCGCAGGACGCTGCAGGTGGCGGCCGTCTCGGACACCACCGACCGCAGCTCCGAGTCCTTGCCCTGGTCCTTCTTCTGCTTGGTGCGCCGGTTCTGGAACCAGACCTTGACCTGCGGGCCGGGGAGAGAGGCAGGGTCAGCGGGGCGGGAGGAGCGGCGGCCCCCGGCAGCTGCCCCGGGCCCGCGGGGGGGCCCGCGGACACTGGGGAGCGGGGAGCGCTGCCAAATCGCACAAAGCGGCACTCACAGAACAGAACACAGCCCCCCGCACCCTCTGTGTGTTCCCGAGTTCGGGGTGACCCCGGGGCCTTTCGTTCTGCATCTTTAACCAGACCTCGCACTTCGTCCTAGTTTACTACAGGCCGGGAATTCTCCGGGAGACGGGGCCAGCCCTCTCCCCATCGCTTTATTCTAAGCCGGCTCAGCCGGAGCCCCGGGCACACCGCGGTTCCCAGCAGCCGCTGCCCGCTCCGGCTGCCCTTCCTGGGGGCAACAGCAGCAATGAGCTTCTTTCCCCGTATTCCAAACTGGACACTCTCTCTCTACCCCCAAAGAATTTTAAATAATATGCAACTTTAAGAAGGAATACTGGAAGTCACTCAAAAATCAAGAACAAAACCAAAACCAAACCAAAACACAACAAAACCCACTCATTGCAAGTTCTGTAACCTACGAGCTGTTGAACTTGTCATTCCTATCCGGCAAGGAAATAAAAAAAGCTAATTAACGTGTCGGAAATTTACTATTATATGATATTTTGTGGAAATATGAAACCGGCTTTAAGAAGTTTGGAGTTTTTGGATGCTTCCCCGCGCTCTCACACAGTTTAGGCCTTCTGTCTGTGCCCGGCCTTTCTGCCCTAGAGGATGGAGGGGCGATTCTCCGCCTCGGGCATTCAAGGACTCAGAGTACGGCCAAAGTTCAGCCCCATCCCCGGATCTCTCACACCCAGGGCAGCTCAGGCCGCAGGTCTCTAACCCGGCAGCCCCGGGGGAAGGTGCCCATCTCTCCCCGCGGGTTTGAGCGCCTGTATCCCGCTTGCTGCGGGCAGGGAGCGGCCCGGCCTCCCCTCGCCTGTCCCCGGCCGCAGCAGCGAAATCTCCGCGCCCTGGGGCGGCGGGGACCCTCAGCCGGGCACACCGAGCCTGGCGGGGCCGGAGCGGATCCCCGCGGCCTGGGGCAGCTGCTCCGGGCCCGGCTGGAGTTTGGCTTCGCGGCCAAGCTACCTCCGATGCCCTCGGTCCGGGCCGCCCTGCCCCCCCAATGGGGCTGAGAGCCCTCTATGGGGCTGAATTCCCCAGGCACAGACAGTTAGGGACACACGTTAGGGACCCTCTACCTTAGGGAGCACCACTTCCCCAGGCACAGACAGTTAGGGACACACGTTAGGGACACATACCTTAGGGACACACACTGCTAAGGACACACACTGCTCGGGGCACACAGTGTTAGGAACACACACATTAGGGACACACTGCTAGGGACGCACAGTTAAGGACACATACATTAGGGACACATACATTAGGGACACACTGCTAGGGACGCACAGTTAGGGACACATACATTAGGGACAGACACTGCTAGGGACACACGCAGTTAGGGACACGCACTGCTAGGGACACATACTGTTAGGGACACACATATTAGGGACACACGCAGTTAGGGACACACACTGTTAGGGACACATTATAGGGACACACACATTAGGGACACACGCAGTTAGGGACACACACTGTTAGGGACACATATTTGGGACACACATATTAGGGACACACGCAGTTAGGGGCACGCAGTGTTAGGGACACACGCAGTTAGGGACACACACATTAGGGACACACGCAGTTAGGGACACACACAGTTAGGGACACATATTAGGGACACATATATTAGGGACACACAGTTAGGGACACACATATTAGGGACACACATATTAGGGACACACATATTAGGGACACACGCAGTGTTAGGGACACACGCAGTTAGGGACACACGCAGTTAGGGGTCCCTCGCCAGGATGCCTCAGCCACGAGCCGCTCAGCTCCATCCTGCCGGCGGGACGAGTGCCCCCCTGCCCGGACACGCGTGGGCCCCTCGGGGCTGCCTCGCCCCTCGCCCCCGCTGTGGCTCAGGGCCGTGTCCTTGGGCCCGCAGGAGATGCCGGGCCGGGAAGGGGATCCCGCGGAGCAGGGCAAGGCAGGGAAGGGCAAGGCAGCCGCGGGTCCCTGTCCTTGAGGCGCTACCTGAGTCTCGGAGAGATTGAGCTGGCGGGCGAGCTCGGTGCGCTCCCGCCCCACCACGTACTGGCAGCGCTGGAACTCCATCTCCAGGCGGTAGAGCTGCTCGGCCGTGAAGGAGGTGCGGGTCCGCTTGGGACGGTCCAGATCAAGCCCCTTAGGCAGAATAATCTCTCGGATTGAACCTTTGGCATCTGGCAAAAAAAGGCGCAGTCAGCTTCATACCAAGGCAGCCCTCCTCTGCTTTTTCCTCCCTTTTTTTTTTACGCTTTCTAATTTTTCCATGGGAAAAAGCCGCTCCCAGCACCTTCAGGACTGAGATACGAGTGGGGATGGAGCAGGGTCCTTGCGACTGAGACACTGCACCTGGCCACTGCACCCAAGGAAGGAAAAAACCCACAACACAGAAGGAAGGAGGGGGCGATGGGGGCACAGGGCTCTATAATTAATCCCCTCAGCCCATTTAAAAATTATTTTGAAAATAGGCACTCACAATACGACCCTGCAGCATCACCCACGGCCCCTCTGGGAAGCTGGGGAGAGAGAGATCCTCCAGGCCAGGCTTTGTGCCTGGAGTGCAGGGCTACTCTTTGTTTCCCTTGGGCTCCGGGTTAGGGCTTTCTGGTAGCCACCATATACACCCCGTCTGCCCCAAAATATAAACCCTTCTTCTTATTGTTTTAATAACAAGTTTCTCATGCTAAAAAAAAAAAAAAAAAAAAAAAAAAGCTTTCTGGGCAGAGGCAGCGCTAGCCCGACCTGGCTGCCTGCCACTGTGAACGTAGGGACACCTCCAGCCCACCCTGCACCGCTGCCACTGCCGCTTTGGGGTTTTGGCAACGAGAAGAAGCAGGAGGGAAGGAAGAAAAAAAAAAAAAAAGGAGGGGGGGAGGGAAAGAAACCAAGGCACCAACCAGCCCGCAGAAACCTTACTTTTCTGGTAGCCCCGACTGAAGGAAAGCGAGATAAATCTCATTAACACGACTGTCAGGCTAGAGCCAGATTCAGGTTACCTTAAAGCCTTCCCAACTTTGCTTGCCGTAATTTTACGTCCTCGGTACGTTTTAAATCAGAGACAATCACATCATTTTAATCTGACCCTTCTCTGGATCAACCAGTGGCTCAAGGATTAATTCTGGCTTTCAAGGCCTGCTTCTCACATATTTTGTTCCGATTCTCTTCTCTCCCTCCTCCCCCAAAACGCACCTTAATAAAACTGAAATTTCTTCAGGTAATTTTTTTTTTTTTGAGGGAGTACGAATAAGATAATTTAGCTATTTTCGCCTGGAGAATGGACGAAGATTGAGGGAAAATTAAACGTATAACTATTAAAAAGTAATAATTAAAAAGCCCTTCGTCATCCCTCCATTTATTTAAGGCTGGTGGTTATTTTAAACCAAGCCGTTTCCTCTGGGCTGCCGGGCACGGAGAGAGAGGGGGAAGGCTCCGAGAGGGGCTCCGTGCCCGCAGCCCCGCGCCGTGGGACGGGAGGGATGCGCGGGCGCGGAAGGAGCAGAGCGGGGAACGCTGTCCCGGAGGGCTCCCCGCGGGGACGGGCACCCCGGGAAAGCGGCAAAGCAGGAAAGAAAAAACAACAAAACAAAACAACAATGAGCGGGGCTGGTCCGCTCCGCGGCAGCGCCGGGGAGGAACCACCGCGGCTTAACTTTTCTCCGGGAGGCCGGCGGAAATTCCCGGGGATAAAGCCGGCGGGAGCGGGGTCCAGGGCAAAGCCCGGCCGGGCAGCGGGGGCTCTGCCCGGAGCCATGGAAAGGCTTTCAACCCAGGGCCGGAGCCGAGGCAAAGCGAGAAAATAAACCCATCTCCCGGGCGTGAGCGCAGCTCACCTTCCCCCACCCTCGCCAAACACCTCAAACTCATACCTCTAACTAGGATCCTCCTGCAATAGTCCGGATCGGCCGAACTAGATTTACTTTTATTACAACCTTCCGTAGCTGCAGAGGCAGAAAAAGTCCCTTGCTGATCCTTCAAAAAAGAAGTAGAAATATTTCCTTCAGACCCTTTGCTTTCCTTGCCCTCTTTATGTCCGTTCTTCGAGACCCGGTTAGCTTCAGTCTCTGAACTGCATCTAACGTCCATTTTGTCTTGTTTCCCAAACATGTAGTGCAATAAAAACAAAACAAAACAAAAACAAAAAAAAGCGCCAACAACGATAACAAAAAAATTATAGAAGAGTGGAAGAAGAAGAAGAAGACGAAGTCTATGCTGGATATTGCACGACTTAGGGTGAGATCGGTGGGGATCTGTAAAGCACCTTGAGTAAGGAAGATCGGGTTTATCCCACTGGAAAAGCAGCGGCTTCCTCAGTCCCAGCGTCCTAATGTGACTGTCCAGCTTCCCAGAGCGCCCAGTGATCAGGTACTCAACAGTACAACTCTAAAATGATTTAATGTCTGCCTTATTACAGAGACATGTAGTTGTTAGACACACAGAGGGACGCGCACTCGCTGTTTCAATTGATTACGGGTAATTTTGCAGCCTCCACATTTAGGTTACCTCATGAATACACTAAATTGTTTGGATAATATATCAGATCGTAATGGATGGTTTGTGTGCTTGTCCCCAATCAAGTAGAGTTTAGCCAGTGAATAAACTGAAATGATTGGTCTTGCTTTCAGGAAACACACAATCAAAAGACTGAGACTTCCAGAAAAAAAAAAAAAAAAAAAAAAAAAAAAAAGAGAGGAAAAAAAAGGGTGGGGGAGAGGGAAAAAAAACCCAACTTTTGACAAGATTCACCCTGAATTGTTAGCACCATTAGCAGCCATTATTAACTTTCTTCAGTCTGCCTTTGACCTCCCGATTATATAGTGGCTTTCTCCAAAGCACGCCAAATAAATCTGAATAAAGCTGCTAGGAAGGGCTGAAAAAATGCAGTTGCAGGGGGGGTGAAGAAAAAAAAAAAAAAAAAAAGCCCCTGAATTCTAAACAAACAATCAGATCCCCAGCACGCACACACACAAAAAGTTCTTCCTCCAAGCAGATCTCTCCAAGGAAGCAGGTTATCTTGGCCAGCAGAAATCCTCGTTAACACATCTCCCCACAGACAGCCATCTTAAACTCCTACCTCTCCTTATTTCAGTCCCGATACTTGCTTTTTGTGCTTCTCCCTCTGTGTGTGTGTGTATGTGTGCGTGCATGTGTGTCTGCTAATTCTGCACCTTCGCAAACACTGAACCTATTCGCAGAGCCTGCTCATTGGAAAAAAAAAAAAAAAAAAAAAAAAAAGCCAGCTTTGTGTGCAGTGGATCCAGGAGGGGGGAGAAAGAGAGAGGGGGAGAAAGAGGGAGAGAGGGAGAGAGAGAGGGAGGGAAGGAGGGAGAGAGAGAGAGAGAGAGATAGCCCGTGAAAAATCTCAACTGCGTGATCCACTAAAGGAGAAAAAAAGTTTTACTCTAGCTATTTCATTGTCTATGCCACAATATCTTTGAGAACTGCAACAGCCAGTAATCCAATAAGACCATTGATTAGGCTACAATGATTCAATTCAAGCAAATGGCCTTGTGCAAAGAGCATGCTCCAGTCCTTCTTGTCACCTTGCAGGGCAGAAGCCCTCTTCATGCTTCTCTCCTTATTCATTCCTTTATGGGAAATGTAGAGCAAAAGGAGTGAAAGATGGCAATTATCTAATTGGACTATTAACAAACAATTCTCTGAGTGTGGCTGTCTGGCAGTGGTTCTTGGGCGAGGTGAAAGGCCACATGTTGCACTGGCCCCATTCACAAAGAGTTTAGGGGCCTGAGAGGGAGAGAAAGAATTTTCCCTGAGAATTTTTCACACAAATGGCGGTGTCTCCACCAGGCTGGCTGTTCCCTGCCTCATCCTCTGCCTGCCTGGGCCAGTGCCTGGGAATTCCACCCACCTGAAGCAGGGCCAGCCCTGTGCTGTGTTGCAGATGATACCAGAGGGCAGGAGCAGAACACGGCGCCCTTGTCAGGGCTGCTCAGCTCCATGGGCCTCATCCTGCCTCTGCTGGTGGAACAACCACCCACCCTCATCCCATGGCATCCAATTTTGGTGTAACAGAGGGAGGGATCCAGTGCTGGGGCCTAATCACCACAAACAGGGAATTAATTAATGGGAGGCAAAATAGAACAGGGGGCGGGGGTGTAAAGAAGAGAGGAAAGGAAAGGAAAGGAAAGGAAAGGAAAGGAAAGGAAAGGAAAGGAAAGGAAAGGAAAGGAAAGGAAAGGAAAGGAAAGGAAAGGAAAGGAAAGGAAAGGAAAGGAAAGGAAAGGAAAGGAAAGGAAAGGAAAGGAAAGGAAAGGAAAGGAAAGGAAAGGAAAGGAAAGGAAAGGAAAGGAAAGGAAAGGAAAGGAAAGGAAAGGAAAGGAAAGGAAAGGAAAGGAAAGAAAGAAAAAAAAGAAAAAAGAAAAAGAAAAATAAGATGGCAGTTCATAGGTACATTTCAGTGAGTTGTCTTTAGTGGGAATCTCAGATCTTTGTAATTTTTCCACAAATCACAGCATCATTTATTTATATTGCCATTGTCTGGAAAATCGGATTGGGATTGGTGAGGTACCTAATTTATTCATCAAACCCTCTCATTCAGTTATATTTATACATACAACCAGTTATGGAACATCCTCATTATGGACCATTTTTCATTTCTTCATTTTTTCCTTACAGCCAGTGCCTCTCAGTGCTCTGTGGTGCTCTGTTGTTATTAGTTTCTACTTGTATGGCAGTCATACCCAGGACCCCAAATAAACACAGCCCCCCTGTGCAAGGCTTCATGCAGCTACAGAGAGAGGATGGAAGGAGTTCATTCTCTCCATGGCTTTGCAGAGTTGTTCAAAGGCCTGTTGGGTGACAGGATGCTCAGGAAAAAGTACATTTCTGAGACATTTGGTCTTTCAAAGGGAGATGCAACAAGTGGATGGTGATTAGGGAAATTTTTCATGTAGCTGCAGTAAAGGCTGGGCTTAGCAGGCCAGCTTTGTTTTGTGATATAGATAAACATAACAATGTGTATATGCACAGGCACAGCACCATCAACAGTCCCAGCTGGACATGTCTGCTTAATGCTAAACAAAACAAAGTTCTGCTACAAACATTTTTACCTAACAGGTTTTATTTTAGATGGAATAGGCATAGCGATTTCCATAAAAGGTTTGCTGTGAAATACAGAGGCAATTATAATTATATTTGCACAGGTGTGTGGGTGGATGTGTGACATTTCCCCCCCTAGTTTTCTTTATGCTGATCTCTATGCATAGGCCATAGTAATAAACATGGAGCTATTGAACTCAATTACACTGTTTGAAGCAGAATATCTGGAGATTAAATATTGTGTTTGTGTGATAATCTGGCTTTTATTTTTTTTTCTTTTCTTTTATTTTTTCTTTTTTTTTTTTTTTTTTGACAAGTCCCTGATCCAAAGCTCAGTAAAGACCAGGGGAATTTTGTTCTACTTGTGCCATATTACAATAAATACATTTCAAGGCACTTTTTGTCCATAGAGTTCAGTGGTATAAAGAGGATTTTCCCAATCAAATCAGATAATTTCCTTTCACATGTTATGAACATAGCACTGTTGAAGATCTGGAAATTCAAATAATGAGTCTAATCCTGCAGGAAACTTGTAGTGAGCAGACAAGCCTGTCCAAACACAGCTCAGTTACTTTAATTGAGTCCCGCTCATCTGCAAAAATAGCAACATCCTGAAGAGCACTGGGAAAGTCAGAATTTTAACATTCACAAAAGCAACATTTTCTTTAGTCCAGCGGTCACTAAATTTCTTGAATATGTCCTTCTCTTCCTGTCTGTCATAACTTCAGGGATGTCTGGAGCTTCAGCACTCTCACATCCACACTCATGTGTCACTGGATAACCAGATTAAAGGTTACTTCTTTTCCCTTCAAAAAATGCTTAAAATGCCTCAGCACACTACACAGGTACTCCCTGGCTGTGCTTTGCTATGTAGACCTTGCTGCTTTTCAAATACAGTTTTATTAGTTTGTATTACCATGTAGAAGACTGAAAAATCTCTTTCTCATTGAGTGCCACTATTTATATAATTTTTATTTATTGTACAGGAGAGATGTACATTATAGCTACTATTTCTTATTCTCTTCCTTGTTGACGAAAGTAGAAGTTTCAAGCTAAAAAAGCATGGTTCAGAGATCTTCTGACTCAAAGATTTATCTCAGGTTTTAATAGCCCTAAGCAGATCTTTATTCCACTAATTTTCCTGATTATTTTGGTTCAGATTATTTGCTTTGGAATTTACAGATGCCTTTGGAAAGGAGCTGCTAGGTCTTTTTTGGATACTTGTTTAGCACAGGGGATGTCAACTGGTACCTTGGGGCTGAACAACTTCCTGGTTGTTTACAATTAACGGAGAGTATGATGATTACTCATTATCATACGTGTGGTAATGTCAAGGAATCATTATGAAGAGACAAGATTATCATTATGATGTGCACCAATGTTACATTTCTCTTGGACAGGGCACTCCTGTCCAGTGTGAGTGACAATGTTAGAAGAAGAAGTGCAAAAGATCTTCACCAAGATGAAGGTTCACCAGAAGGTTCTTCTTTCCCACCAGTCTCAGTGATGTGTTGACCAACAGGAACATTGAACACCTCAAAACAGAGTGCACAGCATAATTAGCAACTCTTGCTTTTGGAGTTACTCACTGCTGGTGAGGAAATTTCCTTACAACAGGAGATGTACTCTGGAAATTCCAAATGTACATGCTGCTGTGTATTTAGGGGACATTTAGAAGGCATGTGCTAAGCTCTCTGTTGCAGTCAGTGATTTGTTCTAGTGTGAATTGCCTTCATCTCCTGCAAGTGAGCCTGGAAAATGGACTCTTCCCCCACAGGGGAGCAGGATCCTTGAAGAAAAGAAATGTGTTTCTATCTGGAAACTTTACACTGTCTTTGAAGGAAAAGATTGAATCTTTGACTCAGTTCAGCTCTCTGTGTGAAGTGGAAGGTAAGATTGCCATGTGGTAGTCTGCATGGCTAGAAACAGCTCTAATTCCACTTTCCCAGACTTTCCAAGGACTGATGCTCAGGTACATTTGTGTTTTTCAGTGTGGGTCCCTGGGTCATGACATAAAATATATATGTGGTGTATTTTATGTGAAATTAAATCTCACAGGCTCACAATAAATCTAATGGGTACAACAGCAAGAAAAAGAAAATTTCTCCCTACCTTATAAGATCAACATAATCAGATATTGGCAACAACATCAAATATTGGTAAGAAATTGGGATGTAACTCTTTCCAAATAGGCTTCATCAGCTCCCGTGCAGGTGTTGTGTTCTTCATGCCAGTGCCCCATGTATTCCTTCTGTTCTGCAGGACAACTGTTTAAAATAAATGGGCACACCCAGAGGTCTAATTAAAATAAAGCCTCAGATCCAGATAATCTGAGTTAGTCCTTGTAGCTGCTACCTTCCCATGCTTTGCTGTTCTCCTGGTTGACAGCCTGGTGCAGAATCCTGAGCTAGCTGCTTGTAAATTTTCCTGCATACTTTGGCAGTAATTGCAGTATTGTCTCTTCCAGATACTAAACTGAGCACATTGGCAGGACTCAGCAGTGCTGTTCTGGAGGCCAGTAATAATGAGCATGGGTATCACACATGTATCATGACTAATCATGTTGTGGTCATTATGAGATGCTCCTTACAGTTATCAATCTGGTCAGTAGCTTATTACAAAGCTTTATTGCCTGTATCATGCCCATGGCATATGCAAGCCATCTGAGCAGGGCTGAGACAGGATTCTTTCCATAAAGGAAAACTGTGATTTAAGAGGAAATACTGTTTGTTCTCTGACAGCAGATTGAGGGAGGTTTCAGCCTCACCCATGTCACTGATTCCCTCTGCAATCACCAGTACCTGAGCACTCAAACTCCCTCTGCCTTCATTTCACCCTCTCCTGAGAGGGGAGTGAGCTTTACCAGCTTGCCTCAAGCACTCATGAGTATTTACCACCTCAAAAGCTGTTAGACCATGAGCCTTTACTATTGGTGCTAAAACTCTCACGATCATATTTTTTCACAGAACCAATAAAAGCAAGCTTGAAGGTTTAAACAAGAGGAGGTGTTTGCAAAGGTGGCGTGTCCCGAGTAGTAGATGTGAAGTGTATTCTTTCTAATACTTGGAGTTTTAACACTTAAGACCTTTGCATAAAAAAAAAAAATAAATTAAATATCAAATTTTGGGTTAAAACTATTTAGCTCTTTAATTTTGAAAGCTTAAGTCAGATCAGATTGAACACATAGAGTGTCTCAAAAGCTCATAAAAGCTGCAGAGGACAATGACATTGGAACGATGTGAGAGATTGGAAACTGCCCCTTCACTCTGGGGTGAGATAAACTCTGACATCATCCTAAGGCTTGCTCTGAAGGCATCCAATAGACCTGGTAAAAATCTTCCTGGAATGGTTTAAGTTTGATTTTTTAAAATTGTTGCTTTTATTTTTTTATCCTGTGAACATTTTATTCCCCGTATGGAAATGGAAAATGTCAACAGCAACCACGAGTACAAACCACAAACAAAATCAAATCTCTTCTGGAAAGGTTTGTTTACCTGGATCTTTTGGTTACATCTAAAAAATAAGAGCCTAAACAGGAAATTATGTATTATAGGCCTTGAAGGCTCACTCATAACACAAAGGGAAACACAGTCACTTTTTCAGGAAATTTTTGGACTGAATATGTAGCTTGAATGAATATGTAGCTGGCAGGATTTTTTTTACCCAAAAGACAGCAGTATTTCAGAGGCACCCCTGAAAAAAATGATTCAGTATCCTTCCTAACATTTTGCAGTAGAAAATGATGGAAAAGATGGGCAAAAAATCAGTGCACTCCAGTTTGTTAAAACCCTTTGGAGATTGTGGGTCATCTTGGGATGAGTTCACTTTATGGTGAATACTTTACCTGATGGATTTAAACATTCTGGGAGAGTAAGCAGCACGATGGCAGACAGCTCTGAGCATGGCTAAATGAAAAGTAATGTAAATCATCAGTGATTAACAGTATAGCTCGAATAATCTGAAAAGCCCTGAATTTCCTGCAATCTCTGAGGGGAAAGAAGCTGTACCAAAAGTCATCAGTGGCTGATTTGCCTCAATCTGTAGCAGCAGCTTAAAAAAAAAAAAAAGAGACTCTTTGGTTTTATTGTATAAAGATAGAGCAGAATGCCAAAAAACCATCAGGATAGCTCATTTATGCCATATAGGAGGATTATTCCATAATTACATATTAAATCTGTGTTTATTCTTTTTATCATCTTCTCTCTTGAGGTATATAATAAAGTCACAAAAATTTTCAAGAAATTAAAGAATAGTTATGGAGCTGCTATGATTAATACACAAGACATGGCAAAGAATGGAATTATTTTGATGAAAAGAAGATGAAAATGGAACTGATCATGGAAGTTGAAATTCTCAAGCACTGAACATTGGACTCTGTTTTTATTTTATTGCATGAGAATAAGCATCAGGTTAAATTTAAAACCAGAAAATTTAGAATGAAAAATAAATGCCCAGACACGTCTCATCACCTATGGGAGCTGCTGTTGCAGGAGGTTACTGAGGCAAAGAGCTTGGCCTGATTTTAAAGTGAGTTGGACATTGTTAGGATTAACTCATTACACAAGGTTGAAAGCAATGATCAGCCTGATTGAATCTTACACCCAGGGCTGGGCACTGCTCACACTGGGCACTGAGGCACAAGTGCATCAGTTTGGGATTTCATTTGTTCTTCCCTGAAGTATCAGGATGCCCTGTAAGCCCTGAAAGGCTGGTGGCATTGAGTAGGAAAAAGCTAGAGCAGTACCTTTGGATAGAAGTTAACATTGGTCCTAAATGTGGAGCACAGCTCAGAAGTGAGCTTCTGTAAAGCCAAGCTTGTCCAAGTTTGGTGTGCTTTAAGTTCCTGCAAAGCACAGGCAAGGACAAGGAGGAGAAGAGCAATAATAAAAGATCTTTTGCACTGGTGCACTCCCACAGATTCCTTTGACAAAGGGATGTGCAAAATTTGGAGACCAAACTCCTTGGGCATCTCTGTGGCAGAAGGTGCATTCCCCCTCTGGGTGCACAAGAAGGATGATTTATTATGTTTTCCAGTTCCTAAAAGGAAATGATCTGGCTAAGATAAGATGATTCCACCATCTCTGGAAGTGTTTACAAAAATGTGGATGTGGCACTTGAGGATGTTGTTTAATGATGAACATTGTGCTGGTGCTGAGTTGATGGTTGAAGATCTTAAAGGTCTTTAATAACTTCAGGATTTTAAGACACTCTGGAGTCCAGATCTCGCTGCCTGAATTCCAAGACTCACTTTTTGTGAAAGGAGCAGTAGTGGGCACATAACAGTTTAATTGTCAGGAAGAAACACTTTGGTCAGAAGTATGGCAATTTTTACCTTATCTCCCTGTTTCCTATTTATGAATATAAAGGAGTTTATGTGTAGTTATAGTTTTGCTTATTCATTTAAATAACAGAGGGATCAAAATCTCAAATAATAATATATTTCTAAAGACTAGAGTATTATTAGTACATTGATTGTCTATTTTTATTGCTAGGATGTTTCTACCACTGGATAGCATGAGAACAGTGACGTTACATTAAAAACATCAGGAATCCCCATATCTGTTTGTGCTCCTGATGGATTAGATGCCATGCAAAAAAAAATTAGTCTTCTTTAAGTTTTTAACAACCTGAAACAGACTAATTAGATAAGAGAAGAAATATGATTTCTTTTATTCTTTTAGATGGAAGAAATTAAAAGTTTTATTTTATTTTATTGTATAGAGGGATAAAAAAGGAAGCCCAGAGAATGCTATGCTTTCCCAGTTGTGTCAGAGAGATGGAGTGAGATCCTCAGGGAAGTGCTTCAAGACCACCCACCAAGAAAAGAAAAAATATTCAGGAAACAGAGGTGTTAAACAGCAGGGAAGCTGAATAACTGCCAAGCCCCCATTGTTGAGTTCTCAGGTGTAGGAATGATGCCACCCACTCTCTGCCCTTTATTATGGCACAGACAATATCCATGTGATGTCTGGCTGTGAAGGACAAACACTTGGCAAGATTTTAAAATGTTCTTGAGACACTTACTCGGATCCCCACGTGCCAGGTAAGAGGAGGCAGGTAAGGGTCCTGCTCTACCAACCTTTCCCAGTTCAGAAGGCTCAGCTCTGAGGAATGATTCCAAGCTATTCCACAGGGATGAGGTGCTACTGATGTTATTAAATTGCTCTTGACTCACACTCCTGCCATATTAGGGTCAGTTCCAATGACTTCTCAGTTAGCAACCTACTGCCTGATTAGTATGAAGCTGTTTCATGCAATTCTGTCTTGGTTTTATCTTTTTTGTCTGCTCTACCTTCATTTCCTCCTAATGAAGAGCAGAATTGGACCTTTTGGTGTCTGCATCTTTTTTTCAAGGGAACTAATTCACCATTGTATTGGCAGTGTTCCCGCTGCTGTCAATGGGAATTATGTACTTTGAAGGAGAATGAGGCCATAACTGTTTAAGCATTAGGCTATTAAGACAGGACAAGGTTTTTTATTTTTGTATAGTGCATTACATATGAAAAATCAAAACCGCTTTGTGGAGAAAAAGGATAATAGACTGTACTTCACAGGCTTGTTTGAAGTGGTGCTCTGATTCAGAAGGAAAAGGACAAATGACTGTACAGATGTGAAAAGAATAGCAGAAGAGCTGGACATTCAAGGCAATAAAGCAGCCAGCAAGTTTCCTGGCAGAATAGACATGGCAAAGGGGAAATGGAAAGCTGAGCTACTGAGAGGAGCTAAATACCAGCCAGGAAAAAAAAAAAAAAAATATTGTAGAAGTCTCAATCTAGAGTAACCACTCAGTCCTTCTGCCAAACACAGGCTTAGCCTTGAATTAAGCAGCACAGGTCGGTGGACATGTACATTAACATTTACACAGAATCAGTTTTCTCTCTGTTACCTTACCAGTCTGTGCTCTGTCATCTCAAACATGAGATGTGGGAGGTGCTGTGTGGCACATGGGGCCATGTTGACACATTTGTTCCTGCAAAGTCTTTTCAGCTGGGGAAAAAGCCATCACCCACTTGGCCAAGTTTGTTGAGAGTGCCAGGTTGGCAGGTGGCTGTTGAGCTCTGCTGCAAACCTGGATGTCATGGGCAGCCCTGTGCTGTGTCGTGGGAAGGCTGCTCTGTGTGAATAGCTGCTTCCTTAGCAGATGGAGTGGCAATTGTTGCACTGCGTGGGAAGGCCCAGGCAACAGTCCTTTCAGGCAAATGAACATCACATCTGGATTTCTTTTCATTTCATTATGTTCCCACTCTTTGAGTACCTCCCTCCCATCCCCTTCCTTTTAAACGGGATCTGTCCGGTTGCCTGCAATCTGACAGGAATAAAAGGCTGCTTGCCTTGCAGCCCTTTCCACACCCACAGCTTGTGCAGGATGTTTCCATGCAGCTCTGGCCCTGCCAGCAGCAGGGCAGGCACAGCACCCTGCCCATCCATCAGGAGTGGTGGGAGTTGCAGGAAAAACCAGAGCAGTGTTGCTGTGTCTGACCACCAGCCATGACTCTGCACAAGCTGCAGTCACTGGAGTAGTTGAAATATAGATGAGCCCAAAGGCTGTCTCTTCCTCCAGCAGGAGTCTCAGGAGAATCTGGAGACACGGCATGTGATGCACCTCCCTGCCTGCCTTCCACCCTGCTGCCTCCCAGGCACATCCCAGCAGCTCTGCACGGCTGGGTGCTGACACTTCTGCTGGGGTGGGGGTTTTCAGCTGGGTTTGAAACCCTCCTGCAGCAGGGCAGGTGGGCCAGGCAGAGCAGGCAGCACTGACCCTGCCAAAGGAGTCCTTTCAGCAGATGGAGTGTCCAGACAAAGCCATCCAACCCAAATGCATTTCACAGAAAAGGCCATATCATCCCTTACAATGCAATGGGCAATAAAGCTCAGCTTCCTCAGTTTAATTCACTGGGATGATTTTGCTGCTGCACTTTCATCTGGAGCTCAGTCATCCAGAACAGCAGAGCTCATTCTCTGAAATATTAAGAAACAGTTGCATAAAATTGCTGTTTGATCAATTTGATTGCTAGAGCATGTGGAAAACTCAAAGAAATATTTTTTTGCCCAGGCAGGTTTGTAGTCAATATTTTTTCCAGTTTTATTTTTTCAACAGAAGCAGCTTTCAGCATTTTCTATTATCAAATCCTTGTCCAAGCATTTACTAGGCAACTGAAGTGAGATAAAGGAAATGATAATAGTCTTCATTTTTGCAGAGATGAGATGAAGCTTGAGCAGGTGAAGCAACTTCCCTAAAGTGGGATATTGAACTTGTGGCACTGAAGTGGAGCCTTGCAGAGCTTTGTTGCTCAATTCCATGTTTGCAGTGCTTCTGTCCTGAAGCCCCAAGTAAAACGAGTCAAACAATACAGAGTCATAACAGTTGAAATAAACCATCTGAATAATTAAAAATTCTTTCTATGATGTTAGGATTTCCCTATTCAACCTCTTTGAAAATATTATTCTAACGTACCATCCAGCAAGAATCTTCTGCCCCTATATACAAAATTTAAGGTCTATTATTGAAATGAAATGGAAATAAAACAGTCAAGGCGTTCCAATACAGCAAGGCACTTAAGTATGTGTTTATCTTTAAACACAACTAGAGCCCCATTGACTTTGACAGGGCTACTCATATGCTTAAAGATAAGCCTGCTTTTGTTGGATTATGGCCCTGAGCATCTAAGTGCTGGGGGAATCCTTTTCATGCTCTCCAGAAAGGGCTTTAAATCACTGTTGTTTAAGGAGAGCTAACTGGTTGGATGTAAACACACCTAACAAACCAATAGATCAAGATTAACTTTTATGCTGAGCCACTTGACATCTCTAGAAATTACTTACTGTTGAAGTTTGGTCCTTATAGAAAATAACGATCCAATTATTTTTAAATGAAATAGAGTTGTAGGAAAACCTTGATACCTTCACTTGGGAATTTTGTTTAAGAAAGAAAAGAAGAAGGAGAAGTGAGACATAGCAATATTAAAGGGGAATGCAGTGTGCATGACTGAAGGACAGGAGAGTTAGAGGGATTATTAGATTTCAGCTCATGAGAGGAGAAGCAGTGTGGTACATACTGGGACTTTGCTGTTGGTTTTGCTGTTTTGCTGGTGATGCTGAGAGCAACAAAACAGATGGGCAGCAGGGCAACATGGCCCTAAAAATACGTTGTCTTGAGTACAGTATCTTTCATTAGTAGATGTTCAAGGGCATAATAAAAGTCCTTGAAATCAGTGGAAATGCTCCCACTGACTCTGCAAAGATTTGCTTCAAGATTGGCACTGCTCATCTTACTCTGCTCCTCTCAAGCATGTGGATCTGAACAGGTCAGCCCTGCCCATCCTGTTGGAAGGTGCACAGGCACCAGGGTTGAGATCTTATCCCTGCCCTTGATGCACACAACCCTCCACTCAAGAAAAAAACGTGGAAACAGCACTTGTGTCCCAGGCTCTTTGCCTTTTTTCACTTCCTCACAGTCCACTGCAGGCTGTGGGGCTCTGCCACGTTGATGTGGTCTCTAACCACAGCAGAGACAGCAGAGACCCACTTGGTCCTTAGGGTCTCAGGACTGAAGTGTAGGTGCAACCCATGCACTTCAACTCAGTCCTTCTCAATTGGCCTTGAAAATGTAATAACCAACAGCAGTAGTCAGTAGGGGTTTTGTTGTTGAGGTTTTTTAAAGTAAAAACCAGAATTGCTAGTACTCCACAAAAACATTGCTTTTTAAGTGTTGCCACTTCTGCTCTGTGCCTCATTGGAAGCCTGGATGGGAAAAGCAATGGGAAATTCAGGATAAGAAAGCACCACCATCTAGGCCAAGCACAGCAATATAACATCACTGCAGCAGTAATGACAATGGAGAAGGAACAGAATGCTGTCAGGGAATAATGGTGTCCTGCTGGCAGCTAAATATGAAAGCCAAAGCAGAGACATTTATAAAATAAACAAGCATCAGGGAAGATGAGACTTTTATTACAGAGCAGGAAATAGTGATCTTTAACAATGGTCCATTTCAGTTTCTCTCATTGTTACAGAAATAAAGTGGTGTAAATGACTGCTTTGTCTCATGTATGATTTATTGTTCCTCAGGCAATTACTGGACTGCATTCAGTCTAGTCTAGGGGAGGGAATTGCACATCATCTGACCAGAGGGCAGCTTGTGGGGGCAACCAGGCCAGGAGGGGACATGGTTTGTGTCTAAGCCTCTGACCACCAGCAAAAGCAGCAGGCCAGGTCGATGGCTCACATCGACATATGCCAGAAGAGGTTTCTCATGACGACAGAAAGTTGCAGCACTGTGACATCATTTTGGTGACAGGTTAAGCAGTTTCTGCACCTCACCCCTGCAGATCATCCTGCTGGGGCTGCTTCTCCCAGTGGTGCCAGCTAAGTAACTGCATGAGGAGCAGATGGAATAGAACAACACCCAGAAAATGGCTGTGTCCCCCCCAGCTGGAGCCCTCAGTGTCACTGCTGGATCAGCTGCACACACGGGGGGTGTGCTGGGGGACAAGCACAGGGGCTTGCAGTGAAGATGGAGAAGGGACCAGGAGACCCCTGTGTGAGGAGTAATTTTGCCAGGGAGAGGGTGAGGCAGACCATACTCTTAGTAAGAGGGTAAAATTATATTGAGGCTGTGAAAATCTACTTCTGTGACACAGAAAGCTCCCACATGCTGCCGTACTATACATTTATTCTCTGTGGGGTACCAGCTCTATGTAAATGTTTCATAGAGGAAACAGCAGAGAAAGCAGCTTGGGGCAAAAGCAAACAAATTTCTAACTTCTCCTATCATTTCAGAGGAAAAAATAAATCTACAAGAAAGATTATGCTGTTTGCCATCAAGGTGTCAAATAAGGGAAAAGAAAAAGAACAAGAATTTGGACATAAATGAGTAGTCAAGGTGCTGCCTGGAATGAAGCTCGAGCTAAACCCACACTCTTTTATTAACCTTCTGAAGGGAAAAAACCCCCAACAAACCCCGAAACTCCCACATTAAAAATACAGTAGGGTCCTGGTGACAGGAGTACAGATGAAGAAGAGAGAACACATATTTAGGTTGTCAGAGGGATGTGTGACTTCTAGCAGTTGGAGAACATGAAACATAAAGAAAGAAAATAAAGCTGACCATCAGAAAACATTTCTTAGCAACCTCTTTTTAGTGTATTTTCACCTTTTCTGAGCTATCTGTTGGTATAACAACCTCTGGAGACAGCAGAATAATTCCTATTTTTAAATTTAAGGCTGGACTGAAAACTGTAAGAAAATGCTACTGAGTGAGGATAAATTAAATAGCCTAATAGACCATTTTCCTCTCTAATTTCCATTAAGGTGATTAGCTGGAATGTTGCTTGCAGCATATTAGTGAAAAAACACTGGAAACACAGTCATATAGTGGATCCAGTACCCTAAACTAATGTTTGTAGTAATAACTGATATAAAAAAGCATCTCAGGTATTTTATTACTCTAGTTAATGCCTGAGAGAATCACAATCTTCAGCATACGCATCTTGCAACGCTCCCCAGGAGAAGAGATTTGTATCAACTCCTTAAAAAGACAAGGAGCAAATATACACAGGGATTTGGTTGTCTGGTGTGCTAGGGCAATCAGGAAAATTAATCTGAATTAACTGAAGCATGAATTTAATTTGGATCCTTCTGCCAAGATGCATTTTGCACATAATCCTCATTCAGAAGGGAAGTGTCTTCCATTGAGTGCAGAGTATCAGGCTCTCGCCGCGTACCTGTTGACATCGATACCCATTAGCAGTTTACAGTGGATTAGCTGCACTGTCCAGCCACTATTAAACAGAGTTTGTTTGCATTTTTCTATTGCTTATGGTTTGACGGGCAAGCTGCCAAGCATTTTAGAATTAACTACACAAAACCATCACCACCTCGACGGTGGGGAAAACAGAATCGAGAGGGCTCCGCTGGGTTCCCCGGTGCTGGGGAACCACAACTCTCACTGTATCGCTCGCTCGGATGGCGAGGGGCCAGCGAGCTCGAAAAGCGGTGTCAGATTTGCGTGTTAAATAGATTGCAGGTGTAAATTAAAATGACTAACGGCCTTGGGATGATGGGCAGAGTTAGTGCTTTCAAATAACTTCTCTTGTTAAGGTAATACTCTCAAGTACCTGCCGCACAAGCCCCGCCACTTTACCTGCCCCCCTCATTTCGGTGCTCCCTGCCCTGGGCGGCAGGAACCGCTCTTCCTCTCCCTGAATCCCGCTGCACCGGGCGCCAGCCGAACGAAGGGGATGCTCTAAGGAAGTTGTTCGTTGGGAAAGTGGCGTTCGATGCTTGGTGTTTACAGCTTTGTTTTAAACTGCAGTGAATTGGCACTACGAAGAAAGAAAAGGGAAATGGAAAAGAGAAAGGAAACGAAAAAGGAAAATGCAAAAAAAAAATTTGAAAAAGAAGCAGGAAGACGGAAAAAAGGGGAAAAGAAAAAGGAAATGAGAAAGGTAAAGAAAGATTAAAAAACGAAAAGAAAATGAGAAGGTAAAGAAGAAGAAAGGGGGGGGGAAGGAAAAAAAATGAAAAAGAAAAAGGAAAGAAAAAGGAAAAATTGCCGTGTGCAGAAAAAAAAAAATAAATAAGGGGGCTAGACAAACAAAAACCTGTTCTGCAGTGTCGGCGATGCCGCGGCCCGGCCTGAAAGCCCTGCTGCTCTCGGGACAGCGAAACCCCCGGCCCCAGAGCGGGGCAGCGGCGGGGGCTGCCCCGGCCCGGCGGGCTCTGCCCCGACCCTATCCCGGTTCTGTGGGCCGGGAGTGCAGCCCCGGCCGGGGCAGAGCGGCGGCGCCCGGTCCGGCCATGGGAGAGAGTGGCGGGGCCCGGTCCAGCCATGGGGGAGAGCGGCGGGGCCCGGTCCGGCCATGGGGGAGAGAGCGGCGGCCCGGTCTGGCCGGGGAAGAGAGTGGCGGGCACGGTCCGGCCATGGGGCAGAGCGGCGGGGCCCGGCCCGGCCATGGGGAGAGCGGCGGGGCCCGGCCCGGCCATGGGGCAGAGCGGCGGGGCCCGGCCCGGCCATGGGGGAGAGAGCGGCGGGGCCCATGGCCCGGCCCCGCCCGGCTCGGCAGGGGCTGCACTGCGTCCGCCGGCTCTGGGCCCGCGGAGGGGCTGCGGGAGGAGAGACGGAGCCGAGCCCGGCCCCAGCCACAGCAGCCCCGCTCGCCCACCCCGGGCCGGTGCGTGGGGGTGCGAGCCCGCCCGCTCCGATGCCCGAAGCGGAGCCGCCCTGCCCTCGCCCTCACGCCAAGCCCTGGGAAGGCTCGCTCCGGGAGCCGTCCGGTCCCAGCCGAGCCGTCCATCCCCACGGACAGCCCCACGGGCCGGCGCCGCCCACGCGCGCTCCTCCCACCCCGCGCTCCCCACGCGTGTCCCGCCCTTCCCGGCGCGTCCCCCGGGGCCACCGGCCCGGCCCGGCCCGGCCCGGCCCCGCGTGTGCGGCCCTGCCCTGCCCTGCCCCGCCCGCCCCGCCGCGGTCGCGCCCTCGGGAAGGCACCGGCGGATCCTGCCCCAGCACGGCACAGGCACCCGGGGCTTGGCAGCCCCGCTCTCCGGGGGTACCAGGGCGGGCCCCCCCGCCAGCCTCCCCCGGCACAGCCGCTCCCGGGCGGGCGGAAGCCGCAGAGGTTTCTATTCAGCACATAGGCACAATGGGGAAACAAAACCCTTTTTTCGCCCTTTTTTTTTTTTTTTCTTTCGTGCCACCTCCCAAGATGGAGCGGGATTAGTGCTGCGAGTCCCCTGCACACGCGGGGATGGGTTCCCTGCCTCTCCCCTGGCCCCGGCTCTCAGCGCGGCCAGGAGCGACCGAGCGCAGCGAGGAACCCATCCCGCAGCACCTCGGGAAAACCGTGGGCTCGAGTTCTGTTCAGCTGAGGGGAGACTAGGAATGAAGAGATGAATGTCAGGTTGAGTTCGTAATTTTTCCTTTATCTCGTTGTAGAGTAAGAGTATAAAGCATGTTTTTCATGACAGGAGAAGAAGGAAAAGAGAGAGAAAGAAATAGAAAGAAAACACAGAAAGGGCAAGAGAGAGAAGAGAAAGAGAAAAGAAAGAGAGAGAGAGAGAGGAAGAAAGAAAGGAAGGAAAGAAAGGAAGGAAGGAAGGAAAGAAATAAAGGAAATAAAAAAAAAGAAAAGTGCAGGAAATGAGGTAAATATAGAAAACGAGGGACGACATTTTAGCGTGCTCTTTCACAACTGAAATGAATTAATTTATCTTGATCAAATATAATTTTAAGGAGACATGCGAACCTCCATGGCACATTTTATTCTCTCGATAATGTGCCATGCAGGCGGAAGCACAACTAAAATCCGTTTAGGTGGTGGTGGTCTGTTATTTGGAAGTATTGCCTCGCATCTGAGAACCCACTCTGATATTTAATAGTTTAAAATAATTGAACAATTAAACGGATTTTTATTTATTTTAACAAACTTCTGATAGTTTGCCGGTTGCTTTAAAATCTTTCCCTGTAATGATTGGTCGAACTTTACCTCAAATGAGAGACGATCTTGAAAGATTTGTGTTTGCTTTATTTTTTTTTTCTCCTTTTGCATAGCCAGTGCCGATTTCTGAAAAGCAAAAACTACTGAAATTTTTTTCCCTCACATTTAACAATAAAATTGTTTTCTTCTCTGTCGTCTTTGGGTACCACAGCAGCACAGGGAGCGTGGCAGAGGATAATCGAACGGAATAACGACTAACTTCCGTGTAAAGGAGGAAAAACCGATATAGAACAAACGGAATCGCGCCATCAGATGCTGCAAATAATTTATTTGTGCCAATTGGAGGGTTCGGTGGTGCCGTCCCCGGGGCCGAGCGGGAGCGCAGACACAGAGCGCGGGCGCTGCCCCGGCACCTGGGCCGGCCGGTCCCAGCACCGGCTGAGCCTGGAAACCTTTTGTTTCCAGGATTTTAGACCGGCGCTTCGCCCACTTTTTTTATTATTTTACAGGTGGTATGGAAATTCAGAATAATCAGAGTTTCGCTCCCCACAGGCGCTTAACGACAGCCAAACGCAGTTTCGTTACTCGTTGCACGGGCAGGCGGTGTTTACCAGGAGACAACCTGGGAGCCGACAGCAGCCCCAGCCCAGCCACGCATCCCTGCCCGGCTCCATCCCTCCCCTCACCGTCCCCGCGGCGGTGGAGCCGCTGCTGCCCGTTTATTTATTAGATGGGCTCCTTTCCATTTATTTTCTTTATTTTCTGCCTAGGCTCGGGCCGACAGCGCACGCCGGGGCCGGGCACACGCCGGGGCCGGACTCGCATCCGCGGGTGCCCCGGAGCATCCCCCGGAGCCGGTGCCGGTGTGTCCAGAGCCGCTCCGCGCCTCTCCTCGGACACTCCCCGGTACAACAGCAGCAAACCCACCCTTGCGCCCTCTCCCAACTCTCAGCGCTGGAAAACTCAGAGCAGGGGATCCAGAGCAAAGAGCCTTGCGGGGCAGGTGCGGCTCGGAGCGCAGCACGGCCGGCACAGCGGAGATGCCGGACGGGAGCTGCGGAGGGGAGTGGGCGCTTTCCTCCTCTCCCGTTCGCCGTGCCCCCGCCAGGCAGGGGTGACACTCTGCTTGCTGCTCCCTGCTCTCCCCTCTGTGCCTCTCTCGATGTCCCCCGGGCCCGGCTTGCCCGCGGCGCTGGGCGCTCCCGGCGGCGGATGCTGCGGGCGGGGGAAGGCACAGCACCTTCACCCCACAGCCTCAGCAGCGGGGAGCGCAGGGGACGAGAGGCAGCACGACATCCCGGGGGTTACATCCTTTCCCTCTGGGGGATCCTAAGGATCCTTTCAGGGATCCTTGGAAACCTTCTAAGCAGTGAATTTTAGCTGGACCTGCACAAGTGCCTCTCCTTCGGGTCAGCTTCTGCAGGTCTCTGGTTGCTGGGAATGTCTAAATGCAGGAAAAGCCTCTTTCTCCCCATTACATGAATACTAAGTGTAGGGAATGAGGCTGTTCCAGAAGAGATGAAGCCAAAGGATCCAGCAGAAGGTCAAAAAGAGCCTTTTGTCCCAGCCAGCCCTCACTCCCAGCAATGAGGGTACCAGGCTGCACTCTGCTTGACTAGAGAAGTGGATTTGCTGCCTCATTCCTGTTAATACAAGCAGCATCCTTGCTCTCCTCCAGCCCAACTTGTCTTTCCCCTGGCAGAGCTCCTAGGCTCAATAATTTTGTTTCCATTGGTCATAGCTGTCTGAGAAGTGGAAAGTTTCCTTCACATCTTCACGGGGGCACAGTCAAGGTTCAGTGACAGCCTGGAGGAGATGGAACCTCCTTGTCCCCACCCAGGAGGATACAGAGTCAGGCCTTTCCCATGGCTTGAAGACTGTGTCCTCTTAGCTGACCCACTGGGCTTCGCAAGGAAGTAGCACTTTTCCTCCCAGCAGGGAGCACCACCTTGCCTTGCTCATCTCAGCATGAAAATGTGTGTGTGTGAGAGCATTCAGCTCTCCAGCTACTTCCCCCCCTGTCCCCCATGCCATCCCCATCCCAGTTGTTGGAATGTTGTAATATATTTCAATCCTTTTACTCCTTGCTCCTTGCTTGCCCAGGCCAAGACTGTGAGCTGATGCTGTTTCAAGGGGAGGAAGCAGGCTTTACTTTCCACCTCCACCACCTGTACCCTAGTGACTTTCCCTGTGGGACCCATGGGAAAGGATCAACAGGAAGAGCAGTACCTGCTGGAGCTGTCAATTGTCTGGTCGTTTGTGTCCCAAATTCCTGTCAGAGTGCTCATGGGCAGAGATCTCAGCAGAAAATCTCTAGGAGACCTTCACTTAATTTCCTATCAGGAAGGGCAGCACCCTCCTTTGCTTTCCCAGGGGATTCTGAGTGACAAGGATGAAAGGAGAAATTGGGTTAATTCTCCAACACCACCTGTCAAAACATCCACAACCCCTTCCTAGTCCTTCCCACTACTGTGCTGTGGTGATGCTTCACTGCCTGGAGCTGTGCCTGCTCAGGGAGGAGCTCTCCAAGACTAAGTGGCAATCCTGAGTGTGCACCTGGTGATTTCCATGCCCAGAAGTCAAGCCACAGTTGGCCCCCTCACCAGGTCAGTGAGAAGCCTGGCTAAAGACTGTGCTGCGTGTTTGTGAGCACACAAGGGGGCTGGAGCTTAAAAGAAGACTTGGAAGATAAAATCAGGTTGTGATGGAAGTATGGTTTATAGACTCAGCCAATTATCCATCATGGTAGTTTCTTACTCAAAACTTCTCTACTCTTGCAGGTGAGGGAGGATGCTGCAGGTATACTCACAGCTCAGAGCTGTGGAGGCTTTTCAGCCACAATAAATGCAGCTGTTCCATTGCTGCTCACCCCACTTGGCTTGGGCTTCTCTGCTTTCCTTGCCTTTAACATTCATGAAGACAGAGGAAAGAGAGGGGCATGAAAAGAAGAAATGAAAAGAATGTCTGTGTAAGAGGGAATGGTTAAGGTGCCATTCCCAGAAGACCTTGGGTACCTGCCCAAAGAGCAGAGAAACCAAACCCAACTGCCTTTCCTCCCTCCCAAAAATCCTGGGAATCCTCACTGATGTTACTTAACAGAAAACTTCTTCCTGACCCCACCTCTACTGAGTCCACAGGGACCAAGGCATTATGTGAAGTGTTTTGGTCATGGCTCTTCCTGATGTTAAGCACTCATTCCTAAACATATCCAAAGGAATACAGATGAGGAAAAAAGAGCTTGATCACAAGCAAGCTAAGCTCCACCTGCTCTATTAGGCACACCGGTGTTTTTTGCTAAGCATCAACAGGTTAAGAAATAAAATGCTGGCTTTAGAGAACTGTATTTAGATTTACAAACAA
This sequence comes from Muscicapa striata striata, assembly GCA_030060385.1. NCBI lineage: Eukaryota > Metazoa > Chordata > Aves > Passeriformes > Muscicapidae > Muscicapa > Muscicapa striata. The sequence goes on along the minus strand of JAREIS010000023.1, from coordinate 131,859 downwards.
CATTGTAACTGGATCAACAGGCTATAATTAGAATTTAATAATCCAAATGGAGGAGTAATATGCCCGCTGCTTGAAAAATTGGAGCCTTTCTTTTGCAGTTCTGAATATTCAGCTCTGCAGATTGGACTCCAACTTGCTTGACACAATTACTGTCCTAGTGAGGTGAACATGTTACAAATAAGAACAATAAGATCAACAATAATTTAAGTCTAATACCATAAACAAAGGAAATAATCAGAACACCTCTTGCCCCAGCTCAATCTGCACAACTGGGACGGCAAATTAGCATCGTTATTGGAAAAAAATACATGAGGAAATGCTATACTTTATGGACTTTTGAAAAGGCTTTAAGGATGAAAAATATGCTACAGGCAATCCCATCAGGTGCATTGATGACTTTTAGATTCAGTTTTTGCATTTACTTCTAAAATCTACATGGGCCAGAGGTGACACGTGGCACAAATGATGAACGGGGCAAAGGAAGACCTGTGTAAGACATGTTCCCCTCACATTACATTCAGAGAATTTAGCCTGAGGTGTGTAATTAAGCAAAGGTTAATCCAAGGGACTCAACACACGTGTGACAAAATGGAGACAGTCCCAGCCTGTGCTGGTATCACAAGAGCCTCTGGCAGGACTCAGGCACAGAGCAGCCCCTGGCCAAGCTGCTGCCAGGGCCTGACTGCTCAGTGCTGCAGCTCAGGCCAATTCCCAGTCCCAGATATTAAAAGGAGACCTCCCCTCTCATTTTGCTTGCTAAAAAGACATCAAAAGTGATCACCCACCTGTCTTGAGGTAGGATCTCTTTCCAGTCATTGGCCAAGCTGGCATAAGGCAGGACTGCTTCAAAGAGAGATGCTGTGGTGCTGCCATCTGTGACGTGTGTGGTTTCCTGAGTGCATCTGGGGTCTCTGCTAAGTGAATGAAATAGTGGCTCAAGAGAAAGGGAGTACAAGCAGCCCTGATTCCTGGGCAAGAGAAGGGACTGCAGGAAGAAAGGAAAGGGATACTAAGAAAAAATTTTTCACCTCCTCAGTTTTTATCACAATGATGGATATATTTTCCCATTTGATTTCGATAAGGTTGAGAGCCCTGATTTAAAACTCATGCCAAAATACCAAGAGTAGTTAATGAAATATTACATCTGTGTGAAAACAAACCATGCATTATTAGCTTTCATTTTACATGGTTTCATTTCCATAGGACAGGAATAATCAGAAAAGGGATTTGGCCCAGCCAGAAGGTGATTGGAAGGATACCCTAAGACAAGAATTCAGCTGAGAGGATGAGATCAGATCATCTCTAATGAAACCCTTGTCAGAAAGGACATATATTCTCTAGTCTATTTTAAAATTATTACTTGATTTCTTTACATGCCTTGACTAATATCTGTCTTCTTGTAAGGCCTTGAAGTTTGCCAAGGAAGTAATGACAATGTGTAGTGTTTGAAGGGACTTAAAAGTGAAAGATTATGCATATCCAGTGAGCTAGAGGTGACTAAGACCAGACATAGTATGAGGATGAATGTCACCCATTAACACGGCTCTGAACCCTTCAGGTGTGTCAGGACACCCAAATTATCCCTGGGTGCTGGTATGAGCCTTCAGTCTGCTGGGCTGGCTTGAAGATGAGTAAAAGGCAAGTGATGGGAGTAAACACAGCTCCCTGTTGAGGTGTTCCTGAAGGAAGTCAGGTGTGTTGCTTATCCCAGCAGGGGCCTGGGACACTGAGAGTTTTGGATCTCGGGAGCTGTCCTTTTGATTGGGGCTGTGGGAGTTGGAGGGGACCAGCTGAGTCTGTTTAGCTCCTGCTTCCTGGGGCAGCAAGGACTGCACCAGTTCTCATGGATCATTTGGGGTAGAGCCATGCTCCAATTTAGGGACCTTGTAATGCAGATTCCTTGGAGCTCATCACCATTGCATGTGCAGAGCTGAAACCTTCTCCCTCAGAGATGATCAGGGTTCCACTCTTGTGAGCCCAGGCAAGACACAGCAGAGTGGTGCAGCAGCTGCCACTCCTTCCCCTGCTGCAACAGCAGCACAAGTGGAGAGGTTCTCCATCACTGGCACCAGTGCAGGGCTTGCACAGCTCTGTGTGACAGGGAGGCAGCCTGGGGGAACATCCTGTGTGACAGTGGGGAGATCTGGCAAAGAAGATGTGAAAGGAAATGCTCAAGCTTGGCAAGGGAGGTAGAGCTTGTAGGCTCTCATGATGTCTCTGTTCCCCTTTCATCCCACACTAGTTTAGACTTCAGGCAGGAGTGAGTGAGATCCAGATGGGATTCAGGGGAGGGTTAGTGTTACAACAAACTCCAGGTTTTTATGGTTAAAATGACACTCCTCAAACTAGCTGGATAGCTGTAGGCTGTTCACTATTGCAAAACTCTGGAGATTTCCTTTCTCACTCCGCCCTCACAGCCTGCAAAAACAGGGGCTGCTCTTTGGTGTGCTGCAAACAAGAGCTCTAAGAAAAAGAGCCAGGGTGCCCAGGAGAGCAATGGTGAGCACTCAAGTGGCACAGTGTCTCCAGAGTACCTCACAGCTATTCCAGGCTGCTGCCTGTCCTCTTGCTACAGGACCTGTCCTCTTGCAGCAGCTGGAGGTTGACTCCCTCAGAACATCCATCTGGTCAAATGACCAGCACTGACAATTCTTTAAGGGGTAATCCATAAAGCAATACAAGGGAGGTGTAGAAACATAAAACAGTGTAAGAGAGGTCACAAGTGATTATGTTTATGTTTGTGTGTATTTGGTGTCAAGAATTCACCGCATATTGATAGCACAGAACCTTAGAATCGTAAAATGGCCTGGGGTTGGAAGGGACCTTAAAGATCAGCAAGTTCCAAACCCTTGCCATGGACAGAGACACCTTTCACTACACCAGGTCGCTCAGAGTTTTATCCATCCTGGCCTTGAAATCTTATGGGGATGAGGCATTCATCCTGGGAAACCTGTTTTGATGCATCACGACCCTCATAGTAAGGATTTTTTCCCAAGTATCCTACCTAAACCTTCTCTCTTTCAGTTTGAAGCCATTCTGCCACGTGCTGTAAATCCATGCTCTTGCAAAAAATCCCATTCCATTCCTCTTGCATTTCCTGACTCACTTTTCAGGAGTTTGGACCATGGTGATGCTGTGCTAGAGAGGCTGAGCGGGCTGCCAGAGGTGCTGGATGTCCCTCAGCACTCCTGGCCACTGTCCCAGCCCTTTGGAGCTGCCTGAGCTCCCGCTGGGATGTGGGATGTGGGATGGGGGATGGGGATGGGGATGCGGGATGAACATGTGGGATGAGGGATGAAGATGTGGGATGAGGGATGAGGATGTGGAATGAGGATGCAGGATGAGGGATGCCGATGCAGGATGAGGGATGCAGGATTCAGGATTCAGATGCGGGATGTGGGATGCGGGATATGGGATATGGGATGAGGATGCGGGATGCGGGATATGGGATATGGGATGAGGATGCGGGATGCAGGATGTGGGATGCAGGATGCGGGATGCAGATGCAGGATGAGGGTGCTGGATGCGGGATGCAGATGCAGGATGAGGGATTCAGATGCGGGATGCAGATGCGGGATATGGGATGAGGATGCTGGATGCGGGATGCAGATGCAGGATGAGGGATTCAGATGCGGGATGCAGATGCGGGATATGGGATGAGGATGCTGGATGCGGGATGCAGATGCAGGTTGAGGATGCGGATGCTGGACGCGGGATGCGCTCGGCGCTGCTCGGCCCGCGGGCTTCGAGCTCTCTCTGGACGCGGGATGCGCTCGGCGCTGCTCGGCCCGCGGGCTTCGAGCTCTCTCTGGCGGCAGCGCGGCGGAACTGGAGCCGGGCGGAGCAGGAGCATCCATCCCTCCGCCCCCCTTCTCCTGCCCCCTCGGCACATTGCTGCCGTCGCTCCTGGGAAGCGCTGCTGAAGGCGGATTGCGGGCACGCCGAGACAGCCCGGCCTCCGGACAGGTTTCCCGGCAGGTGCCACCCCTCGACCAACTCCTGTTTCTTTCAAGCTCTTGGAAATTATTTCCTTGCCACAGAAATACCGTGTTCGTCTCAGGAAGTCCATGAACTGCAAATTGCTTGAGGGTAGAAGGCTATTCTGGGAAAATATCACTGAGCAGCTGCTGATGGAGGCAAGAGATTCTATCTCTTCATAGAATCACAGAATGGTTTGGGTTGAAAAGGACCTTTCAGACCATTTGCTGGCAATTTCCCTGCCATGGGGAGGGACACCTTCCACTAGATCAAAGCCACATCCAGCCTGGTCTTGAACATTTCCATGGATAGGGCATCCACAGCTCTCCTGGTCAGACTGTTCCTGTCTATCTTCACAATAGAAAAAATCACCCTAATATATGACCTAAACTTACCCTCCTTCAGTAAGTAATGATCCCATATCCTATCTTCACACAGGGCTTTTTGGGCTGTTCACCCTACCGTCTGGCTATGCCACAATTCACCCCTTTAGGGATCCAGAAACTGCTGCAGAAAACTGTTATAGCCCAAGAAAGCTAGAATGTCTGCAATGGCTTAGGGGAAAAAAAAAAAAAAAAAAAAAAAAAAGCTAATTCTGCTTTCATATCCATTAAACTGTGTTGCAAGAGTTTAAAAGAAAGCAGAATCTGACCAAATTCTGCTACAATTCAGCTATATAAAGGCATTAAGTTGGATGCTTAATTGGTGTAAATGGCACATTTCTGCTATTAGTGTTGGACTGCAGACAACAGTTTCAAATTAGTGAACAAAAATTCTGGTCGTTTCAGAGAGGAAAGATCCAAATCTACAAAGGGCACTTCCCAAGATACTTTTGTTTATGTAAACATCTGACTGCAAGGGAGAAGAGAGGTTCTATGTATGGTTGGAACAAAATTTCAGCAAGGAGGGCTGCTCTGTCCTTTGGCAACCCTCCTGTGCATTTGGAAACAAATCTCAGTTATGTCCAGAGCTCCTGGGTCTGAAATGCCTCATCCAGCCTGCAGGAACTTGACCAGCAACACTGAAGCCAATCTAGGCTTGGGTTGCTTAGAGCAGTGATTTTGCTGACAAAGAGCAGGAGATTTGGGCTGGGCACATCTTGCCAATGCAGTTATGGCATCAATATTTTGTTGAGGGGACTCTGGTCTGACAGATTTTACTGTGTGTTCCAGCTGGGACCCACAACATGTTGAAAGGAGATGATGGGGTTTGTGCCCTTGCTCTGTGCTGTGCCTCTGACGTGGTTCACCAACCAGAGAAGCTGATCTGAAAATGTAATATGATGTGGGTCTGTTTAGGGGCAAGCATTTCACACAGCTGTTAGGAATGGCCTTCTAAAAAATTATTCAGCATTATGATCAGATATTTCCTCTGGAAAGAAAAAAAAAGAAAGTTGTGGCACAGAGACTGAGACATCCTGGCAGGTTTGGTGTGATACCCGACAGCTGAAGTGAGATGATGCCATGGCACTGCTGGGTAGAGAAAAGAGATGAGCAGCAACTCTTGAAGAGTGTGCAAGAGGACAGCATAGAGTGGCTGCAACTGCAGTTCTCCTTCCACCAGCAGTTAGGCTGGAAGAATAAGGAAATGCAGCAGTGTCCATAAGGCATCTTGTCAAGAGTCTTCATCTTGCTCCATGCTGAGACTGCTGGCAGCTCCATTGTTTGGGGGCCCTTGTTTTGCAGCCAGACCCTGGGTGTGGACACGCCCTTTGGTGGAGATCTGCCTGCTATGTTCCATCCCCCCTTCCCTCTTGTTGCATTAAGAGGGCAATGATAGAGCAAAGGTTCTTGGTATTGTAGGATTCAGGAGGCTGTTCTTCTCCTCACAGACAGCCCTGCCAGTACTCATCCATGGGGACACTGTTCATGGGGACATGCAGCCACCTCCAGCCCTGCCTGCTTCCTCCTCTGTGTGTGCATGACCTCCAGTGCTCATCTAAAATCTCCTGTATCTCTCAGCAGCTCAAAATTTCATTTCTGATGTGTTTCTGATGTCCTTCTGTTTAGACAAATGATAAATCCCTAAAATCTGCAACCTAAAGCCCCATCTCTGAATATGATGCAACCAGCTGGCTTTGGCTGCCTGGCAGGATTCAAACATCAGCCCTTGCTGAACTTATCCTGCAGCTGAGCTACCCCACACATCCCAAAGTCCCAAGTGAGCCTGGAGAGGGCCAGTGCCACTTAGATGGCTTTTTGCTGCAGTCTGAGAGGCAGGCAGCAGCAGCAGTCTGGGTGCCAGGCAGTCTGGGGTGGAACCCACAGTCCCTGGGCTAACCCACAGGGTTCATTGCACTTGGGGTCTGTGGCCCAGATGGCTCCTTTAGAAGTGCTAAAGGATGTTTCCTTGTGTAGAAAAGTGCAAGAAGAGTTACCAGGTGAAAAGACTCTCATCAAAGGGAATTTCTGACTATGTGGCTTCATTCCTCTTAAAAAGAAGAATACAATTTTTGTAAGACATTCCTCAGAAAAGGTGGGCTATTTTGCATGCATTTTTTCCCATCCCAAAAGATTTTGCAGAAGGTGCTTTCGTAGTGTGGCTTTACTCATCAACCCAGGCAGGATCACATCACTGAGGAATTATGTCTTTTATTAAATAGGTGAGGCTACATGGGCCCAGAACTTGAACGAGTGTCCCCCACTAAGGTGGCAAAATGTTGTTTAGTGACTCACTAAAAGGCATCTAAGTGCTGTTCCCATGACAGCTAAAACATTTAAAGGGCCAGCATTACAAAGAGTGAGCAATTAATGGTTTATTAGCTGGAATGGGTGGGACAGATTTGAAAAGTTCATGTATTCCTCCTCAGAGCTAAAGGAAATCAGAAGAATTGAAAGAAATTTGAAGACAAGAGTCCACTCAGTGTTGTCCCAAGGCACACCCATCTGTGAGCGTGTCTTCCACCCCTCAAATCCACAATGACTAATGAGTGGTAGGATAATGGAGTTAAAACTATTCTAAGATTACTTTACACAAAAGGGGAAGAGAAATTGCTAAGTGTCATTAGGAAAATTGGGATGAAAACAAGTGATGGAAAATTTAGCCTGACACTCAAGAAACTCTGAGCCACTGACATTAAACCAAGCCCAGTCTGATTGCCAGGGAGAGGAGGCAGAAAAAGAGGTGTCTGATTGTGGGCATCTTACAGACTCCTGCCTGTGGTTTATAAAGTGCCACAGATGACTGAGGGTAGAAAATACTGTAAGCAGGATACTTTGGGGATTTACAGTCCTTAATGACCTTGGAACTCTTCCAGATTTGACACATTTGACCTCAATGTTATCTGTAATACTTGGCCAACACTGCAGCCTGCAAAGTAAGACTTTTTATCTGTGTTCTCTTTGACTGAACCTGTATGTGACATCGGAAATAAGACCAACAGATTTTTTTTTTTTTTTATTAGTATTTTGCATGCTGAGAGTTGAAAGGGTCTGTGTCAGTCACAGAGACAGTGTCACATTAATGCTGATGGATATTTATAGCTAAAAGTTTGTTCTTGTATTTGGGGTTTAAGATTCCCCTCCTTCAAACTGCTTATATACATATGATACCACATTAATAGTAATAAAGAATAAGAATTTTTTAAGGGAAAAGTGGACTTGTCATCTTGAATCTACATGTTTTTTTGACAGTTCAAATAAGTGCAGAACTGCAAATAAATGCAGTGTTGACCTGAATCATGATGCTTAGCTTTCATGCAGCATATAATCTCACATACTCTAATGTTAATTAAATTCCTAAGAAGCAGCTTTCTGATCTCTCTACAGGGAGCTTGTTTGCCTTAAAATGAGCTACTGTGCTGAGATAGTCTCCACTATACCAGCATTACGTTCACTACATTAACTCAGTAAAGACTTGGCATAAGACTTGTAGCTGAACCTCAGTAATCCCCTTTGCTTATCTGGAAACCCAGGGCTCCTGCACCGTGGGGTCTGAGCTGGGGACTCGTGGTGACACCAACCTTTCTGCTTCTTACACCACCCTGCAATGGTGCCACAGCATTCAGAGGAGTCACAGAAAGAAATGAGCAGTGAGGTGGCTTTGTTTGCAAAGCCGTCCCCACCCTGACTGAGAATTGTTGCTCTCTATGAACCAGCGTTTGGTTTTGCTTGTGGCCCTTTAGAAAGGGTTTGGAAGAGTGTTGTTTGTCTAGAGCAGCTTCCCCTCCCAGCCCCAAGTGTATTCTGACTTACCATATGTTTCAGACAGCAGCAGGAGCAGAAGTGTCTGACACAGACTGGGCTGTGTTGGAAACCTCAGCCTTGCAGCAACCAAACCCTCCAGAGGAGCTGCACTCCTGGCTACTGGGTGAAACTCTGGGAGAGGGATGGCATCAGTTCCCAAGGGAGAAAGGGTGATATTTCCTCCTTTGGGGGGCAGCTCTGCTCCTTCCAGGCTGTTGAGGTTGATCTGGTTTGGGGAAGAAGAAGGGAAAATGAATTCTTTCTACCCAAGCAATGATTTGGGGGTGGGGGAGAGGGGATCAAGTGGCTGGTTAGCTTGTGAGTGAACAAAGACTGGTCCTGTGTTTAGTTACCAGGTGAAAAGACTCTCATCAAAGGGAATTTCTGACTATGTGGCTTCATTCCTCTTAAAAAGAAAGAGGAGGAACAGAAACTAATACCCAGTCCTTGGTTGGTCCTGGGGCATATTAAGAGTGTTTTTCTCTCATAAGAGAAATTATGGGATCACTTGCTTGGCTTTGGTGAGAACAAAGAATAAAATAGGAAATTCTATTCAGGGTGAGAGTCCTGGGCATCTTTGAATCCACTTAGCATTTTATGTAGTGTCAGGATGTTAGTCCTGAGTGCTCTCAAATATTCCCAGAGGTTACAAGCTAGAGCACTTGACTCAAGCAAAAGCTGAGACATTCAAAGGTGGATACAAAGAAAGCTAAACCTTCCCTGGGGTATCCAACACCAATTGGTGCATTTCTCTCTCCATCCCAGCAGTGTAAGGGCACAGTGGTAAGAACTGGAGGTGTCAGGGGAATTCATATTCCAGGGGTATATGGAATGTGGGGTAGTGAGGAGAAAAATATTTGCAGAGTGCCTTAAAAGCTCGTGTGGCTCATCTGGCAGGGTCTGTTTGCTCTGCACAAGTGCCATGTGTCTGTGCTGGGGCTGGACTTGGGCCAGCACTGCTCCTGTGGGCTGAAATCCCACAGGGACAGGTCTCAAAGAGCCCAGAGCTGCGAGGGACTGGGATAACCATAGTGGGTGGAGCTGGGAGCAGTCCTTTAAAGTGCTGAGGATCCTAAAAGTGAAACTTCCCTGATGCTGCCCATGCAGCTGACCCCAGGTGGTGTGTCCTTATGGCTTGGGATCAAATCTAAACCTCACACAGCCCTGAGATTGCTTTCAAAATTCAACTACTGCTGCCACTTGTTTTCTGCTGTTTTGGGGTGCTTGGGGGTGATGTAGCCATTATACCAAAACATTCATTTTCTTGGGGAGCTGAAGTATATTAATGCATTCTAGAAATACCTTCTAGAGGCCTGTAGTAGGGCAATGGATCAAACCTTCCATGATCCTTGTTAACATTCAACCTCAGATGGAATGTTTTTAATTGTCATTGTTGTGAAGTGCTGCCAGGCTGAGGTCTCAGTCCTCTCTCAAAGAATATTCACATCAGTATCAGTGCCAGGTGTAAATAAAAGCAAACCATTTAGTCCATTGCCATTTATTTTCAAAAAGTGCTGTCATCCTTCAAGTCACTTTGATTTTCTCTATAAAAGGATGACATTACACTCATTGTCAACACAGAATGGTGAATCCAGTGGTGTTTCATAGAGAGGGTAACTCAGTAGGTCTTTGGCAATGTAGCAGATGACTTAATGCAGGGAGAGTTTTACTGATTATTGAAAAACATTTCTCTCTGCCCAAACAATGACCTTCTAAGTTTAACCTATGTAATCCAGAAATATCAGATAAAATAGCAATTTCATCCTACGTATATTTTTACTGGAATTATTTAACCTTGCAGCTGTGGTCAAAAACTTCCCTTTCAAGCAGCACCTTACAGAGCACTCATATTTGCCCTAATCAAAGAAATGGAAGTTGGGACAAGTGCAGGTTTGCTGTCCATTAATGTGAATAGGAAATGTGTATTGCAAAAATCTCTCTCAATACAAGTACCAGTAACTCAATTTGGAATAACTTGTGGTTAGTGGGATTTGCTTTTAAGCAACTAAGTTCAAATATGTAATACAGCAATAGTGGGAAATGGTTTAGATTAAGCAAATAATGTAAAAATCATTTCTGGTTTTATTTTTATTAAATTTTCTTGTTGTCACAAGCTCAGAGCCTGATGCTGCAAATGGCTGAGAAGCTCCTGGGAATTGCTAAATACTTTGCAGTACCATGTGTAGGAGGAGGCTGAGAAGATTTTAAAGCACTTTGTAGGGAAGATGTTTATATCTGAGTTGCAGATGAAAAACTGTGCGGACAAATTGTATCAGAATTAGCATATTGGTCAGTGAAAACTTTTTTAGAATCACTGTGAATGGGGGCTCAGACAGGGGCTTATTTGGTTCTGTACCCCATCTTATTTTTACAGCTGCAAACTATTTTCAGTTCAGGGGGGTTATTGAGCCCTGTGTGGTTTGTAGTCAGTAGTAATGACTGTTGTTCTAAATTTCTCTCCATTCTTTTTCATGTGTGGAAACCAAACAACCTTTGGCAAAGACTTTTCTAGCTATGTGAGAAACAAAATCCTGTTTTGTTTTGAAGCAGATTTCTACTTGCTTCTTTTGATGGTCCTCAATTCTGCTTCCAGAAGAGGCTGCAGGGAGCTGATCCCTCACCTGCTCTCTCCAGAACACCTGGGAGGCTGAAGGCTGCTGGTATTTAGTTCCTCAGTCACAATTTCCCCCCCAATGACTGCTCAGTCATTCTTTGAAAGCTGCCCACACCTTCAGCCATCCTTGCTGCTTTTGAAATTTCCCCAGTTTTTAACTGTGCTACTGGAGAGCAGGGTAGCAGAAGCACATTGACTCCTCCAGGTCTGTGCAACCCACGCATTTAGACACTAGAAAACAGCAGTCCAATGTTTTAGTCTCTATTGTAACAATTCCCAGCATAAAGGACACCAAACCTATGTACATTATCTCCAAGTACGACCTCTCAGGAAGTTCTGTTGCTTTTGACTAATTATGAACATTAGCAGTTTTTAACCCTGTGTTTCAGGTCAGTGGGAAAAAAAAAAAAAAAAAAAAAAAAAAAAAGAGTTTGACTGCAATTAGAGGATTTATAAATCTGTTGCCAAAAAGCAAAACTGAGCCAATGAGGTAGATAATGTGAAAAGTAGCAAGCCCACAGGTTTTTTTTTTTGTCTTAGCCCTCAAAGTCTCTTTTTTATAGTGAAAACTTCTGATGGAATTTGCTGAGAGTTGGACCTAGAAGAAATCATTGTAAGCATGTAGGATTTCTGTGTGGATGTGTGGACATGTTCCATATATACAGCTCAGTAGTCTTGGCTGTACAAGACTATTTCCATTTTTAATGAAAGATGCCTGGAGATGAAATATTTGACTCCTCTTTCTGTGAAGTCCAACTCCCCTTACTACCACTACAAAAATTGCAAAGGACAGGGATGCTGCTTGTTGCTCCAAGTGTTTTAGAGTGAAGGACAAAAAGAAAGGCTTGATTTTTAAAGTAGGATATAGTTTGCAAAGATCACTAACCCTGAACTGAATCTTGCAGTTCTGACTTACTAAGGTCAGCGGAATTTCATAACTGAAACTTCTATTTATATAAAGATTTTATTCAAGTGAGAGCTAGAAAAACCTTCTTGACTAATTTTATTTTTTTCTTGGGAGAAAAAGAATTTGAAATTCAAAAGACCTGCCTTAAAAGACTGAGTGGTATAGAGAGATTCTGTAAGACCTCTGAAAGAGAAATCAATGGTTCTATGGTCTGCCCAGGGGCTACAATTAGTGCCATCCCCTTCTTTTGATTAATTTTAAATGTTCCTGTTTGTTTCTGGGAGAAATCTTTAAGAACTCCATCCTTACAGTGTGTATTTTCTCTCCTGGGAGCTGCAAGTGCTTCTGCTGTATCAATGGGAAACTGTTGTTCAGGAGAAGAAACTTTAAGCAGTAGTTGGCTGCAGTGGGAGCTGATAGGAGCTGGTAATCCATGTGCATTACAGTGCTGATCTATAATAATTCAGGGGTAGAGTGGCGTGGTGTCAGCTGAGAAGTATTGCAGGGTTTGATCAGTTATGCTCCTTTTCCGTGGGGACTGTAGTGCAATCTTCACTTATAAAGACATGTGATCTGAAAGGCTGAGGCAGAACAATCCCTGTTTTCACAGGAGAAGCTTTTCTTGGCTGCAAAAGCTTTTACATCCTCATCCTTCTTCCTAAAAGCTGCATCTTCTCCACAAAATTATATATTAAAAAAAAAAAAGAAAAAAAAAGCAAGCTTAGGATGGCAACAACATCACAGCCTCTGCGAGGTAAAACGACGTGTAAAAAAATATTTTGGGCAGTGTTTCCTCATGCCTGCTTCATTGTGTCTCTTGTCATCTATGCTTTTCTTGGGGCTCTCATGTTTTCCCGTGTTGAAGGTACCCGGAAGGTTATTGTAAGTAAAGAATATAGAGAATTTCTGCAGAACCTGACATACCTCGCCAGAAACTTATCAGGTATGTACTGGAATTTCAAAATGACTTAACTGTACAGGAAGCTACTCATCCTCTTGCTTTTAGAATGAGGTTTTTTTTGCTTTTAAGGCGTTCTTCAAAATACTAACAGCTGAGCCTGCAAGCAGGATTTTCCCTCTGCCTAGCTAATGGCTGCTGTTTTCTTCCTTTGCTGCAATTTTTGACTGCAAGCTTCCCCAGTCCTTGTGTTCCTGCCTGGAAAGATTTTCCTGCCATGCCTGTGTTCCCCCTTTGCCCAGGTTCTTAACGAGCAGCTGAGATTCCTGTGGTATTGCCTTCAGTTTGCTGGGGGCTGGATCCTCTCTCTCAGAAAGTTACTCCAGCTCCCTCTTCCCTGCTCTGAGCTTCCCTACCAGCCCTGTGGTGATGGGATGCTCAGAGGGAGACAGGTGCAGCTCTGCATCCCAGACCCAGTGATGCTGACTGGAGAGGGTAGAGGAGAGAAGAAGGGTTAAAAATCCTTTTGGATTTGAGATGGGGCTTCTGCACGGGCTTGGAGTTACACTCAGGTGGCTGTGCTGACACAATGATCCATTTGGGGCAATTAAATAATGTAAATAATGTTCTTTCAAGCAAGGCTCAGCCACGGGGAGGAGGAAGAAGGGTTGCAGGCTCTGGAATTAACAGCAGGGCACTGGGCAGTGACATCCAAGTGGTTCATATCTGTTCCCTGCTGTTAACCCCACATTTCCTAGTGTCTTTGGGTCAAAAGAAGATTAATCTCCTGGGAAGTCCAAAATGAAACAGGGCATTCAGGGTGGAAGTTGATTATTCTAACATCTTGTCCTGCTTCTTTATATTTATGTTTATTTGTCCCTTGTATTTTCATTCACCAAAGCCACTGGACCCACCTGATTTTTTCAGAGGTGGGGGCGAAATGCTTCAAAGGGGAGGATGAGAGGGTGAATTTTTTTATCTTTTAAAAAAATATGAGCAAATCCTCAGCTGTAGTACATTTCACTGGAGTAACAGGAGGGCTGCTCCCTGAATGGGGGTCTGCAAACACTCACTGTGCCTCCTGCTGTGACTGTGACAGATAACGTGACAGAAAATGAGAAGATGTTTGGGAACAACATCAGTGACCTTTTCAATGCAGCTGACCCAGTCTGGTTTATCAAGCCAGGAGAGAGATGGAATTTCTTTGGGTCTCTCTTTTTTTGCTGCACAGTGTTCACAACTGTGGGTAAGTAACAGAGGTAAAGTAACACCCTTCAGAATCAATTCCTGTTGCTGCTTTCTGTAATGCATTTCTTCCAGAGTCTTAAAACCACCCTAAACAAACAAACCAACAAACAAACAAACAAACAAGATCACCCCTTCTAAACTCAAAGCCCAAATCCCCTTGAATTTTTCCCCTGAGTATTGATGATGAGTCTGCAAGTAGTTCTGCAAACAGAGACTGCAGAGACATAGCTGAGCCACAGAAACAAGTCAGAATTTAGTAACTTGTGGTGGTACACACTAATTAACTGCATCATTATATATATATATTATGATATGTATTCATTTATGATGTGCACAGAGCTATTGAACTAAAAAGAAATCTCCATTTTTTCAGTCAAACTTTATCCTTTCCCACTGTTGTGTGTCCTCTTGGGTAATGTTTTCTTCTCTGGAAAAGGTAATTCATAATGCATATATTGTTTTTCAATTGCTTCTCAGTTGCTTATGTCTAATTCAGCTTTGTTAATCTGTGGTTCTGTAATTAACCACAGTATTCACATTTCTCTGGGTTAACAGCACATGATAGTGTTTAAGTCACACCTTTAAAATCTTTGTTTGACTTCATATTTCAAAGGAGGACCTAGATCAAATAAAAACATCTGCTCTGATTTTGGCTCCCTCTGCACTGCTAAATACAACTCCTCATGCTCATTCCCAAAGCCACTTTTATCCCTTTGTTAATCTTTCTCAAATGCTGGCAAGTACAGGCACTGTCTATCCAAATTTGTCATAATCAAAGCTGGATGGGAAATATTCCCACAGCATTGTATCAAATTGCAAATTTCTCCTCTGCAGTAGGATATGCTCAAGACCCCAGCATGGGTATGCATCTTTCTGTAAAAGAAAAAGGGAACCTTAAAAAAGAGCTTATCCTACACAAGGAGCAGTGTAGAGCTGATGTACTCAGAGCTCCTGTGTGCTGTGTCACAGCTCAAACCTCAGACTCATCTCCCAGGTGAGTGACTGCTCAAACTCAGCTTCTGGCTGTTTGAAGGCAGAAGTCTGGGTGGTCAGAGACACCAAAATCCTCAGCCCTGTGAGTATTTCCTGCAACAAACACAGCAGCCAAGAATTTCAAAGAGGATGTTTTATCAGAAAGCTCTGACTTCAGCAAATTGATGGAAAGCATATTGTTGGAAATGTCTTCCCTGGGTATATTTACCATTAATATGGGACTTGACAAATGTCCCCATACACATCAACTCAACGTATTTCTAAACTGCCAGCACTTTTTGCCTTCATAGCACTGAGTATTAATGCATCTTCCTCAGTTTTAACCTGAATTTTGGGATCAGTAGAAAGCCTGGGCTATTTGCTGCTAATAAATGGAATAGGTGGCTATTTCCATTGCAGTGGGTTTGTTATTTGCAGTATTAGGATCTGATAAATCACCTCAGAATAGAATCAAATTATCTACCTTGAATATTCTGGGAGAATTGAGGCATCTAGTCTGAACTCTGATGGTCTGAACTGCCATCTCTTCACTGCCTGGGGAGGCTGCCTAGAGGCTCTGCTAGGACAGATTTCTGGATAGCTAAATTTAAGCTCAGGATAATTTTTAAGCCTTGAAACTGCACAAGGCATTTTTAATGCACAGAAATCAACTATAAAAAGAATAAATAAGGTCACTCTGTGCAATAATGACAATAATCTTCCCCAAGTGCTTCAACAGTAAAGATCAGCATTCCCAGTTAGTCTGGGGAAGAGAGTGACCAAGAATAAGTGGTATTTCAGTGCCTCACAGCAAAGCAGGGACTGAGGCTGAGTTCAGACCAGAGGCTGTGGCAGCCACATGTGAAAACATGAATGGATGAAGAAAATGAGGGAAACCATGCCTCATGCCTCATGAGCTAATTATTATGAGCTAATAATTTTACAGGTGAGTACTTGGCTTAGAAGCTCATCTAGGAAAGAGCAGGGTTTTTGAAGGGAGAGAAGAAATACTCAATGTCTTCTGAAGGATGAGAAGAAAAATGGTTGTTAAAATATAATACAGTTACTATAATACAAATGTTTTCTCCCACTATAATGGAAAAGCAGTGACTTAGAATGTGAGTTTCATATCCAATATGTTAGAGGAAGGAAATACAAATACCCAAATTGGATTTAGGGAAAGGGCACATCTTCTGCTACCATTTTAAGTATCACATCCCTCTCTTTCTCTTCTCTTCCCCTTCTTGTTCAAGGTTATGGTAATACCTACCCTGTGACACGGATTGGGAAGTATCTCTGTATGTTGTATGCTTTATTTGGGATCCCACTGATGTTCTTGGTCCTGACAGACATGGGAGACATCCTTGCAGCTGTCTTATCCAAATCTTACAACAAGTTCAGAGTACTACAGTCAAAAATTCTTGCCTCTAAACTCTGTTCTGGATCCACATGTAGCAAAAGGAATGAACTGAAATCCAGGGCACAGTCTAAAATAGTCATCAATGAGCCCCTGACGATTATGGAATTGCTGAGAAATCAGTCAAGTGTGAAAGGGGGGCCAGTCAAATACCGCAATGTGGAACTTTTTGAAATGTTAATTGCCAGGGAGAATGAAAACATACAACCAGTGAGAAATAAAAGCATGGAGAGGTGGAGTTCATGTCCTGAACTAGCCAGGGAAAAGACAGTGTCCAGAGTAATCAAGAATTTCGACAAAATAGGAAAAGAGTTAGAAAAATTAGATGTGCCCATTATATTGATGGTGCTCGTTATCTTTGTGTACATCTCCTGTGCAGCTGCTATTCTTCCAAAGTGGGAAAAAAATATGAATTTTGAGGAAGCCTTTTATTTCTGCTTTATCACATTGACCACTATTGGATTTGGAGATACAAAACTAGAACATCCCAAGTTTTTCTTGTTTTTTTCCCTTTACATTATGATTGGCATGGAAATTGTCTTCATTGTTTTTAAGCTGGGCCAAGACCGCTTAATTGTTCTGTATAAAAAGGTGATTTCATTTTGTGTAGAGAAAAATAAGCCATCAAAGAAGATATATCCAAAATAAAAGCAGTCATTTCTCCTTCACTTGTCAGCATTGGCAACTGCAATGAGATGGAATTGTTCTGTGCATTTCTGCCTTGAACTGGCAGGTGCCATACTTTAATCTGATTTCCTCTGAGAAATGACTGAAAATGGTTGAATACCTCTGGAGGCACTTGGTGAAGGCATCTCCAGGGAGTACTTTCCAAAGGAGTCCCTTGTCCTAAATAATCAAAGATGCTGCATGATGAAGAAGCTGAAGGCTCTCCTGCCAGTTCTCCCTGATGTATTTTGCAAAGCTTTGACTTTCTGCAGCCTTTCTTTCTGTAGCCCTCCCACTGCAAGCCAATTCAGGAATTTTGTTTTCAGTCCTTGTCCAAGCAGATCTCCTGGGAGGTGCTGTCCTGCCACCTTCTCTGCAGGCAGGGCCAGCTTGGCTGTGTCCTGAGCTGTGACACTGCTGCTGCCATCTGCTCATCCTCAGAGAGCTGGGGAGGAGAGGCAAGGACCCAGCTGCTGTGTGTGGCCAGCATCACACCTTGCACAGGCCAGGGAAATGCTCCATGGCAAGGAGGGACACCACAGGTTTCCATCTCTGACACCTGTCCAGAAACCAGTCAGAGAACTGCTCATCTGCTCAAACCAGTCAGAGAACTGCTCATCTGCTCAAACCAGTCAGAGAACTGCTCATCTGCTCAGGACTGAATCCACTCCTGTTCCATGGTGACCCATGATGTCTGTACTCAGCCTGGAGTCAGTACCTGCCCATGGTGTCCAGTGCCAAGTTGCTCATGGCAAGTTCTGCTCCTGGGGGTGTCTGGGGAAGCCTCACAGAAAACCTGGATTATGTAACTGTGGAGCACATTAAAATGAGAATATTGCTGTTTCTTCAAGATTATGCTTATATTATTAATAATTTGAATTTTCCATAATACATTTCTATTAAAACCAATAATTTAGAATAAAAATGCATCATTCATATAAAAGAAACCACTAACTTTAATTAACCACCTTTTAACTTGTAGATGATATGCATGTCCACTGAATGTGAACATCTCTAGATAATGAAGAATGCTTGATTATGACAGAATGTACAATATTCTCCATTAGAAATTTACCAGTTGGAGCTGAGGTTTTCAGAATATTTACATGCCATCTTATGTCTGTTGCACTCCAATATGTATTCAGTTCTTATTAAAAATTAGATGCAATTTAACATTGATGATATGCAAAATGTAATGACTGATAGCAAATAGAAAAGTGTTTTATAAGAATAAAAATAAAAACTACAGAACTGGAAGAAACTTCAGTTAACTCTGTCATGTTTGCTGTGATTTTGGCCTTACATAGCAAGTCCCTCCATTCATGTCACTACTCTCACATTACTTAATTTTGTGTCTTCAGATTAAAATCAGTGTAGAACTTTGGTACCATTTCAAAGTTCTCAGAAATCAATGAAAGGACTTGCAAGATATCTGGGCTTTGGATCAGATTACTGCACTTCCTGCCTCTCAAGGTTTTCTTTGGGATATTCTAAACCAGTCAGCATTTTTAATAACTGGTCTTTATGTAATTTGTTTCTGTCATATCAGTGGGGTCTCTTTTATGGAGAGCAGTTAATCCTGAATTTATACCCTATATATTTCTCATTGAGATGGTACCTTAATACCTTCCCATTTACTTTATGGATTTAGGGAATTTTGGCTGGGTTTACAACAGGGATTCTGCACCAAATCATTCTAGTTATAACCAAGGGATGGCAGTAAACAGCTTTCTTTCCTATAGAATCTGTCAGTTAACGGGATAAAAATTGATTTTGTAGAAGGAGAGGGAACAATTCATATAACCATTACCCTCCATAAATCAATAATGCACCTGACTGTTGAATATTGTGCACAGCTCTGGTCCTTCACCCCCAAAGGATGTGTAAATTTGGAAAAAAACTTTATAGCCCAGGGTAAAGGATGAACAAAGATGGGAACAACTTCCATACAGGACATGGACATGTACAGTAGCTCTCTAGTCTGGAGAGAGGTGAGAGGCTGATGGAGAGATGTGTAACATTACAAGGGCTCAGAGGAGGGAAACAAGGAATGATGGAATGATTTTCAAACATCTCTCATTATGAGAGCTTGGGCTGACAAATGAATCCCACATGTGACAGGCTTAAGAAAAACAGAAAGGGGAGAAAATGGTGCTTCACACAACATATAATCAAGCTGTAGATACTCCTTGTCATGGGAGAACGTGGCAATTAAAAGTTCCCATTAGATCAATGGGAGATGGGACAAAGCCATGAAAGAAAAACTTTTAAAGCAATTAAATCCAAAGATAACAATTCTGGCTCAGTAATCACTGAGTTCTAAGTCAGAAGATGAGGAGAAACCTCTCTACAGGTTTTGCTGTCCTTGTTTTCCTCCTTTGCAACCTGTTGTCTCTCAGAAAATATTCTGTCCATTCTGTTCTGATTTCCATGCCTGTAATGCATAGAAACATATTGCTATAGAGCTAAAAAACACTCAGCAAATCTAATGCCTGAAGAGATATTTGGTTTCATATTTGTGTGACAGGTGGACAAACCAGTCCAGTCTGACTGTGCAAAACATATCACCAAAAATTGTGATTTAGGCAACACTACCCAACCAGTCTGCAGTGAAAGTAATGTGGTCATTTGGCTTGTGCCAGGAGCCTAAAGGAGGGTGGAGAGTTGGACACACATTGCATTCTCAGGTATAAAAAGGTATTTAAGTCTTCTGTTCAGGTGCACTGAAAGAGTGACCCCACACAAACAGGAATGTCTGGGCCAGGTTCTGTTAC
The DNA here is from genome assembly GCA_030060385.1 of Muscicapa striata striata. Lineage (NCBI taxonomy): Eukaryota > Metazoa > Chordata > Aves > Passeriformes > Muscicapidae > Muscicapa > Muscicapa striata. The sequence continues at coordinate 112,201 of JAREIS010000023.1, read as the reverse complement.
TCCCAACTGTTAGCTGGGAGGCAATTTCCAGATGGCAGAGCAGTGTGCAGCAGCCTTGGGCTGGCAGAGACAGCAGCAGCTCACACTGCAGAGCAGAATCTGAATGCAAATGCAGTAAATATAGTCACAGAGTTAGTGAAAATGAAACAAAGTAGGGAGTAATGGCTCATTTGGTGCATAAATATTTATGATTTGACTGTTCTTATCATGGGCTAAACCCTGGAAGAATTCACAGTCTCTGCCCACAGAAGTTTTTATTCTACAAAATTGACATGGAGATCAGCTTTGTTTGCTTCAAAGCAGTACAAAATATTGCTTTTCATAAATTTTCCCCATCACAATCTGCATGAGATGGTGGATTAGATGTGAAGGGCTTCACTGAAGAACTCTTCTATCAGGAGAGACGTGACTGATGGGGAAAGAGTTGCTTGATGTGTAACCCACAGCGGATATGAGTTATTACAGCCCCAGCTGGAGAGCTTCACAGATCAAATGCACTGGAGGCTGAAGGATGCTGGATCAATCACCCCTGATTGGGCCAAGATGGCAGCTGTCACGAGCACTTAGGAGCAGAGGGCAGGGTATTCCTGGTGTGGGAATCACAGGGGAACCATGGAGGAATGAGTGGAAGGAGTGGAAAATAGTCTTTGGGCAGAAGGGTTAGATGGAGAAAAACAGCAGTGGAGGAAAAAGCCATTTTCTGTGTAGACATTAATATGGTGAAGAGGTGCTTGAGACTGAAAATACAGAGGGGGCTGGTTCCTCTGGCCTGGGGAGGTTTGTGCAGCCAGCTTGGTTGAACCAGCACAGTGGTTATGGATAATGGGCTCTGGCACAGTCCTCACCACCAGCAGCCACAGCAGGGCAGAAAGTCTGTGCAAGGAATCCTCCTGAGAGATAAAACAGTGTCAGAAAGAAGATACAGGGTCTGGACTGAAAGGCCATTAATGAAACCATCAGAAACATTCCTCTTATCTTCTGCTCTGTCATTCAAAGAATGACATTTTGTTCAGAAGCATCTTTTGCATGAGCAGTACATTTGAGGGCTCAGGAAATTCTTAATGGGATGTAGGACTTGTCATCTGTGTGCCAGTAGTTCAGATGTGGTCCAGATTTTAGTGGGGTCAACGTTAGCAACATCTGATAACACTTTGATGGCTTTTATGCTTTTTCAACTTGTTCCAGGTGGAGATGCACCCACATCATAAAAACACTGCCATATAATGAATGCTAATTGCATGTGTGGTGGCAGGCTCAGCAGAGGCAAAGGCTGGAACTCCAGCTGGGAGCAGTCCCTGCAGTCCTCTTTGCTTCCAGGTTCCCAGCATACCTTGGAATCCTAATTTCCAGACCACAGGGAGCATCAAATGTAGCATGTGTGGCTGTTGCATGCAATGTGAGTGTTTTGTGAACCCTGAAGGATCTTATCATTTAACCTGGCTTTCATAAATGAAACATTTTTTGGAAATTTATTATTCTTATATGTAAGTAACAATAACATTTTTATTTTTATTATTATTATTACTAAGTAGGCTTATTACTATAACTCCACAGGCTGTATTCAGCATGTTCTGCCACGTGATGTTATATTCTAAAACCAGCTTTAAGTATTTAGCTGGGCTCTCTGTCCATTTCTTCCTCACCTTATGCATCACTTATAAGGCAGAAAAGATATTTTTCAAGCCATCCGACAGGGCAGCCTGCATTTACACACAGAGCAAAGGAGATCAGGTTGCTCAGGATAAATTTCAATTATCTCTGTTAAAGCACACAGGCACAGATAGCAGCAGAAGTACGAGGAATTTTTTCCATCAGTCATACAGCAAATCATACAAATCATAGCAATGTGAAGACAGCAGATCTCTCATATATGAAGCCAATATTTTTAGGATAGCAGTCTGAGGTCTAAGTGCAAACCTTCATGAGCAATGAAGTCCATGAGTGTATTGCTTGTACGTGCCAATAACTGATTGTCTGCACGTGGTTCTCATTAGAGAGTTTTGGGAAGTGCTTGAACAAATGTTAGTTGGCTTGTGTGCTTATGGGTTTGCATGTGAATCTGAGCTTTTTTATTCTTCTTTTGTTTTTCTTTGAGTTAAAAATTCAGTCTCTGAGTAGATAAAATATAGTTCTTTTGAGGTTAGTTCAGGCTTTTTCAAACTGATGAAGCTCTCAGTGTTTGGCCAGAGACAGAATACTTCCAACACTGGTCTTGTGCATAAAACTTTATGTCTATGCATTTTCAGGATGCACCAAGTCCAGAGGAAAAGGAAAGCAATGGGCAAGAAGAGAAATGAAAACAAAGCAAGAAGAAAAGAGTAGAAATTTGACAGTGAAGAATTAATTTCTATGTTAAGCATCTACTGATGAGAAATCAGGGTAATGATGCTGTCTAGCAACATTGATTCATTACATTATCTGCTTCCACAAACTCCTGTGTGAACAGGAAAACTGAGGGAGAGAACACCACAAAACCAGCATATAAAATTGCCAGTGTAGTTGATGTGCTGCTGGAGGAAAGCTCCTTGATGTGCTGTGCACTGCAGACTGTCATCGTGCTCTGATCTGTGCCCTGTGGGGGAGAGCTGTGCCTTCACTGCCTCTGTCACACGTGGCAAAAAGATCTGAGAAACAGCACCAGAGCTGGAGGCTGGGCTTCTGGCTGTGGGCACAACACACTCACTTTCTAGTATTTTCCTTACTTTATACTTTTCTGGTGGAAAGTAATAGAAGATGCTGCTGCTAAAGGAATCTGGGAGTTTGGGGAATTCAGTTACATATTAAACCTTCTGCTCACCAGCTTGATAATGCACATGATTTTAGGCTGTTTATTGCTCACACAACCATCCCAACTCTCAGGAGAGCACTGATGCTTAATGGATGGTGTTCCAAGCACACTTGCCAGCCAAAAGTTGCAAGTGTTTTCAAAGCTAATCTGAGTGTGGAGCGGTATTTTTGGCTGAACTGCAAAATGTTGATGGTGAAGAGAGGACTCTTGGAAAGGCTTTAATAATTCCACCTCTGAATGGCACTGTGAGATGAACCATTTATGGTGGTAAGAAGGGCAGGGCCTGAAAGATAAAGCTGTTTATGATCCTCCTGTGCTGTTAGTGTAACTGGCTTTCTCCAAGGTTCATTCCAAACTTTTCCATATCTCCCAGGAGAACACCAAACAATGGTATGATCTACTCCAGACAAAGCAATATGCAGCATTCTTGATTAAAAAATTGTTTCCCAAACAGTTTAAATAGCCTTCTGATAAGCCAGCCTTGTACTTCCTGGGAAGAGGAAATAAGAGAGGCTCATGAATCTTCCTTGGAGTTTAAGAGCAGAGTATAGTTTCCTGCGCTAAGAAGTCTGATTTTCTGAATGGGTCTGTAAATTGTGAATGCTTGGACTAACATTTGACAGCCAGCAGCACTTCTTTTCTGTCTCCCTACAAGAAAAGTTACACTGCCAAATGGTTTTACAGCAATTTTCTATGCCAAGGAAATGAACACATTTTGTGCTCAAAGAGATTAAGGACTGGCATGGGTACATGTGTTTGCCTTCTAAAAAAGCCACTTATAAATGCTATTTAAGAAGAAGTGATCTGAATTCTGATCTTCTTGATACCCATGGCAAAGCTCACAGTGCTTTAGAAAAATCAGGTTTGGAGAGAAGTGACAAATAGAATGTGTTTTGCCATTAGTCACTTTGATCCTGGTTTTAGAAGAACCATTTCATACCTAAACTGTGCTCACATGGGAAGGCTTTTTCCCACAAAAACCTGCCTAAATTACTGATTACTTATCTTTTTTTCCTGTTGAAAGGACTAGATGTTTTTCCAGGTCAGCAGCACTGACTTGAAATCAGGACATGGTTACAGACTCAGGAGAAAAGGAAATTTCTCTGTAAATCCAAGTTCTTCTTGGTCAAAGTCAGACAAACATTACTATGTGTCTTATACCTACATTAAGCAGTCATGTGCTTATTAATTATATTTTTTGTGGTTATGTTTGCCATTGTCACTGGCTTTTAAAAGAGCTCCCTGTCTCAGAGTTGCCACCAAAGGCCCAGCATGTCCCTAAATCCTCAGGCAGGGCCTGAGATGTGTGACATGTTCCCTGGGACAGCAAGGCTCACCCTGCCATGAGTCAGAGATTGACTCCTTCCATGGAGAAGCGTGGATATATTCCTCTCTTGGCTTTGTTTTCCATTAAAAGGGAAGCAGCAGCATCAATAATGACAGCACTATAAACACAGCAACTAAGGTAGTCATTAAACCCAGCCCCCAGGTGACTTTAAAATAGATTTTAGGGATGATGTTCCAACAAACACTTTGACTTGAGCGTAATTGAAGTCCAGTGTTTTGAGAATCAGGTATTTAATTTGTTCAATTATAAGCTTTTACTGATGGGAACAGGAAACCATGCTAGAAATTGTCCTCAGAGTTTCTAATGTTTGGAAAAAGGTGTCATAAAAACCCATTAGGGAGTCTGTTCCTGTAAAATTCTCCAGCCTACCACTTCACAAAGAAGGGTTTGAAGTGGCTGGCTTTGGCAAATGCTTCTTTGATCTAAAGATCTCACCTGCTTTTCAGTCTGGATAGCATCACCATGGGGCTATACAACCTTTCAGAGCAGCTCAATTATAAGAAAGGAGGCCAAAAGATTTGGTCCCTGACTCTGATTACACTTCCAGCAGTTTCAGAGGGAAGCAGCTCTGTCAAAATCAGGGAAAAAAAAAAGAAAAAAAAAACCAAAACAACATGGAATTGGGGTCAGGCTCCTTGAATTCTGTTAATAATTATTATTTCTGGGATTCATTATTTTTATTAAGGCAGTTCCTTGGAGCATCTTAGATAAGGACTTTAAATCCCCATTTATCTGAGTTTCTAGCTGCATGCCTGCTGCAGAGTGCATCTCTAACTGAAGCAGCCCTTATCACTTCCTGCCTGTCCTGGCTGAGCAAGAAAGAGAAACTCCTGATGGCACACACACAAAAATGTGTCACTGGATGATTGAGTAGATCTGTGAAGCAGCTGTGGTGTATTTTAAAAAAGAAGAAGCTCAGTGAAATAGGAGCTGTGAATGCAGAAGCCTTCTGCACACCATGAAATTTCATGACACGGGAAGTGTCTGCATTGCCCATCTGTCCTGCTCCAGCTGTGCCACTTCACCCCACCAGCTGTGGGCCAGCTCCTGCACATTTGGCCTGGCCAACCAACCAGTGAATGCCCAATGCATTAACTTTGGGTACTAATATTTATAAATACCTTTTGCTGATCTCTAAATTAATCTCTTGAATAAATCTGAATGCTGGGGAAAGCATGAATTTGTCAGCCTTCAGACATTAATTTAGTTTTTATGGTGATGGATAGCTCTTGTTCGAGGTGCTTGAAACTGCCTGGAAAGCTGGAAGAGTGATGTAATCCAGCACAGCAAAAAATTTGACAAGCACAGATCGAGGAAATCACTTTTCCCCTCTCTAGAGTGAAAAATGTGATAAGCTTGCAAAATTTCAAATCATCATCACATTTTATGAGATTGGACTTGAAGGCGTGTGTGTCAGAGAAGTGCTTACATAGGAGTGTTTATGGTCATATTATTATATTGCCCAGATTAAGTGATTTATAGTAAAAGAATCTGTACTCAGGGTCCACGAGCATCACTTGTTCACAGGCAAGAATTGCCTTAGAACTAAGCTGAAACAGGTGCAGAAAAGAGATCAGTCAGAAGAGTAACCACACTTAAATGCTTGTTATTATTGAGAAGAGACTGAGACACTAATAGAGCCTTATAGGAGATGTTTCAATTCAGAACCTTCCTGGCTCACTCCCTGAAATATTTGTCAAAATTGTACAGAAAGATGTTTAGCTGGAAGAGATCTTCATAACAAGAAGGGTTTGAAACATGATTTAATGAAAAAAAAGAAAGAAAATCAAAACAAAGCAGATGGTAATGTCTGAGAGAGAGCTGGGCAATGCACAGATTGTCAAACCTGGGAGGAGATGAACTCCTGGACATGGGACAGCCCTCCCTTCACTTCTGCAGGCCTGTGTGGGTCTCTGGAGACAGCAAAGCAAGGTGCATCCTTTCATTCCTTGAGCTCTGCAGAGAGGTCTCTGGGTCCCTGCAGACTGGGGAATCCACCCCTGCTCCTTCCTGCAAGATTAACACAGGGATAAGCTCTCTGGACTATTTGCCTCTATAAATTTTATTTTTAGTCCCAGAGAGCACAGTGAGTGAAGGGATGTTAAATTTGAGTTTACAAGAGGAAAGCAATATGCATAAGAAGTTGTCTTCAAACTCATATTTTCTTAAAGTCCCAGAGCCTTTTAAACCAAATAGGCTCCTGAAGGGTCCTAAAAACAAACACTTTATGGCAACCACCAAGTGCTTAAATTCCTAGAAAAGCTTTCCAAGTCACGGTGTACTTCAGTTCAAACATGACTCAAAGGCTGTTCTGGGTGAAGGATATAATTTACAAAGAATTCTGTCAGGTGGTTTAGCAGGTCATGTGTTTCATAGTGGATGTGTTCTATTTTCTATGCACATTATGCTGTCTTGAGGAAAGAATCAGGTGTATTTGAAGAAGCCTTTAGGCATCCATTAAACATAACCTGGAACTTCTCAGCCAAGTGCCTCTCTCTCTCTGGAGGCTTTCCACCCTCTGGCATGACCATGGATCTCCATGGTGAGAGACCAAGCTGCTGTTTGCTTAGCTCAGGTAAACTCAGAGTGACCGACAACAATTGAAAAACTCTTTATTTTCTTCAATGGAAACCCAAAGACCTTTAATGTGACTCTATCCCTGAATAGTGCAGCTCCTGAGATTCCAGTTGTACTTCTGAAGTCTTTGGAGATGCCTTTCTTTCCATTCACTCAATAAGAGAGATGAGACACTCTCTTTAGCTTTGCTTTCACAGCTCCACTTCTCTCTGGAGGAAAACAAAACTGTTCTTAAGCAGCTGCAAAAGGAAGGATGTGTGATAAGGATCACAGTCTGACCTCCCTAATATCGATCCTGGAACTGAGATTGCACAGATGCCTTCTGTTGTATTGTTGTGGAAGAACTGTCTTCCTTATTTTATTTCTTAAGGATTCTGCTTTTTTTGTGCTTTGAATGGTGGTAATGGTAAATAAAATTCGTGTGTGGGGAAATAACTGATAAAGAGAAAATTCTCCTTTTATTCCTGGATGTGAGTTTGCTTTTTTGCATTCCCTGTGTTCACTCAGAGTTACCTGAAATTGCAAATGCCTCATCTGTATTTTAATTATCCAGCCTTGCTGGGGATGTGTGCTGGAAATAGGAAATGCCTCAGGCTCGGTTTACCCGGAGCCACTAGATGGTGCAAGCAGACCTCGTTCCTTCGGGAGGCTCGGTGCCACCAGATGGCACGGCTGAGATGGGGACACACCCTCCCCTTTGCTCTTCTGCCTTCCTCTGCCCTGGCAGCCAGAGAATGCCTCAGGAAATTGTGTACAACATCAGCAACAGTGGGATTGTTAGCTGGGGACTTTAAAAGGAGGAGCGTATGAGTGAGGTTTAGGAAGCAAAGAGTAACAAAATACTTTACACAGAACAATCAATCTGTTATTGGTTTCAAAGCAAAAAGGGGCCACAAAGATAATTTGATGGTGATGCCCAACATTTATCTGCATAGAGAGAGCGTAGATTTTAAAATACTCCTTGATCAGTTCTTATTTTAACCTTCCTTTTAGACAAAAAAACATATAGGAAGTATTGAAAAAATCTCAGATTTCTCAGTCAGGGCCATATGAATGGGCAAACTGAGGCACAGAAGATTTAAGAGCCCCACAGGAGCTCAGGGCCAGAGCCAGAACCAGCACCCACAGTGGTGCTGGTCCCTCTCCCCAACCTCTGCTGCTCCTCAGGGGGTGGAAAGGGTTTCCTGCAGTGGAACCTGGGCATCACTGCCCAGAGCAGGGACAGGGGGTGGCAGTGGCAGCTCCTAAGCAAAGCCCATGTGGGAGGCAGCCAGTGAAAACTGAGTCCCTTGCAACCCCTGCTCACATACAAGGAGGGCCAAGAAGGGTAAAACCACTGCCCACAGTGCTCTGCAGGCCCTGGGGGAAGCACTGGCTGGTGGCAGGAGAAACTGATGTACAACAGGGCATTTTGTGCTCTGGTTTTTATTTTGCATCAATTTGGGAAAATGACCTAAAGCAAGTTACAGCCTCCTTTGGCTTTATTTGGCCTCATCCATTGAAGTGTGGTAATGATACCTTTGAGGACTGTGGCAAAGCCTAATATGCTGTTTGCCCACCATAGGATAAAAGATTTAATTAATACCAGAGGAGGAGCTAGATTCCAATTCTTTGTTCCCATAATTGATCTCTACAGGCCTTTCTAGTGTTAGAAAAATGAACATCTCAGACAGAAAGACTCATTTTGAAGTTTATTGTCTTGCACTGACAAAAAAATCACTGGACACACAAAAAAATTTTGAAAAGTCAAACCAAGCCTCCATCCATCACACTGTAATTAAAATGATGGTCAAACAGACCCTAACACAGGCAGAACAATACTGACTTCAGGGTGTGTTGGAACATGGGGGGTTCTTGGAAGTCATATCACCAAGCAGACCCCATGTACAACTGGTGGTGTGAGATGGATAATCCCTTCAGGAACTCAGTAGGAAGGTGTTTGTAAGCATTTCAGAGCTGGGAACAGAGAAAGAAAATGGATCTGGTTGAAGGATACCCTGAATGCAGGAGTTTTCAGGCAGATCAGTTCCCCCTGCATTTCCCACCATGTCCATGGGAACAACCACCAAGGAGGATGTTTCCACAATCACTCTAAAGGTGGTTTCACCACTGAGCAGTGCCAGGAGTTGGACTTGGTGATCCTTGTGTGTCCTTTCCAACAGAGGATATTCTCATCTAGGAATACTAAATGTCACAATGCATCCTGGGTATGAAATTTATGTCTGCACTCAGATTTCACAGTGAAAAAAACATCCCTGAGATATTCCCCTCAAGGCACACAGTGCCTTTCTCCTGCTTTGGAGCCCTGGTCTTTGTTGGAAGCCTCCAAACATCATTTTTGCATCCTGGGTTATCCCTGAAGCAAACTCTGCCATTTCCATCCCACTGCAAGCAGTGATGTTTCCTACTCTGCAGCCAGTCAATATTTGAATTGGCAGGAAGATGAGGTGTTTCAAAGGACAGATAATCTTTTATTTGTTCCCTTCCATCCTTGCTTATAGTCAGCCCAGACTTCTGCTTAAATGTCTCCAGTTTCTCTTACTGTTATTTTTAGTGGAATTTAAGTTGCAGTGGTAGAGGCCACAGGACTTGAATCATTCCAGCCTGTAGCCCTGGTCTAATCAACCTGGCTGATTATAACTGCAGGAGGCAGATCTGATGTGAACACACAGAATGTCAGCCCCTGCTCCACAGCCCCACCCCAGAACCACCCCGACCTCACCACCCCTCTAAAGGCTGCTCTGGATGCTGAACTTTCCCTGCCCTGACTGCAGGAGGAAATGGAATGCACAGGGAAAGAGGATGGCTGCCAGCAATGGCCAGCAGTACATGGGGAGTCAGTGACAGAGCTGAAGGAACAGGAGATGTTAACCAGGGGTGACAGGCTCCTAAGTGTCATTCCAGGGCCATGGAGGGGACTGTGTCACCTTGGGTACCTTCCTGAGAGGAGGGGGGAGAATGGGGGCAGATCCCTGCTGGTGGCCCCATGCTGCCTCTTTTGCTGTCCCCTTTTGCTGTCCCCTATTGCTGTCCCCTTTTGCTGTCCCCTGTTGCTGTCCCCTGTTGCTGTCCCCTATTGCTGTCCCCTTTTGCTGTCCCCTGTTGCTGTCCCCTGTTGCTGTCCCCTTTTGCTGTCCCCTATTGCTGTCCCCTTTTGATATCCCCTGTTGCTGTCCCCTTTTGCTGTCCCCTTTTGCTGCCCCTTTTGCTGTCCCCTTTTGCTGTCCCCTGTTGCTGTCCCCTTTTGCTGTCCCCTTTTGCTGTCCCCTTTTGCTGTCCCCTTTGCTGCCCCTTTTGCTGTCCCCTGTTGCTGTCCCCCAGTGCTGCACCTTGCAGGGGTTTCTCCCTGTTTGCTTTTGAAGGAGAAGACAGGGCAGGGGCTGAGCATGCAGAGCAAGCACAGCAGTCACTGTGCCCTGTCCCCTCTGTCTGCCCTCCTCCTGCTCCCCCTGCCTCCTCCAGGGCAATTCTCCCATCAGCTCAGGCAGAAACCCGGGTGAGGTCAGTGCTGCATGGGGCAGCATGGATTTACAAGGAGGGCTTCTGAGAGGGACCAGGGCAGCATCAGCACTGAGACCCTTGGGCTGCACAGAGGGGTGAAAACTGACCCAAATCCATCTTCCCAACACAGATTTACTACTCTGGGCTTTGTCAGTGTCCTCACTGGGGTTTGTGCAAGCTGTGGCTGTGACTCCGTGACTTGGGGCTGCTTTCCCAGGCTGTGGTGATTGTCAGATAAGAGCAAGACAAACCAGAAGGGCAGCTCAGCACGGAGGGAGAGGGGCTGGGCACGTACAGAAAATGAGCCCAAGCATTCATTTATTTTGCTATCTGCCCAATGAATGTTGCTTCTCTCATTAGAAAGGACTGGTGGAAAGCTGTAACAAAAAGCTCAAGGGTTATGTCAGAGCAAGCAAATTATTTTGGTGAGTATTAAGTAATATTTATCAATTAATTTTTTGGGACAAGCAAATTTTAAAAAGACCAAGAACTGTTTCACAGAGTTACCTTTAGAGTACCTATCACAAATCTGTGTGCTTTAAATAAGATCATATATCCATGGGCAATTTTTGGCAAGGCTTACAGGACCCAGGAAGGAAGTGTTAACATTTAAAAGATGTCTTTGCTGCTGCTTAATGATCTTCACTATACATTTCAGACCCTGCTCTCTTCTGACTCTACAAGTTGTGTATATAAAACTGACAAATAGAAACAGAAGCATGTTATCTGTGCAGTTAGATAGGACTAAACCACACACACAAGAGTTTCTAGTATTATCAGCCTTTTAGACTGAATGGATTATTGTCTCACAAAGAAATTCAGCTGGATTACAATATTTGATAAACACCAGGAAGGCTTGTTCTGCTTGTGCAATATCCACAAGGAGAAGTTCCAGCCACAGGATATTGTTCTGCTTTTGTAAACATTTCAGAGGCAGCACTGCTGAGTGGTTGTGGAAATGCTGTTTGCAATGAGGTGCTCATGCTCAGGCTGCAATGTCACAAACTGCTCACTGCTGTCTGGCAGAAGGGTGCTGCTCAGGGTGTTGATGAACCCCTGCTGATGTGTTGGCTCTGCAGTCCCAGCCCAGCACTGGAAATCCTTTCTGTTATGCACAGCACAACTAAATAATGTAAAGGCAATGCCTGCCCTAAAATCTAATTACTCCAAACAGCAGAGGGAGAGCTGCATGCAGGAGCACAAGGGGGAAGTGGCCCTGCCTGAGGTCAAGCAGGCAGCAATTTCTACATTCACCTGTGCCAGGATTTTGTACTCATCATAGACTGAGAGAGGATGACAGAGTTCCTTTAATTCTTCTTAGAGAATGTTCTTGGTGTCAAGAACATCAGAAGAGGAAGGAGAAGGTATTTACCAGTAACATAAGGGAGTCTGAGCATCAGCAGGAGCATCCTGAAGCTGGCACAGAGGTGCCCAAGGGCTTGCCCCCAGCCAGGCTCTGTCATTTGGAGCAGCCTGGTTACTCTGATATTCGTGGGCACTGCACTTTCCAGCAGGTGCAGTAAATGCAATTAGTTGCTATGGATATTGATCCTGCCTTTAGAACCTAACTTTGAAGTTGGTTTGGGTTATCTGAAAAACAAAGATGTGGCACGATGCTTTGCCTTCCCTAGGATTGCAAATTATTTCTTTTATCCTCGAATTTTCCTTTTATTGCTTTGCTTTCTCTCTTTTATTTATTCTTGTGAAGAGGCAGTTCATGCAAATATTGTTATTTGAAGATAGAGGCAATGGAGACAGCCTATTGAAAGCTCCTTTCATGTAGATGCAGGCTCTAGCAGAGCTAAATCAGAGGTAATTTTTTTTCTGCAAAGAAATAGGGGTACCTGATTATTTTTGACAAAGAGAAATCATATGGTAAGAAAAACACAGTATTTAATTGCAAGTGAAATTCTAGAGGTACTCAAGATACAATTGGATTCAAACTGAGACTGCAAACAGCAGAACACAGATGTCCAGCATATAAAAATCACTATATAAAAAAATGACTATTTATATATATCAAGATTTGAATTTTGAATTTCCAGAACTCTTGAAGATTATAGGAGCTTGATTCTCAGATCCTTGGCTTGGGTTTCCTGTGTCTTAAAGTTATGAGGGATCTGCTATATACTTACATGACAGTCTAAGAAAGAAACAGGAAAAGGGTTTTACATTTTAAAAATCATGATTTAATTTAGGAAATTAGGAATATTTATTTCAGAAAATTATTCAGTTACGGATATGCAATGTTGAAAAACTGTGCTCTGTTAATATTTTGGTACTTCATATTTCTTATCAGAAATGTGTGAAAAATCAGAAATATCAGAAATATCTTTTTCTTGTGGTGATTGTTCACTGTGTAAAATTTCAAAAGCATATTTAATTTTCCCTGAAAAAGGATTTTTAATAAGAAATCAGGAAAAGTGGTTGGGAAACACATTATTACACAGAAGTCAACTGGCACCTTCATCACTTCTTCACCTTCTATACTGCAGGAGATCTAGATAGTTAATTGTTATTGAAATTGAAATTATAATTATGGTTATGGTTATAATTTAGAGCTTTCAGTGGTTATATCTTACCTGGGCTCCTCATGGAAAAGGCACAGAAAGAGAAGGAAAAAAATGAATGAAGGCATGCTCTCCTGTTAAAATCCAGAGCCTTTTTCTCACATCAGGGCTTCAAATAATGAGCTAAATCAGAGAAGATATTAATCTTTAGTACAAGTCAGTGTGATGCTCAGTCCATTTCCCTTTCAATCCAGTATATATGGTCAAAATGGGATTTCTGCTTTAAATCTGCAAATAATTCTTGTGTAAAGCATCTGTAGTGCCTGGATTTCATCCCACTAACTGTAGTAATTTCTGAAAAGGCAAAACCTGCTTTCTTCATGTAAGAATTTCCTTTAATAAAAACCAAAAATTGTAGCCTATAATCCTGGGACTGTTTATTATTCATAAAGCTATTCTTGTGCATAACTTCTCACATATGATGGGAGTCCCTAGAAGGTAAAAATCAAGAAACTGTGTGCAAATATTCACCAGCAGAGAGTCACAAAGCACAGTAAAGGACCTGAAAGTTGAAGGGAAGGGGCTATGAACATGGTTCTCCCTTAATTTAGCTGAATGAAGCAAACAAACCTTTGGAAAATGAAAATGAAGAAATCAGATAATGAATAACTATAAAGGCTCATTAGAACTTAGACGTGCGCCCCTCAAATATAATTACCTTTAATATGATTTCATCAAATGTCACTGAAGAGCTGGAAACTCATCATGATGAAACACTTTTCACCCTACAGAGAGGAGGTCTCATCAGGCTTTATAAATATTGACAGTGACTGACTCTTCCTGCAGGGAAAATCTGGTGGCTGGAAAATGTGGATGTTTAATTGAATGGAGAGCCCAGGCAGTGTCACAGGGCCCCTCTGGCCCCACTCAGCTCTGATGTCCCAACACCTGCACCAGGTCACCTCCCCTCAAATCTCACATGTAGGATGTTAAAAATTCAACAGATCTGAATATCTAACTGTGGAACTTTCCTCTCTTAAAATGTTGAAACTACACAAGGATTGACTAACCTGCCCTGGATCAAAACAGCAGTTGTGGTGAGCTGCTGTGTAAAGCAGAGGAGCTAGAAGGATTTATGACTATGGAAAAGCTGTCCCCAAATATTTTGGGTTTACACAGAAAAATAGAAGGAAAAGTAATATAAAACAATAAAGATTAAAAAAAGTTATATAAAGCCAGGATTGTATGACAAAGAAGATGCTCCATGTCACAGAATCCTCATTTTACACGTTACCTTTTGTTTCCAGAATGGCAAAAATGTTGCATAGTGAAAATTTAATACCTTTGATGTTATGCATTGAGGAATCCCTTCACCCATTTGCAGAAATACTCTTCTGCTCAAGGGCTGGTTCCTGGATAAAGATGGATGTACTGAAGGGTTTTAAGCACAATGTTCAGCAAATCACATTTTTCGATTTCATGGCTCCTGTGGTCTTATCTATTGTATTGCATTCTGCTATATTAAAGGAAAAAAAAATCTCTTGTTGCCAAACTAAGCTGTTTAATGCTTTCAGGGAAAGCTCTAGCTTCAGCTTAGTTTTTATGGTTCATGGCTTCTTGATTCAGCACTGGCTCTGTTATTTGCAGTTTACTATTCAACTCCAAAGGGCTGAATTGCTCCTCCCTGGGCCCTGTGAGGAAGATTGGTGCTATCAGTGGCTCCCAGGGACTGAGTGGAGTCTCCCCTGGGGCTCCCATCTCCAGGAGGGATCCTGCTGATCCCTTTCCTCACCTGAGTGAAGGCTGGTGGCATTTTGCTCATTGAGACCCCGTGTTTCACACCTCCCTTTCCAATACCAGCCACATCCAGCTGAGACTCCTTGCCATTGTATCTGTTAATTTCTGGTTTTTAACCATCTGACACCAAACCAGCTTTGCTCTTCTGTTGTGTTACTTGGATAAAATGGCAAAAATAAAGGCATATGAGAAAGTACAGGTGTAAAAAGGTATTCTAAATATAGAATACTTCAATAGAACTGCTTTCCCTGGAAGATCTATGGAAATCCTCTAGCCCATGTACCACTGAGGGCTCATCTAGGACTCCTGTGGCTCTGAGAAACTGTCACTGTCAGCAACCCTAACACACCAGAAATGTTTAGAGCCTTAAAAGTGGATTTTCACATGAAAATATGCAGCAAGTTCACCAACAGCCAGAACTTTCTTCACTGCTTGGAGCCTTCTGGCTCATATTTGCTTCTTCTTTTTTCTGCATGTATTTAACACACCTTCATGCTTTTACTTGTTTTGTTTTCCCTTGGAAAATGTCCATAAAGACACCACGAAAACTCAGTCAAATATTCTGCAATATAAATGTCCAGTTGCAATGCATACATTATATAGGTTTTTCTTAAGTAGGATTGAAAACAAAACTGCAGAGCTCTGTTTCTTAATATATTGTATCCACACCTACATATAAATATGTTTTTATACATCAATGTGACACTACATGTCTGTGCTCATGGACCCCTGCACATATGCAAAATTATCTGTCACATTAAGACTACACAAGACTCACAAAAACCTGAAACATTGATAGAAAATGGGAGGGACCACAGCCAGTTTTGATGGTTTCTGACAATAAATAACAACCTTTACTTTTCACTTACATAGAACAGGCCATACATCACTTCTATGGGCAAACCCTGATATAGCTAATGGAAATACATCCCTTAACAATATCAATTTATTCTCCTTTCATTTCAGGATTCTACAAAGCAAAATAAAATATGAAATAAAGCAGGCTTTATGCTAAGGGAAATGTAATTTTGAATTTGAATGCATTGATCAGGAAAGAATAATATGCCCCATGTTTTGGGGCCATTAGTGTGGGAGAAAATGCAGTGCAGTCCAGCAGAGTCTAAGTTTAGCAGTGATATTTCTCATAGGGCATGAAGCTAATTAGTCCCTCTGAAAATTCTTTCTCAGTCCCTCATGGATTTCTTTCTGAAAAACCTCAAAAAGTCAATACAGAATTTCCTCTTAATGCTATGCATCTCTAGTTAACTCTTTATTTTTTAGTGTAGGACCAGGATGAGTGTGGCAGTCTTGCAGGTGGTTCACAGTTGTTACACATAGAAATACACACACTTTCCTGGGCTTTAGTTTTGCAGCCATTAATAAGGGGAAAAAATTGGGGGAGGATGGGGGTTGGTTTGTCCTGCTTTGATTTTCTATTGCTAAAACCAATGCTGAGGAAAAGGGGATGTGTAAGAACCCCAGGATTTGCACCTTCAATCCCAACTGCAGGCACCACAAGCACATGAGCACTGGTGGTAAATACAAGGTGGATTTCAGGGGATCCTCAGGGGAACCAACAGCTCCACTCACAAAAGAGGGAATGGTTGTACACCAGAGTCCTGCTCCCTGCTCTTTCCTTCACTTATGATTCCTCCCTTCCCCTGATTGCCTTCTGTCCATGTCCATCACTTACTCCTGCCACCTCAAAGGCTTCTGAGGAATGAACATTATGAAGACACTTCTGCCAAGGGCAGCCCAGAGCAGGACTTACACCCCTGCTGCAAACTTAGTCCCTCACAATTATTTCCTTTGCACTGACATGTTTTCCCTTCATCTGAGCAGCTGCAAAAAATTACAGGCTCTGAAATCTCTGTGTATTGTTCCCTCTGAGTGGTAGGGATCTGCTGGAGCCAAGTTCCCTTCCATATGTGTAAACTGTTCTCCCCAGGAATACTCTTGCTAACTCTGCTCTAGCCAGCCACTGCCAGATTATTTCTAGGCATTAAAAAGATTTTCTTCAACCAAACACATTTAGGATTTTCTAATAGCAATTTAAACCTAATCTGAGAATGTCTGGAAGTGGAAAATGACTTCTACATGCTGAGGATAGTGTTCCATTACCAGTAATTTATTGTCTTTAAGAGCATCACTGGAACATTTATTGACACAACAAAACACAGACATTTCTGGTTTATTGTAAAATCTCATTGTGCTCAGCCATTTGTGACTAAGCACAGCAGTACAATTTATACTCCCAGGCAGGGCTTCCCATTTTTCCAAGTGTGTTTAGACTCATATGAAGATTGTATGGTCCAAGGGACAAAAAAAAATCTCCTGTTGAAAACCAGTGTAAAACCACAAGAACTATTGGTGGAAGAAAATCAATTAAGATCTTTACAAAGGAATTTGGCTGAAGAAATTTACTGCAGTATTTCCAGTTGTGTAGGCTGGTATCTAAGAGATTATGACTGGTTTGTTGAAGCAAAGGGTCTCAGTCATTTTAGACTCTGTTTTCTGTATTAAGAATTCAACAATCCCATGTAAGATATAAGGTTAGTATTTGTTTCTTCACTGGCTCTAGAACAGATATTTCAGAAAAATATAATTTCTAATTAAAAGCTACACAAAAGAGAACTGTTCAAAAAGCTTTTTTTTTTTTTTTTTTTCTTAAATATTTACAATTATCGCTAAGACATTTTAGGTACCGTCCTGGAAAAGTCACATCTTGAAGTCAGGGATTATACATGTGGGTAACTGCTAGGTCTGTCAGAGTTCTAGGGTGGAAATCTTTGAATTTCATCCATTAGCAGAGGGTGAGGGAGCAAGTCCATGGATGGTTCTGGGTGTCTAAGGAGATCCTGAGTGAGTCCCACATGGCTGAGAGGCACAGCTCATGCACCCCACATTTCACTGATGTTCTACTGCACTATTCAGAGCAATCTCAGAACTGAATTTTGCAAGGATTCAGAACTGTTCTATGTCAATTTTTAACCTTCAGATATTTTAGAGGCTCTCCTTTGTTTTTTATTTTGGATATATTTATTTCTTGGTACATTTCACCAATCAACTTGACCTCTATCACCTACTGAAAGAAAAACCCATTGACTTCTTAGGTTTGTCTGGGATAGTTCCTACTTGCAGAGGTGGCAGAAACCTCTTCTTTGCCTTCCCATCTTTCATGTAAGACCAGAATTTAATGTAAGGCCTTGTCCTGTAAAACTAATGTGATTTTCTCCAGACCAGGCAGTTAACATTTCTCATTGACTGCACTTATATCTAACATATTGCATAAAAGTCTGAAGAGATTTCATTTATGCCAGCAATATAAATAAGGCCAAACAAAAGCTTTTTTATCCCCCAGCTGATCTAATATCTTTGTTCCTGCATTAGAGTTGTTTGTTTTCTTGCAAGCTCTGAATGTTTCTTTGTGCTCTAACCCCATAATTATTTCATTAGGATCCATGAGGCTGCTGCATCAGCACAGCACATCCAGCCCAGGTGCTGCTAAAATTATAATCTATGGGAAGCAATCACAGTATTCAGCAGCCTGCAGGTCACACCTGCTCGGGGTGGTTGGCTTGTTTTTCATTATGAATTTTCCACAGAGTTTATTCCAAGATAATACATTTAGATGTAGGTCTGGCAGGCAATTCAAGGATTTTAGAGTGGATTCACTTTTCATGATGGATGGGATTTGCACTTAGATGTTAATTAAGTAAGACAACTTTTTGAAGCCCCTTTCACTGATGGTTGTGTATTTTAGGGACTCTACTGTGATATCATAATTCTTTAAAATGGCAGATAAACCTTATTTTATTGACACTTAACTTGCCCTTTAAAAAGACAAAGTTACAGCTTGGTTTAACATTCTTTAAGCCAACTGCACTAAGACTGTGTTAAAGAACAAGGAACAACTCCACAAGAATTCCCAGGGTGGGTGGGCTGTGCACCATTACCTGAATAACTTAGACACACACATCCCTTCATGTACATATGCCTGTAAATACAAACTCATACTGCATTCTGATTGCTAAACATTTCTCTTGATAAAAGGGGTTCACAGTTTGTGCCTGGAGGGGACTGTATTTCCTTGCAGAGCCAACACCAGTTTCAAGAGACATGCAAGCAGTCAATATAAACACAATTCACATGCAATGACTGAATTCCTCTGAGCTCCAGGGATAAGAAGGATTTTTTTTTTTTTCTCAGAGGCTTTTTAGCTTCAGACAGATTTCTGAAGAAAATAATTAGGTTTGTAAAACTGAGACTAGCATTTCTTCCCATTGATCACAGAGCTAAGAGTGGCCTGAGGGCTGTGCTCTCTCCAGAAGGAAAACCAGCTTGGAAAGAACAGATACAGCAAAGTATAATTTAGCCTAGTTATTTTCCAGATTTTTATGTGCTTGGCAGAGCCTCTTTTATTGTCCAATGAAACATGTCAGAGCCAGATCTGTCCATCACTAACCTGTGGTCAGTAACACCAGAGTACTCAGAAAAAGCCTGCCATGGAAATGCTAAAAACAGCTTCCCTGGCCATCTTGCAGTGTGATTGTTCTCCTGGGCAGCTCTGGAGGACAGACACATGAAATCCTCAGCCCCATGCAGCTCTTGGTAATGTTTGCTCTCAGGACTGAAAAATATTCTGGGTGCAAAAAGCCATCAGAGAAATGATGGTGCTTTGGGGTGTGGGATGGAAGAGCCTCTCCCTCCTCTCCTGTCTCCTGGTTCTTGAGGTTAAATTTTCAAGCAAGTCCAAAAGGTGAGGATGTACCTGGCATACCAGGAAAGCATTGCCACTGATAAACCATGCATGGTGCTTATTCTGGCATTACTTTGGCTGCCATGTATATATGTAGACAAATATTTCCCATCTATACCTAAACATTCTTTCAAGCTGTAACTCATTTAAGTGTCCCAGGTGATGTGTTTTCTGCAGGGGTTTAAACAGGGAGCAGGCTTAAGTGATGTTTTTCTATTCAAGCAATTCCCCAAGTCCAGAATTGTCATTTTTTTCTAATGTGGATAGCAAAACAGATTAAATAATTCATTTTAGAGACGTTTTACTATAGAATACAATTTCTGAAATTTGAAACGCATTGAAAAATTCAGATCTTCATTGAAACCCTCACAATATTGTATTTTTTGGATCTGTTTTCAGTGTGAATTGTACAAAACAAACCTGTAGGAACACCATATCAGACTGCTACTACTATTTTGGGTCAAGATTATGTGTGAACAATATTTTAGAATAAGTGCCCTAACTTGAAAAACTTTATTTTTAACAGGTTAAATTATTTAGTGCATATAGATAGCCTATGCCATAATGTATAGAAGTCCAGAATTTTGCCCATGACACATCTATACATGTATGGTTTCCCAAAAGTGTCACAACAAAGCATTACCTATTTATATTAATATTTTCATCTACTCTTCCACCACAGCTTTCCCACATCTGTAAGAACCTCCTGCATAGTTTCTTGGTGGATGGGGAAGTGTCTGCCCTGTCCTCTAACATTAAAATGAATGTTCTTGTTTCTATTCAAAGGAGAATAAATGATATTTTACTTCTCCACCCTGAGCCTTTCCAGCTTCAGAAATGATCCCCTCAGAGCATGTCAGACCTGGTTATCACACACACAGCTGTTCAGCCAAATAAATGCATAGTATTATTGATGAATTGGTCAGTGGTTCCCTTAAAAGCAAAATTTCTGCTTCTTTTCTCTCTCCTCTGAACATTACATGCCATAGTGAATAGTCATATATATAGAAATACACATCCACACATACAATTTCTGTAGGTTATAATTTCTGCAGATTAAAATATAATGCACACACTCTGTGCCTGGAGAAGAGGAGATGCATTATTCAGTGAAACTAACTACCACACAGTCTCACTGCAGAGTAATTAGCAGCATGACTGTTGGGCACAGAGGGGGGAAAAAAGTCTGGAAAGAGCTGCAAAGGATGAAAAACTGACTAAGTGTATTACTTGCTATTAGTAAAGCATAAGCTGCCAGGTATGCCTTCCAATTTAAATGGTAAGAATTATTTATAGCAGGAATTTTCCCCAGCAGCAATAACTGCAAATGATTAATTCACACAGAAAGCTAAGTTAATTATGAAGTATTGCAAATTAAAACTCCAAGCACTAAAAATAAATGTAAATCCTAAAAAGAGACAGCTTTAAAAGGGATTACTTTTCCCAAAGAAGCCAGCAAGGTAATGCATTTCTCAGACTGGATTGTGAGAACCAGAAATGTTTTTTCTAAATTTCAACATTTAAGGAACCTGTAGGCAAATGACAAAAATTCCACTTCTCCCTGGTGCTTGCAATGGAATCATAGAATGCTTTTGGTTGGAAAGGGTCTTAAAGATCATTTAATTCCAAAGAATTAGATTTCCACTTGACCAGATTGCTCCAAGCCCCATCCAACCCAGCCTTGAACACTCACAGGGATGGGAAGTATTTATAAGTCCTGATAATGTTTATTTCTAAATGAATATATGCTTTCGTAATGAATTTCAGAGTTTATCTTAAAATTGTCTTATTAGAAGTTTGTTTCACATTAATTTCTTATTATAATTAATAAAGTGATTACAATATCACTGGGTTTAATAAGCATGTGTATAGTTAAAGAAGTCAAAGCAAATAAAAACTAGAGACTTAGCAAAAGAGATGGAGCTGACCAGCATTTTTCAGAGAATGAGAGCATTTTTGAGCATTTTTGATCCACTGTTCTGCTGAAAGCTAAAATAACAAGTGGAAGAAAAAACTCCCTGACTTTTCTTCACTCTTTTTTTGACCGATCTTAATTAAAAATTACAGAAGAGTAAAAACTCAAAATCATTAACAGCTGATTTGGCTGCGGTCTTCAATAGGCACAGAGATGAGTGATTAAAGACAAATGGGTGTTAGTGAAGGAATCTTTATTTGCCTGAATGCAGTTCACACCTGCAGAGCAGCAAACCTGGCTGGGGGCAATCCCAATTCCATCAGCTGGATTGGTAAAGCAAAAGTATCCATGTACCAGCAGGCATCTTCACATGCAAATGAAAGTTCTTGAGTATTTTCTGCTAGTAGCACAGGCATGATTCTGCATTCATATTTCAGCATGATTTATCAAATAATCAATTAGCTGAAGGCAAGAGAAGCCAGGACAGGAGGGAAGGGGAGCGATGTAAAACTCCAGGAGAGTGAGCAGGTATTGTCAGTGTGTTGTAGCTCCCCAGTAAGAGAGGGATGAGAGATGAGGAGGAGAAATATGCCAGAAGAAGGGACTGAGAGATGAGGCAGGAGGAAGGGAAGTCCCCCCTGTCATGTCATTGATAGTGAGAGACAGAAACAAATACAGTTATGTCCCTCTTTAGGAATGGTTGGAAAAACGTCTTATTTCTCTTCACATCTGTTTTTTGACAGGTGACAAAACAACAGCATTGCTGTTGATTCACTCTCCTGTGAACTGTTGGGAATAAAAAACACCCAGGCCCACATTTTCCTAGTAGAATATTGCTATTGACATTCCACTGATGTGCATTCCATATTAATGCTGCTTCTGCTGCTGACCAGAGCTGGTGCTCCCCTCCTCCTACCACAATCCATGCAAGTTGTCAACCAAATAATGCCATTTTTTGACTAAGTGCCTCCAGTATCTGACAGTCAAAAGATGAAACATTTCTCCTAAGTTCAGTCCAGTTGATTGTATTTTTTTATTTCCTCTGAATACAGAAGTCCTGTTTTGGAAATTCAACTTCAAATATGAATGTGTCCAACTCCTGAAGCTGCTGGTTATGAAAGTTTAAAAATCCCAAACCAATTGTAAGCCATCATTCAAGAATCAATACTTATCACTTGGGTTGTACTTGTCATGTGCTGGCATAATAGGATCAATATAGAAATAATACATGGTGGACATGTCAAATAAAATCAAAGCTACCTGCATGCAAACAAAAGAGAGCTGAGCTATCAGCAGATCTTCTCCTGCTTTTCATTCTTTTTAAAAAAAATCAGTGTATAACAAATATCTCACTGTTCTGGAAATTTACTCCCATTTCCAAGATCTGTTAAACTTCACCCAGAGATGGGTTAAGACCTAGGAGAGCAATTTAGACCATAAACATTTATCTCCTATGATTTCTGACATTGGCAAAATTCCAGTGTAAATGCCTTTTGTTCTCAATCTGGGTGTTTACAGCAAGAAAAGGCTGCTGCCACAGAGGCACCAGCAGAAGTTTGAGCACTTTCCTAAGAAACCTGCATCAGCAGTGAAATCACATCACACCAAAGATGGAAACCACTAAACAGATTAAAATGCACTGCAGGCAATGTAGCTACAGAAATAAATGAGCTGCGTAGTGATGATGTCATTATCTTCAGCAGGACACTGGGATCTGGGGCTACTGCTCCTCAAGAGCCTTCCCTCCCTTCCAGTGGGTTTTTCCAGAAGTGAAGCTCTGTGAAGCAAAGAACAGTTCACAAAGTTCAGTATTTGGTGACCAAAAGAAAGTAGTGTGTTATGTGATATGAAAGACAAGAGTTTCACAAAAGTGAAAACCTTTTTTGGAATATGTTCCTTGGCCAGTCCAATGTGGTTAACCTCTTTTTTAATATTAATTGAGAAGAAATTGATAAGGGCTGAGTCAAACACTTGGAATGAAAAGAGAAGAGAAGAGAAGAGAAGAGAAGAGAAGAGAAGAGAAGAGAAGAGAAGAGAAGAGAAGAGAAGAGAAGAGAAGAGAAGAGAAGAGAAGAGAAGAGAAGAGAAGAGAAGAGAGAAGAGAAGAGAAGAGAAGAGAAGAGAAGAGAAGAGAAGAGAAGAGAAGAGAAGAGAAGAGATAAAATTGAGGGGAGACCTCACTGTGGTCTTTAACAGCCTCATGAGGGGAAGCTGAGGGGCAAATACTGATCTCTTCCCTCTCGTCATCAGTCACAGGACTCAAGGAAAGGCATGAATGTGAGTTGGGGGAGGTTCAGGTTGGATATCAGGAGGAAGTTTTTCTCCAGTGGTTGGGCACTCAGGCTCCCCAGGACAGAGAACACAGCACCGAGACTGCCTGAGCTCAAGAAATGCTTGGACAATGCACATGGTGGGATTCTTGGGGTGTCCTGAACAGGGCTGGGACTTGGACTCGATGATCCCGGTGGGTCCCTTCCGACATTCTATGATCCTAGGAGATTCCTCATTTTAGGCAGTTGCTCCGTGTGGCTCGCCAAAGGCTGCAGTGATGCGCTCCCATGTCTGAGCAGCGACTTTTCCCTGCCCTGCCCCTGTTCTGAGACGTCCCCCTGGGCACACAGAGGGGCACTGGGCACACAGGGGTTATGGCACATCCCCCTGGGCACACAGAGGGGCACTGGGCACACAGGGGTTATGGCACACCCCCTGGGCACACAGAGGGGCACTGGGGACACCGCGGTTCTGGCACACCGCCCTGGGCACACAGAGGTTCTGGCACACCCCTGGGCACACAGAGGTTCTGGCACACCCCCCTGGGCACACAGAGGTTCTGGCACACTCCCCTGGGCACACAGAGGTTCTGGCACACCCCCTGGGCACACAGAGGTTCTGGCACATCCCTGGGCACACAGAGGTTCTGGCACATCCCCTGGGCACACAGAGGTTCTGGCACACCGCCCTGGGCACACAGAGGTTCTGGCACACCCCCTGGGCACACAGAGGTTCTGGCACACCCCCTGGGCACACAGAGGTTCTCCGGGCACATCTCGGTTCTGGCACATCCCGCATCCCGCCCCGCCCCGCTGTCCCGGAGCATCCCCGCCTGGGGTGGGGGCGCAGGGCGGGGAGGGCAGAGAGGGCAGAGGAGCGGAGTGCCCCCAGCTCCCCCCGGGCTCACACGGGGACAGAGGTGCCGCCCCCTCTGCTCTCCTCTCCTCTCCTTTCCTTTCCTCCGCTCCTCCTGCCGCTCCTCCTCTCCCCGCTGCTGGCAGCGAGCGGCGGGGCCGGGAGCGCAGCGCGGAGCGGGGCTGGGCTGGAGCCGGGTCCTGCCCGGGTCCCCGCCGGTCCCTGCCCTTGTCCTGCTCTGTCCCTGCCCATATTCCTGCCCATATCGTGTCCTGTCCTGTCCTGTCCCTGTCCCTGTCCCTGTCCTGTCCTGCCCTTGTCCTGCCCTGTCCCTGCCTATATCCCTGCCCGTATCCCTGCCCTGTCCCCGTGCTGTCCCCGTGCTGTCCCCGTGCTGTCCCCGCTGTCCCCGCGCTGTCCCCGCGCTGTCCCCGCCTCCGAGTGGCCGCAGCCGGGCCGGAGCATGGCTTGGGGCGAGCTGGGGCTGCTCCGCTGGCTGCGGGAGAGCCGCCAGTCCCGCAAGCTCATCCTGCTCATCGTCTTCATCGCGCTGCTGCTGGACAACATGCTGCTCACCGTGGTCGGTAGGTAAAATCAAATTATCAAATGGGCTCGGGCTTCTTTCGCTCCCCCGGCTCCTGCCAGGGATGATCTCCGGAGGCAGATGTGCTCCCTGGTTAATGCTCTCAAAACCAACCTTTGCAAACGCTGATTAATTTATTTTTGTTTGTAACCATGAATTATATTCCAGGCATTGCAAACGCGCCGCCGTGGACATCAAAGTCTTGCTTTATTTCCATATTAATTGCAAGATAAGGAATGGTATAAAAAGGTCTTATTAACTCCCCTTTTTCTCTCTCTTTTTTTTCCCCTCTCCCTCTTTTTCCTGCTAAACGCCACTAATACTTCATAGAACGACAGATAACAGTATTTTTAGCTCATCATAGTTTTTTTTCTCCTGTGGTCATGCAACTGAAACAACAGGCTAGATAACACTGGAGATGCCTGTTTCCTTGTGATAGTTTCTGTTTCCTCCACATTAGTCTTAAAATGATAGGTTAATAAGAAAACTATCTAAAGTCACTTTTAAGAAATGCACTTCCATCAGTAAGCTTAATAAAATAATACAAGTTTTGATCAAAGTCCAAGATCCAACTTTTAATGGCTTCAGTGGCACATGATTCAGAAATCTCCTCAAATAAAACAATTGAATATTTTTCACTGGTAGACTTAGAACTCCTTATATTCAAATGTTTCTATGAATTGAAAGTAAATGGTGCAGAGAAACCAGTGGCTCAGGAATGTGCACACAAACACACATGAATGCACATGGTTCTCCTGGAAATCACTCAATCTGTGCAGAGCCAGCTCTCAGGTGATGCTGCAGACTCAGACTCCTGAATTTCTTGAAGTGGTTTCATCTTAAAAGTTGATGCCACAAGGCAGACCTTAGTTAAAATATATATATATATATTTTGCAAGTTGATTTTGGACTTTTTTATTTACATTAGTATGCTTCCTTATAAAATTACTAATATTTAAAACTTGTTTACTAATATGTGTACTAGAAGCCCTAGAAATTATTATAGTTTGCAGACTTGAAAGGCTGGGCTTTTTCAGGACGAAATGCAAGATGGGAAGGGGTTATTCTGTCACTTGTATTAAAATGAATGAACCTGACATCTGCTTTTACAAACTCTGAAATCCTAATGTCTGAGATACATATTAATGCAATTAAATTGCAGCTAAGATCCTAAAACATGTAAACATGGTTGCTTTTGGAAGATCTTTTCAATGTAAATTTTAAAATAATGAGACATGCAAATATCAACATATTAGTTTTGATTCCTTGATATAAGTCTGTTAGTTTTTTTCCTTCTTATGGCTGGTACCTATCAATATTTTTGTGGTTTATTTTAGAAATGTTTTTTATTCTATTTTTAAAATTTGGTTTAATAATCATTCCAATACTCTTCTCATTATTCATGCTTTTGCAGGCTAATAAAAGGACTTGTACAGCCATGTGCAACAAAGAGGCTTCACACATGGGTGTTGATAATTCTAATATTTTGCTTAATGATGTACTTATAGAAAACCTTGTAGAAATATTATGAAAACTGGCAAAAAAATAAAGAATAATGTAAATGAACTTTTTGTTTTAAACTGCACTTCTGAGTTATGAGTGTGTTTTTTCCCATGAGCAAATTTCTCTTTCAGTTCTGTGTTTCTGCATGTGCTCTGTAGGGAAGCCTTGTATTTCCTGATCAATGGCAAAGCAAGCAAGACAACTCGGTGATTCCACTTACAAATAACCTGATAGTAAGATGCCAATGTATTCTATTTGTTTTTCCAGTGCCAATAATTCCCAGTTACCTTTACAGCATCGAACATGAGAAAAATGCCACAGAAATCCAGACTAGCAAGCCTAACCCACCCTCAGCAACCATGGACAATTTCCAGAGCATCTTTTCCTACTACGACAATTCCACCATGGTCACTGGAAACGAATCTGACAAGACACAGCCTGGAGAGCTGCACCAGACCCAGACTGAGCTCATGGTTGTCACTGTGACTCCTTCCCCCTCTGACTGCCCCAAGGATGACAAGGAGCTGCTGAATGAGAACGTCAGAGTGGGTCTCTTGTTTGCTTCAAAGGCAACAGTGCAGCTGATGACCAACCCCTTCATAGGGCCCCTGACAAACAGGTAGGTTATTGCTGCTGCCCCCTCCCTGAGCATTTCACACTGATGGTTTAGCCCAAATTAGTATTTCAGGTTATTCTTAGTTCTCTCTTGGCCCTGGTTTACTGCCTTTCTTGCTTTTTCTGGAGGAATAGTTTAGTGAAAAATTTGGTAGACACTCCTAAACACCCTTTTCCAATGCAGCTGCACATCAGCCACTTTTCCCCCAGCTGCTGAGACCTTGGGTTTTTATAGAAACCTTTGCTGAGATGCTGCTGAAATATCTCCCATATAGTTACAGGAGGCCAAAAGACACTGCAATGTAGTATTCACAAAGATTGTGAACTGTCAATATTCCTGTGGCACCCACACTAGGCAAAGATGACATTGAAACTGTAGGCAGGGTTCAGATCCCTTCCCTGCTCTCACTGAGATGAGCAGCTCTTGGTGAGATTTGGTGTGTGATGGTTTGGAGTTGTGTGAGGTGAGAATCAGTGGGAAATTTGTGTGAAAAGTGAACAAATGCCCAAGCTTTGCTGATGCCATCACCAGGTTCAGTGAGTCCCACATTCCCATCAGTACATGGCTCTGCCCAGCCTTCTAATTGCTCCCTCTAAATTCTTGCAAATATATGATGTCTTGAACAAAATATGTTTAAGTGGGACTTTATAGAAAATTTATTTGAGCCAGGATTAAGCTTATAAACTGATATCAATGACTTAAAGCCCCTCTCCAAATCCAAATACTGATTATATTTATATGAAGATTAAAAAGTATATATAATATAATTTAAATTTTCGATGTTAATAATTAATTTGATTTCACTGTTAGCATTTTGTGAAGCTGCTCCCTACAGAAGCAGCTTCAGTCCTTCCAAACAGACTGTGAGATCAATCTGCAGGACATTAACTCCAAACTGTATTTAGTCAGGTCACTGATCTGCATATTTTTATGTCAGCTGTTTTCATAGAGAATTATTCCTTGCAGAAAATAATATGCAGCAGAAATTTGTACTTGTAGAACACTTTTGTTTAAGCAGTCACTTAGTCCATCATAGGTGGCAATATTTAAAATAACCAACACACTCCAATGCCAGCCAAAATGGCCTTATGTAGGTTTTACAGTACATATATATATATATATATATATATATAAAGAGAGAGAGAGAGAGAGAGAGAGAGGGAGAATCTGAGTGTTTCCTTTCAATCTGATAAAAAGTATCCAGCTGAGGGCTAAGCATCATTTGGACTCCACAGTGTTGTGTATTCAAAACCTGTGTTTGATCTGTGCAACTGATCTAAACACAAAAGCTTTAAATGAGAGAGACACTTTCATTTCCCTCTCATTTCCCCTTATCACCATCACATATCACCTACACAGATAGAAGTAAGCCACCACAAAATTACTTTTGCACAAATATTGCTGCAAGTTGAGAAGGATTTTTCTTGCCTGTATTGTTCAGTGAGGATATCATAGCTACTGTGCAGGTAAAGTAACATAACATCAAATAATGTTTTTATAATAGTTCTTTGGATGTGCTGCTAGATTTTCCTAACTGCCTATATTGTTCCCTATTGATATTTGCTCTTTTGCTGTTGGCACCACAATTTCCAGAGGCTGCCAAAACAGGAGGAAGGTGTGTGGTCACACCTCTGCCCTGGAGCCAGCTGCTGGGACATGCCTGGGGCATCCCTGGCTTTGGCAATGAGGCAGGAGATGTTCTTGCAGCATCTCCCTTTCCTGCTAGGGGCAGAGCTGGCACCACACCAGTGTGAACTTTAGTGCTGGGAGCTGAGGTTTCCTCCTGGAAACATCCTACAGGTTTTTGCCTGGGGCAGGATGTGTGACTGCAGGTTTGCTGATGTGTCCAATGAGTGTGAGAAGGAAAAACAAGGAGCACATCATCCCATCATCCCACAAGACAAACTCTTCCCTCATACAGCTGAAGTGAGTGCTTTAATGGCAAAGTGGCCCTAAATTGGATTCAGGGTTCAGTGGTTTTCTTTCATGCATTATTTGTATCTTGGTACTGGTATCTGCCTTTCTCCTGAGAAATGTTTAGTAGGAAATATTAGTTAACACATTTGTCAATTAACTGCAGAAGTTTTTGGATACCCTCCCCCTCTTAAGCTGACAGCTTCTAATAACAATGTATATGATCAGCTAAAATTTGTGATTGTCTAAATCAAAGAGAAAATATCTTGAGTTCTCATTAGAAAGACTCTTCCTTAGCACTGATAAGTTGTTTGGTTACTGTTAAGCTTTTTGCCTTTATTATTTCTACAAAATTCCAGCAAAATATCAAAGCTTAAGGAGAAATGGTTGCTTATTTCAAGATTGGTGTGCACAGTTGGTTAAGATGCCCAGTAAGTTTTTTTTTCAAATGAGCAGCACACTGTGGACAGTGATTTTTTCTTTTCAATCAAATATAACTGTTAAGTATAAGAGTGGTTTAGAACTTTAGTCAAGTGCTGGTTTTCACCAGGCACTGGCTTTGAGTGCTTGAGTTTATGCAGCCAGTAACAGGATGTTCTACTCATATGAGTCTGTGCAAATAATCACTATTTTTAGGTTTTCTGAAAGTTTTGGAGGCCTGTTTTCCCTTCTTTTGTGATTACTGAAGGTGTAGATTTTACAAAAACAAATCTCAGAATTGGTTTCATTCAAGGAGCATGTTCTGCAAAAAACATTTCTTATTTAAAGCCCAGCTCTTTTCATGGAACACCAGGCACACCTGGCTCAGAGAACAGGTTTGCAATTCCTGAAACAATGCAAGTTCCCTCTGCCCTAACAGAGTCCTAGCAGAGCAAACATTGGTGATGGCTTTGCCATGGGAAGTCAACAACACATTTCCCACTGTGGCAGTTTCAGGGCAGAGCTGATAAGGTTTTGGGGTCAGAAGCACATTATGTTTCCTGGTAGTGAAATTTGTGAGAAACCATACCCAAAGCACAGCATTAGCCACAGGGCTCTTTGTGAGGAGGATGCACTGGCAGGGGGAGAGGGAAGGCTCTGCCTGAATCTGTCCAGTGAAGAGAGTGGCAAAAGGCTGCCCTTTATAACTGACTGGTTTATCCAACTGGTTTATCTGGGATGGGTGCCCAGGGCAGCTGTGGCTGCCCCATCCCTGGAGGTGCTCAAGGCCAGGCTGGATGGGGCTCTGAGCAACCTGGCCCAGTGGAAGGTGTCCCTGACCATGGCAGGGGGTTTGAAGGAAATGGAGTTTGAGTTCCCTTCCAACCCAAACCTTTCTGTGATTCTCTGATGGACTGCACTGCTTTTTTCAAGCTCTCCCCAAGCCCTGGGCACCAGGCTGTGAGCCCAGCTGTGCCAGCCCCTCAACCACCAGAGCCAAACTTTCCCTCTGCCTTCTGTGTCCCTTCTTCTTTTCATCAGTCTGAAAAGTTTGTAGTTTTAACCTTGTCCTTATTCATACCAGCCTCAAAAACCATTAAAAAAAATTTAGCTTTTTTCATCATCACCATCATTTTGACACCATCTTGGCTACAGCTTTGAACTCCTTTGCATGAGACAGAGAGAGAGCAGCTGGGACCACAATATGTTGGTGCCCAAGACATACACAAAGAAGCAAGCAGAGAAATAAATAACATTTGTAACTACATATTTACAGTTCATTTCCTGAACTTTTCTTTCAGGCTTTGGCAGGAGATTGAAGTGAGCAGTTCTGCAGGTCACTCTGTCCCTCTGCATTCCCTGTGCTCCAGCCCTGTCCCTGCTGACCCTACATGTTCTTTTGTAACTCCACACATATTCAATGGTTCACTGGTTCAGGATATCAATGAACATATTCTTGCCAAAATCCTCCCCAGTATTCACTGCCAGTGAAGAAGAGAGCCAGAGTGCCAGCCAGGACAGAGCCAGCAAGGGGTGCTCACATGGAGCTGTGGAACAGCAAGGTTGGAGTCAGTGGATTTGCAGCACTGTAATTGATAATTAGCCTCTAATAATCCACAGCTGCTCACCTGGTCAATGTAACCTTTATTGTGCTGCTGCACAGAACCAGCAATCTGTTGTCTTATTCTAGAATAGCTTTAAATGGATATAAATAATTATCTGAGAGCCCTACAATCTGGAACCACAGGGACTGGAGTTCATTTGGGCATTCTCCATCAGTGGCAGCCTTTCCTTTCCCTCCTTCAAGCAGTGACTCAGACTTTTCCAGAAATCAGAAGTACTCTTAATAAGCACTTTTAGCTGCAAGTAGCCTTGGTGAGACATGCTGGACTCTGCTTCAAAATTGTTTGGAGGGTTTTGAAAGTGCCCAAGAAAATTATATGTTTGGCCATAGTAACAAGAAAAAATGAGAGTGAAGACAGGCTGTAATATTCTTTGGTGTTGCATAC
This sequence comes from Muscicapa striata striata, assembly GCA_030060385.1. Classification (NCBI taxonomy): domain Eukaryota; kingdom Metazoa; phylum Chordata; class Aves; order Passeriformes; family Muscicapidae; genus Muscicapa; species Muscicapa striata. The sequence goes on along the minus strand of JAREIS010000023.1, from coordinate 80,835 downwards.
ATGCAGAGGTAATTGTGATGGAGACTGCTATGTCATGACTGAGGAAAAACTGCATATTCACTGTTTTCACATGGCAAGAACATGAATGGCCCAGGGCTGAGGGACAGAATCCCTGAATTGGCTGTTACAGGTGGTGCCTCTCTTTTTTTATGGTTATCTATGTTGTATAGTGCCCTTGCTCAGCAAAACCTCCCAGTCTGGGCTCTCTAACATCTGTAGAACAGACCAGGGGATGCAGCTGCAGATCAGACATTGGTGGGAGCACAACTGCCAAGTAATTATTGCTGCTATTTCAGGAGGAGCAGGGTTTGCTAAGAGGCAGAGTTTGTTGAGATTGCCCAGGAAAGGACAATCTGCATATCTGAGTAAATGTCAGCTGGATGTGGCCAAGATTGTCCCCTGAGAAATCCCAGCCAGGGCTTGTAGAGGTTCAGCAATCCCATGCAGGGGCAGCACCCCAGAACTGTGCATCTCACATTGTGGGGGATGCTCTGGGCAGTGCTGTCCTTCCAGAGTATTTTAAGGACTTGTTCAACTCCCACCCTCTACGTGTCACTTTCCACCTTGCTGTGGCCCTGTTTGTCCAAGGAAAAGGAAGAATAATATCTACTACTGCAAAAGTTAAGAGCAATGCTTGAACAGCATTACACTGAGCATTAGATGTGACTTCCAAAATGTTTGTTTTCTTCCTGCCTTCAACCACCAGAATGTTCCCAGGTGTAAGAAACCTATTGGAAGAGTTAAAATCTCCTTTATTCAGTATGATAGCACTGCTCTATGTTTAATTTGTGAATGTTTATGGGAGATCTCACAGCTCATGTCCCTGATGTAATGATGGACATGTGAATGTGGGAGCCAATTTGGATGACATTTCTTTTCATGTAAATAACTGAATATTATTTCAATGCACTTGTAGCAGAAGCAAATTGCTATCTCATAGGCCCTGTGTCAAGCCTATGAATTGCTGGTCTGTACTGAAAGCAGAATCCTCCCCCACAGTGTCCATCCTAGATACATCTGGGATGGCCTTGACAGACCCAGCCCTACTTGACTTTGCAGTGGGAAAAGGCAAAAGGACATTCACCTTCTGCTTTCACACCCCTGAAAAATCTGATAATGCTCACCACCAGCAGTATCCATACCTGCAGGGTTTTTGGTTTATTTTCTGTTCTCCTATCAGTTTTTTTTTAATTGAAAAACTCAAAACCAAAGCAATTATGATCAAACTCTGTGGCCTGTTGTACCTGGGCCCTCTGGAAAGGGAAGCTCACTTCAGGTCTGAAGCAGGTAAGAAGTTGGCAAGAAGTAATTTTTTATTTCCTCATGTACATGGAAACACCAGTGGAGATCAGCATCCCATTGTGTAACACCTGTTACACACACAGCAAAGGAAAGGCTGGCTTAGAAAAAAACATTCACTTTAAATAAAGCAGACAAAAAGGTATTGCTCTTTTCTATTTCATGTATGAAGGTGCTGGGAGATTAAAATTATTATCCTAAGGCCACAGGGGAAGTTTGTGACAGGGATTTTATTTGCTTTAGAGACACCAATTCAGGCAAGTAGAAAATGAATAACCAGTCTCTGCTGGATATTTACAACACCCATTTACAGATTTCAACTAGGAGAATCTGTGCACTGTGTTTTTATCATACTTTAATGCAGTGATAATTTGAGGCAAAATACCATGTGAAACCTCCATTTATTTCATTCACAAGAATGGGTTAAACAATGAACATTGAGCTCTGCACTTTAGGGAGTTTTCCAATATTGAAGGTCCCTGATTGTATAAAAACACTAATACAAAAACAAAGCTTGGAATAATTATTTTTGTTTGCTCATGTTATGACTGCTGTTATTAAAAGGGCCATTATTGACCCTTCCATTATTTGATGGACCTGCTTTAGCCAATACTGCCCATGAAATGCACAACACTGTCAAATCACTGGAAACTGAAATCCTTTGAAAGTACTCCTCTGAAAAGCATGTTGAAGAATTTGGCCATTAAATAATGTTCTGGCAAATAAACTTGAGGTGCACAGCCCTACAGAATAGAAGCTTTGAACAAAGTGGGCTGGATAGAATATGCACACTGTCTTCAGAGCTACCTAGGTTTTTAGTCTAGGGTAGATTTTTTAAGGTGTGAAAAATAATGTGATTTTTTTGGGGGGTTGAACTTTCAGTTTTATCTGCTCCAAAAATTTATTTGCTTCCCAGACAGGAAATTCTTTATTTCCTGGAAACTTTAATATAATTGGAGCAACCAAGCATTTCTACAGGCTGTTTAGAGTCCTAATGAAGAAATGGGCTGATGAAGAAAGCTTTGATCAGCTCCATTTCTACTCCTAAACCCATGGAAAGCAAAAGTATTATTCTCAGGCTCTTTGGGACTCTTCCAGTGCTCCTGAGGCAAAACTCCCAGAAAAGCTGATGACAAATTTTTCCAGTAAAAAAGCCATTGGCTTGACTATGTCTCATTACAATCATTGTCTTATGAGGATGGAAACAGATGAGCATTGAAACACAACTGGGGTGTTTCAAAGTTCAGAACACTCAGGGAAATCTTCCCTTGGCATATCTCTGGCAATCTCTGGAGCCCCAGGGGGGTTTTATTGGGAACAATTAGGGCAGAATGAGAACAGGGCAATCAGGGCAATCATGAGAAGGATTTCTTCCAGGGATTTCAGATACGAAGTCTGCTGTGTCAGATGAAAAGGAATTTGTAATGTGGATAAATGTGGCCATGTGTGCCACAATAAACAGGTCAAAGCCTACCAAGAAACTACAGGTTGGGTTTGTGTGGTGTGTGAACTCGTGTAAGACTAACTCAAAACCTCAGTGGGACAATCTCAGAAATGTGAATATTCCTTGTGTTTTCCAGAATAGGCTACCAGATTCCACTGTTTGCTGGCTTCTGCATCATGTTTGTTTCAACAATCAGTAAGTGTCCACATCTTATTTGGTCTGGCCCAGGCACAACTTTTAAATAAATAGTCCATGATAATTACCACTAGGAATTCCTCGATGTATTTTCATGATGTATGTACCAATTTCCAAGGAAAATTTAAGGGAGTCAGCTCCATGTTGATGGTGGTAGTGATGAGATTGAATAAATGCTCTCTTGGGAACATGCTCTAAGGAATCACAACTCTTCATCCCACCTCAGAGGGTCTCTTATTGGAATCTTTCAGGTTTCTGTGATCTGGAGCAGTGCTCAGACAGTGTTAGATGGACAGCATGGGAGAGCTGTCTTACTGAACAAGCAGATAGCATGGGGCTTTATCAGAAAGATGGTGAGGCTGCAGTGGCTCATGAGTGGAGCATGAGTCAACAGGATCCCAGCGTTGCTAAACATCACTGTGGGATGTGCAAACAGCAGCACAGCCTGCAAGTCAGCTGAGATAATTTGCCTGCTCTAATGGCATTGATAAGGCTTCAGCTGCTGCTTTATGTTTGGTTTTGGCCTGACATTTAAAGCTGTGGTCCAGACAGAAAGAGTACAGAGAACAGAGAACATCAAGGCTCATTAGAAGCCTGTGAGGATTGGTGAAAGAACTGTTTCTGCCTCAGAAGGGCGGATGTAAAATATATTAGAGCCTATGACAAAAAAAAAAAAAAAAAAAAAAGGAAGGGGACAAACAGTTTTCCATGTCCACTGTACATAAAAGAAAGAATAATGAGAGGAGCTGTGGATGCCCCATCCCTGGAAGTGCTCAAGGCCAGGCTGGATGAGGCTTGGAGCAACCTGGAATAATGGAAAGTGTCCCTGACCATGGCAGGGCCTTGAGCCAGGTGATATTTAAGGTCTTTTCTAACCCAAAAGATTCTGTGATCTTAAAACTGTATCATCAAGGGGACTGAAGTACTAGAGATGACCTGGTCTTAGAGCCACTGACAGCTCTGTATTTTAGGAGCATGTTAGATAAATTCTGGTTGGGATATAGATCAGTGAGCCTAACTTGTGTCAGAGAACTGCTGATCTGCTGAAACCCTTTTCTCCTTTATTTTCCTGATTTTTATGTGTCCACAGAGTAGGGATTTTTGTAAAATGTGGTGAAAAGCCCCAAGAGTGACAATCCCACAGGGCAGGTGGAAGGAGGATCCCATGTTTAGTTGGTGTATAACACCTTCCTGCAGCTGTAACCTGCCCAGCAAAATTCCTTAGGTGGCAAACAGATGGGAGCTGAAAACAAAGCTTTATAGCTGTAGAATGAATGACACTGGCAGTGACATGGGCCCTACAAGCAGAGATGTGGGGGGGTTTCTGGGACACTCCTGTTTTCCAGTGTGGATAGAGAATTCAGCCAGGCTGGGTGCAGCACCCAGAGCTCTGTCCCAAAAGGCTGAGGGGGAAGCCTGGGGTTAAATCTTTTGGGAAAAGAAAGAGGGACACATCCTCTGGTGCAGTTTCTCTGCTGTTGGGAGGAGAAGGAACTTGCTGCAGGTTTTGAATGGGGGGTTCTGGCTTCCCTGCACCTTCAGCCAGCTGTGCTCCACACATCTGGAACAGGGCTGGCAGCAGCAGGGGAAAAACCTCTCCCCACCCAGTCATTATTGGAGGAAACACTGGAGAGTGTGTGTTACATCCTGCCCTCCCAAATGCCTGGAGCTCCAGACTGGGCAGCCTTAAATGAAACAGTGTGGAGAGGTGAGGCTGGAAAAAAAAGTCTTGTTACTCCTCCTGTGTGCAGCTGAACCAGAGCAGATGTAATCAAGTCCTAAGTAATTAGTTAAAACTGCTTGGGCTCTTGCATTTTGTGTTACCTGGAGGCTTGGACACCTGAGAGCAATTCAACACTGACACATCTAAATGCAATAAGAGAAAATAATGCAGTTAGCATTGAAAGTGGCACAAGTCACTGTAAACACTTGACTAAATTGTAGGAAGTTTTTGTGATAGTTTCAAGAAATGTAACTTTTTAACCTAGTTAGAGTTAATCTAATTTTAAAAATTACCTCTTTTTTTTTTTTTTTTTTTTTTGTGTTTTCTGCAGTGTTTGCCTTCTCTGGAAGCTATGCACTACTATTTATTGCCAGGTCCCTTCAAGGAGTGGGTTCCTCATGTTCTTCTGTGGCAGGTAAGAGATGATAGAGGAAAATGCAGATCACTTTCAGTCATTTTTTACAATTGAATTTTGTCAGCACACTCAATAATTAATACAAAAATATTCAATTGAATCAATTTCATATTTGGTTGGGTTTTTTTTCTGTCTCTTTCATATAAAGTAGCTCAAAAGCAAATGTCTTTTAAGACTTCCTTGGTATTTGGGTTGCAGTAAGGTTAGAGCACTAAATGAACTTCACTCTCCCTGGGATTTCTGCACCTGGGTCTTCAACATTTTAAATTCATTTTTAGCCATTTTAAAGGTCACTGGAAACTTATGTTGGTACTTATTACAGTTAGAACAGCAGCTCTGTCTGTTACAGAAATTTCTGTTGTAAAATGTTGTTTTCAAGGGCTTACCATGCTGGCTGCCAGTTTGGGCTCAGTGTATCTGCACCACATTTCCAAAAAAAGTGTCTCATTTTTAAATGAGTAGGTAAAATGCTGGTTGGGTTTTCAGCCCAAATTATTTGAACATTCTCGAGGCTGAGGCTGGAGAAAATATGTTTTGTTCATGCTGAATATTTCAATCTTGGAATAGTTTCCTGCAATAGCAGGAACTGACATTGGTTAAGGTTGCAGTCAAGCTTTCCCAGGGGAAGACATGCCAGAATCAAAATTACTGTTCAGCTGTAACTCAGTCCCTGTGCAAGGGGTCACTTTGAGCTATGGGCTCTTAGGTGAGCACAAGACTTTCTTTTTTTCCTCAGCCGATGCACACAAAAGAGCAGAAAAGGCCAAGAGACCATCTAGTCCACCCCTTCCTGAAGGCAGAATCAACTTAATACCTGTCATTCCTCATGCACACTTGACAGGCAGGACCTCAGAAGCCTCCAGAGCTGCCCCCAGCATCCAGCTCACTGCTTAAGTACCTTTATGGTCAGGAAGGTTTTTCTCCTGATGTCTCATCTAAAGGCTTTACTGCCATGTGAGCTTATTTCTGCTTCCCATCCTTCAGAGAAAACAAAGAACAGTTTCTTTATCTTCCTGGCTCTCTTTCATATTGCAAGGCTGTTATCACCTCTCACATCAGGTTTATCCTCTCTGCTTTTAAACTGGAAGTCCTGCAGCTGTCCCTCATGGATGCTGTGCTGAGCCCTTGCTCACCCTTGTTCCCATTTTCTGCATGAGAAATCTCCCAGATTTCTCCCTGTGCTGCACCAGAGCCAGACCCAGCTCTGGGAAGAAGCTCTGGCTCCTTGTAGGGAGTCTCATCATGTATCTCCCAGGCAAAGGGAGTTCTGTGTACCATTGCTGTCAATTATTCACCCCCCTGCATTTGGTGTGCAATCATCCCTGTGTGCACAACTTTGTGTTACTCTCTTTGCATTGCCCCCTCCTTTTTTTTTTCCCAGAGTATTTCCCCAAATCCCACATTAATTGTGAATTCTAATGTAGCTCTCTAACAGCTCTCCAGCTGTTCATGCAAACAATTTGATGCCATCCATTATTTTCAATAAACATGGTAATCCACACAGGACCTCTGCTCCTTTGATGCTCATGATGGATGGTATTTACTGAATGATCAACCATGCAATGTATTGTTTTCCTTCTCTGTGTAGCTGCAGCCCTTATTTACTGAGTCCTATGTAAATCTTGATTTGAAAACAGAAATATTAATTTCTATAAGGACTCTTCTGCAACATTTACATCTATAGTGTCTGAGTACTCCACCAAAAGAAAAGCAAATTGGGCTTCATGTGTCCTTTTGTGAAATGAAGGTTCATAATCAAGGCAGAAATAAGGCATATGAAGATAAAGGTCAAAAGGATCCTTTAGTTTTTTGATGCTGAACTTGAAATACTCATTTACAAAGCAATCAGCTCTGCATAATGCCTCATGCCCAGAGTACTGTCCACAGTTGGAGCTAAGTGGTCACCAGACCTTTGTGCACTCCAAGTATAAATAAATGATGGTGAATACTTATCAAAAGCTTTGTTTCTGCTCATTGGAAAGCATCATCTAAAAGCTCTGTGGCAAAGAGATGAATAAAGAATCTAAAAAATAAGGGCATCACTAAATTACCTGACTAATACTGCACATTAGAACATGGACTAGGCACCATGGACATTGCCAAAATCATTTTTGCTTGGAAGTTAATTCTATGGGGAGGGACTATATAAATATATACACACACACACACAAAAAAACACTTGGTCATTTCTGTACAGTGTTTAGTAGGTGTGGCAAATGATGACCATAAACTGCACACAGATGCCTAATTCTGTGCTGTGCTTTTTTCTTTTGTCTCTTTTTTTTTTTTTTAATTGTATTTTGTATTTTATTTTCTATGTTTATATTTATATATTTATATTTTAATTGTAGGGATGGGTTTGCTTGCCACCGTTTATACAGATGATGAAGAGAGAGGCAACGCAATGGGAATTGCACTTGGAGGCCTGGCTATGGGAGTGTTAGGTCAGTGAGTTGAAGGCTTTGCTGGCAAAAGAAACCATCCCCCAGCCATCCCAAAGCATGTTTTGGGGACCTCTGAAGGCAGCAAAGGGTCTCATTGGGTGTGATGGAATTGTGCAGCTCCAGACTGGATTCCAGATCAGCTTTTCCCACAGCAGTCATTCCCTGTGTGGGTACACGTGTCAAGCAGCCATCTCTGAGATGTTTGGGTTCTGTTTACACTGCAGAGTGTTTTGGGCATTGAGGAACGTGGTTATTGCCATGATCAATGAACTTTGTGGGGATTTCCAGGCTGGATTTTTGGTTGCTGTTTCCAGTAGCACAATGCCTGATCATTGCAGGGGGTTTGTTCAGAGTCTTCACAACTGTGTCCTCTCCTTTCCTTGGCAGTGGGCCCCCCTTTTGGGAGTGTCATGTACGAGTTTGTGGGGAAGAGCTCTCCCTTCCTGGTGCTGGCAGCCCTGGCTCTGTTTGATGGAGGTCAGTGGATACCCAGAGTCAGTGCCACCCCAAAGCCCCTTTCCTGTTCTGCCATCCATCCCCCTCCTGCAGGAGTGTTACAGCCCTGATTTCTTTCCACAGCTGTTCAGTTACTTGTTCTGCAGCCCTCCAGAACACAGGCAGAAGTGAGTATTAAGGTAAACCACTGCAGGAATGTGTGTCACTTTGCCTTTCCTAATCCCAAGCTTTTGTGTTGCAGAGTCAGAAGGGGACACCTTTACTGACACTTTTGAAGGACCCCTACATCATTATTGCAGCAGGTACCACACCTTTTTCCTTTTTTTCTCCTCTTTAAACCAGCCTTGATGGCATTCCTGGCCTCTTGGCATGCCTTGGGCTGAGCTGCTTTAACAGCATTGTCATTTGCTGGTTTACTTTAAATAAAGATTGAAAAATGTGCTGGTAATACAGGATAAATGTACCAGTAGAAGCACAATAGGCAGAAAATTTGAAATAAATGTGTCTTTCCAACTGAGAGGCCACTAATGACCTGCAGGTGCCTGCTGAGGCAACGAGATGTGGCCAGGAAATTTCCTGTGAGGCAAGTGACTTGGGGCAGGGCTTTCAGAGTGAGGGATTGCCTCACAGGCAGGCACAGGGAAAAGCATTGAACTTTGTTTCTGTTTGAAGAGGGAGTGAGTTTGGTCTTTTGAGTGTGAATTGTATTTCAGAAAAGGTCTGGGTGGAATGGTGAAAGGTGTTTGGTATTATATGTATCATTTGTCTAATGAGCCTTTCTGTCTCAAGAGACATTTCCTTTTTTGCATTGCACATTGTTGTATGTTTGTTCTGAAGTCTGTAATCAAACCTGGCCCTTTCTAATGGTGATGAAATACCTGGAAACAGATAATTATTTTCACAGTTCTGTTTCTTCATCCTAACTTGCTTGTCCAACAGAGCAATTCTTCCAGGCATTTCTATAAGTTTTCTGTTTCTTGCTACCTTAGGGAATTATCATATCCTTAACTCTGTGACTTGGCCAAGTTGTGACTTAAATTATACAAACCCTTTTTCTTGGGAAATTCTTGGAGCTTGGTTGAATGCCAAATGCCCTGGTTTGTGTCAGAGGTGATGATTTACATTCTTTAGGGAAGCTTTGCTGAGGCAGCAGGGTCTTGGACTTTGCCCCAAGATTGCAGAGTACCAGCTCAGGCTCCCACTTTTCACTTGGGGCACATTCTGTGGATCTGAAGTACCTTTATCACCATATCCCTGAGTACTTTGGGAAGCTCTGGTGATGCTTCCTGGCCTAAGAAGTAGGTGCCACAACTGTGTGCAAGAGCACCTGTTTCTCCTTCCTTTGTGAGGTTTGCTCACAACAGAATAAATCCTTTGCTATTTAAACTGTCTCAGTTAGAATGGTCCTGCTTCCTCTGACTGAAATTTGTGCAGCCTGAAATTTTTTTCCCAGCATCAAGGATGTTTGAGCATGGCTGATTTTTGGAAGAGCCCCAAGGTGTTTAGCTGGGGCTCCTCACAGACACACTCTGGGAGCTTGCACCCGAGTGGAAAGGTTGGCTTTTGTCTTTAGGGCCAAGCAGTGCTGAGCTGTTGCTCCTTGCCTGGGGAAGGGAGAGAGCCAGCTAGCCAGCAAGTTCATTTTAGGAATTGTGGATACACTGTCTAATATATACTGACAGGTTTGAGCAAAGAATGACATCAGTGCTCATTTGGTTTTGAACCTTATGATGAGGAACCCCTTCCGAGAGAAATGTCTCTCTGATCTCTTAAAAAAAAAAAAAAAAATTTAAAAAAACTGGAAGAATCTAGAATATTTTCCAGAAATTGCAAATATTAGGAAGAAAGATGGTAACACAAGTTTGAGGTTGTCACTTCCAGCAGTGACAAAAGCCATTTTGTAGGGGATTAGCAGAGGGGACATGTCCTGTTGCCCTGCATTAAGCTTTCAGTGCCTGAGGGTCTTTTGAGCAAGTGTGAAAGGCATCTTGAACCCAAAGAAATACCATGGGGTTTCATAATCCCTCCACTAAAGCTGAAGTGCAGCACTGAGGAGAGATGGACACGACACAAACCCCCTGGAGCACGGGTCTGCAGGCAGTGGTGTAGGGCAGAGCTGAGCTGTAGGGCAGGCAGGACTGAATCAGCACTTCCACCACTTGTTATCCTTTATCTGGGTTATTAAAGCTCCAGGAATTCAAAAGAGATTTGTAAGAATTTGAAATTCATAGGGCTGTGCAAACTCAAAGCCAAACCCCTGTTTGCTGCACAGCCTGGCTGACTGTAGGATGTTGAGAGAAAATTCCCATTTGTGGGGAACAGACATCCCCATGGTTGTATCTTGGTATTTTTAGGATCAAGACCTCCACATCCTGCCATGTGATGTAGGCATGGTCTCTCAGATGGCACAGGCATAGGGTCAGAGCCTCTTACACAACAGGGCTCTGATATTGCCCCAGGAGACCAGGTAAAGACCAAGTGATTGTAGGTTCAGCTAATCATTTGTACAACAGACCTCATGAACTTTCCAAATGTCATAAAGCTCACTGCAAACTTTCACATTATGAAGTAGCTTAACCTTTATTGTGCAATTTCTAGGAGAATAGAAACATATAAAAAGTTAGAGTTCAGTGATTTTTACACCATGTTCTATTTGATGTTAATCACCACCTGGCACATGACAAATAGGGCTGTAAAAAGTGCAATATTTTATATAAAAGCATCCATTCTTTGCATGCTGTTTTGTTTATAGTAAAAAGAAATAATTACTACTATTTTTTCCCTCTCCCCTTCTTTCTTTAAGGTTCAATCTGTTTTGCAAACATGGCTATTGCTATGCTTGAACCAGCTTTACCCATCTGGATGATGGAAACCATGTGCTCAAAAAAATGGCAGCTTGGTAAAGTACAATGTATTGTTTGCATCTCTATATTTTGTCTATTGAATGTCTGAATTCTGGTCCTGTTAAAGATTCTTTGCTTCAGGGGAGTATTTTTTTTTTTTTTTTTTAATAATCTGTAAAATGTCAGTGTTAAACCTGCACAATTGCAAACACTGGTGTGTAAGAAAAATCCAGTGGGGTGATGTTATTGCAATAAGGCTCCTGTAATGGGCTACACTCATATTTAAAGGAAAAAAACAGTTACAGGCAGCAACAGGACTGGGCTGATCCAGCTCCATTGGGAATCCCAGCACTGCTTTGGCAGTGAATGCTGCCCAGGGCAGCTGCAAGGAGCCTGTTGAGCTACAGAGCTCATTTGTTTGGCTTTTCCCAGCAGGGAATCCCTGCTCAGTTGCTGGTTTGACCTGCCCCAAGCAGGCAGGCACAGGGATGTGCAGCAGGTGCACTGTGCCTGGTGCAGGGAGCACACCCTGCCTCCAGACTGCTCCCAGGGACACGTGGAGGGAAGATGGAATTCTGCTTAAAATGTGCCCACAAGTATATAAGGAGCACTTTCTCTTGGAAGTGATACATTTGGCATCCTGTAGTGGCCACTTCATCATCCCTTTCAACAAAAACCAATGGGGAGCCCCACCTTGGACCTCGTTGTGACACAGTTTTGGGAAGCCAAATCCATAGGCAAACATGGAACATGCCCCATGTGTCCATTTGCACTCCAGAGTAAAGCTGGGGCAGGTACTTTCTCTTTGAGGTGAGCAAGAGCAGGAAAAACCACCAGGAAGTGGATTAAATTCTAGTGAGTGATAAATGGTGTGTGAGAGGTCAATGTGAATTTTCTGAAGTGGGGGTGCCCAGCATTCATCTATCTCTGATTAAATTAGTGATGTGTTCATGAGGGTATTTTTTAATATCAGTGTATAGTTTGAAAGAAAAAGAAAAATCCTTTCATGGAAATGATGTTCAGCTGATATCCCTGCTCTGTGTTAATGCAGGTGTCCCTACACCCTATAGAAAGTACAAACTTTATTTCTAATTAATGCAATAGAAATCCAGTGTGGCCACAGATGCAATTCTTAATGTACTGCTGAGCCTGGCAATAACTTCTAGCCTGTAGTACAGCAGAATGAACATGCAAACTTGGGTATTTTGAACCTCAAATAGGAAAAATAAATATTGCCTATCTACCTCCCTCACCAGTTTCCTCTTACTAGTGCAACAGAAATGAGTTTTTCAAATCCCTTCATTGAACAGAGGTTACTAGAAGGAAAATATCCACTTTAATTAAGACTAATTTAACCCTTTAAGTGACAAGTAAGTCACTCCATTTCACTAGACTTGACAGCATTAATGAAATTTTTTAAGCTTCTTAAATTGTAAATTGAACTACAGGGTTTTAAGCAAATTATTATCTTATGCAGTTGGAAATCCAGCTGTTTGAAGCATGATCTGAAGAAGGTATAAAGAACCTTGATTTGACCAATGAATATTTCTGTGCATAAAGCCCATCTAGAAAATGATGGTTCTGCCTCAGTATACCACAGCTTACAGACCAACCTGTGCAAGTCTTATTTAACAAGCCTTTGCAGTATTATTTCTCTTTTACAGCTGTTGAGGTCTGCTCTCTGTGACCCTTTGGTATAACCAGATAGCTCCAAGCAGTACTGAAGTAGCTGTGGTTACACAGGCTAAAATTAAATCTTTCCCCAGCACCACCACTGTAACCCACAAGGTTTTTAATCACAGGATATTGCTGTGCTAAAAATTACCTCCTGCTTTTTTTTTTTTTTTTTTTTCTTATGAATATATCAGAGAGATGGGAAGGAAGATGGATAGGCAGGAAATGAGAAAAGCTGTGTTGCCCTGGTGAAAGATGAGGAGCATATACACATGAAGGCAAAGGTTGGGTTGTGTGCCCTGATGTCGTGGCTGCTTTCTAAATCTCAGGCTGGGTCCTGTCTGGGACTTCTGTGTAAGGAGAGGATGAATCCTTCAGTACAGACTGTAATAATTGGCTTTAAAACCAGAGATGTCACCAGACAACAGCATCTACTCCAGATACAGCCACTGCTGTGGCAACCTCAGGGGTAGGAAAACATTGCTGGTGCCAACAATGTGCTTTTCCAGATGGAGGTGGGAAATGAGAGTCAGAATTTACTCAGGTGTCCTCATCTGCAAGCTACTACAGTTTTAAAATTTTTATTTTATTTAAACCAATATGTAATTAAAAAAAAAAAATATGTTGGCTAAACCATTTCAATACAATTTTTAAAGGTTTTTTACCATTACATTATTGATACATGCTTGACTTCAGTCTGTGCTTGACCAAGGCACTGCAGACTCACCTGGAACACAAAGCTTCATGGCATTCCCAGGCTTACAGAGGGATTGTCACCTGGAAAAGCCCCAGCAGCCCTGCTGTCCCCTCCTGCAGGGGGGTTCACCCACCCCTGACACCCTGGGCTGGTTGTATGTGCTGAGCATGTGCTCCCTGAGCCCTGCAACTGCAGGAGAGCTGCTCTCCTTGACCCATCCCAAAACTTATTGCAGTCAAATATAAACTTTTAGCTCTTTGCTGTTCTGTCCCTTCTCCCAGACCAGTTGTATCTAATGCTGAAAAACTCTTTTCAAAGGCATCATGTTGCTCCTGCATTTCACAGATGATGTCCTTAGATTTCATGGGAAGGCTGCAGCAAACCGGATATTTGATTCTTTGGGCTCTATTAGATGTGTCCAGATCAAAATTGCAGTGTCTGGGATTTATTAGTTTCTTCTAACACTTCACTAAATCCTTGCTGATAAAACATCTCATTCATATTTTTCAGGTGTTGCTTTTCTCCCAGCTAGCATCTCTTATCTCATTGGGACGAATCTTTTTGGGATACTTGCTCACAAAATTGGAAGGTATGCTTAATTTAAAAACACTAATCATCATCCAGTCTCTTCATGTGCCATTTCCAGTGTTTCACAGGGCAGTTTATTCATAGTGAAAGTTATAAAAGCTTGTTTTATAGGAGTAAAATAACTTTTTTTGGAACAAACACATTGCAACTTTTGCTGTTTAACTCAGTTCTTCAGACACGGCTCTGAAACATTCAGGATCAGCTCTAATATCCCATTATCACCCATCTCTGAGTGATGTCTCTCCTTTGATAGGTGGCTTTGTGCTTTGCTCGGGATGCTAATCGTGGGAATAAGTATTTTATGTGTAAGTAGACAATCATGAATTTTAAATGATGTGAATGTTTGTGTGCTCATCTTCAAATATGCACTTTTCCCATGAGAGTTTTATGACACGTTATTAAACAATGTGTGGTTAATAGGTTCCAGATCAGAGCCTTGAGTGCTTTCCAATTTCAGTGCTTCAATTATTTTTAGAGATGATGACTCTGAGAGGAGCATGCTCCTCTGTTCAGCTGTCACTCAGCAGTTTATAATTGTGTGTCAGTGGTTTAATGGCACAGTTGTCTGAAATGACAGCTCAGAACAAGGATCAAACTCTCAGATCTGTGGGCCATAAATACTTGGAGAATTTATCTCAAAAAAAAGAAACTAACCTCATTAGCATGTGCAGCATGACATAATTAACTGCCCAATATTTCCTTTATAGGTACCCTTTGCTAAAAACATTTATGGGCTCATAGCACCAACTTTTGGAGTTGGATTTGCCATAGGTAAGAAAATTTGCAATGAGTTCTTACAATCTATTGTTTCTGTAAAAATTATTTTATATGAAATTACACAGAAAATCAGTTTTGTTGCCTGAGCAAACTGGCAGGCAGAGCAAGGATTAAGGGACAGTGCTTAGGGAGATTGAACCAGGCTGCTTTAGACAAGCTGGACCTGCCCAGAATTGCTCCATTGACCTAAACAGATCTTTCAACCTGCCCATGAGTGTAGAAATGAACAGAAATGAAGCTGTGCACTGTTCCAAACCCACAGACCTTCCTGTAGTGGAAAAGGATTTATATAAACATTTCCACAGAAAAAAAAAGACTTAAATTTTTGTACATAAAGAGGAATTCCCAAGGTCACACACATGTACTTTTCAAGTCAGGAGTGTAAATTTTCCTTGCACTGGGCCATGCAGGAAGGCTGCAGTGGGGACCCTGCCTTGCTTTGCAGTGCTCAGCAAAATTCTGGGGCATCTTCACATGAGGGATGTGTGGTGAGGAAAGAAACTACAGGCACAAATTCAGATCCCAAGTATCTCAGCAGTTTTGTGAGCTGCCTGTGCTGTTTCTTGCCAGAAATGAGAGTGTGTATCAAAAGACATGATAAAAACACAGTAAATAATTTTAATTGAGTGGGGGCTTATGTGTTTTAGGCCTTCAGTCAGGGTAAGCTCACACCTGATAACTTTCCCCTAATTACTTGGCAGGTAATGTGAGGTGGGAGCTTTGCACAGACAGTGGGTGGGAAGTGTGGATACACCCTAAACTCACATCTCTCCTGTCCTCTGGCAGGTGCCACCTGCACACATATCCACACATGACCCCAGACACAGCAAAGATAAAAACCAAAGCTAACACAGGCTGTTTTTACACAAATCTTTTGCTTAGTTATGAGCAAGCATCCTTGTAGCTGCTTTTGCATCGCTTCTTAGCACACAGCTCAGCAAGATGTTAAAAGAAGGGGAAGAAAGAGGCAGCATTTTCCTGGGATTGTTTTTCAGGGATGGTGGACTCCTCCATGATGCCAATCATGGGGTACCTGGTGGATCTGCGCCACGTGTCAGTCTATGGCAGTGTGTATGCAATAGCTGATGTTGCCTTCTGCATGGGCTTTGCCATAGGTAAGTGCAGCCTTTCCCTGCCTGCAAAGCACAGTTAGGAAAAGGGGAGTCTCCTACAATGCCAGGTGTGAATCTCAGTGGTACTTGCAGATTTTATGAGAGGAGGATCTTGTTTTCTGCAAGGAATCAAAGCAGGAATATTGTGTTTGGTATCTGCAGCAGTGTTGTGCTCACTTCATGAGCTGTGAGAGGCTTGAATGTGTCTGAAGGCACTGAACACAATGGGATAGGCTGAGGAAAGAGACCTTGGAACATTCAAACTACCACCACAGCCGTGTTCCAAGGGTCTGTGAGGGGAATAACTCCCCACTGACCCCCTGCCTCCTTCAGAGCATGACACAGATGCCCTTAGGAACATCTCTGATCCCCTCAAGGAATGTGGGGTATGGAGCCAGGAAAGTTTTATGAGATAATTACAAACATGTCTCTAAATTCCTCAAATCCGTCTGTAAGATGGGGGTTTGTATACAAAATTACCATTGTTTAAAGTGACTGCTGCAAATTTTGTGTCTGAGCAATCTCCAGAAAAGGGTTTTTATCTGTACAAGGTCCCTCTGCTGGTGGTGCCATTGCCAAGGCCATTGGATTCCCATGGCTCATGACAATTATAGGAATTGTGGATATCATCTTTGCTCCCCTGTGCTTTTTCCTTCGAAGCCCACCTGCCAAAGAGGAGAAAATGGTAAGGGTAACTTGGTTTCTTTTTTAATTTTTTTTTTCTTTTTTTTTTCAGTGAAACAAATGATAACTTACATTTGCATCTTTGCCTCTAACTTCCTCAAAATGGGACCAGCACAGTGTATTTCACCCTCAGGCATTAACTTTGGAATGAACTCCCCCTTCTTTTAATGTCCAAGATGTATAAAGGCAAACCCTTTATAAGTTAGATGTTACAAATTTGATTTTTATGAAACGGGGTCCTGCAGACATTCCTTTGCATACACTGTGTGCAGTCAGTATAGAATTAATTTCTCTTTTCCTTGAAGAGCCAGAACCCTATTGGCCAATTGACCAAATTATTCCTTGGTGTGCCTCAACCCGATTTTTTCCCATGGTTCTCAACATCATCTTCTTTCCTCCTTCTCCTTCCTTCACACAGCTCACCTATGCCTACAAACTAGTGGCTTCTCTTGTCCTATATGTACCACAGGGCTTCTCTCTTTTTATTCTATTATTTTATTATTATTTTATTTTATTTTATATATTTTTTTTTTAATTTTTTTTTTTATAAATTTGCCAAAGACCTAATGTTCTAGGGCACTCAGTGCTCCCCCACCACTGTAGGGTGTGTAAGAACAGTGTCACCATCTGCAGGTTTAGGCCCCCAGCATTCCATCCTTACTCTTCCTGAAAAAGGCTGAGCTGGGCCCAAAATATTGTTTATGCTGATTGTTTATTTGGGTGAAAAGAAATTAATTTTGCATGGTCATGGCCATATTATGCAGTGGCACATCTCTGCAAGGTAAGGACAGCTTCTGCTGCTTGTGCTGCTCACTTTGTACTGGCAGAAGTGGAAAATTGAATCTTGCTGAAATAATGGTGTATGTGAGGCCAGAGACCTTCTGTTTTGTTTGTATTTGGACGGCAGAATCCCAGAGATCCCAGTTAATCCCTTGTCATGACCTTTGCTGACTTCACTGGTTCAGTTTGTTTTGGTTTTCTTACATTAAATAAGGCTGAGGAACTGAAAGGAAAAAAAAAAATCAGCTGCTCTTTCCTGGCAATATAAAATTTATCAAGTTCTTCCATGGTCCCTGCCAGTTTAATTTGTAACATTACAACCCCTGAAGGGACAGGATCTCTCCCCATGGCTCCAACACCTTCCAGCATCTGCCACCTCCAATGTACCTTTAAATGCAGAACAGCTCCTGTTCCCAAAGTGGCTCATGGCTGTAAAATGATGTACCAATTCTTTCAGGTTGGAGGAGAGTTAAAAAGAGGGTTCCAAAATTGTTGTCTTGGCATAATTATTAACCCCCAAACTTAATTACACTCTGCATGAAGAAGACTGCAAAGCTGTTCCAAAACTCCCTGGGAAATTTCAACCCAGAGAATTTAAGTTTTTTATCTGGCCCTTACCATGATTACCATGGGTGTCAAGGTACAGTACTGGGACCACAACTCCTGGCAATATCCCAGTTATGCTGTTCAGGATCTCTGTGGAAAAAGGAGACAAAAGCAGTAAAAGAGAATTGCCTTGAAGCAGGACTCCTCTTGACCATTCATCCAGGTTTTAATAGATGGAAAGTAATTATGGGAGGGGTAAACTACTGTATCTGGAGATCAGGTAGATGTATTTTAACAATACCTGGGCTCAAATACTGGAACTAGAAATTTTCCAGAGATGTCTTTAGCACCAAGATCCCCCCTCACACAGACCTGTGGACTCAATTTGCCCTAATTGCAATCAGTTTGGGCTCTGCCTCAAGGGAGGAGAGGTGAATCCCTGTATGGTGCATGCTGTGTGGTGGATCAGCCCCAGCCTCAGCTGGATGCTAAGCAGAAATACTCACACTCTGTTTTCTTCCAGGCAATACTCATGGATCACAACTGTCCCGTGAAAACAAAAATGTACACCCAGAACAACATCCAATCCTACCCCATAGGTGAAGAAGAGGAGGAATATGAAAGTGATGAATAACAGAAAAGCCATTTAACATATTTAGGTGTACAAAATGCTGTGGTTCATGTGAAACATCTCATCCAGAAATAGGTTTTAGTTGTACTGTATTTAATAGTGAAATGGTCAGAAAAACCAAAGGTATATTATTTATTGCCCGTGACTATAAAGCAGACTGCAAACCGCCTTACAGGGGGGAAAGAGCTTTTATAGACCATTTGTATAGTGTTACTCTTTGTGTATTTAATTTTATTGAATATTACACTCTATTTTTTATTAAATGTGAAGTATTAATCTGTATAAAAATGTGAATTTTAACTATTTGGTTTTTTAATTCACCTCCTTGACAGTATTTCATATTTTATTTGAAGTCATAGATTACTGTCAAACTTGAATCTTATTTGATTGGAAATTTAAAAAAGCAACCCCGAAAGAAAACCTATCAATTTTGCATCCTTTTGAGTGACACCCTTGTAAGTGCATTGAAAGGAGCTGGAATTCAGAGTGTGGACAGCACTATTATCTTTTTGATCAACTTCAGGTCATAATAATATATATAAAAAACTAAATAGGAGGCTCAACTTGTCTGTTTAAATAGTGAGCCCTCCCTGAACCAATAATGTTGAGGAAAACATGTTGTTAACAGATTAGTGTGTTGCTATTATTGGTATTTAACAAAGTCTTAATCAAGCAGCTGTGCAATATGAAGCCCCCAAAAACCACTGGGTAAACAAGTCAGTATGAACATGCACTGTTCCTTTCCCTTAGCAGGGAATGTTACAGCCTGAGGATGCTTTTTATATTTCTATCTTTTGGATCTTTCAACATATTTCACTTTATTTTAGTTGCATCTTCAGTGACTGGTTAGGAAAAAGCTGCAGTATTAGAGTATTTTCACCATGTACTGAAAGTGAGCTGCCAACTGGAGCAATTCAAATTACTCTTACATGCATTTACAGATACATCTAAAAATTCAATGTGCATTTATTTTTTTAAATGAGTTCAAATATACCCTTTGCTTTAAAAAATGGAAGAAAAAGCCAGTTTGTTGCCAATCTCTCTTAACTTTTGGGGACACAGTCCAATACAGGTGAAGAGTTGTATTAGGTAGTCCCTGTCTGCACTTAGAAAAAGTAAGACTTGGAAAGAAAGCATTTTAAAAACAATCCCAATGTCCTTCTCAACCATGGTGTATCATTTCATTTGTAAAATGAAAATCTTTATGTGCCTTCTCTCATGTAATTGCAGATGTTTTATGTACTACAGCATAGATACTATGTTTACATATAGTTTTGTAAAGCGTATATACTATGGTCAAAAAATATGAAAATTATAGTGGATCAAACTTCAAGTATTGCTCTGTCAATAATTATGCATTCAGAACGCATCAAAATAAAGTTATCTGACAGAAGTTCATGATCTATTGTAATAAAGTGGAAAAAAGAACTAAAAAAGAACGACCTTCCCTCATGATTTGCCTTATGCAGTGTGCTTTACCAATGTGGGGAAAGCTGGCAGGTGTCTCAGCTGCTGGGAAAGCATTTCTCAGAGCTCCTTCAGAAACCAAGATTCTGTCCTATGATGAATTCTTCACTGTCAGCAGGTAAGTAACAATTGTGCAGAGCAGTGATTATTTACATTAGGCCCAGATCTTACTGTGATTTGCACACTTGAAACTTTGCCCCAAGAGATGTTATTCTACTTCACTGAAGTCTTTTGGTCAACATCAAATTGTTAATCTGATCAAATTTGAGACTGAAATACCAATGCAAGAATTCTAAATTATTACAGGATGTGTTCATTTTTTTTTTGCCAGCTGCTTAACCAGTGTATTTCTTGAATTCACAAATATGTAATTCAAACATAGC
The DNA here is from genome assembly GCA_030060385.1 of Muscicapa striata striata. Classification (NCBI taxonomy): domain Eukaryota; kingdom Metazoa; phylum Chordata; class Aves; order Passeriformes; family Muscicapidae; genus Muscicapa; species Muscicapa striata. The sequence continues at coordinate 60,677 of JAREIS010000023.1, read as the reverse complement.
AACTCTCATTTTTTAAGAGCACAGAAAGGCTTTCTTCATGGCTTGGTTTTGTATTTTGTGCACATCAAAACTAAGGAAGAGTTTGTATTAATCTGCGACAAGAATATGAGACTTGAGGAGAGATAAATGGATCACATTCCTCTTCTGCAGCTGGAGCCAGGTTTCTGCTGGGCCTTAGGGAGCAGCATCTTCCCACAATTTGCTGAGCAGATCAATGCAGTGCAGTGGCTCCCCTTCTCTTGCACCACCAGATGAGGAAGATTAATTAAAATACACAACACACACACACACACACACACATTCACGTTTGGAATCTCTGTGCCACCTTTCCTCCCATTCCCAAATAAAAACCGTTGTTTTTGAGTAATGAGTAACCAAACCTTTTTTGGAGACAGTCAGGAAAGAATTTTACTCAGAAAACACCCAAAAATCCCCCTTTTGTCCTGGAAAAACGTGAATTTTTCTTATTTTGTATATTTTGATCTGTTAATTCACTTGTGATGAAGACACTTTATTCATTTGCTCCTAGTACTTATTCCTCCTCTGCAGCTGTAAACTTCCACAGATGCTTTATTTCAAATTTCTCAGCCCAATTAATCCAGTTATCAATAATTTCATATAATGCAAAATGTGCTTTTCCCCTGATGATCCTTCCTTCACGTGGTGACTTTAGATGATAAGCTACTGCAATAGAAGTGTTTAAAAAACATTGACACAATGCAAGAAAGTTGATAATTTAGCAAAACTATTTTATTAAAGCTTATTCTCATGATAAAATAATAGCCAACAAAATCATATTAGGCAGGTCTTCTGCAAATGTGTGTAGCTGCCACCTATTCAGATATCATTAAGTCAAGATATTCTTGTTTTCTGTGGTATTCTTTATTTTCAGCTATTTACAGTCAAGCATGAAGCAAAGATTACATCAGGAATGTGGTATTACAATTACCCCCTTGAGATTCACTGCTTATTGTAAATAATGCCAGATAGGAATTCATGTTTTCCTTCTTATCACTAAAATACAACTATTTTGCCCTTTTTCCATTCAGTATATTTAAAAATATTGCACTACATTTAATTTACCTCTTACAATCATCATCATTAGCGACACTATGCGAGGAAAACGATATCCAGCTTTTCTTACCCACTGTGTTACACGAGTCAATTTAAAACCATGAATGTGTTTTTGAAATCAGTATTTGCATTGTTTTCACAGCTCCTTCATGTGCACCAGGGTTTAAATGAAGCACTTGGATATATTTGAAAACCTCTGTAGTAGTCTGTAAGAGCAAACACTGATGGGATTGAAGGCAGATCACCACCAATGGTAAGCCGCTGAGAAAATGGAGTGGGGAAGTCTTAATATGCATCTCAAGCAAGTACAGGTTAAATAACTTTTAGACAAGAAGGGAAGCTAGTTTTGTGCGATTATTTGCTGAAGCTTAATTTCAGAAGTGTGTCACATGCCTGTTTTAGCATGGATAGTGTTTTCCATACATTAGCTAAGGAGTATCAACTGCCCAGAACTCACAAAAAAGTGCAAGTAGTTGCATGACTGGCAGTAACCATTTTGTTCAGAAGCACAAGCACGCTGTTCCATGGTGAAAACCACTGCTTCTTAATTTTGCCCATCACAAACTAAACCAAGAAGCAAATTTAAAGGAGAGGTACATTATAAATGACCTCAAAAACTAAAGGAGTTATTCTACCATCTCAAACTCCACTCCCACAAAGGCATTTTTTTCCTACTACCAGCAATACCAGTGATAATGATACGAGTACCTAGCACAGTACCTAAAATAAAGATGATATTTTATACAAAATTTCTATACACAGAAGATGAAACAAAGACATGTCTCCAGGAAATAAATAAAAATTATGGCCTTAGCCAGGTGATGCTGAGATCCACAGTTTACACACAGCACAAGACCAGACAGTTCTTTTCAAAAGCCGCTGGCTGAATTTCTTTCTCATCTCTACTGGACTCACAAACTGACTCAAATAAAACATGTTATATACATTATAGGACATTTGCTGACAAAGGTGATCCTTCTGCTCAGACTCTATCTTCTGTCTGAGAAGCTGAATGCAACTTACCACTCTATGATTACTCAAAAGTGTTGAGAGAACATTAGTTACATTTGTATTTTGCACCTTAAGCTTTCCAAAATGATAGTCTCTAGCAAAATATTAATTTCTTTATATTACTTACACCATCATTGCATGCTTTTTCACAGAAGGCAATGAAACCTCCAACTCTTGTGAAGAACAACTTTCCTTTATCAGGCTATCAGATAATACAACATCACAAACATATGATTTTGTTCTGGAAGGCAATGAGCCTCTTACCTTGAAAATATTCCCAATTAAATTATTATGAGATACCAGTTTATACTTTGATATCTAACAACAGTCCGAAGTTCTAAGGAGGATTTTTTTAGCATAGTATTACTATATTTCGTGTTAAATACAAACTACAAAAAGTTCTTGGATTTAACAAAAACATGGAAAACAAATGATATGCAATGGTAACTTCAGTAAGTATCAACAACAGACAAAATGAAAGACCTTTTGTTTGCTTTCATGATATGTTTGGCAAAAAATACACAACTATGTAGAAGACATACTATGAAACTGTGATCAACACTTAAAAGCCTGGCCCCTCGGTGACTTCTGTGTCAGTCATCAGCTTAGGCATGCAACAAGCTTATAATGTTTTCATCATACAATGGAAACTAAACATTTTGAAAACCCTGCCTGTTTCCCATTGAAAACACTAGCTAAAAAAAAAAATAATACAGAGAGGGGAAGTGGGGGCAAATAATACATTAAGGAAACCATACACATTGATGTGAAATGGTAACGTTACATAATTAGAAAAAAATAAAAATAAGTTATTAAAAATAAATTTCCAATATAAATCCCAAAGTGTAGTTTTGACCAGCTAGTTTAACAAAATGATGGTGCTGTAGCTGGAGAAAAACCACTACTAGCAATTAACTGTGGAGAAGCAGGACACGCACATTATACCAGTGTTTTAATTTAATTTCTGTGTGTTTGGAGTTAAGTGCAAAGTATTCTTTTAGTCCATTTCTTCAAAGACTAAATATGTAAATATCAGTCTACTGATTGAGGTGGATCATCTGGTTCTTCTGATATGATGTTCAATGTTGGAGCCTCTGTCAGACTGCCATCTTCGCTATCCACTTCTTCTGCTATACTGGGCTCCTCGAACTCTTTAGTCACTTTTTTGGATTGCCTCTCTAAGAACATGTTCTCCAGGGACTCTATATCCTCAATGCCTGCCCTGTAGTGGATCATCAGCAGCGTGAGGGCCTGCAGTCTCTCCCCTGACTTAGCCAGCGCAGCAGAAATCAGGGCTTTTTTCCTCGTGTCGGTCGTCTCTTTTTCTTCTTTAACCAGCGAATTATTGTTTTCCAGCTCTTGGTCTATTTCATTCTGCAGCTTATCCAACATAAACTCCAGTTTCTGGAAACGCTCCTCTGTGGGTAAACTCCTGTAGAGATCACGCCCGATCTCCTTGACCGCGATGAAGACGCTGTCATCGAGGCCGCCCTCCTTGCGCACCAGCTTGATGCCGGCGCCGGCGGCGCGCTTGGAGGGGCTGCTGGGCCCGCCCAGCTCCGTGTCGCTGCTCTCGTTGTCGGACGTGTTCGGGGTGTGCTTTGGCGAGGGCTCGGCCGCGTCCGGCCCCGGCTCGGCCAGGCGGGCCTTGGGCACCTGCCGCAGGTTCAGCAGCCGCGTGCTCGTGTTGATGATGTGCCTGGTCAGCCCTGTGGTTCTGTTGGCAGACTTGGCCTCGGAATCCACCCGAGGGGATGCGGCTGCAGGAGCCTCCTGTCCCTCAGCTCTGCTGCTGCCCACAGTTCGATCGAGCCGCTTTTCAGCTCCTGCACAAAAGGGCATCTCAGTTAAACACTTTTCTTGACATTTTTTATGGCAAACGTAAGCACAGAGCATGCACTGCGAAGCTGCTTTAGTCCATACTTTTTTTTTGCAGTAATCGCACCAAGTTGGATTCTGAAACTGAGTATCTTGGAAGTTATGCCTGTTGTCTGTGAGAACTTGTCCTGAGAAAGGATCCTCTTTCTGAAGGGCACGAGCTTCTTCTTCTAAGTGACTCTCCCTCTCTTTCTCCAGATATATGCATAAATCATCAACTTCACCTTCTTTTAAATATTTGAATTGTAAAGTTACATCTCCATAACAAAATTTTTCATTGAAACCTTTATGGGTTGTCAAACTCCGCAGCGCAGTTCTGGTGACTGCTGCTTTAGGTGTAGGAGCACCCAGCTGAAATTTTCTAACGAATTCCATCGAGGATGTAGCTAGACATTCTAAAGCAATTTCTTCAAGTTTTATGCTTGCATATCCTAAGCAGATAAAACCACCTGCTTTGAAAGGGTCTCTGCACCACAGTGCAACATTAAGGTACTTATGGTATTTTTCTACTTCAAAGAGACAGGAGGATGTTCTCGTCATTGGCCATCGGCCCTGACGGATTTTATAAGGAATTTCTGGTGACTCCCATGTTCGATGATCATCACTATCTTTGCAACTACGTGCATTTTCTGTAAGTCCATCTTTTAACGTATCTTGCTTTGGTGCTGTTACTACTTTTGATACTGTTGGCTCTTCTACCTGATCACTAATTTTAATTACCTTCTCTGTAGATTTTTCTCCGTTATTTGCAGGTGGAGGTGGCCTCTCTGGTTTATCAGAACATACACTTCCTGTTTCTAACACATTTTGGTTATCAGCAGACAGAACAGGCTTTAATTGTGGCCTAGGTGGCACAGGAGGCTTAGTGCTAGATCCCTGTGACTGTTTACCCAACGGCTGTGATGCATCTGAAACCTCAACAGTTTTAGGTGTTGCCACTTTAGCCCCATCTTTTAGTTGTGTTTTTGATGCTGTCTGGTGACTTCCTAAATGCAGTTTTCGATTCAGGATGGGTGATATAGTTCCAAGAGGTTTAGCAGCAGCAAGAATTACTACCGACCGTTTGGGACTTGGAGCTGTTGGCAGATCTTCTTTTTGTTCAGGTGAATCACAAGCTAACTCTTCAAACTCTGAATCAAAATCTCTGCTTTCAGTATCAACTGATAAACTATTCTGGTCATCTTCTGGCGGTGCCAAGAAAGCTGTGTCTTCCAATTGCCCAAATCCATCCTGCAGTGCTGAGCCATGCTGATGATACCCAACAGGCCTTTCATAAAAGACTAAAACTCTGTCCCCAGCTTGTCTAATAAGCTTCAACACTTGGACAGTTGATGTGATTTTAACACCTATTAAAAAAAAAGACAAACATTATTAAGTTCTAATTATGATAATAATCTAAGTGACCAAAAATAGTCAACAAACACATTGTTACTCAGTAACAAAGGAAGTCAATTATGACAGAAGAGCTTAATTAAAATGTAACAGATGGATTTGCTCCATTTTAGTCATACAAATATGGAGCTGGAAAAAATAATTACATAAATACTCCAGTTTGCTGCTCATAATAATACTGTAATCTTACATAGTAATGTTGATTTGATATGGAAACAGTTTTAACCTTGCTCTTACTAGAAGTTTCAACTTTTCATCAGTGGACATTTAACAAAGGACTCAGAAAAGGTGGGTATCTTTAAACACACTTATAATTGTAACAGAAGCATGCTAAAAGGAAAATAGTTCCAGTATGAGAACGAAATATGGGCATAATACTACATTATCAGTGTGGCTGAGGGAATTGAACCATCTTCTGAGCAGAATTTTCAGAGCCATTTGATGTATCTTTGAATTACATGAAGTCAAAATATCTTAATGAGCACACAGTCCAAATAGAATCATGCAGGGGATCAAGAAAAAATTACTCGTCCTTTGTTCTAAAGCAACCATGAGTTATCTCTTCAAAGGAACTGAAAACCCTTTTAAATTACTGGAGTATTGCAATGGGGATTTATTTAGGCAGTACCTAACCAAAAGAACTCATTGCAGATTTTAAGCTCTAGTCAGTAAAATCTCTGGAAAAGGTTACAGTTCCTGCTAGCCCAGACACATTAATGTTTTGGCTGGGGCTTTTATTGTTTTATTTTGTTGTTTGTTTGTTCTGTTTTTAATGTTGCTGCCAAATGTTTATTCAAGCTTCTTTTGCCTTTTACCTAAGAAAGAGTAAATAAATATGCAAGAAAATAAATCAACCAAACAAAGACCTTAAGTGACCATAAATACATAAATGTTAGTTTTTGAGTGCCAAGCACAACTGTAATTATTAAGAAAGGGAGATTAGCTCAACTGCATGCAACAAGATGACCCTTATAGTGAAAGCTGACATATCACTCACTGCCAATTGCCAGCAGTCTGTCCCCTCTCTGCAGATCAGCAGCTGCAGCAGGTGAGTTTGGAGTCACAGTTTCGATGACAACGTGCCCTGCATCCTCCTCCTTGGACTGCACGAGGCGCAGCGTGAGCCCAACGCTTTGCAGATTCCCTTTCACAAGTTCTGCCTGCAGAGAAAGAAGTCAAAAGTATCTCAGTAGAGCTGACAGCAAGGATTCATGGCTACTAACAATTAATTAAAATTAAAATTATACCATTTAATATTAAAAACAAATTATTATTTAGAAAATGCATTAGGACACCCATTAACTTCACCTAATTGATTAACTGTCTGCCAACTAAATTTACACCATTGGAAATATTCAGAAAAAGTCCCAGTCCTAAATAAAATGCTACTATTAAACACAACCTTTTTATCCATTTTATTAGGAACACTGTACCATCAACCCAGGTATCACTTTGAATGCAGCCCATTTGTGTTATAAAACCTAACACTATGAGCAGCTCTCCAGTAGTCTGTGCAAAAGGGTGTTTGGAGTGACAAAACTCTTATGTTTTAACACATTGCTTAAGTAGATTTAGAACAAATCTCAATTAGCAACAGCCTAAAAAGTTTCCTCAAAAACGTGAACCCTTTCCTCATACTTATCTTGCAAAATAAATACAATTTAATTTTAACTCAATCTCAAATACCTTTTAGAAAAAAAAATGAAAGAAAAGGACAACTGAGGTGCAATCTCTGTAGCTGACTTTCATATGACAGACCTCGGTAGTGATCAATTATTTACAGACCTTTGGCAACTTTTTTCCTAATAAAAGCAGTCCTTAATGAATTTAACAATACAATCTTTCCCCTTAAAGCACATTCCTTTTAGACTATTTCAAATGACTGTCTACCATCATTCCATCAACAGATATTCTCTTTGAAAGGAGAACTCACATGTTTCAGCTTCAAGGATAGAAATTTAATTTGCTTTTTTGATTCCCAAGAAGAGAGAGGCAGACAGCGTAGAAACCTCCACAGGAAATTTTATATTTGGTTTCAATTTACTGAGTTCAGGTAGACAGCCTTCTCCTCCAGCCTCCTGCATTTACTTTGTTGCTATTCAAGTGTGGATGTTTGAACTGTCTGGAGCAGAGCCTCCTCTTTGGAGAATGTGTTTCGTTTACTCAGTTTGTGCAATGGCTTTCCATAGATGGAAGTGGATTACTTAGCTCAGTCCATGTCCCTCTCCTTGGTGCATGACTGTCACTCCTTTCCCATAATCTGCATCTTGTTGTTTTTTAATTGTATTTCAGTTCTTGACAGAAATAAAAATGCTGTGCTGCTCGACAGTTTGCTACAGAACAGCACCAAGTTTGAAGAAGCAGACTTGCATTGACTTTCTAAACTTTGTCACTATTTTCTGCATTTCCCACAGGCACCTACTCTTTTTTCTCAAACTTCTATTGTTAATACCCAGTATTGTATGTAAGAATAACAAGACCAATATAAGATTAATTGCAGTTCCAAGACTTAAAGGTTATTCCAGAATGAAACAAGTAAATAGTTGCCTACAGAAACAACACTGATGGAGTTTTGGGTTGATTTCTGTTCATTTGTTTGTTTAAATGCCATCCTCATTGACACCAAAATAACTGTTACATAATTAAATTTCAAAAACTCTAAACTACTAAGTGTTAAGAAACAAAGAAGTATTAGAAATGTCTGTGGAAGAAAACAAACTTTTTTTTTTTTTTTTTTAAATTGCTCTTCTGCTTTAGCCTTTTATTTATATGCAATATAGCTTTAAGCTAGCAATTCACAAATGTTGCAATGTGCTGTAAGGAAACAACATGAACAATTACTGCAATTTCAAACAACACTAATTGAATATTTTAACTGTCAAAAACACAAATGACATGAATTTGCTTTGGCAGCACGCAAAGCTGCAACAAAAACAACATCCAAAGATCACAATAATATAACTGCACATTCTTATCAAACAATGAGGAAACCATTATTTCTGAGCTTTGCTCGGAGTCCAAGTACTCAAATCTCAGTTTTCCTATGATGGTTCCTTTGTAAGTCTTGCTTCTAAGTGATTAAGCACAAAAAAAATTTCCAAATCATTGTGTTTGAACAGAAGAGGAACTATCATAATGAAGAGCAGGAAGTAAACTCGCATTTAAGGAATGCTGACAAACATGAAAATTACAAAGGGCTGAAAAACAAATTATAACCACTTTCCTCCCTAATTTCTGTTAGTGCACTGAAGTAGAAAGCTGTTTAGTGAGAGAATTCCAGGAAAGAAATGGATGCTTAGAACAGTGAAGGGAAAAAAAAATAAAAACCTCAAGATGATTTTCCTTTTAACACCCTGTTACTCTAGCCATTTGTACTCTTTTAGGAAATCATGTATTTTGACTGTATATAGTTTCTTCTGAAATCTTACATTAGTTCTGTATCTCAAAGCCCAGAACTGGAGTTCATTAGTAAGACAAGATGGTTGAGAGTCATGGCCTGTCCAGAGTGGACATCCTGTTAGTTTTGCATGGCAGCAGAAGAGACAATGCTGTGAGCTTTTTCTCAACATGAGACAACTCTTGTCCACTCAGTGTCTGAGCAGAGCAGCAAAGCTCCCAACTGCTAAAGGAAGGTGGCCACCACAACCCTGTCACATGAGTTACCTCAGGAAAACCTACTCCTTTCTTTTTACAGTTGGTATTTTCTCATCCATTCAAAGAATGGCCTGCAGTGATAAGATTTCTCTGGAAAATCACAAGTCTTGTCACAAAGAAAATGTCAGGAGGAAGAGCTGGGGTTGCAACATCTGACTTTTTGAAAAAAGGCAGCAATGATCTCTGACCACTGTTGGTACTTGCAATCATGGCAAAGTGCATGATGAGCAGATATGGAGAAAGGGCAAAATTAGACAGTAAAAAGGAAAAAAAGTTACCAAAACCTGTTTCTTAAAGCATTTGTCAGTCCAGACTCTGATGCTCTTGAGTTTCCTTTGAATCCAAGGACTCCTTTGAGCAGAACTACACAGTGGATGACTTAACAGTGAAAATATTCTGTAGTGCAAAGACTAGAAACCCCTGAGGTGATCCCAGCATTTGACCCTTCCCTCCTCCTCCAGGGAGAGACCACATGAAAGAAATGAGGGACAGCTGGGACCCAAGATATGTAGGTATCTCTGAACATTTGGCTCCCATGCAGGGAAGGACACGGCCTGCAGATTACAACATGTATGACTCACTGATGGCAAGGAGACTTCCAATATTCCAGCAGTATCTGATGGAAAGCTGTTTTTGGAAGAAGAGTGCCTTTGAACGTAACAAGCAAAGCTCATCTCAACTTTTTATTAACTTTGGCACAGTCACAAGCTTTCTCATGAAGTAAAGTGGTTTTATTTATCAACCCAAACCAGATGAATAGTTTCCTTGATTATTCCTTCTGGCAACTGCAAGAAACACCAGGCTATCTCAGGCTAAGATGAATGCAGGTGAAGACCATTTGGAGCTCTCAAACACCCCCCATCCCAACAAGTTCACTCACAAACTCAAATATCTTTGTATACCCAGCACAGCTACTTTATGCCTTTCAGTCCCCCCTCAAATTATGACTTCATAATAAATGTGAAGAGCCAAAGACTTATTGGAACACAAAACATGAGGAGGATGAAAATCAGCTAAATGACACAGAGGTTAGAAGAAAATTGCTGATAATGAAAGGACATTTATTATCAAGAAACCTTGCTGCAAGGGAGAAAAACTAGCAGCTGCACTCAGGGGAAAGGGACATTTTAACCAATTAGCTATATCATATTAAAGCAAGTTTATTTTAATTTGACCTAATTAATAGCTCTGTTTTACTAGTTCCTGCAAACCTTAGTAGTTATTTAAATAATGAGTGAGACAAGGCAGATATTAGTACTTCATCGCCAGTGACAGCATATATTCAGTGTATTTTACATTGAAATAGTTAGAGCTAAACTATATCACAGAACATGTACCTTTTTTTAAAAAAAAGCAAGCAATCCCCAGACTATTTATTAAATACTTGTTTAGATTAAAATGCAACAAAATAGGAATGACTATCCTGGGGGCGAAAAAAGGAAAAAAAAGAAAGAAAAATAAGATGTAATTTCCCTCGTGTTTTATTATTTTAAAAAAACAAAACAAAACAAAAAAAAAACCAACAAAAAAAAAAAAACAGACAAAAAAACCCAACAATAAAACAAGAGGGCACAAGCTGTCCATTAACTTTAAAATTAATAGAACATTTTGATGTGGAGCTGTGAACACTTGACTTTTACAGGACAAAGTCCATAAGCATTGATTCCACAGCACAGGTTTCAGTTTGTTTATATGCACCAGAGTATGAGGCACTGCAGAGCACAACCCTAATGCTACCTTCAGTTCAATATTGGATGTATGCTCTGGAAACACAATGCAGGAGAAAATTATCTTGCATCTCACAGCCTTTTCTTGCCTCAGCCTTGCTGTTCTGAAAAGCAGCTGAATGTCAGTGAAAATCAATTTTTCCAAATCTTTTCAAACATACCAGTACTGAACTCCACAGTGATTAATGAGAAGTTTATAGCTTGCTAGTATCATTTAAATGGCCAAATATTTACATGAGTGGCAATACACAATGCAGTTTTCATTTTCAAATGCTTCATGAAATTATCAGTCTCAAATAATTTACAAATACAATTGGATGATAAATAAATATCCCTTTTACAGGCAACAGACAAATGTGATGCCATGTCATTTACTATTTATTCCAAAGCTGTATATATGAAGTTAGATTATTATTTGATTCAGAGGTAAGAATGCCATCAGTAATACTGTACTCTTTTAAGTAGAATCTAAGTTAACATTAGATACAGCACTTCCATTCAGAATTTCTAAGACAAGACATAATAAATAATGTCCCTTAATAAATACAGAGATTACAACAGCTAAGAAAGTGTGTGTGACAATCTCTTACCAGCAATGCAACATGGTTCAGTTAAACTTTAAAAATGATTAGGCACATACAAAAATAGAAAATCATAAAATTAAGTCATAGCAGGATAATTAGAACATAGGACTTTGCTTTTAAACCAAACTGCTTTTTTTCAGGAACTGAAAAGGAAATTGTTGTTTTTGTAAGCTTAATTTTACACTGTAAAATAATTTCTAATAATCTAGATTTGCTTAATTATTTGTAAGCATCAATATCATAAATCTTCACTAGAATTCAGTAAGCATGTCATATTCTTTTAAATAAATGCTAAGAAAAGCTTGATCACCCAAGCACAAATAAGAAATCTTGTTTTACTGACCTTACATCAACTAGAAGAATACTGTTTTTTTGAAACTGTTTATATTCCCTATCAGGGGTATGTAACACACTCTATGGAGCAGAAACTGAACCCACGTCAGTGCTGTACGACAGACAAAAATATTTTTTTTTGCTAAACCACTGGAGTTGCCAAAGGGGATCTTAGGTATTCTTGCAAGGTATAGTCTAATATACCTATACTAATAAAGTCTTGAGAAAAAAGAAGTGAAAATATCTGTGAATGTGTCTGTAAAGTATTACATTCTCCTACACTACCCCGTGCGCCGAGAGGAGAGGAAGGAATATTTCATGTCAACCCCCAAAACATTAAAGTCCAAAAACTGGGAAGCAGTTTCTTCTCTTTGGAAGACTCAGTTATTTGTATTATTGAGAAAAGGTTTTTGGCAAACACCCTTAAAACATTGACTTTAGTATTATTGCTTTTTTCAACCCTATTACTGAATACAGTTATTATATATGACCTGCACAGCAAGGAGACTGTGAGATTATTTACAGGGAGAGGAGGCAGTGAAAGGAAATGGGTATCACCAAACTCATGATTTGCTCCTTAGAAATACTGGACACAAAGGAAATCAAAGAATTTTCTTTTAAAGTTCTGAGAGGATTCCAATCTATGCTTTAGAAAAGGAATGGATGTTTTTCTTCTCCTTGTGACACACCCCTAAAGCCTAAAGAGAGAGTTTGTGCCAGTGTAGCACAAACCTTGTCCAAACCTTTTCTCCAGCCCTCCTGTCCACAGGGCACAATAATCCCAGACATGTTCTCATGTAAACCTTGACTAAGGAATCCATGATGACAGAAACATTTTCATTTCCAGGCATAGAGAAAACTCCCAATTACAGAAAGAGAAACCTTTTCTGAGCATTCAACAGCCAACCCAGCTCTTGGGATGCTTAAATAGCTCAGTAACCAATAAAGAATACCCTAATTATCAGTTATAAACTGTGTTCAGTTATGGATGGGCTCCATCTCCACATTAACCTGTGTATTTCCTTTAGTGGTTTCAGAAATGTTGAAACACACTGCCAGAAGGTATAAACGAAATAAAAAGCTGTAGTAATACTTACAGAATAACTAGACTATACAGTATGACAAACAATTAAAAGGAAGGAAATAATCTCTGCAATCAAATTAAATCTACACAGAAAATTGACAAGTTATTTTCCTCTAAACTAGAAAGAGGCATTAATTACAAATCACTCATTAGAAAAAGACTGATGGCAATGTAATGTAAAAGACAATAAACTGGCTACTTACAGCTAGAAGCAATGTGCCACTCTAAGAAACCAACACGCACTAGAAAATATGTTTGCAAACTTGGAAATTAATCTACTGATTTGTGAAATTATTTTTTTCAAATAATTAATAAAAGACTGCTTGAAGAAAAATATGCTTTAATTTTTTCCCATAATTGAATCTAAATCCTAAATCTAAAATTGCTACTGTTCCACAATTTGTATCAAGACTTCTAGGACAATAACTAACATACTCTTCCTTGCTATGTGATCCTTCCTCCATACCAAAGACATACACATCTTAAGTATCATTCAAGTGGAAATTTTAATTTATTTTTCCACCATTCTCAGGTTTACATCGATTCAGTTAATTTCGACAAATATTTTGATTTGTCTCCCCTTTTTTTCAATATTTTGACAAAACACGTCAGACAAATATGTTAAATGAATATGTATTTCTTCTAGATATACAGAATGGTAGGTGAAGGGGGAGTGGTATTTTTTCCCAAAATAACTAAATTTATTAATACATTTAAACATTTAAATATCTATATATATGTGAATAGAACTTTCAATAAGAAACCAAAAGCAAACTATCTGTTGCTTATTAAAAAATCCTGTTGAACAGCAATTCCAATTATTGTTTCTGCACAATTCCTTTTACATTCATAACTGAGCAACTGCCAAAAAGATATTCTTATGCCCATTTTGCCTGAAAGAAGAAATTTGATGATGCTATTAAAAATTCAATATGCAAAACCAAATGAAGTTTGGAAAAGCTACTAAAGTGGACTTGTATTGTAAGGAGATATCACCAATAAAAATAAAATTTCAACCACATTTTTAAAATTTCTCTTTCTGTTCTGTGCCACTTTTTTGGTAGTTAAACCATTCCTTACTTCTACTCAATGTTCGCTCTAGTGTTTATAGAGGGTTTTTGGACCAGGCTGATCCTTCAAATTTTAGATAGTTTTAATTAATTGTTTTTTGCTTAACCTGGTGTTCTGCTTTCCTCCACTGCAGCTCTTACTCTGTGCTGAAACCCTGTGAGTCAGGAGGGTTTTTCTGTACTCACAGCTGTCCTGAGCAGACCTCCATTTGCTTAATCCCCTACAAAAAAGTAAACTTTCCACACTGCTCACCTTTCTCTCCAAAACCTCTGAACAAGAACACACTGCCCTGAAAACAATTTTCAGCAGTAAAACAAAGGAATCAGTCTCAATACTCGAAATCATCTTGAGACTAATTATTCACACAATTTTTCTAGCATAAATATCAGAAAATATATTAAAAAAAAAAACAACAAAAAACGTTCTTCAGCTTCTTTCCTTTAATTCAACATTGCCTGTTTTGCAATTTCTGCATTTGGGACATAAATTTGTATTCCATACCCTATCAGCTAGAGCAGCTTTATAGAACTGGCTACACTTTGGTGTCTCATTGAGTGACACTGAATGAATAGCCACCAGCTGTTTTGTGAAATACCATAAAAAAACAGATTTTGATGACTATAAAACAGTGATAAGAAGGAATTGGGATGTTCTACCTTTTGCTGTTCATCTTTGTAGCCTTGTGAATTGTGGTCTGTGCATGGGGAGACACAACGATCTAAGACGTATTTTTCCCATTTGCTTTGTTTCACTTCTGGGAAGAAGTGTACTTATGGACAAAAGCCTTGATATTTTCTTACTAGTCATCCTAAATAGCAAGCCAGTGGGACTCATTTTCTGTTCTACACGATAACTTGTAAAACCCAGAAAATACAAGTTACAAAATATGACCATAATTTCATTCTGAAATGCGTTACACATTGGACCAAGATCATATTTAAAATAGCAATTCATTAAGGCCACAATATGGCAAATGTTATGCACATGTCTAACTTCACCATCATAAACTATTTGTCTGAAAATAAATGTAACAATTCATCGTAGGAAAATTAAACATCTGCATGTCTGCCTGACGAGCACTGAAAACTTTTGACATCAGCAAAATCCAGAACAGGCTTCTTACTGAACAGAATGAGGAGCTGTATCTTATTTTCCCAAATATTTCCGATACACTGCAGGTACTCTTGGGCTAAGCTACTCCTAAAAATTGCACCTTCCAATTGCATGGTGAAGCAGGTTACACAACATGCAAAAAGCAAACTGTTTAGCAATTATCATGAATTGCTAGGTCATTCTTACAGCAATTACAGGACTTGAATGGAGGAGTTAAAGACAAACACAGCAGCAGAAAACCCGCATTTAACTTTGAAGAGTCAAAAGCAGGTAAAATAAAGGCCTTCAGTTTTAGGTTGAGCTCTTCCTTGCAGAGCAATTTAGCACAAACACCAACGTAGCTCTTCTTTAAGTGCTCTTACTCACTGACATCCTTTTAGTCTTTATAAAACCCAAATTCGATGTTTTTCTTTGGGTCTGAAGAAATAGAAAAGATCAATTTTTCCCCCCCAATGTTATATCACCATATAAGCCTTTGATTGGAAAAAAGCTTCCACCTATATTGCTTAACCATTACTTAAGCATTATCATCATATAAATATTTTGTGCAAAACTCAAGTAGCCTAATAAGAAATACTGAAATAAGGTTACTAAGTCCATTAAGAATACCATGTGTGCATCAAACCAATAAAAACTTCACCTTGTTATTAATCACTGCATTGCAAATTACAGACAAAGGAGATTGATGAGAACCTGTGAGTTAATGAACTGTGAATATGTGCACATAGGAGAGGTCAACCCAGGGGTTTGTTCATCTCTGAGATGGAAGCAAAAAATCTGAAAATATTCAAGTGTATGCAATGAAAGTAAACCTTCTAAAACAGTAATTACTTATATGTACCTTGGAAGTATCTCATTAATGGTGATAAGACAGCTACTATTAATCTTCCTGCAATAAACTCAAAATATTGGAGTATCAGGTAAAGTGCTTTATAATGGAAATAATAGACAAAGTGAACAGTTTTCTCCACACAGAATTTTGACTATTGGACCCAGCAGCATTAACTACCTGAATACTGATGTGGATATTGCCATCAGAACTGAAAACATGAAAAGTTGTTATCCACTGTCATTACAATAATATGCATCACAGATGCTAGTCTCCACAGAAATAAGATATACAATGTAATTTATAAGCACTAAAAAGTAGGAACTCTTGGATTCAATAATGGGCTTAAAAGTCACATTTTAAAGGGCCTAGAAGTTACTTTTCTGACAGAAAAGCTACACTCTCACAAACAAGCAAGAAGACAGCAGATAATACAAATTACACTCTTGTCAATAAAACAGCCAAAGCGACAGGAACCTCACATGCACCTAGAACCTCCATAACCATGCAATTTGAAATAACATAGAACTTAAGAGAACACTTTGTTACTTCTGCACTGCAGAAACACTATTTTCTTGGCAACTGGTAAATTTCTCATCAACACTAATGGCTAGATGGCTATCAAAGCAAAGCACAAGCCTGAATAATATCCTGTGTGACCCACTGAGTGTTCAGACTCCCACATTCCCACTGAACTAGCTAAGCCCAAAGGAACTAAAGCAGATGTAGCAAAATGATCCGTGATCTTTACAGCTCTTCAGAGATTAAACAGAAGACCCATCTGTATCAAAATGAAGTTCTGGTTGCATACAAGCCCCAGCCCCACCCTTTGCCCGGTAAAACCATACCAACACTTCTCTGAAATTCCATGTTACCATGGCCAGAAGAAATGAGGATTTAAATTTAACTTATTCCAAATAATTGCTGCAAGAAGGCCAAGGTTTTGTATATAATAATCTTTCTGTACCTAGAAAGGCAGCCAAACCACACTGAGTTGTTTTCAATTAAATTCTGGACAAAACGCTGCAGTATAGCACACAACTATACAACCAGTAAAGGTTTCCATGACCATACATCTATTTCTGGTTATTTTGTTGAACACATCACATCAAATCAATTTATTTATGGTTATAGGGCACAAGTCGCTGGCAGGCAGTGAAACAGCAGCTCAATGTCACATCTAATTAGTAGCACCAAGACAACAGCACACCTAGAAACCAGATTTTCATTCTGTTACCGATCATCGCTTATAAAAATTGCCTTAACTATTAAACTGAAAATATCTTTACATCAACTCAGTCAAATACTGACAATTCACTTTGCAAAAGAAATCTATACCCAGCTCTATGTCCTCTGCACTTGAAAAATAATCCAGATTATTTTTTAATACACATAAAGATCAATTGCAAATAGATCCAAAGAATAATTTAGAAACAGAACATGAGCTGTAAATTGGAATTCACATACCAGCCAGCTTTGCAGCCGAGCTTCTAAAAACGCTTCATGAAAACCCAAACATCTGAACTTTTCGTAGAAGGGATCCTTGTCTGCAGTGTTCTCTCCACACAATCAACGTGACCATAACTGCCTAATAAAAAGTAGAATTTCCTTTCCCTATAGGCAGCTATCTGAATGACAAGAAAACAATTTGTGCAACTATGTATTCTCTGGAAATCAATTTTAGATCTCAAACCACTTACACTAAAGCATGTAAAAGAGCTAAAAAGAAATACTCTTCCAGAAACAGCTTATTAGGAGTAAACCCAAAAAAAGTTACAAGAGAACACTATCCTTAGTAGAAGTAAAAGTTCATTACTTTTGACCTTTTTCTTTCAGTATCTTCTGGCTCAGGGAAGTAATAGATACCATTTCCTCATCTCCCTTTTGTAAGGTAAGTGAAAGAAGGAATAGGAAATTATGTCAAGCTTAAAAACTTTTACTTCAGCACTCACTATAACTTCATACACTCTGGTTTTATGCTCTATTATTTTTAAATTAGCAACATATTTTATTGATAGTTGGTGAAATATATATGAAAAATACCAACGGGATTTCATAAAGCAACATCTTTCTACTTCACTTTTTCCCTTCTCTCTTCTGTCACCAGAAACCCAGCTTGCTTGAGACTGTGACCAATTACCTCTTCCAAAGAATTCAGAAATCACTCATTAAATTGAAAATTGAACAAAGGATTAGTCAATACTGTACAAGGATTGAGAAATAAATCTAACTTTTAAAAAAGTCATACTGAACAAGATAGGAATAATTCAGCTTACTTAATGATTTCAATGACTTATTATATAAGAAAAAGAAAATTACATACAAGAAGTTGATGAAAACTTGTAAAGTAATTTGAATGCTTGGTTCAGACCATGGTACTATGCTTTTCCAATCATCACTGTAAGGTCATTGGTGAAACAGCCCAAAAAAGGCATCATTCACAAATGGCACATTCAATACTAAATATTCAAAAGTCTGAGGTTTCTCTTTTAAAGCGATACTTTAAAAAATATTTCATTTGAAAACCTACAGGCTTAAGACATTAGGACTCTATAGAAAAACCAATGTACAATGTGATGAATGATGAATTACCTCATAGTAAAAAGAAGAGTAAACCAACAAAATTCCCGATAGCAAAGCTTGGATACAAAATTACAAATTTAGTCATCAGCCCGCTCCCAACATTTTAGAGCCACTTTCCTCCCACAAGAGTTCAATACTTTTTAGAACCTCTACATTAAAAAAACCTACCAGAAAAATTCTATTCAGTCAGGATTTAGGGGGATAAAAATGAAGGGGTAAAAAGACCCCTATATATAGTATTTACAGAGATGGGAAGGAAAAGGAGATTGGAGATGAAAAAAAAAAAAATCAGGTCTGGACAGGAAAATTGCAGTTTGTAAATTCATGACTGTACTATGATGGCAAAACACTTCTAATTTTCCCGTTCCCATGACCTCTGATTAATAAAAATTAATTCACATCAACTACCAAGAAACCAATGGATTTAGGTAAAATTGATAATTTTCAATTATTTGTGTACAGTGTTACATTTTGGTAGACACCCATGCATATATTAAAATATATTAAGAAAGGAATTGCCTTTTTTGCATGAAAAAGGAAAAAAAAAAACAAAAAACAAATTGGGAGCTAAGAAAGCAAAATTATCAATTCTTTATTTTTTAACTTAGGAGTTATACTGAAAGAAAATTATAATGAATAAATACGTGTGTTCATCATGCACAGCTTGCCCTTCTTCATAAACTCCTGAAGTCCACAAAACCAGCCTGTGACTTATACACTTTCATACCATCTGATCAAGAGTATTACAAAGTAATTAAACTTCAGATAAATCTACTATTAAGTCAGACAAACATCAAAATTAACTGTGATTTAGATGCTTTCAGCAGAAGCATCATTGATTTTTTGCCATTTTCATACAAGGACACATTTCTAAGTTGAAAGAGTATTTTGCATAGAAAGCAGTCTAAGGTTAAAAATGGCATGCAAGGATCATAATCTGAATATAATGATAATGAGTTGTTAATAATTAATGAGAGCTATGGTTTTATTACACAGAGAGTGAAGAATATCAGCATTTTTGCAGGCTCTCCTCCAGGGCAGCTGCCAGAGCTGTGGCAACAGGGGTAAACCCAGCCCTGATGGGGACAAGTGGCAATAGTGGCAACAGCCATCCCTGCCCAAAGGAGAGCGCAGAGGGACGAGGTGGTCCCGCATCAGCAGGAGCCTCCTGGCAGCCAGGCTGCCCTGCTGGGGAGGTGTCCCTGCTCTGGGGGCCCTGACAGCCAACTCACCCCACAGAAACCCCGAGCTCTTCACCTGGGCTTGCTGCAGCTCTCTGCAAAGCACCCACCAGCTTTCATAACCCAGTATCTTTTTATTTCCCTTTCCCGCTTCTCTCGTCCGCCACCAGAACACAGCTTGCCTGGGATTGCGGCCAATTACCTTCCCCAAAGAATTCACAACTCACTCATTTAACTGAAAATTGAACAAAGAATTTGTCAACACCATACATGCCTGAGAAATAAATACAACTTAAAAAAACTTGTACAAATAGTGACATATGGTGAAGGATACCA
Source organism: Muscicapa striata striata (assembly GCA_030060385.1). Classification (NCBI taxonomy): domain Eukaryota; kingdom Metazoa; phylum Chordata; class Aves; order Passeriformes; family Muscicapidae; genus Muscicapa; species Muscicapa striata. Next base: position 40,827 of record JAREIS010000023.1, on the reverse strand, counting down.
ATGAGGACTAGAGCCAAGCCCGACCACCTTCTTGGCTTAAGCCTCTGCCTGGGTAAACAACTTTTTTTTCCAACAGAAGTTCAAACTCTATTTTGCAATTAACCATGCTTTCTTAAAAAAAAAAAAAAAAAAAAAAAAAAAAGCATTTTACAGGTATACGGGCACTCAGAAGTATCAAAAAGACACAGCTAAATTAATACAAAGATGAGACTTTTCCAATAAGCAATGAGACACTTGGAAATGGGTATCAAAGTTATACCTCCAGATTTCAGTGCCAGTCACTCAGTTGACAAACCAACCTTAAAGCAGCATGGCTAAAATATGATTTTCTGAAATTCTTAAATAACAAAAATTGCACTACTAACAACAGCCAATTAAAAATAAATTTATACACTAGATAAGACCCCTTGCCAACATTCACATTACAGAGTATTCAAGATAAATGGGAGGAATACTCAAAAAATGGAACTAAAGACATGCTGAAGAAGAGGTGAAGCGACAGAAACTCAAAAAAAGCTTGTCTGCATCTACAGTGCACTCCTGCACATTATGCATACCAGACACACTCTGTCTTACAGAAGACATTGCTTTAAAGTATTTCTGACCAACTGATAGTTTACTGGCTGCCTGCTCATTCAGCACTCTGAAGTGCTATTCCTTCCTTAATAAATGCTGTGTAGAAATGCATGATACCTACAGATTCATAAAAAGACTACACTTCAAAGTTCATGACTTCAAAAAGACTGTACACTTCAAGTTCATTACTTATTTGCAAAATTTTCACATTTCAGCAATAACAAATTAATTACTGCTCTCCTATTCCGGGTTTATGTTGCTGCCTCAAGAAAAATTCCACTTTAAAAAATTCAATCTGTTCTATTGACAATAGAAATTTATACCCCTGCACTTTGCATTTGTCAATACATAATACTTAAAGCTTACCCAGTAATCTGTAGAACTGATAGACACCAGTCATCAGGAAAGCACACAGCAAGAAAAGAAAAATCTAGCTTTCAAAAGGAAGAAGAATCTCTTCCAGAAACTGGTTGGTAAAGTTATTCCCCAGTAAAACGCAAAAATAAAAAATAAGAAATAGTGCCAAGTTTCAGTGTCAAAGATTTATTTCTGATATAGACAGAAGAGAAGAAATAGAAAGGAATTTGCTTGCACCTCTCCCACACTACCTTGCTGAAAAGGAGGCCCAGGATAAAATCTGTCAAGACCCACATAGAATCTTTCCCTACACTGTTCTTGCTGCAGCCACAGCAGCATTCCTTGAGTCTTTTCCATTGTAGATGTAAAGTACGTACCTCAGCATTTGAAGAGTTATACACCAGGTTGAGGATTTGGCAAAATCAAAAAGTAACCCTTTCCTCCACTAAATTACTTCTGAATGTGCAGAAAAGTGTGTATTGTGTCCAGGACACATATCCAGTGCCTTTTAAAGTTACTACTTCCATCTGTTAAACAAACCCAGAAATAAAACTAATCCCTGTAGAAGTAAATTTTTTTGTCTCAGTGAAAATCAAGTTCTTAATTTTCTGGTAAATCTCATTTATTTTCATGACAATTACTAGATATGAGGGAATATTGCTTTAATGACCTATCATAAAATCTGTCCCTCCTAGCAGCTATTTTTAAAGCTCGGGAATTAATTCTTGGTTACCTCAATCATATGCAACCAAGACTTTCGGTTCCTCATCCATTTTCACACATCAGTTGGCAAGAATCTGAATGCCTCTGCTCACAACAGCAGCCAAGAGTTTGTTCCGAGTTATTACAAACATTTTTGGAATACTTCCTATTTCAGATTCTCTTCCAATAGCAAAAGCTTCAAGAACTCCAGTGGAAATACAAACTTTTATCAAGATTGGCAAAACACTTGTTTAAAAAAATGAATTTTTTTCTCAAATATTGTTTTGCAAGGAGTAAAAAACCATCATAGGTGTTCCCATGTTTTGGCAAAACACCCATTGTAGCCAAAATGAGGATGTTTAATATTACTTTCTCTCTCCAGCAGGTCTGTACCTCAGATGCAATCTTGACATAATTTAATTACGATTTTAGGCTAAAACTGCCTCCAGCCTTGACTGCCTGCTACACAAAAAAAGTTTATTCCATCTGAAGCCATCCCTACAGATAAATTCTTAGGCTAGTCTGAAAACTAAATTAGTCTTTTTGTGAATTATTTTTTTTAACTAGTTGAAATCAGATAGCTCTGCTGCCCTCCCTTCCCTGTGTAAAAGCATAGTTTGTCACATACTACTAGCAAAAGTGAAAACACAATTTGAAGAAAAAAGACTTCTTTATCAATGAGCACTGCCTGGCTGTGCTCAGGAAGAGGATCTAAGCCAGCTTGGCACTGACCTGGCTGGAGCTGGGACCAGATTACTTCCTTCCATTCTAAATTACTGACTTGACTCAAACAGATACCTTGTCCAGATACCCTTTTAATCTTGTTTTGGACTATATATATCTATAAAGAAATGCCTGGAATCAAGTCAATTTTTCTGCCAAATGTTTCTGATAGTACAGCCACATATTTCCTGTAAATAACATACATTAATCATTTAAAAAAATCCATGTTAGCCAAATATTCACAGCTACTTTACTCCCATGAGCTGATTTACTCTTGTCCTGCTTCCTGTGCTCTCTGTTTATGCAGCAGAACTGGTGCAGCTATTTATCACTGCACATGGTCTCCTGCACCAAGCTGACAGTCACTGTTTGCTCTTTCTCACTGCTGTGCACAGGCACAGTTTTTAGTTCAGGCCAGCCATGTGTTCTTGAGGCAGAACTGCCCATGGTCCCACCTCCTGTGCTCCTGGACCACACCAAGTGCATTCCCTGCAGAGGAAGCTGCACCAGTGTGTCAGCAGTGGTGCTAATCCTGAGTATTCCAGGAGGACAGAGCAGAAAAAGACTTCTAGGTCTGTGTGGAAGTGCTGCCCTCAGCCCCGAGGCTTTACCAGCTCTAAAAGGGGCAGCCTAATCACCCTACTGTGCATTTTGCTCGCAAAATCAATTTTCCAAACTTTCTCTCATTTATTTATATGTACATGCCCATAGAGAGATACAATCTATACGCAGGTCTGGAATCCAGCAATATTGGAATTGCCATATTGGTGTGTTTCATAGTCCTCAAGAACAGACCATACAGCTCAAACAGAATTGGACTCCACATTTCACAGAAATACCATATGACTGAACAGCAGCAGTTTGTGACTTAAGCAAGTTACTTGCTGTAAAATTAACTAGTCCAACAAAATCCTACTGTAAATGTGCATCTGATTTAAACTAGTGGAAATCACTGGTTTGAAAGGGGGAGATTTACAGTAGAAATGAAACACATGTTTGTTTGCATTAGAAGTTCTGAACACAGTAATCCTATGCTCCCTTCACATGTAACTCACATTGTTATGTAAAATTACTGTTTTTAGTTTACAAGCTGCTGTACAGACTATTCCTGATATATTCCCACAGATGTGTGATTTAACTACTCTGGAATCTAGAAACAGATTTCTGCAATTGCCCTCTAAACATCAACTTCTTTATTTCTTGATTCTTGATGAACTTCAGGTGAGTAAATTCATGTATTTATATATATGCACAACTTATACATAAAAAGTGCATATACATATTTATAATATATGGTTTTAGATGGCTTTTATAATTAAAAAAACCCCAAACAACAAAGCACACAAAAATATTTCTCCATATCTGCTTCAACTTTCTAAGGAATTATGTTTCTTCTTTTCCCTTCAGTCAAGGAAAATCTAAAGCTTCAATTAACACCAAATGGATCTGAGGGTACACAGACATTAAATTTGTCCAAACTAAGCATCTAAAAATGAAAGGGGTGACATAAGTACAGATCTGAATATAATGACTTTTGGTTAAAGTATCTGTGAAGACACTAACAGTTCATAAATTCTATTTATCCAATATCTATTTACCCAAACTCTGACAGAGACAGCCTTTTACCAGATTGCATTAAGGGAAATGCTCCATTTTCTAAGGATGATTTACTCCTGATCACTTCTGACCTGCAGGTAGCCTCTGCAAAGCATCACTCTGCTCCCTCTAAGCTTAATACACCAGGTGACCTTTCAGTCATTTCATTTGTATGATGGGAATCAGCAATTCCAGGTTTGATCCCCAAGGCTTTTCCAGGACAATTGCTGCACTGCCCACTCACATTATTCTCTTATTGCTCTCTGCTGTCATTACAGAGCTCTGGGAGAACATGCACTGCACTTGTCCAAGGACCTTTTTGCTTACACATTTTTTTAAATTATGGAAACCATTTTTAAGATGCTTGGTCACCATTAAGAATCACTTATCTTGCACTGATCATTATCTTAATATTCACTTTTTCCTACAAATTGAGATTCCACTCCTGCTATTCTACAGACATAGAAAAGTCCACAGTAACTGCTAATGTAGTAGCCAGTGAAAATTAAAACAACAATATAAATACACCACTGTTCTCATTCCCTCTGTTTGGCCTCCATGTGTTGTAGCATGTAACTTGTAACACTGAGACAAGCACCAAATTTCTGGTTCAGCTTGTGATTGAAGAGGGAGAAAGAAAAAAGATAATCAGTCAATTTGAGATAATGTTCAGGTAAATAATTACATTCTAAGAAGGCAAGATGTGACACATGTAACAACACTGCATAACCTTGAGTCTAAGAATCTGAACTACTTAAAGCATTTGACTTCATAAAAATAGTTACAATACATTAGAGTGTATTCAGAATAAGAAATTCCTCCCACAAAATTAAAGGCTTTCTTTGCAGTCACTCAGTACACTTTATGCCTGTATTTTGATACTTGAACCAGAAAATTTAAAATTACTAGACATCAACTAACTATTTGTGGTACATGAAAATTCATTTCTATTCCATTGAAGGGCATCAGATACCTACTTTAAAGAATGTCAGGTTTATTAGTTAAATATTTAATATAAATAATTATTTTATAGTTATGAATTAAGGATATTTTTTAAAATCAGCATTTTAAAATCAGGTATACAACCTGATGATGCTTTTGTTTAAGTTAATGTAACTGATAATTTAGCCAGTGTAAACAAAAAAATAGGAACCAGAACCAAGCAGCTGAGATTTCTGTCTTCTCAGTAGTTATTAATAACTACTGTCTTCTCAGTAGTTATTAATGCACTCCAAAGTCTATAAGTGAGATGTTCATACTCAGAAGCAAGGACAGTATCAGATTCCTGAAGGGCAGAAGTTAAGCCTCAGCTGTTCTGTGACAACTACAAGCACTTGCCTACCCTTTGACAACCTGCACAAACTCCAATGTAATTTTCTCATCCTTAACTGCAAGATGAACTTCCAGATGATGAACTGCTTGTGGCAGTAACACTCAGACAAGTTCCCAATGAGCAACTCACAGTCAGAAAAGAACAACTCTGCAACCCTGTGATGTCAAATCTGCCCACACCTCACACAGATTTTGGAAGGTGACTGGTTTTAGGACAGTTTGTGTGCACCAAGTTCCAATACCTTGCTATCTCTTAACAAGTATTTTTAATCACAGCCATGGGTCTCTTTTCCACAACTTTTTACCCACTCTTGGGCTTCCTCTGTGAAAAACGTTTCTGTTCAGTAATTACACATTAAAGCACAGACTCCCCTTCTTCATTATTCTGGGAGACACACCTGTTCACCCAAGTCAACCTGCCCAACTTGATGAGATCCTGATTTGGTAGGGAAACATAGCAACATACTAAAATCCATACAGAGGAGTAAATTACTCCAATCCAATTGCTACCTCCTTAGTAAGAACAGATCCCAGCCTCTAAATCTGAAAAGAACTATGTTAGGAAAAGGCTAATTATGATAAGGTTATCAGAGAAAATATCTGTTAAAAGTAAACTAGAGGGCTGAAGAGGAAAACAGAACCAGCTTATTTTTCCAAAGGTGGTTGTAGATATCCATGTTTAAGTAAATCCCTCCCCTTCCACTTCAGCTGTGTGAGGCAGCCTCCAGCCCAAGCTGCCAGCTCATCTGGCCATGCAACTTTGCAATAGGATGGAACAAAATAATTGAAAAAGTCATTCTAGAAATACTGAATTACCCAGGAACCACTTTGTGTACTCTGGTCAATAAAACACTGTTATCTCTCTTACAATAAGCCATACTGTTTATACAAAGTTAGCTTTCATGCATCAGCCATCTATTTATTTAGCAAGATCAGCTATCACTGTAAATCAATTTCTTTGCAAATGAGAAAGACAGCTGCTGTAAAACCTACTTAAAACTCTTTACTGTATTCAGTATTTAGACATGTTGCAGAACAGGCAACAAGGATGGGGAAAAAAAGAGTCACCAACATCATATCTGAAACAGTCTTCACTTTTACAAGCATTTCTAAGGAAGAGGTATAATTTACTGTTATTTAATAGTTACATATCTTTAAATATGAACCAGTACATTAAAAAGTATGACAAGTAAAATTTACAAGTGACAGTCAAACTGGGTACTATCAGGATGATACATAAAATAGTCAACTGAAAGGTAACTCATAGAATGTGTACTACAGATTGGCTATTCCATGAATAAAAACACAGCAAAAATTAGTATTCTTTTCATATTAACTTCATAAAAAGTACTAAAAGAACAGAACTAATCCCTGAGTAGGTCTGAAGTTTCATGTAACTTTTGTCCTAGAACAGTCATACAGGAAAGTCTTACTAAGGACAATTCACCCAACATAACTAACTAAAAGGCTGGAGCATTTTCATGACTCTGTGATGAATCAGGAGGTCACTGCTGTGTTTTCAGAGGCCAATACCTTACAAAATACCATACTGAAATACCTCAGCTGGATAGACAATATCACCAATGGCATCTGCAATACAGCTTGGCTACAAAATCTAATGGAGATTTCAATTGATATTAGGTGGCTTCTAATCAAACTTCCTTCACTATACAAGACAAGTATCTGGTTGCAGAAGAACTCCTAAATCCAACATGAATTAGCCTTGTTGGCAGCTCTCAAAGTAAGAGCTGGGGATGGAGAAGTGCAAAAACAGAGAGCACTAAGCACTGCTCAGCACAGCTTCTTCTCACTCAAGTTAGAAATAACTTGAGTGAGATCCATTAATCTTTTCATCTACTATTTTAAATTTGAGACTGGGTGATGCCAATGTCTGCAGCAGTCCAGGGAAAAGCACAATGTCAAATTTGGACATAGGGAGAAAAAGGTGAAGGGAAGAGAAGCCCCAGACTTGGATGCACAGGCTACATTTAGTACTGTCTGCTGCCAAATGCCAGAGTGTGGAAAGTTCCACTTTCTACCTGTCCCAAGGAGAGTGTTCATGCCCAGGATGCAGCACAGGACAGCTTCTGATGAGCAGGTAAGAAAAGCAGCTGCTCATCAGAAGCACCAGGTCAGACTGTGATTGGAATTATGACTTTGGGTTCTAAAGAACTATGTGAATATACAATGAAATAAACCCCTTTGCCAATGGGGTTATGGTGAGTTTTTAAAATGTTCATATTCAACAGTCTCTAAGCAATACAGAACTACAGTGCATTTTCACAGAAGGTTGTTCATTAAATCACAGTAAAGCTTTCTGAAGCCCCAAGTCAAAAAGCTTAAATGTTTAGGATGAGACTGAAAAAATCCTGATGGCCTTCAAGTTTATTTGAAAGACAGATTACAGAATATTATGTAAGGCACAAATCTCAGAACTATTCCCCATTGTATTTACAAATATTACTGAGTTTTACAAGATCATGAATTTTCATAAAAAGTGACATTTTCAAAAAGCTTTTCTTGCTTTAATCCTCCTTCTTTCTTTTGATAGGATTAAATGCTGAAATGGCAGGCTGTTAAATAAGCACAGTGAAATGCCAACTGTGAGGCATTTAACTCCATGTATTCACAAATTAACATTTCACAGTTGCTTTAAATTTTGACATTATAGTTTAGTACCTTCAGGCAACTCATTTCAGAAGGTGCTGGATTTGATTTACATTATTTTTCATTTTAGATTCATATGTTATGGTACTGGAATACCTTGAAGTTTCCCTTAATCCCTGATAAAGGAAATTTAGTTTTATGAAAAGCTGAGAAATATTGCCTTTTTTTTTTTCTTTTTTTTTTTTTTAATAGTGCAAGATTGAAAGATGGTGTTATAGGTCCTCCCCTTGAGTTACCCCAGTCCTGACCATAATGCTCAGAATGCTCTGGAGCAAACATCAAGCAGTATTCATAAAAACACACTGGAATGCTTATCTTAATTCTTTAATTCTTTATTATTAGATAATAGGAGATATTTGTGTGCTTCTGAGACAACTGCTGCAAGAGTGAATCCTATGGGCTACCAGATTTGGCATTTTAGATGAAAATTTTTACTTTGCAGAATATGAAATGCAGTTTCAGTATTGCTAAAGTTAATATTTGTAGAAGGGATTTCAAAAAAATCATAATGAAAAACAATAAGAAAGCCCCAATACTTACTCCCTGTAGAAATAAGAAACTGTGGAGAAATCTGAACCTGTGGCTATTCTTACAGTAACACCTCTTACAAAATAATTGACACCAGAGTTTAATGGTGCTCCCTCATATTTTTCTTATGGTTATGTAATTTATTTTATGATCAATAATGGTTCTCTTATGCTCCTGAATTTCTATTAAAAAGACTTTAAAAGAAAACTTGGAGCAGGTACATTTTTTGGTGTGCAGTTGAGAACCTCTCCCCATTACATTATATTCTTTCAACCAGTAAAAAGTACAAACCATTTACAGTTTATATATATTTTTCTGGTATAAGAGTATCAGAAGACTCTATCCAATCTCTATGCAATAGTTTCTAGAATTTCTAGAAAACTACCTAATCATTACCAGAAAAATCAGTTTGTAGATAAACAAAACATGGCTATAAAGATTTGCAGAGCAGTTTATAAGAAACAAGATTCTCACTTCAATACAACTGCACTTTTGAGTCATCCTTCTCTAAAGAGGTGGATCCAGAGAAAAGCAGCAGCACCTATAGAGCAGTCCAGGCACTGCAGTCAATGCACAGAATACTCACATAGCTACCTCAGGTGTCTGCTACTCTTACTTCAAGTTCATCTTCATGTCTATTCTTCTGCCAGTTCTAAAGAAAGCAGACTATATTTTCCTCGTTGTTTTTTGCTGAAAAATCATGCTGTTCTTTTATAACACTGCACAGGAAGTGCTGGCACTGGTAAAGGCAGAGCAGGAGTCTCACCAAGGGTAGAGAGGGCCCAGGGTTCACTCTGAACAGATGTGCTCCAAGGGAAAATAGAACAATTATTTTTGTTGTAGAAATCAACCTGGTCCTGCTGACTGGCAGCCCAGTGGACATAGCCATCCACATTTATGAGATAGCATCCACTTCAGATCTCCAAGCATGCTCATTATTTAGAGATGTCTCATTATTTAACCACAGAACACCTGTCTGGTAATCCAGAGCTGCTAATGTTAATTACTGCATCCTATCCATACATCATTTTTACATAGCAATGCTCTGTTTAATGTTAATTCCAGCAGCATGTTCTAGTAATTAAGGTACTTCAGGATGCTTATATGTATCACATGGGAATGTGCCAAATCACTTTTCAAAGTCTTACTCATATTTCAGATCTGACAAACATAAGCCTGAGACACCTTTGTATTGTAACAGACACTTCAATAATGCTCCAATTATATTCAATAATACAGCACCTTTTTTCAAAATCAATTGTGACATCTACTAATGTTCCATAAATTCTGGGATCAGATTAAAGTCTTGCCAAAATTCATTACAAAGTATTAAACCTGTCTAATCTTTTATCACTACTACTAACACAATAAAAAGAATGAAAATGTCAGGAAGTATAGAAAGTTATGAGAATTTTCCTCAGGAACATTGTAGAACATAGCTGAATCAGGGGATACATTGTCATGCCTTTGTAAGACTTGTGTAAATTAGACCCTGTTAAACGAGAATGTATCTTCCAACTTTTCACTTCAACTTTGTCTGCTTTTTCTCCTCCATAGTTTCTGAAGTTGTTATTCATTCTAACTTCATCCTGAGTGAGTATTGCACATATAAGCATTAAAATAAGGATTTAATTTTAGAAAGGTATTAAACATTGCCATCAGCTGCCTCGTGGTTAATATTGCATTAGGGCTAATAATCATAACTAAGGATAGAAGTAAACTTTTTATAAGAGCACATTAACACAATTATACACAGTAACACAATAATAACAATTTTTTCATTATAACTTATTATTTAACTACTCACACAGTTAATATTTCTGAAAAGAACAAACTAAGTTACAGCACTAAATGTGTAAGCAACACTTCCTATTTCATTGAGGACTTTTGAAAATACTCTCACCACTCACTCTGATGTCTTAACATTTTGTAACTTAGCTTGCAAATTCAGCCAAATTTCCTAAGGAAAAGAAATTTCCATGATTTCACTACACCTGTTGAATATAAGTTGAGAACCAAAAAACAGTTCTGCAAGTTGCTAATTTTCAGTTTCCATATTATCCCATATCGAGACTTTCAAAAGCAGGATCTTTAAATCAGGTCACCATTCCAGGGGCCTCTAGTTCAAGGTGGTTGAGCACAGTGAATTCTCCAATGCCAGCTGAGCTCGAGATGCAGCAACCCAAACTAAAGAGTTTCTGCTCTCTGGCTCTGTCTGAACACATTTAATGAAGGAGTGCACCACAGGATGCACAGAAAACCCTCCACAGATTGCAGGCCACATTTTCAAAAACTGCCATTTCATTTTAAAAACTGCCATTTTGCTTTAGATACTGACACAGAAGATGAGTTGTTGAGAGTCTCTCCCTTGAGTACTTTTCCATAAATTTAATGGAAGCCATTCCACCCTCACTCGTTTACTCCTACTGCCATCTGCTGTCACAAACACATCAGTGCCCCGGTGTCTGCCGAGCGTTTTTCCTTTCCTCTTCTGCTTTTAGAGTGTAAGAGAATGTGTTCCAACACTGCTGCTCAGCCTCTAAAAATAATCAAATGCTAATTTGTGTAGAGGAGTGCACTGGTAAATCAATGCATTGCCATCTTCACTGCCAGAGCATGAACCCTGCAGATCTGTGCATGTCTTCATACACAGCTGTTTCTCAGCCATACACCCTTTTTGGCAAAACATAATAACAGTAAGCTGAAAACAAGCTGAAAACAGCATTTGTTACGAGGATTTTAGACCCAATGCAAAGTGGAATTTTATAGTGGAAAACTGAATGAGATGTTGCAATTCTGGATTCTTGCAGCTCCAGTGCTTGATGCTGGTCTCGAAACACAACTCCAGTCAGATGTAACAAAGGCACAGGCTTAAGTTAGTGGCACTCAGCAGAGGGTAAAATGCAGGACTGGGATTTTTGTTCCACTGATTTCTTTACATGAAACCAACTGTTAACATGAAGTCTTTTTAAAGCTTTGAGGGGTTTTCTTCAATAACCACACTACTTATTGCTCAGCACAAGCCCAATTCACTTTGATGACTAACACAATATCCCTCTAATGTTAATCTGAAATGCTATTTCATACATCACAGCTCTTCTTTGAAGAAATAGAAAAACATCATTCTCACCCTCACACACAAAAAAAGGCAGGCAATCTGCAGGCTGTATGCTGCTAAACTCCTGCTATCAAGTGCAATAATTAGTAAAACACTACCTTACAATACTTACAGGCAAAGACAGGTGAATCTTACTTGCTTTCTAAATGCTGTCCCCCCCAAATATAACAGGACTATAAAATGTGTATTTTCCACTGTTTGTTTTAATGTAGCTGGACAGCTGGCAGTATATTCAAACCAGGTACAGTTTCAAGCACAGTTGTGAGAACTGAACATGATATTAACCACACATGGTAATTTGACAATGGACTAAAAAGAAAATAATTGGTCTGTTATGTTTTAGGTTTGGTTTTTTCTGTTATATCACCCATTTGATTGCCCAAAGACACACTTTCTAGACAATGTATCAAGAGCTTTATACAAACTGCAATATGCAAAGATGGCATCCTTTTTTTTTTTACCGTTTTAATAGAACTTCTTGATTTTTCTTCCCAAACATTACTGCTCAGCTCCATTGTGCAATGAACATTTGTTTCTCTTTCATAGGATCCAAACATCAGTAACCTGAAATAGAAAAGCCTATGGTAAGAACTGTAATACCATTACATATATCCCAGATATCACAATAAACTATTCTTCATCTATACACAATTATTACCAATGCCTATACGTAGAAGTCCAGAGAGAACAGATTGCACGGGCACAGCCTTACACCAAAGGAAAGACACTGCCACCCTCTAGTGGAAGAACTACAAAAATTAAAATATAACGGAATGTTTAGCTAAGGGATTTAGGTAAAGGGTTTTTTTTTAATTTGACCTTTTTTCCTACAATGTTTTCCTTTTTTTTTTTTTTTTATTGGTTGGTATGTTTTTAAATAAAGTGTTCAACTGGCATTTTTCCATAAAGGAATTTGTTTTATTTTAAGGAGAAGCAAGAATAGCCACCAGAGTCCTCCACTTTAGTCCTAAACATCAGAATGTGAAGCTCTTGTTGGTTTAATAGAGTGCTACTGCAGATTAATTCAGCTTATTTATATTTCACTAAACTGGGATCCTCTTATCTATGATTTTTGTAACATTTATAACAAAGAGTTATGCGTGATACCATATTCCAGAAGGCTACAAAGCTTTTCAGACAGATATTAGTACTACAAAAAAAAAAGCCAAATTCTGAACTTTAGGCTATAGAACAGCAATCAAGTTGTTCACATCTTATTCTCACAGTAGCTGGAAGCAGACAAATACTTTGGAATAAAAACTTCAAACAAAGCTTACTCATTCAAAAGAGCTGTCAGATTTTAATTCCCCCTAAACTTTCCATAAACATTTGACAAGAACAGCTTCTAAGTTTTCATCCCAAGTATCTTATTTGTGATTGTGATGTGTTATACAACTCTTTAGATGATACAGACAAAAGCTGTCAGAAAGACATGTCAATTTTCTCTGCTTATCTTGACATTGTTAAATAATGTTTCAAGGTTAAATATTTATAATCAAAAAAGTACCTCATCTTTCAGATGTGGAGATTTGCAGTAAACATACTGTGAAAATTAAGTAAAGCTATCAAAGACAACTTTCACCCATAATTAGAACTGGTAAAATTAAGACAACCCAAGAGTAAACACCTCTCTGACTGCCACAGCTCTCATGCTTGCTTCTGTTCACTTAAGACACACTCTTAGGGAATTTTTCAGGGGTACTTATGACCCCTCTAAAATATCAGCACAGGATCTATTTTGCTGTACTGGACAGAAAAACAAGCATGAGATAGCTCAAAACAGGAATAGAACAATTTTTAGCCAGAACTGCAACATAAGTCACAAACAAAATAAAGAGCCATAGTGAGATTTCACCTTAGAGGAGATTAACAGCACCTGCTAACCTGGGGTAAGGTGAACAAACACATCACAAGACAGCCAAACTACACATTCAAATTTTAAAGAGCTCTTCATGCTGGAGTTTGGAGCTCAATTTCCAATTTCAGAAAGACAAAGGCAAAATTTTAACTTCTGCTACACTAAGAAACTTTTTTGTTTGAACAGTATCTCCATTATAAGCAAACAGAGGTGCTGTACCCTGAAAGCTGCACATAAAGACTGACATTATTATATATGACTATATATTAAAGTGATATCTGTATCCTACAGATGGAAAAGTGCCCACTTTATGGCACAGCTTATTAGGCAATAAGTGTATTCTTGCCTAATAAAATCAGAGTTTATGAGCTTTGTTATTTTCCTCAGTTTTTCTTTAAAAAAAGAAACAAAACCAAAATTTAATAGAATGTTACTTTGTTTTTCCCTTTTTCTTAGAAGTTTTAAGATAATGACAGATAACAGCATTTTTGCAACAATTAAGTTCTTCGAGGGCATCACACTTTTTCAGAACTTGAGTTTTTTGCACAGGTTAGATAAAGGTTTGCAAAACGTATCCCTTATTATTTCTTTACACCAAAGTTCTCATTATTTCATTAATTTATGAGCAAATCTAATTTTTCTTTCAACAGTATGACAGCAGAAAATTGTTATGGTCAAGCCTGCAATTAGAAAAGTGTGAAGAGTGCAACTATTTGGTCATGTGAAGAGTGTAATTTAATTAAACAAGCCATTTATAACATAGAAGAAGTTTGCTAAACATTTTACCACTATAGTTTCACCACTGATGTCCAGACTGAAATGGGAGAAGCAGCAGAATTCTATTGTCTTACTAGATGGAGGAATTCTACTTCCAAATTCTGTAAGCAAAAGATCATCTACTGTACTGAGAAAATATAAAACTTTCTGGGGCACTGAGCAAAACTGAAAGCCACACAGAAATTAAAGTGATCTTTCATTCTGGAATGAGAAAATGCAAAATGTTCAGGTCCCTCTGGCAGATAAAAGTGCCAAAGCCCTGGATGCCAGCACACAGTGCTGCACTGGGAATTGGCCCATCCAACCTTCACACCAGCCATAGAGGGCTGATGAAAAAGGGAAATTTGATCACTGCTACTTTTGTGTATGTAGTGTATGTTTCTTCTTTCACTACCAAAATTCTCTATTTCTCTTTCTACCTCATCAATATCTCCAGATTCATTATCTCCAGATACAAATGAAACAAGAATATTTACTCACTGAGGGACTCTTTTATAAAACAGCAGTTGTAGCTGTTTAGTTCAAGAATTACTGTGGGTACAGCAGTCAGACATCTTGGCTGAGAAGTGTCTGTTGAGACAATTTTCAAGTGTGTGTTGAAAAATTCCAAGCTGCATAAAACACTTGGATTATGTCAGACCTGACAAATCAGCAACTGCACTCTCTCCCAGCCATCTGATAAGCATGTGTGACAGCTGAAAACACTGAGAGGTCAGATGATGATGTCAGACTGAGCAATATGAGTTCTCAGTGAAAAGAAACTCAAGAGTTGATGCTGCACAGTGTTTCAGACTCAGGAAAGACAACATTAAAAGATTACTTCCCAAACCAAGAACAACTGCACAGAGTGCAAGGTGGTAATTCGCCCTTATGATAAAAACAAATGCACCACTGGGCTGAAATTGAAGAATTGCTATGAAGAGAGATCTGAGTTTCCTTACTCAGTGCAGCCAAAGGGGAAATGCCCTTCTGGCCAAGGAATGCAGACAGTTATTTAGTATCCTTGGATCATCCATAGAAAACACCACAAAGATAGGGAGACAGGTAAGCAGGAATTTTATCCCAAGAATATAACCTCTGCAGCCCCCAGAGAAGCCTTAGAAGTAGAAGAATATCTTCAGGAAATCCTCACCACTGATAAACCACATTAGTACAGCAAAGACAGCTCAAATGGTTGTACAGTGCTACAGAAAGTGCAAAGAGGAGATGATATGGGAATACAAGCAATAAAAAGAACATATTAAAAGAAGAGTATTTTGCAAAGCAGTTTAGTTCATAAAGAGTAGAACTGCACATGACTAGATCAAAGCCTTAGCACTACTTGGATAAGATCGAACATAATCCAAGAAGCCTGACAAAAAACCCCCAACACACCAAGAGCCCACACACCTTTTCTCCAGCTTTGAAGAGAATAATATTCTCTTCAATGAATGAAGGAAATAGATTTTAAGTCTATTCCATTATTTTGTTCAAGACCAAGACAATAAATAATGTCTTATAAAAGTGATTTGGATTTATGTAAGCATGACTGAGTGAAACCATTACTTCCCTTTGCTTACATAATACAGTAATATAATTACAACATTTATATTGTCCTGGAAAGACACTCATAATTTGTGTGACAGAAAAGCAAACCAAGCAAATAAGAGGAGGCACAGATTAACTTGCAACCAGGCAAAATTCAGAAAGGCAAGGCTTGCCCCCCATACAAACCAGAAGTGCCTCATAAAGTAACTGCAACTTTCATTTGTTCATTTTTACTTCAAGAAAAGTTCATTTCTTGGTTAGAGTGCAATCATAACACCAAAGCTGCCACTTTGTGAATCAGAACTGGTCTACAACTATAATTACTACAAACTGAGGAACCATGGGCTCTTGCTTAGTCAAGAATGAGCAAATGTGCACAAAAATATACCTTGAACATTCAATTAATGTGACCTTCAGTCGACCTTCTCTCAGTAGAAAATCCTGCACACTGAGGTCTCGATCTTCATATTCATCAGATGGCAATACTTGACATGGAAAAAATGGCTTGAACCTGAAAAATATAGCAGGAACTTCTCTTAATTCAAATTACACAACATCAACACACAAAAATATAAAAAAGTTAACAGAAAGATAATGAACCTTTAACTCTCTTTAAAAAGAGAAATACTGCCATTCCTACATATTCATTGGTCAAAAGGAATGAGTAAGAGCTACTAAAGCTTTTTGAGTGCAGCAGACTGGACAATACAAAAATTGCTTCACGGGAATAGACTGAGTTACATTTAGTAGCTAGCACAGAATTTTCAGGAAGTGGGAAGCTGATAAAAATCACACAGTATTTTTATGTTTGCAAACATGATTTAACACAAGAATCCTATTGCAGTAAATATCTTATCAGGTCTTTATCTGTAGAAACATCACAGCATAGAAAGATGAAAACATGTTATGACCCTAAAGCTTAAACTTTTTATGACACTACTGTTGGTGCACCCTAATGAACAGTTCACTTTAGTTACAAAAATTGATTCTTCTCTCACTTTGTGAAAAAACTTTAAGTTGCTCTTCTTAGCCAGTCTTTTTGAATAAAGAGACAGGTATTCTAAACATTTGCCCTTGAGCTTTATTTCCCTCACTGCAGCATGTGATTCACAGGAAAAGCAGTTCATGTTCAAGATAACGTGTGTAAAACACTGGCTATCTCACCACATAATTCTCTCTCTGTGATTAGAAAATGCTGAGTTATAAATTCGGTTTTTAAGTGATAGTGCTCTGGTGTTGGACACAGCCCTGATCTGAGGGAGGGGAGGAGGGGGAGAGGCTGCACAGCTGCAGCCCCATCACATGGCTGACACACACAGGCAATCCAGCAGCAAGGGCCACAACCCTGCTCAAAGAATGGTATCACAGCATCTGTACTAAAGTTTTGGAAAAAAACCTTTTACACGGTATTCCTCCTTTCTGTCTTTATTTATTGCTCTCATTTCCTAGCACTGCCTTGTGTTTTGGTTTTCATCTCTGTCACTGATGCAGCCTCCCAGCAATTATTTGAGTGGAGACTTACAAATAGCAGGAGAGGAGCAGCACAGCCTGCAGGATGTCTCTGCCATTTCATGAGAAAAAAGTCTTTCATAAGTACTGTTTGCTCAACCATCAGAGGCATCTGCTTGTCACATTCAGAGATCACAATATGTACAGGAAACAGTCACATGGAGCTGAACTGAAGAGTTTCAGAAACTCAAATAAATAATTAAGCATCCTTTAACTGTCAGCACACATTTTGGGAGGGAGCTCCATGCTCTGATTCAAGACACTTTGGTTCTGTACGAGCAACAGCCTCTTACAGAGCCATGAGAAAGACATTTCTTTTGTTCTCTTTGTGAATAAACACAACTCAACACTCCAGCTATTTTCCTGAAATCCAATTCAACTTCTAACTTTAATTTGGTTCCAAGTTTCTCCCTCATTAACTCCTTCATGAAGAAAACCATTTTGAAATATGTCACATAAAAATATACAGTTTTAAATACTTTTTTTTTTTTAAAGCCTTGTGCATGAAAAATATGAGGCTACTAAATCACTCTGGCCACAGTTTAGGTTTCTGAGTATACCACAAATAACTAACTCAAAATATGCCTTGTTCAAGTACTGACTGATCTGGTATTTTACTCAATCCTTTACAGTTCTTGAATTACTAAAGTAACAGCAAGCACGACAAGGGTAGGAAAAAAACACCAAGATGACCCCATTGTGTTGATTCTACAAAACTCAGTACCACTTCAGGGCCTGGTGGCCTCCCCACTCAGACCCACTCACGTTTCTCACTTTAAGCAAGGGTATACCCTGTTCCTGTTAGGAATGATTTTACCTCCTCAAAATACAGACTTAGCTCAGATTTTGTTATGCAGAAAAGGAAGAGTTAGGCAAGCACATTAGAAAATAATGCCAAGTTTGAGTGAATAGGTACTTGTAGGTTTGAGGATTTTTAAGCACTAATAAACTACTTTTCAATTAGTACCAGCAACTGCATATATGCCTTCTTCCAAATCTGTTATAAAGACAGTTTTCCATGGGAGCATCAAACTAACAACAGCCATTCTGAGCTTCAGTTACTTACTGAAACAAGATTTCTGGCAGGGAAAAAAGACAAAGAAAGAAGATTCAGTAGGTTACCATTAGCTCTCCCAATTTCTGCAAATACCACGCTTAAAAGTGTTGGTGTTTTGCTTATGTGTGCACACATCCTGCAGGCCATTTACAAGAACACAAACTTGGAAAAATCTATTTTAAATGCTAAAAGTAAGAACAAACCAGAAAAACAAAATAGCAGACTGAAACATTCCAGTAAGGATGCAGACACATCCAAAGCAAAAACATCATCCTCAAGTGACTTCAGAACAAAGAGTTAGTACAACACACACTGCAAGCCTTTGCTGAAGCACAGAATAATGAAACAATCCCCAGAAAAAGCCATTTTCATTGCTAGATTAAGACAGTTTATTATAATTTTGATTTCTATTTCAAAATTATTTTTTAAATTTATACAACAATGAATTAAAGAGGAATTAATTCTAAAATAGCAATACAGTTATATACAATAATATATAAAACACTTAGCAGTGTATGGGGCACTTTGTGCAGCTCTACTTAAATTTTCTACGTATATGGGTTAAAGTCTCAAGAAGCAATTGTTGTATATGTTCACATTCTTACTACCACAACTAATTTTCGAAATCATTATCAAAAAAAATGGAACACATCACCTATTTCCATTGACACTAGCAATGTATAAAGAGCTGAATTTCCCACATTAAATGTATTTTTAATGTTTTAGTGCTGCTCTGAAACCCTCCAAATTTATATCAGCACTTATATTTAATTTACAGAGTTTTTGCATTTCCAAAAATTAAACACTGGACAAATTACTATTTCTTCTAGATTTCAATTACATACTAGGGAACTGAACTATTGTCAGAACATTTAAGTGCAAGTCAACACTATTTATTTGGAAAGACTTTCCCCCTGGGAGTTAGTGAACTAATACAGACCCAGAGGGGAACTGCTGGTAACTGGTGGGACCATTCCTGGTGTTGTAAAACCACACACAGGAAATCCCTGCTCCCAACAGGGTGAGGCATCACAGGCTCTCCCATCTTTCTCCCCATGGCAGGAAAAGCCTGTGAGCTTCCCCACCTTTTAAAAGCAGGGCACACATTCTTACAGAGCCATCATCCCTCTTCTTCTGTTTGGCAGGACTGCAGCAGGCCAGAAATGGATGCTCTTTCTGCACAAAGTCTTTAAAAGTGCTTTATATTAAATGCTTATAGTGTACTTTCAACTTGTTTTCAAATTACCAGAGTCCCTCCACAAACTCATCTTATTTGTCCAAAGGTCTGAAATTCAGGCAGCACACTATTAAGAAAACACTAGCTAAAACCTAGCATTAATATGAAGAGGAATATCCATCAACCAAACTTAATGTGACATTTTAGCAAATGAAATAAACCCAACCCTACAGAAACAATATTTAAAAAGAAGCTGCCGCATGTCGAGTGTTTCTGACAAATACTGCAAGATACAAACAGCAAAAATTCCTCCTTCACGTGAGGAATTAGTCAGATGATTGTACTGAAAGTAATTAAGATAAAGTTATTGTATTAATATACAGGATTAAAGGTAGACACTAGAATAGCACAGTACTAAGCTCTTCCACACACAAAGCACAGCAAAAATGTTTGCAGCCACTGCAGGCAGAGTCTCCTTGACGTGAAGGACTTCTACACTCCACACATGCCAGACTTCAGAGTCACTTCAGTGCCTCACCTGCTCTTCAGTGACTCATTCCCCCTCATCACCACCTCCCTCAAAACTTAGATCAAAAGTGTATCCAGAAAAACCCTGAGCACATCAAGCTTCTTCCCCTCAGTTTGAGTCTGTCAGCCCCTGAATGTGGAGAATTCTCCCTTCCAGTTGGCAGTTCCAGAGGCAGAGCTCATCTACTTGGAACGAGTCTGGATTTGGTGATTTAATTTTAAAGATGTCTGACCTACATTCCCTTTAATTTAAATTCACTGTTCTGGTGATTGTTTTGTGGTTCTTTAGCCAACTTTTAACAGAAAAGTGGACAGAAGTCTTTTATACCTTAGTTTAATTAACCTAATCCCCAAATTAACTGCTCCTCTCAGTACCTACTTAACAATATTTTTAGTCGCACAAAGAAATCTACTGAGAACTGAAAAAAATATTGATTTATCTGGTATGATAACCATATGCTTCAGTGCCTGCTCACTGCATCAGTTAAGAATATCCAGAATCACAGTAAAAAACTCAGCAATAAATTGTTCAGAGCTAAAGAGAGATAGGAATAAAATTCAAAAGCTCTCAGTATTCCATCTCCTACTTAGGGGAGCAGAAAGTCTTAGTTTCATTGCTGAGTGCAGGAGGAGGTGAGATTTTGTAGAGCTTTTGCTAAGAAGTGAGAATATTTTTCTAGAATAAGTTATAGGAAAAGTTTTTAATTATTCTCCAGTTTTACAAAGGAAGTTTGGTATCTAAAACAGAGTTTAAAATTACTGAATATCAGTTTAAGTACACATTAAACACTTGTTTACTACGAATCCCAGCACTACTCTATTGACATAAAGACAAACGTTTTCAGTTTTGGGAATTTTTAAGCTATGCTAACTGAACATTTGAATTTTAATAAAAACCAAAAGACTTTAAACCTCAGAAGAATCAATCAACCAAAAGTACAAGCATCTTCAGCAAAAAGCTACTTTGAATGCACTGCAAGTCTTAATTTTCATCTAGAATGTTAAGCAAAATTCTATCACAGTCTAAAGAGATAGACTGTGTTTAGTAGATTTCAATTTGGCAAGTGCTACTGTATGTGAAGATTTGAGTACCTAAAATACTGTTGAAATAACAACTGCTGGATGCATTTTCAGTTTGGGGATTAATCAAAACATTCAACTAACTACATAACAGAATTGAGTCATTTTTAGATTGTGTTTTTCACCTGAATCACAGAAACACAAGCCAGAGTGTGTAAAGTGTGTAAATTTCAAAGAGTGATTGAGACCAGATATTTTAAGATATAAAGAAGTCCTCTATACTTACATTGCATGCAATTCAAGATGAAGTTTTACTTCTACAAAAATTCTAAAATATTACAACCCACTCCTAAAAAGACATGATCACCTTAATAAGATTTTTAAAGTGCTTATCAGCTAACATTTGCACTTGTCAGGTATTATAATGTAAACAGCTTACATCTCTTCACACTGAAGATATAAAAATGAGGTTTATCCTTATTTTGAACAAAAAAAAGTAGTGGTACTGGTTTCTCTATAGATTTTGTTATAGATTTTACAAAAGCAATTCTCTGCTTCCACTAATTTCTCAAGGAATAATGCTGAACTGTATCAGTATTCACACTCAGGGCACTTCAACAATTCAAATTACAGGAAATTTCTATAATGAATAAGACTGATTTCAGCTTTACTCATAGCCATGAAAATCTGACTTACAAGCAGCCTGAAAAAAGCATTGCAATAAGACAGTGTTTATTTTCTAGGAAGTTTTATGGCAAACTGCAAATCAGATCTAGTAATCCACCCACTCTCTTACAGGATATTCTGCCACACACATGTAGGAGGCTCATACACACAAGGTCTCAATATATGAACAGTCACTTTTTTTTTTTTTTAAACCAAGACCTCAAAAGAAAAAAAAAGGCAAGGATTTTACTGGTTTTTTTTTCAAAGAAGTTTCACACATTCCCAGATTCTTAAAACAGTCTTCTTTCTTCTCAGTAATTCTGAGGTGCATCTTGAATCACACACGTGAGACAAGACACTTCTCAGACTCCAATTTGCTCTCGACTCCCACAAGAACAAATAAAAGAATAAATGCAATCAGTCTAGTAGCTTCTTGGAAAAAAAAAAAAAAAAAATCAATTTTTTCCTACTTATAGGACAGAAATTGCAAATACAACATGGACAGTCTTGAGGATATGATTTACTGCTTATATTGGAATAGCTATGAGTAAAAAAAAATCTTACCAAAACTTCTTTCCTATCAGCACAAATGAGATCAACTTGACCATATTTTTTTACATTTCAGGAACAATAGCTTCCCAAACTCTAAATTCCCAAAATACAGAAACAACTTTGATAACTCAATGCCTGCTTGATCCCTGGGTTTCCAGGTTCTGTTGATTCAAATTAAAGGATGAAAATCCTGCCGTAATTCAGACAGGATGAAGACCAAATTTCCCTAACCAAAAAGCTTGAATTGTTGTGGCTTTGCTCCAAAGTGGACAGAAAATACAGACTGTGTTTATGTTCACTTAGAGCTCAAAGAGAAGTAGGTGTGGTTTGGCAACAAGCTTTTAGGCATTCAAGGAAAATAGCAGCAGGAAAAAAATAAAAAGCACACACACAAGAAAGCAAATAAAACTCACACCACCCCAAAACTCTACCTTCAGCCAGCTGGGTTAGAGATTGGTCCCAGTGACTGATGGTAGGCAAACATTAGCTTTTGCTCCCTTCAGCAGAATGTTCTCTGATAAGGAAGTCCTGAGTCTACAAACATCACCTGTCTGCAATCCTGGTTAAAGCAAAAAAATGATGATGTTCTATGAGAAGTCTAAGCTCTGAACATGACTCACTCATTGAGCTGAAGAGTTTTAATCCTCTGCTCTAAACCCTAGCCTATACCCATGTGAAAAAAGTGACATCTCTTAGGCTGCTTAGACAAAAAACTGTCTAACAACTGTCTCACTGCTGAAAGCAGTCTCTGACAGCTGTAAACCAAAAGTGAAAAAATATTTGTATCTGTTGTGAATTCAAGGCAAAAGAGCTTCCAAAGGTTTATCTTCACTCCTCCAGTTAGTTTTAAAAATGCTCAAACTGCAGAAGCTTCTCCTCAATCTACATTTATCCAGTCACTTCTGACAAGACAGAAGATGCTCCAACTCACAGCCTGGGAGCTCAGGCTTGGTAGCAGCATTTTCAAAGCTGAGATGAGTGACAGCTCACCCTGAAGCTGTGAGCAGCAGTCATTATGGGCCTGGTTTGCAGAGAGCTCAGGGACTGCAGTGGTGGGGAGGGCACAAATGGACCCAGGAACACACCATGGCCATGGCAGCTTGGCCCCCAGGCAAAGATGACACCACAGGCAAGTCACAGCATTTTATTAATAGACACATACTGTAAACAGGATCAAGTAACACAGAAGCTCAGACTGGACATGACCTGTGGCACCACTGTTGACAATCAAACAGGGGAAGGGTTTGTGAGGTTAATTAACAGGAAGGACTCACTCATGTCAAGTTACACTTAGGACTTGTGAGTACATTTGATAGAAGCAGCTGCTCAAATTATGAATTTGGATACTTTCTCTAATTCACCCCTCATTCAGAAGAACAGAGGAAAAGAAAAAAAAATCCAAAACTGTATTGTTTTAGAACAATACCACTGCTAACAATGCTGTTCCTACCCCACCTCCCTTTCTAATTCACTGGGCTCTTTGCTGGGAAACATTAGGCTTATTTTGTTTCTTCTAGTATATTGCATCAAGTTTTGTTAGCAAGTATGCAGTTATTCTTTAAAAAAAACCCAAACCAACAAAAAACCACACAACTGTTGAAGTTTCTCTAGTCATTTCCCCTGGTTAATTACTTAGGAACTATTCACCAAGCCAGATCATTCAGAGGTGATCCCAACACCACCAGGAAGCCCAGTGCCATGTCACTGCAAGACTGGGATCTTCCATTTCTACTCTTCCTATTTGAGCTCAGGCAAACAGCAATAATGGTTTAATAATGGTTTAAACCATTTAATACACAAGTGATGTTCATGAAAAAGTCCATTTTAATTTTTATTACTCAATGAGTTTCCTTTAAGACAGGATGTTTTTCACAGGTTTAAGCATAATTTAAAGCATTTTACATATGCAGTAGTAGTTACTACCAGTATTACTATCTTAATTTCACTGGTAAACACCCCATAATCTTGAACTTAATGCCATTACAAAAGTAAATTTTAGTATTTGTACAAATTTCCTTCTGAGTGAGCATTTTTCATAGCAATGTTGCCATTTACACTGATGCAGGAAAATATCCTGCTTAACATTAGGTCTCAAATAAGAAAGTCAGGAATAAAGTATGTAAGTGTTATGATTTCCATTAGACATCATCAGATAATTTTTAAAAGCCAAAGTAAGAAATAATATTTTGGAATTTACATCTCAAAGTGTCCCTGTAAATTTTTCAGCTGGAGCAACAAAAAACTGCCAAAAAATTAATTCCCAAGTGATTATCCTAATTTAATTTTATGCTAATCATATCTGGCAATTAATTACTGTCTTTGAGTGTGTGTAACAGTCTGATTAACTATCGTCAGCTGATCACTGTAATACACTCTATTTCTGACAGAGCTTTATGACATCTGGTAAGTCTTCAAAAATGTGTGAACTGTATTGCTGTAGTAGAATTCCTCATGAAGCAGCTTTAGTGGAGAGGGCTGGGGACACTGCTCCTCACAGGCCACTCTGCTGCACTCCAATAGAACTGAATAGGGGAATTAAGATGCTAAGATGCTAAGTTGTACCCAGTAGTTTTAAGGCTAAAATTAACTAGAGCAGTTAGTAGGGCAAAAAAAATTACCAAACCAAGCAGCTGCTCAGAGCCCAACCCAGGGTTGAACACAATTTCTGTGCTTTTTTTTACCTCACAAAATTTAAGGTTTTCCTCTCTTTCTTTTATTTTCTGCTATGCCCAGCATCTCCTGGCAGTTTGCAGAGCTGTGTTTGGCCACAGACAGGGCTAAAACCTTGCCAGCCTCCAGCTGGGTCCTACAGCAAACAGTCCTGAGAGGACTTAACTCAGGCAGGACTCCACAAGGGTAAGTCCTTCCAGAAGGAAGGGTGCTTAGGGAAGCAGATGTACCCAGATGGGTTTGGGCAGGTGTAGGAATCCTCATCATCACATTGGATCATTGCTTTTTTTCTGGATTAAAGGATGGTTTGAGATCATCATGCAAAGTTTTTGTAGTTCCACAATTCAGGGATTTTAACAGACTGGAGTGACACAGATTATCTATTAATGTAACCTACCTACGTGGGTTGCTAATTTCTCCCCACACTCAGTTTAGAAAATAAAGCTTAATAATCCTAGAAGAAATGTTAAAGTCTTTTACTATACTCTCAAGAAAAAAATATCAAGAATACCCAAATGTTGAAACAGTTTTAAATCAAACAAGTGTGAACATGAACTGTAAACACAGAAGCACATTGGGTGACTTCAGGCCATCTCTGCAGGAATGCAGAATAAGCAGTTCCCCACAGAAAGCCAAAACATGAAAGGACTGGTTCCGATAGTGAATCCAGCAGCTTGAGGTTGTGCTTCACCAGCACTGCACTGCTCTACCCCACTAAAACCTACTGTCCTTACCCAGGCTGTGTTAAGCACTTTCTGATCAACTGTCATTGGCCAATAAAAGATTAACTGTTTTATGCATTTAATATATATAAATAGGTTTGACAAAAAAGACTACATTTTTACATCCAATGAGCTACTAAGAGCTATACAACTTCACAGGTAAGTTCTGTTTTTCCTTGAATTAATCTCTTTCAGGAATACCCAGTGCTCAGTTCTATGAGACAAGTGGGGAACATTAATCATACTATCTATGTACAGCCTAAAATCATAATATACCTGTAGAAGGTGTTCAGAATAGGCCAATTCCAGAGACTGAACACACCTCCCTGCTCCAGCAGACAGGCTCAGAACCAAATCCAGACATTTCTTAGCTGCCTACAGTTCTGTAAAGCAATTAACTCCTATATGATCTATATTTTGAAATAAGTTACCTTTAAAAAAATAAACACTACTACTGCTTATTTCATATTTTATTTAAATGCATTGAAAGCAACACAAATTAGGACAATTGAATACAAAGATCCATTTCCCTGAGCAGCATGATCAATTCCAGATCAGAGTCCAGAAGAACAGAAATGTGGTCTCAATGCTGGTGCATGCAAAACACCATCAAGTACTAAATAAATCATAGCAGATTTGTTCAGAGGCTTTATTCACTATCCACATGAAAGTTCATTGCAGGACTAAGATCAAGTAACTTCTAATACAAACCAGCAAAGGATTAAATGAGGTAATTTTCTTTACATTATTATAGTACAGTGTTTTATAGACTGTTGCAAGAGGCCCTACTTTCATGTCAGACCAATTATGCCTGCTGGATTTCTATCTGCAGCAAAGGCAGATACTGATCACCAAAACACATTACTTTATCCTATCTCTTCATCCATCTCTTCCTCCAAATGAGATTTTCCCTTTGTCCCATACCTCTGGTCTCCCAATGTTTTCACTAATCCATCTCAAGTCAGTGATGTGTTAGTTCCTCACCCTTGTAGGTAAGAATAGAAAATGTAAGATTTGTTGACTAAGCACAGAAAAAGGCTCACTCTTAAGCTGAAAAGAATGCCACCTGTATACTGGGAAATGGCTGGTATGTAACTGGGCACTCATTAAATCTGACTTCACTATGAACAAGTTTCAAGCTGGCATTCTTTCAGAATTCCATCTTTCCAGTGTGAAAACTCATGAAGTGCTGGAGCTGGGGAAGATGACTACAAATGTTTCAAAACCCTTAGAAGCAATGGATTTGAACTTGCTAGCTCCATAATATTTACATACAGACATTGTACCATACAACTTCATATAAACTGCAGAAACTGCTGAGTACAGACATGTACTGAGTGAAATTATTACCACTTTGCCATTAGCAGAATATTCTGTGCTGGCATCCTTCAGGGCAGTATCTATGGAACAGTCTGAAAATCACAGTGCTGCTTTACCATCAGTTTTTGCAGAGCAGAAAATGACTCAGATCCTGGAGGCTTTTTTAATGCTTTTGTACAATAGATGATTTCTGTACCTACAATAGGCATGGTGTTAAAAAACCCAATAAATAGAACCAACAAACAAATCACCCTTCTTTCCTTTCAGCAGCAGAAGGAATGAGAAGTTTAAACAGGAATATCTTACAGATTTAACTAGTGAGAGATTCATATCAACTACAGTAGAAATCCACTCAAAAAGAAAAACCTTCCCTTGGCAGCAGCTACTGAGAAAGGGCTCTGAAGCAAAGACATGACCACAGTCCCAAGATCTGATTATTTCTGGTACTCCTGCCTCATCATATGAATAATACATACTTTTTTAAATTTTATACTTTTTCCAATACCTCCATTTCCTCATTATGAAGTAATTTCTATTGTAAAACACATTTCAAATCAATAGCTATTTACATTACTTCTAGGCTTAAGTTTTGCCAAAAATAGGAAACTACTATGTAACTCTCAAATTGCATTCTATAATGGTAAATAAAAATAGGCTTGTCTAATTATTCTTCCCAGAGAAATTCAATATAGCCCCAGCTTCCAAGTAAAGTATAAAACTATTTAACATGACTAAATGTATTGCAAATTATCAGTTCTAAGGATAATTCATGTTGGAAGCAGCCAGAGGAGGGCCCAACACAGAAATGGTAGAAGCAAGGCTTTGTGAGAATGCTTATAAAGTAAAGAAGGTTATTCCCCTCTGTGGTAGCATGCATTAAAATAAAACAGTTTCTCAAAGCAGGCTAGTATCAGTGCAAAATATTTGGGTTTTTTAATGCAGCAAACTAAGAAACAAAGTGTTTCTAAAACATACAGGACTAACCCACTGCTTAGACAACACCTGGTCTGCTTAGAATCTGAGTGAACTTGTGTGATATTTCATTTAAGAGAAAAAAAAAAAAGCAACTGTCAGGTTTTCTTATATCATTGCTTAAGAAACATCAAGAACTTAAATTCTGGCAGAGAAAAAGACTTTACATATACACACAACAGGCTCTGTATCTTCATTATGGCAAAGTATATTTTTATTGCCTAGAAGGAACCAAAAACCCAAATCTTTCCAAAATCTAAAAGCAAGATTAGGAGCTGTGCAAAGAGCAAAAATACACCCAACTATTAAGAACAGGCTGGACACAGCCTAATCAGTGTACTGATAAACCTGAGGTGAGAGGAGGGCACAGCAAGGCTGTCACCACAAGAACTTAATAAAAGGTTAATGAGCAAGGTAAAGCTCATTAGAGAACTAACACAGATGAACCCATAGCTACTGCAACAGCACCATCAAGCAAGGAGACAGACACCTGAAACAGTCCTGACTCTGTGCCTCTAAATCCTGAACATGCTGTGACAATCAAGGAACTGCAGCTTAGTGTTAACCACTCTAACAGCCACTATGAAAAGGACATGATAAAACCAACATGATCAGTGTCTATAGTCTAAGACCTGTTTGAGTGTATGCAGTGAAAAACCAAAGGCTGGACTTGGGTCACAAGATAAACTCCACTTTGTGCTGATAGTGTTCAGTGCCCTGGTCTATTAAAATAAACCTACACAAAAACAAGGTTGTATTAGATCTTCCCCACATCTGAACAAGACACTACTCTGACATACCAAAATGTTTGCAGAAAAGCTGTTTGCATTCTATTATAAAGCAACAAATACATTAACTACAAAAAATTAACTATTGCTATTACCAATTAAATTGCATAAATCCTTTATCAATGACAAAAAAAAAAAAACAACAACAAAAAAACCCCTGCCTACATTCACTGGATTTTACCAGCAGCCTTACATGCCGGGATTTACTCAAATTGTACTACACAAGATAGCAATTCCCATTCAATGGCAGAGCAGCTACAAAATAGGGTGTTTTGCCAGACACAAACACATTTATTAAAGAGATGGAGAAAAGTGATTACATGCTATTAGAGTAAAACACAAATTACTACTTATTAGTTTAGACATAAAGTGCAGCCTTTCTTTTTCAATTAGTACACAATTGCTTTTGTGGAGAAAAATGTGTACAAAATGCTAGACAAATTTTAAATGCACTTACTAAGCTACACTGCCTTTCCCTACAGACTCTCAGGAGTGCAGCAGGAATGCAAGATGCCTTCTCCTACTTTCAAGGTACAGTTATGCAGACCACACAAAGTCTGTAGAAATGGATGATACAAAATATGATCTTGCTCATCACTGCTGTGCTGCATAAATTTTGTACCTGGCTGGAAAAATACAAAGCACCTGTGTAGTAATTTAGCTGTAGCAACCTAGAGTATACATATGAATATACATTTTTTAAATACAGTATTTTGTAACTAAATAACAGAGGAGGCCAGGATCTCTAACACAAATTTAGTTACAGGATGTTCAAAATCAACTACTGGCAAAGGCTCTCTTCACATGCCATTCACCACCCAGTGATAACTTCTAGAAGTTGCCTAATACAGAAGACAAAGAAAATGGTATATTTTCTATGTTAATTAACACCTTGAAATAAAACTTCTGTGGGCTTCAATTAGGAAGCCAAAAGAGTAGCAAAGTGCCCCTTTTAACCAGAAGAAGAGAGAATTCCTTACACTCCCACATACTTTTGTTTACAACGTTGTAATCACTGCTATTCTGTTTTATTTACAAAGTTACTTGAGCAGGAGTAGGGAGACACCAAAAAAGTTCTGTGCTACACATGGAAGCAAATATTATGTAGTTAAGAACATATAGGCAATAGCAAAAAAATTGGGAGAGAATAATCCCATTCCATGTAGATGAGTAACTTTCAAGCCTTAAGTAATGTAAGAGGTTATTAAGCACTTGTGAAACTCCTGACTTTCTCCTATATATTCTTTGCTAAGAAATATAATACACATCATAATCCCAAATCCAATGGAATCTTACAATTATGTTTAAAGCTCCATTTCTGCATCTTATCATCAAGGGACTTGATTTACCAAACCAGCTTTCAGTAACACCTGAACTCTCAGTTCTGCCACCACCTAAGAGTGTACTGCACTACTCAGCTGTTCCCAAGTTTGGGGATTCACCTGCCTAAACTCAGCTGGGACACGCTGGGGAAGAAGCTGTAGTTTAGTCTGTGTTCCACAAAACCTTGGGCCACTGTGGACAGCTCAAGGCTCCCACCTGAAGCTTTAAAGGCCATGTTATGGACAGCTGGAACACCAATGACCTAGCCTTCCTTCCTCAGGACAATTCCATTAATGTGCATTGAGCTTTGTGTCCTGCCTTAGAGCCTCCATCACAACACGGGGGTTGGAATGATACCTTCAATACATGGCATAAAATGCAAAGGTCAGCACCATGTCAGAGTTGGACACTGTTTCACTGAACACAGCAGGCAACCAGCCCACTATCTCATGTGAAAATCAGCTATGATACTGCATTTTCTTCTGAAGCATTCATAGATTCCCAACTCCTTCAACCAAAGAGAACATTTTAAGTTAGCTGTTAATTCTTCTTGGCTTTATATTTGGGCTTCATATATCATTCTTAGTGTCAGTTACCTTCTGTCATCACACTTCTCATTTCTGTCTCAGACTCTGCACTCTGTTTCTTTCCTTATTTGCCCTTTCACATATGCCTCATTCATTCTTTATGGTGGCAGAAAGCTTGAGAAACACGTGGAAAATTGACTATCTCCAACTAAATGATGAGGACACCTCACTGTCCACGTGCATCTCTCAGAGGCCAAGTGAAGATGCCTGTCTTCATCTGCTGAAGGGGAAGAGCACATCATCAGAGGTTGCATAGGAACCCTCAAAACTTGTCTAGGGAGTGCAAAGTTCATTTGTTCTTTCTAGGTGTGCTGAGAGTGCTGACTCTGCACCACAACTGTGCCATCCCAACCTCTGCTTCTGGCTCCTCTCCACAGGTTTACAGCCTCACTCTTTTCAAAACAGTAAGAAGTAAGAGAATGGAAGCAAACTTGCTGTGACAGCTTCCCTGCTGCCCAGGGATTGCTCTCTTCTGGAGAGCAATTCATTACCTCAAAATCTGAAAGGATCACTACATTAGTCAAATAAAGTACTTACTGTCCTGCCAGGGCTATCCAAATCGTGGATATTTTAAAAATCCACTTTCATAAAAGTGCTTACAAATTCAATTGCAGGGGACCAGCTGGAAAGGCTTCAAAAATTACACCACTACAAAGCTAATTACACTTCAAAATTCAAACAGGCATTTTCAGTTACTCATCCCTCATGAATTTCAGGGAAAAAGGCTTATTGCAGAAGAATGCGATAAACAAATGTAAAATCCTTACTTAGCACGTAACTAAAGCTACAAAGAACAAACAGAAGATAAAGGAAACATGGTATCCTAAGAGTGGTAAGACACAATAGAAAGGAAACACAGTACCTGAGCAGTGGTAAGACACTCAATATCAGTATGAGACAACAGAAGCAAAGCAAATATATCTCTTGACACTTCTGCTACAGAAATATCAGTGCACATTTCATTGTATTCACTATATAATGCAGTCTGTGCTGCATTCATAAGAGAAAAAAAAAACAAAACAAACAAACAAACAAACAAAAAAAAAAAAAAAAAAAAAACAACCCCACACAACCAAAATAACCCAAAAGGTCCCCTCAGTTTTACTTACCACAGCAGTGGCGATAATTCTCTTATCAACTTTCAGACTTCCCCCAAAACTACTGAGGGAATTAAGTAGACCAGAAAAGAAGCAGACTGCCTGTATCATGGGAACTCAAAAATATTCCACAGACAGTGAACTCTAAGGTTTCTTATATTAAGTAATAATCACTTGTCCTCTAGAGGTAAGCACTAGCCACAAGTCTTGCCCTGGTGCTCACCAGAAGCTTGGGAGGACACCC
This sequence comes from Muscicapa striata striata, assembly GCA_030060385.1. Taxonomy (NCBI): domain Eukaryota; kingdom Metazoa; phylum Chordata; class Aves; order Passeriformes; family Muscicapidae; genus Muscicapa; species Muscicapa striata. The sequence goes on along the minus strand of JAREIS010000023.1, from coordinate 8,834 downwards.
CAAACATACACACTCTCCATGGAGCCATCCTCCTACCTCTTCCAAAGAGGGATAGCATGATCCTATTGTCACACACTTGACAAGATCCCCAAACTTTCCATATCTATTAATTCTGTTATTAGTTATACAGAGATGAGGGCATGTAACAACCTCATTGAGCAATGGCTTCTTCACCTGTTAAAAATGGAAAATGATTCTTACTTTCACAGAAAGTTTCTACCAGCAGACAAGCAATGTACCATGCTAAATACACATTAAGAGCAAAACAGCAACTCTGCTGCACACCACCCAAAGCAACGCTGAGGACGCAGGACAACTCACCTGATTTTATAATTGGGTAAGGTGTGCTTGCGCTTAATAACTTTCTTGAACTGGTTCACTATGATGGAAGTGAGCTGAGGCATGGGCCTCCCTTCAAACTGAGACTTCACCTCAAAGAGTATCACGGGGTCGTCCATAAAAGAGAAGAACCAGTGTGTGAAGGGCAGGCGAGTGAAGACCAGCTTCAGCTTCCCCATCACCCGGGAGATCTTCACGAACAGGTAGGCCGACTTGCCGAACACCAGGTCGGCATCGATGGCCAGGTGGAAGCCACCATTGTACTCCAGGTCTACCTCAAAGCCCAGCTCCTCGGGACAGCCCTCCTCATTGCAGGCCACCGGCCGGATGAGCTTCACGGACTTGAAGACAGGCAGGACATCGCCGAGAGAGACCTCCCTGAGGCTGAGCCCCTCCAGCACCTTCCCTGTCATCTTGGCCTGGAGCAGCTCCTCGAACTCCACCTTGATCTTCTTGATGACCCAGTCCCTGACCAGGGCAGTGTCCCTGAGCTCCCTGAAGAGGAAGAGGAAGATGGCATTGAGGAAGTGGCACGTCTCCTCGCGGGAGGAGGGGCTGCAGGGGGCTCCGGCTGCTGCTGCTGCGGCGGCGGCGACTGCTGCTGTTTGGGGCCGGGCTCGGGGCCCGAGGCGGCGGCGGGCGCAGAGGCCGGGGTCGGGCTGGGGCTGGCTCCGCGGACGCCCGGCCGCCGCCCGGCTCCGCGCCCTGCAGGTATTCCCTGAGGCCGTGCTCGGGCGCCACGCGGGCGTAGAAGATGCCGCCGTAGGCTCCGTCCGCCCTGGGAGGCTCGGGCTTCCGCCTGTAGAGGAGCAGGAGCTGCAGCAGGAGCGTGAGGCAGCAGCCGGCCAGCGCCGAGAGCAGGATCACGTACAGCAGCGGCATCCTCGGGCCTCCGCGCTGCCCCGGGCGCGCCGCCCTCACCGCGCCGCCGCCATCGCGGGGTCGCGCCCGCGCCCCACCGGCGTTTAACGGCCGCGGCCGCCAGGGGCCGCCTCGAAAATCTGAAGTAAATTTATTCAGAGATTTAGATGTGAAGAGAAAATGTGTGTCTGAAAGGAAAACCCCAAAAATACATTCCTCTGACTTGTAGATAAGACCATGTTTACAGCTTCTCATTTCTATTTTGGTTGGCAGAATTTATCCTAATCAGGAATTTTTGAAAAAATTATATAAAGTGGTGTTTCAGCCCAGGTATATAAAATGCTGCAATACCTTCAGATCAAGTTTACTTCTCATATTTGCTGATAGCACTGCATATTTCTTTTTTTCAGTTTCGGGGCAGAGGTAAGATACGAAGTTGGGTGTAAATACTTTCACCAATAATAAATAATCATGAGATAGCATCACTGACTAATGCCTTTTCCTTTTCTGTTCCTGTAGGTAACAGCCCTCAGCAGATTCTCCAGCAAGCTCAAATAATTAATTTCTCGCCTCGGGAGAGGGAGAAAATAAATAAACCATGCAGTCAGAGGAGCTTCCTAGAATTTAGCATTATGAATCTTGTCTGGTTCAGAATTAGCATTGTCTAGGTACAGCTCTTACTTTGAAAACATTTTAAAGCTCAATTAGCACATTTAAGTGGAAGACCTTTCAAAGGGAAAAGAGCACTTAAGTAATCAAGTCCCATTGGAAAAGTCAATAGGAATTGGATATCTAGCTCCATTAGGCTACTTTGAAAATTGCTGTAAGAATCTGTGTGGGTTTCATTACTTATATCTGGGAAGTGCTCAGTATCAGCAGAAGCCTAAAAGCATTTAAATCTCCATAGATGACATACTTTTTAACTGGATGTAAATCACATTATTTCATTACTAGACATCCATAAAATCAGTCCTTCTCCTTGCTTGGTTCCTTCTCTGCACTGAGTATGTACTATATAGCTACTCCTTATAATTTGCAGCTTCATTCTTTACTACTACTTAGATTTCCTTTTATGCCAGACACTTAACACTTTACAAGAAAATACTGTCTGGTACTTCAAAACTTAGAAATTATTGCATTTCCTAATGCATTAATTAACTATAGCACTTATTTTAAAATAAAAGAAACATTTGTTTTCCAGTTAAAAAATAGACCAAAAGTCTCTGGTTTATTCTGCACTACAGTGTCAGGAAGGATAAGAAGGTATGGATAAGGAGTGCCACTTAGGCACCCCTGAATATCTGAAGCAATAACTGTGAAGATGCTAAAGAGAAAATTATGAGACAAGGCTGAACTTCTCTCAGATGATTCCACATCAAATTTAGGGATTTCAAGTATTCCCTGGGGAAATGTGAAGGTAGAAAAACCTTTCTGCTCTCACATAATCATGTAGCCCTTTCTGCATGCTAGTGAAGGGAGAGAGTAAGCCATGCTAATAACATTAGTAGAGAAACACGTAGTGAGAAATGCTTGGCATTAATTAGAAGGAAACTGTGGATTCTTTAGTGAGGGATTAATGTGGGACTATGTCTGAGGCTGAGTTTTTGTTTTCTGACTCAACAAAAGAAATAATAATGAAAAATGTACTGAACTGGAGCACTTGCAGCCTTCCACAGTATAAATAAGTTTCAACAGAGAAGTTGCTATCTTATGACTACTAATGTGTGTTGCAGTGACTTGGTTTAGGGTCATTAAGGAGGAGATAAAAACCTTACAGGAGAAATTAGATCCTTCATCACTGAAACACATTTTTAATTTAGAATCATCGTGTAGCCTAGAGAGCTGTCTTTGGTTCCCCACTACAGTAGTCCCTGATCACTGCTGATAGCTCTAATTTCAGATCTGAGGCAGGCAGCCAGGAGCCCTGGGCTTTCACCACCCTTTCATGACACAGCACCTACAGTCTACAAATAAATATCCCAGATTTCCATTTTAAATGAGGAAAAATGTTTCCAAGTTTCTATTGATTTCAATGAACCAAGATTTCCCATCTCTATGTTTCTTTGTATTAATCTCCACAAAACAAACCTGAAGTCAGAAAAATTGCTAAGAAAGCAGAGTAGGTGGATTTCCTTCTTTTTTAGGTAAAAACTGCCTGTGATTACAGTTTCTGTGATTTTAGATGTCCAAAGTCACTTCCCTCAACTGTTTGTGTGGCTCTTCAGAATGCATCATAGTTAAAGGTCATTTGAGGAGGGGAGGTAGAGCTAATGTATTTTGAGACAGTGTAATGAATACATTTTACCATATCAAACTCTGAGTATTATCATTCATTAGACATTAAAAACATTTGCTTTGCTTTTAAAATTTCTTCCAAAGAATTTTGAACAGTTACTCTAGAGATGAACTGTTGGGGACAGATATAATACACTGAGAATCTAGAGGTGTATAAGAAGATGAAATAATTTTACTTCTTCTTGTGTGTGTGGCTTTGCATTATTGAATAATCATTGCATCTGTTCTCATGGTGATTACTCAGGTTCTTCAGAAGAGTTTCAAAGCCTTTTTAATCCCTGTCTAGCCAGAATGTTTTTGGCCAGCGTGAAACTTTTCCCTGCTAAAAAATTTGTAGTTTTTCCCCAGACTATTAATAGATCAAACAGCACCATTCCTACTATTTCACCCTGTGGAATATTGCTATTACTCTTTCACAGTCACAAAACCTGATCATGTGTTTACAGGTTTGAGTTGTGGTAGACTTTGCCTGTCATGTTAGGGGAGGCTCCAAGATACCAGAAACAGATGGTTTTAGGATTAAAGCACCCCCGGAGATGACAAGAGCAATTATATCTTCAACCACTGGTTCTGGAGGACTGTAAATGTGCCAGACCTTATTGGACTGAGTCAATAAGTAGAACAGGAATCAGGCTTTTTCTTTCACACAAATTAGGAAAAAAAAGGCACTTAAAAGACGCTACCCCTCCACTCAGCACTCCCCTCTCTCCCCCACCCCAAAAAAAAAGAAAAAGAACAAGACACAGTCCTGAGCACTACGTGTGACACAGCTGCAGATTCTGAGAGTTTGAAAACACAACTCCAGCACATGTTCAAATGGCAGAAGTGCACACTGGCAAAATATAGGACATGAATTTGTATGGAAACCAGGGGTTTGTCTATATGATATGTCAGCAAGTGCAGGAGCAGCTCTGGCCAAGAAGCTTGTATTTGAAGAGAAAATTAACTGGTATTCAAGATAAGTAAAAGTTAATTAGCAATGTGAAATTTAAACTAGAATTATTTCAATATTAGTACAGCAGACACAGCCATAATGGCTGCATGACAATCAGGAACAATTAGCATTAATCTAGTTCCCTGGATATTATTCTGCTAACACTTTCCTGCAAAAGAGTGGACACCTAAAATGAGAAGAAAACAAATATTATAAAGACAATAACATATTCTCAAGTACTGAGACTGCTTAAAAATATTAAGTAAGTCTCAAAATAATTTGTCAAAATACCTTTTATTTTAGATTTTTAAAAAGGAATAAAGGAATATCTGCAGTATTCAAATTTTGTAGAGGGGAAAATTTTGCCATGATGTAAGAAAAGCAGGTTTGGACTATGTGAAACCTGGTTTTATCTCAGCTGTCTGTGAATAGGAAGCCCTTGTGTGGTGAGGGCACTCTACAAGGCTGCCCTGTGGCCTGGGAGCAGAGCCAGGCACCAGCTGTGCTAACTTGGAACTGCAGCCAGGATGGGGATTAGTGTTTCAGATCAATGCAAGGCGGGAGTATCTGCCCTCCACAGAGCATAGCATTGCCTTTCTCTCACCTTTGAAACCCATTATCTCTATATTTAAATCTAATTTATGGCTAATTTAGTATTTCCCCATTTTTGTTTGATAAGGTCATAATCCCACCGGTAACTTTCTGGTGCATTTCTTGCATCAGTTAACCCAGGTAATGAGGCTACCTATGTGGGAATTTGTACAAACAGATTATACTTCACCTCTGGTTGTGTAGATTTTAAGTGCCAAAATATAGGATATTACTTTGAAACCACATAAGATTTTCTGCAGACATATATAAATTTATATACATTCATGATGAATGTACACATTACAACAATAAGAGAAAAAATTTACAAGCACCTCAAACCCCCTTTGGTATGTAATAAAAGAAGATAAAAATAACCCCTTTTTATCAAGTACTCTATGCTTCTTTCTATTCAGCAGATAAAATTTTCAGAGGAGAGGACAATTTATAAGAAGATTTCATACTTCTGATCTCAGATGTTCACCTCTTTAAAAAGTCTAATCCCATAAACAAAATAGAGTCTTCTTTCATGTAAATTTTTATATGTATATATCGTTTAAACATCCCTGTAGAAAATATTACTTAACATTTTTGCGGAGTTTCAAACCATAGAAATTACAAAAAATGGAATATTTTAAAAGCAAAAAGTAAAATAATTATGAGAATTTCAAAGCCACATCATTCGAAACAAACCAGTATGGAACATCTCTCCAAAATTATAGTGAAGATCCACCAGTAGCAACTTTGAGGACCATTGTCATACTAGAATTCAGGGGATCACTAAGAATGGATAGAGTCAATAAATATGCCATTTGATTTTCATTGCAGAGAAACTGGGTAGAATTTTTATTATATCTCTTCCCAAATTAGCACACATAGAGTGAGACATGGTCATGGGCCAAAATCGAGCACAAACGCCTCCTAATAAAGCTGACAATTCAGATCCTGCATCTACATTTTTATTTATTTATTTAGTTAGTTAATAGCCAACTATTATAGAGGATCAAATTTTAAAAAATCAGAGTTGAACATATATCAGATGAAATTGTAATCTGTCAGACTTTGGAAATTTTGCCATGATTTTGAGAATCTGTAACATCATCCATAAAAAAGTTTGAACTTGGACATCATGCAGTCAGAGGAGGAAAATGAAGATAAAAAAGAAGCCAAGTTTCCTGTATTGCTCGCAGAGGCTTGGACACTGAAGATGCAAACCTCTGTAGTCAAAGGCAGATAGGCTGCATGAATACTTTAGATCTGGTTTCTTTTGGATTCTGACCTTACCCCTTGCAGGTACAATAATCTGCCCTTCTCAAGATCCTTAGGGAAGTTTTGACTATCTATAGACATACATTGAGACAGATGTTTTTAAAATATTTTCAGAACCATAGAGCTTTTTAGATACAAGCTTAGCCTCTCTGTCAGGTCTACCAAAGTTAATTTCAGTGGAAAGGTGAATTCTTTTATAAATTTAACTAATACTCTTTGTAAATAAATTGGCTGTTGTATTTCTAATTGAATATATACCTAGAAGGTAGCATTAAAAATACAATTTTGAGAGCTTAAACTCATCTAACTTGATGAAGTCGTAACAAGATATTGACCTATTGTTCTCACTGAAAATAAATCTTTTATGGTGAAATAAATGCTCAATGAACTAAGTGGTTTCAGTAGGAAGAGGAGCTCAATCAAAGGAATTAAAAAGGAAAAAAAAATAAATCTAAGATCTAATGCAAAGTTCCTTATAAGAAAAACAGCTGAGCCCACAGAAGTGCTGAAAACCTGAAAATTTGCCTTAATTATCAGCAAAAACTCTAATTGCAAAATTATCACTACTTAGAATAAAAAAGTAACATTTCTCTTTTCTCAAGGGTAAATTGATGCCACCTTTGAGATATGGACATAACTTCTCCATAGGAAGTTATTTCTTGTCATCACCAAGGTGTGGTCTGTTAAATAATTTGATTTTTTTCATTTTGGGTAGCCATAAGTGCAAGGAAGAGGCTTCCTATGAGAAGCTTGAAATCCACCCACTAGGCACCGTAAAAATTATCATGCAATTTCTGAAGCCTCTTTCCAAGGTTGACGATTACTCCTGGGCACATTCATGGCTTAAAAATAGCAGAGGAAAAAGAGCTGATATTAAACATTTGCAATGATAGCATTTTATTAGAAAACAATGTTGAAGCTGTATTTAAAAATATTTAGTTAGCAACAAGTTAAGAATATGGTATGGAATTTGCCATATCATACCTGATGCAAAATCCTGCATAAACACTCTACAAAACACAATGTACATGAATTACAATAACAACTTCACACATTTTGAGCCCCCTGCACTTTTCTAGGTAGAATCTGATGAGTTAAATCTTAAAATTTCTAGACGATGTTCTATTTTCTTCTGTCTGCAAAATAAAGCTTTGCACTTTTACTTTATTTTCCTACTGTGAGAAGTCCTGAAGACAGCCCAGATAAAGTTTCACAGTTGGAGCTGTAGATGCTGTAAAGTTGGTAGATAATTCCTGTGAAATAGCTATTTACTTTTCTTTCCACCATGTGGCAAAATACTCCTTCTGGAAGATACCTCATGCCTGCAGTAGAGTTTATTCTGGTGACAGAAGAAAGGCAGGAGTGGTGCTGGTGGAGATATCCCTTTGGGCAGAGCTCCAAGACAGTCCCCTAAAAACCCAGCTAATGCTCTGCAGGAACACAAAAGGTTGTCACCTCCAAAAATTCTCTGGGTGAGTTGTCCATCTCACCCTGTGCTCCCTTGTGCCCCTGAGGCTGCAGATTGCCCTTTGGGACATGCAGCTGGCATTCTGTGGATGGCTAAACAAAGCAGACAGATCTGTTCCCCCTTTATTTATGAGGAGGACTCCAAATACCTCTGTACCAGTCCCCAGTATAATATGATAAAGTTTTCCTCTTACAGTAGAAATACTTTTATTCCAAGGTAGAGACCTGTCTATATTACATATAAAGAGCTATGTAAAGGATTTTGGGGCTGACTCAGCAGACGAAAAGGAACCCCTTCCTCTTGATATTTTATGGTAGTTCTCTAAATATTTGGACTTACTGTTGCAAAGAAGCCCCAGTGTACATGGTCAGTGCACCTGCATTCCTGGGAACTAGGTCATAACTTCCTCCAGCCTCATTTATCAGAGTCAGTAAATTTAGACAAGGAAGTTCTTGAAACTCTTCTCTGTGATATCTAGAAAGCTCTTCTCAACAGTAATTTGTCAGATGGCTGTGTTTGAATATGGGGGAGATTTAAATCCCTCTTGCTTTTGCAAGTCAGCAGTTTATTCTTTTCCCCCACACCACTGAATCACAGAATCAACTAGATTGGAAAATACCATGGAATCATCAGGTCCAAAGAAGGACAAGATGCAGAAATTTTCAACATCAATTTTCCCAACATTTGGCAAAACAATATATGCAATGCATTAATATAGCTAACTATTTTTATTTAAAAAAATTTTTTTTTACTGGGAATAGTTTACAAACACCTCTAAAGCCATCAACATACTTGAAAAAACATCTTTTCATTTAAAAAAAAATTATCTTGCTTTATTCCCCCCAGTATATTTTCCTGGGGTTTTCTTACACTAAAAAAAAACAATTAGTAGCATAAGTAAATTAACTACTTTTTGGCAATACAATAAAATTTAATTTAACTTTTGGTTGCAACTAAACCATCCAAACCTAAAATAAGTAATTTGAGAAAAAAAATTGAAAGGGTCATAATCAAATTCTAAATCATGTGAATATCATCTTCTTTGAAATGCTCACGTGTCACTGCAGAAGAGTTTAGTAT